>OY757905.1:55202278-55319778 GCA_963585895.1 Sepioteuthis lessoniana | reverse complement strand
AATGAAACAATATAATTGTTTGTAAATTGTTTTTAATAAGAATATTCCCTGGAAGCTATAACATTATCATTAGTAACTTGAAACATCGTAAGTACTAGCAAAAAAAAAAACAGAAAAGAAAAGAAAAAACCCGACTTCCGTTGACATTCCTCGAAAACCAACAACCAACCAACTGTTTTGAAAGTTTGAAGTACATACAGGCAATGTCTAGTGTCAATACATACATATATACATACATACATATATATATATATATAGTGCAATTAAATGGAGACTTAAACTCGGTTAAGCCGTCATAATAAATTTATTTCGGCGGAGAACATTGTTGGTATATTCTCCGTCTCGTCGGATGACTCTTTACATGCTCTGTATTGTCCCAGAGATATGATGCGAATGAGGAGTTACAGTTCGTATTCAGAAGATAAATAGGAAAATTAAAGAAATTAAAAAATAAATTAAAAATCAAAAAACAAGGATAGAGATAAGAATAAAACAAAAATAAAAAACATAAAAATAAAAAACAAAAAACCATTCGTTCCTAGGCGTGAGCAGAGGGTGTGAACATATTATATGTTAGAACGATTAAGAAACAGGAGTGGAATTAATCTACTGGTCAGTCTCTTTGATTCTATGTTCTGCCTGTGTGTTCTACTTGGCAGGTGTGCAATTCTAAACAGACTCAGATCGTTAACTAATGGCTATCTCATATATGATATATATTTATTTCTGATATGTCTGTTAATTAGCCCAGCTGTTGTCATCTTAGGTGTTTCTCTAGTTTCAATTAGGATCGAGATACATGAACCAGATAAGGTGGGGACATTCATTATAGTCGTCAAGTGTATTCTTTTAAAAAATTACCCTAAAATTGGTCAAGGGGAATAAACCACTCTAGAATCCCAGGCCTTATTTTGGATTAATCTTCCTTGTTCATCTGGCCCTTATCTACCTTTGTCTTTCCTTGTCTCGGTGATATCTGCTGTTGTGTTGATCTCTACTATTTACTAATGTTTCTTTATTATTTAAGATAATTTAAATTTTCCTCTATGTCTACATTTAAACACAAGTTCATTTCTCTTGTTCAATAAAAGTTTTCTATTCTTGAAATTGATTATGCTAATTTTTTCGTCTAAGCATAGGTTACATCTACCGTTGAAGCTGTTGGCGGCAGATGAGTGCCTTAATATTTTCCACTTAATTTGTGGAGATAGCCCCTGATCCTTCAGGCCCCAGAAGTATTTCGATAAAGCAGTCTGGTACCTAAGTTTCGGGTTGGAAAATGAGTGTCTATGGCTGTACCATCTTTGCTTCCAGTTTCCTGCGGAGATCCCTATATAGATTCTTTCCCCGTCCCTTTGCTGTTCCATATGAGAAATGCATGCTTGGTATACGACATTCCTCGTGGTGCAGCGTCCGCCCAAGGGGCATTCTTCCTTATTCCTACAGTTACAAGACTCCACGTTTGGGTTCCTATCTCTCGTGGTAAGCTCATTGAGTAGCCTCCTATTATGGTTGCTTAGTATATTGTACATGTTTTTTGTGCAGGAGTAGCTAATTTTCACTGTATTTCTGTTAAAAATCCTACTCAATGGGTTGCCTCTATTAAAATGTTTATCTAGTAGGTGTAGAAAGTGTCTACCTATGTTAATGTTTGTGAGCTTACAAAATGGCGGATTGAACCAGACTACTTTTCTATTTCTATTCTTTCCTCGTTTATTTCCGTGACTACTATTATTAACAGTCTCACCTACCTTGAGGGGTGTGTGACCCCCACTATTATTCTTCCTAGCTCTCGAATTGAGGTCCACCGGGGTTAAGTATTCCAGTCTACCTTGGAATCCACTGTCCTTCAGGGCGTCATCATATCTACTTTTGTTTTCTTCGAACATTTTCTTACCTGAGGACAGCCTGTTAATTCTTTGGTTCACCGCATTTGGTATCTGTCTCAGTACCGATCTTGGGTGGTTTGAGGAGATATTTACGTATCTAGGGGCGGAATCGTTCTTACTAAAGGGTTTGAACGTACCATTATTTAAATTCAATGTGACGTCCAGAAAGTCTACTATTTTTAAATTTGAGGCTATTTGAATTCTAAACCCTAGTAGTTTGAAGGCCCTAATAATTTTCTTTTGTATACTAGCGGTCTTCGGACCGTTACTGTCTGGGATATAAATAATCCCGTCATCTCGGTAAAGTCCAACTTGTTGCGAGTTGACAATACGACCTAGCGTATCTAGGATATAGATCCCCACTAAGTCTGCTACCTGAGCCGAATCGTAGGCCCCCATGGGGACGTCGAAATTGTCTACGTGACTTTTTACCCAGGATCTGCGGTTATCGGATAGGATGGTTTTTCTACTTGCTAGGATAATTTCTATTTCTTCTTCTGTGATCTCTGTATATTCTCTAGCGTGGTTAAGGCTCCTCACTAATAATTCTTTAGTGATGGAAGGGTAGAACTCTATGATGTCGAATTGTACGAAAGTGGATCTCTTTTTATCCTTAATTTTCTTCAACCAATCGATAGTATCCATAGAGTTTTTCCACAAGTTATATTTGTGGCTACTCATCAATCTAGACGTAATCTTCTGTATTACATCTTTAGATACAAGGCCTAGTTCGGTTTTTGTGGGGTTAATTAATCTAGTCTGCTTTTTATCTGGGAAGTTTTTTTTGTGATCCTTAAATAAAATATAGGCACTTCTTTCTTCCAATTTCCCAACTCTATCTATCATATTTACTTTCTGAGCGAACTTAGCTGTGTCCCTGTTGATTTGAGTAGTTGTGTCGCTATGGTCTAGTTTATATGATTCCGTGATCCTATCATTAAGGATTCTCTCATATTCATGTGGACTGACCTGGTATATGTTGTTAGACTTATCAGATCTGACCCAGATTTTCCTTGATTTCCTAATTCGCTCTATGTCCTCTCTCAATTTCGCCTGGAATGAATTTTTAGAGTTCATGAATTCAATCTTCCGAATTATGCCGAATAGGTCACTCTCGAACTGGTCCAGTCCGCTGTTGCTTGGTGGTGTCCTCTGCGACTTCAATCTTCTTATATATTATCAATGCGTAGAAAACACTTAGTCGGTAGGGCCTAGAATACTTAGACTGCATTCCAAGCAGTGTATATATATTTTTACTGTGTGTACATATCTATCTATCTATCTATCTATGTGTGTGTGTGTGTGTGTGTCTGTGTACCTGTGTGTGAGTGTCTATATGCGTGGAAATATACTGATCTATATTTGCATGCATAAATCTTCAATTGAGTATTTGATATTTATATGTAGATAAAATATTTCAACAACCCGAAGAACGATGCCAATTTGGATCAGAGTTCAGTATGAATATCGAGTCTTAGTTCGGTTAAAGCCCTTATTTTAGAATCTGTGTATGTACTACTCGGTATATGTGGTAATTTACTGTAATCAAGCAGATCCACTCGCACGTTTAATCTTGAGTAAATTGAAACGCATATTCCCTGTGTTGCAAATTTTTCTTTTAGCGTGTATGTGTATGTGTGTGTGTGTGTATATATATATATATATATATATATGTGCGCGTGTGTGTGTGTGTTTGTGTGTGAGTGAGTGCAATGAAACAGCAGTCCTTTATTTATGCAAATCTAATTCCCCATTAACTACAGGGGGAATATGTGTATAAAATTCACACTTCCACAACCAGGTGTCCTGGCTGAAAAACATACTCTATAACCTTTGTTTTCCAGAACATTAGCAAAAAGACTCTTCAAATTATGAATATTGCAATGATAAGATTCACTGAAGACATGTTCAGCAGACCTCCTTTGTCACAAAGTTTTCAACAATGCATAAAAGCGAGTATACTACTCGAGATTAGTAAGTTAAGGGTTTTAAATTAAACTCAAAGAATTCTTTTTTTTCTTCTAAATTTTGATTTACGTTTCTTTTTTTGACAACTATGCATATTGTATGTAAATGATTAAAGTTACCTAAAATGATTTTTATATTTGACTGCTAAATTCAATCCACAATATTTTAATATAAATGTGGAATTTGGTGAGTCCACACGTTTTGCTTTATATTGATTATTTTTTAATCTAATACTAATCCGGATAAACATTAAAAAGGAAGCTCTCAGAGATTTTCTTCATTTTTATTTCTTATCCACTCTCAAAACGAATCATCAGTGCACATTGAGTGAGGGTTTCAATTAAATTGGTTTTCCAAGTTTTAGTAGCAAAAGTATCCCAACTTAAATATTATCCGGTGAAAGTGGGTTTCCTGTAAAGCGTGTGTTATTCTTTTGATTAAGGCGTCAAGGAAAGGCAACACCATGTTATCCTCGCCCTCCATTGTAAATTCTAAAGATAGATGGAGGTTATTTAACTGTTGGAAGAATTTTATCGTCTCGTAATGTGATGGAAAAAAAATGTGATCGACATAACATGTATAGCGGTGGTGTGCCCGTTGCGTTGTGATTAACATGTTGGACTGCGACACCGTAGTGAGTGAGTTCAAACTTCAGTCGTGCTATTACGTTCATTTTCGGACAAATGCATTTGAGAAAAGTATGAACCACCAATCTTCCCCTGCTATAGGTTAAATAACACGGCCACAACCCTTATCCAAGGATGGTTTTGGCATTAAATAACCCAAAATGTTGGTATGTCATTAAATAAAGAAACTGGACTGATAACGTACATGGCAATACGGTTTAAGGAACTGACCAAAAAAATGATTTTTCCAGGAAACCTACAAAAATATTCGCCCGAATAATACCCCAAAGGCTTACCCATTTAAACCCCATCTATTTGCGGGTACATTTTGTTTTTGAAACAAAAGGATATTGATTTAGTAGCCACTTCCATATTTTGTACAAAAATATAATAAACGGTGGTTTTAGGAAGTTGCGATTAAACATGTCTGTACAAATCCTTTCATCTCGTGGTACATTGGTGAGTAGAAGAGATGTCAAACAAGCTCAAATATTCTCTGTCATAAGAACGTTTAAATTTTCATGTAGTAATTTACTAAGCGTATTGCTTAGATGTGGCACAAGGCCAAATGAATTGGACACCCAATGAGACTCGAACTCACTCTGACAGGTTTGCTAGTTAAGCTTGCTAACCATTACACTACCCGAGGTGCCCTTTAGTTTTCATGTAACCTGGTTGGATATTCCAGAAGAAAAGATAGCAAAACTGATAAATTTGATGCACAAATAATTAAAATGAATATACAAATGAATAAAATTAAATTAAATTAAAATCTGATTTTGGCAAATCTGCCAAATTTTAATTGCCACGATAAAATATTCTTGAATTGTTTAGATAATTGAAAAAAAGATAAAGTCTCTTGTTTGAAAATATAGTGTTTTGTTTGTTTGATCCACCACTGACCACTGTCAAACATGTCAAATTTTAGGTTTTAGTGTGAGGAACAATTTATACTTTAGCATTCATTTACTAATAAAAAAAAGTATTGATAAATTCTACAGGAGAAATATCTCTCTGAATTCAAAGAGAAATGATGGTGCAAGTTTGGATTGCGAAATGAAAAAGTGTCCATAAAAAATTTACAAAGATTTATTTCCATAAGTAATACTTGTCGTCTGATATTATAATTAACAAGACGAAAGAGGTGATGTTATAAAACCGATCCCTGAAAAAGTAAGATAAAAAACAACAAACAAAAAAAAAAGATGCTAATAGAAAGTTTAAAAAAATTAGTTTGCAAGATTAAATAATCTTTAATTCTTCATATGTTTAAATAAAACGTTATGTAATTACGTTTATCGTATGAGTACGTATAGAGATTTAATTAATTTTTTTTTGCTTAATCGTATATCAACCATCATGGGTTATTTAATGCCAAAACCATCATTGGAGAAGAAAAGTAGCGGTACTATTTAACTCAGAGCTGGGAGTGGGGACAAGAAGACTAATACTTTCCTAAAGGTATTAGTCCGAAAGTGAACGTAATAGCGTGAATGGAGTTTGAACTCGCTTACTAAGATGTCACAATCCAGCTCGTTAGCCACTATGCCCGTTTATTTTTTTAAACTGTTTCTTTGATGTCGTATGCTACATACAGTATCGCTTATAAGCACGTATGACCATAACCAATTCTTTTAAATAAAAAGTTATTTTTCTTCTATACAAAAGATAGCAAAATATTATTTTTAGAGTGGAACAATGTAACCAATCTTTATATCCTTTGAAACTATTATTGTTTACTAAGGTGTATGAGTTACTAGAAATCATAAAACTGCTTGCATTCAAAATTATCATTAAACAGACATTTTTACTTGAAACCATGTAATTGTTAGTATTAGATAGGAATATTTCAAATTTTGCAGCTATATTTAAATCATTTGTATTAAATTTGGATACTTGATACCATATAATAACAAAACAAACTAACAAACAAACAAATACACAAAAAAAAAAAAAAAACGAAATAAAAAGAATACACACAAAAAAACAACTTTAAGAAGCAACTACATAACAGTGTTAATAATAAAGTACAAATTAAACGATTCCCTAACCTCTTAGCATGAAATAACCCTACACGAATTGTCATGCTGCTAACATCAATCAACAATCTGTGCCCAATTCTAAAATTGCATAAACATATGTAAGGGGTGTACTTATTCAGGAACTTCTGAATATCCGTATTCATCATTTATACGCGGCTCTCATACAAGTTTGAAATGTAATTAAGGATCTGATACAAGTTTGCATTTTTTAAATATTCTGTAATCAGAAATAAAATTTCATTAATAAGAAGTACACTTATTTTTGAACGGCTGCATACGTATACTTTTGGAAGAGCATTTGACATTTATTGTAGTAAGGAATGGAATCAGTTAGCCGTATTCAAATCCTGGACAATACTGTTTCCGTATCCCTTTTGCACTAATACCCCTACGAAAAGCACGAATCTATCTGTTCTCCCTTCGTTTATGGGAACATAGTAGGGCAGACTGTGTTCTTTAGCCTTGGTTAGGAATCCATTCTAGAAGAAGAAAAATTCTGAATTCAAAAATAACTTTTGTTTACTTAAAATAAATCTTGTGTCGCATCCTTTCCTTGGAGGAGGGATTTAGTAAATAATTACACATACATCATTTTGTGGAGGCGCTTGTGATGTCATGCTTACCGACATTGGAAATGGACAGGGCGATCCGAGTTCAAATCCTGGACGAGTCTGTTTGCATTTCATATAGCGCCAATACCCTTTGGAAAGGTATGAATTCAACTATTTTCTCTGCAGCTATGGGTAAAATAGTTGAGCAGACTGAGCTTTGGTGTGGCAACCGGTCCAGGAAAAGGAAAACTCTCAATTTAAACCTGTTAAACTCCACATAAAAATGACCTTGTGTCACATCCTGCGTTGGTAAATACATATATCCTTTTGGCTAAAGAGTTTCATCGTTGTAGAGTTGAGCAATAAATATTAGTTATTGATATCAGTATGGTATAATGTTCCAGTAAAAATGATAAAATTCTGTTTTCTTTGGTTTAGAGGAAATTTTTTTTTTTAAATAGTAAGGATGTAATTTTTTTTATGGGCTGTATTGTAGGTTGAGCACTTCTGTTAGCAGCTTGAATTCTGCTGGTGGAACGTTTCGTTAAACGAACACTCAGCCTGTAATACAAGAAGGTATAGACAAATATTTCGTAACAGAAGTCTATAAAAAAAAAAGCAAAAAACAAAAAAAAAAAAAAAACGAAACAAAACAAAAACGAAACGAAACAAAATAAAATAAAATAAAAATAAATGCAAAAACAAGGAAATTCAATTCGAGAAAAGTGGATATAGAGTGGAGACAAATGTGAATGAAACGAAGAGAAAAGACGAAGTAATATAAAAGGATGTAATCTGAAGACGGGAGAAAAAAAGTGGGATAGCATAAAAATAAAGATTTAAGGGACGAAGAAGAAAGAAAGAAAGAAAGAAAGTAACGGAGAAATATAGAAGAAAAGAAAAGCGAGCGGATTGACTAGAAAATAACGAGAAGAAACATTGAAGAGGAAGAGGAGGAGGAAGAAAAGCAAGGAAGAAAAGAACGAGAAATTGAAAAAAGAAGGGGTAAAACAGAATGCAGAAGCAGAAAAAGTAAAAGAAAGTGGTCAAAGAAGAGGAAAAGCAATGAAGGAGAAAGAAAGATTGAAGAAAAAGAATGAGTAAACAAAAAAGATTTATTAGAAAAAATAAGAGGGAGAAACGAAATGAAGAAGAAGAAGAAGAAGAAGAAGAAGAAGAAGAAGAAGAAGAAGAAGAAGAAGAAGAAGAAGAAGATTAATAAGAAAATAGAAGGAAAGAGAATTAGTTGAAGATAAAAAAAAAAAGTGAAAGAATTCTTTCAACAAAAAATCAAACAAAAAAAAGTGATCCAGAGAAATGGGTTGAAAATGTCAGTTGAAAGCTGTAACAAAAAAGAAAAAAGATATATGTATTTGATATAATAAAAAAATAAAATATAATTAAATTAATAATGTAAAGCCAGTTAAATTGAACGAAAAATTCAATGCCATTTTTTTCGTCAATGTAGAGTTCAGGACGATTTGTCAATGTTCGACGAAGTGTTTTGTTTCTATTTTTGATGAAAAAAAAAGAATAATAAGAAAAAAGCCCCCTACCCCCAACAATGGCACTTGACTCCAATTCTTAAACCCTCCAGCCAGCCTCGGGCTATCCTGGCCAATCGTCTCTAGGTGCTCAGTCCTCTTCATATGACCGGCCCAAACGCTTGATAATAATGCCGTTTATCTAGAAAGCTCTCGTCTGTTCTCCTTCCATTGCATCTCCAGCTGACGATATGGACTGCAAAACGACACAAATAGACTCTGTAATTGTACAATGAGTGCGTCTGGAGACAAGTGGTTTGTATTGCCAGTAAGACGCTGACGGAGTGTATCAGGTCCTCGCTTCGCTGTTCCCTTGGTAGTAATTTTTACTTCATTAGGTAACCGGTACTGTCCTCTCGATTGTCCAAGCTGGGCTCAAGTCCAGCCGGGTCCTTAATACTATTAAACTACGTAACAAAAACTGTACGAGCTCTAATAGGCTTTAGATGGCGCTGACTTGGTAACCTTGTGAATAAATAGACGACGAAAATTCGCTCCATTTCATGTTAATCAACTTATCCCAGTAAGACGGGGAGGATTATAAGTGGCTTATTCGTCCATTCATAGGATGTTTGCTGAAACGATCGACAAGGAGTCTCCGGAGATTTCTATTCACGTAAGGAAGAAGGGTACGAGTAAAGGGAGATGATATGCGTTGTAAGACGCTGGCCTGTAAAGAACACAAGCGTTCATAATAGCAAAGTAATTGCATTATTTATGCTTTGAAAATTATGAGAAATTAATAATCTCTTCGTGATGCAAAGTTACGCCCTCTCGCCTAGGGGTTAGATTTAAATGCCTTTAATAGCTGACGTGTGATGCAATAAAACCCCTAGGGAAAAAAACAAAACAAAACAAAGCAAAAAAGAACACAAAAACAAAAATCTAAATCTAAACAAAAGAAAAACAGCTACTAATTTACGAGTCTGTCTTTTTAATTTCCAAAAATCATATTGTTCGGAATCGTATTTTCCCTCAAAGTTTATATTTTTGTTATATATATATATATATATATATATATATATATGAAGTATTTTATATATACATATATATACATATATATATATATATGAAGTATTTTTATTTTATGAAAAATAAAGTATTTTTGTTATATCATTACTTTTGTTTTATATCTACATTCAATATGAAAAACTATCAGCTAAAACTGATGTGAAAAACTCTCAAGGAGTAAATAATAATGATAATAATTTGCACTTTGTGGAACTACTCATCTCCTTAGGTGAGTAATATAATTGTGACTGAAAAATATCACCCAAAAGAAGCAGTAAAAAAAAATGAATATATAATCACTACCTTCCATCCCCGCAGTCTTAGGTAAAGACCTGGTGAAGGATTATAAAAATCGAAAATAAAACTACCATTGGAATTTGTGCAAGAGATTAAAATTTGACCATATTACCAAGTGGTATATACATAAACCAGAATACCTCTAAGAGAATGATACGCATAAAGCTCTCTGGGATTTTAAGATACAAACGGATCACTTAATCTTAGCTAGAAGACCAGATCTAGTGTTGATTAACAAGAAAAAAGAACTTGCCATCTAGTGAATTTACCATTCCGACGGACCACAGAATAAAAATTAAAAAAAACCCAAAAGATTGACAAATACTCGAACCTGACCAGAGAACTGAAAAGCTGTGGACATGATTTTGATGGTGATACCAATTGTAGATGGAAGACTTGGAAAAACCGTTACAAAAACTGGAAGAATAGGAAATTGAAGAAAGAATCGAGTACACCCAGACGACAGCTAGAATACTCAGAAGAGACTTGGAGATCTAAGGAAATTCGCTGTCACTTAGATTTCAGTGAAGACTACCAATTAACGCTGATGTGAAAAACTCACAAAGAGTAAAATAATGATAATTCGTAAAAAAATTATAGCTTTAAGTAACTATTTTTAATATTAATCATTTACAGACAGTTATATGCTTTTAAGTATGGCTATCTAATATTAATCATTTGCAGACAGTTATATGCTTTCAAGTATGTCAATCTAATATTAATCAATTGCAAGTAGTTATATGGTTTGGTTTGGTTGGATTTTATGGCATATCAACCATTGTAGGTTATTTAATGCCAAACTCTTTTTATACATAGTATATGTTAAATATATATGATTTGTAAACTCATTTCATTGATAACATTTTTAATTGAGCCTAACCTCATTTTTTGGCACACAGTTAAATGGTTTCAACTGTTGCAATCAAACACTAATAATTCTATTCAACATTAATCATGAAGTGGTTACAAGTATTGTTATTTAACACTATTCTATTCAACACCATTCACTTGCACGCTGTCAAATGGTTTCAAGTATTGTTTTGTAATACCAACAATTCAATTTAGGCACACAGGTACAGCGTTTCAAGCATTTTAATTTAACATTAATAATTCTATTTAACATTACTCATTCGTTTGCACACAGTTAAATTGTTCAGAGTATTGTTGTGTATCGCTAACCATTTAATTAAATATCTGTTATTTGTTTACACACAGTTAAATGATCAAATAGTTCGATTTTTAACAATTCAATTTAGCATAAGTCAGTTGTTTGCTCACAGATTATATGTCAAACCTTTCTATTTGACCGATGAATTGGACCCTATCAGGTACTACCATTCCGGACCAGAGCGATGGCAATAAAGGGGTACTCGATATTTCTTAAAGCTCCAGGCTTGGGCCCTCACCATCACATATTGTTTAGTGTCATATCCAGAACACTCGTTGGGGTGGGGTAGGGTCTTCCTTCTCTGCAGAGAGGCAGTTGATGTATTCTACAGCCCCAGCCGACTGGGCTAGCATGTATATGGTTTCAAGTAACTATTCTTATTTAATAATAATAATAATAATAATAATAATAATAATAATAATAATAATTTGCTTGCCTAGAATTATATTGTTTCATGTATGTACTTACCAAAACTTTCTGTAACAATCAGGATGTGACTGACACTAGAGAGTTTTTTTTCCGCAGAGTACAGCTGGTTTTAATTCAACGTTGTCCTTCTTGATTGGTTGCCTAACCAAAGCTAAAGAACCCAATCTATCCTACAATTTACACATAGCAGGGGGAAGAAGAGAATGATGGAAGGCATTCCCAACGGCATTTGCACGAAGAGAAACGCAGCAGCTTTGTCTAGAATTTATATTGTTTTCCGTATTCCAATCTAATACTAATTATTTTCCAGTAGATCCACCAACAGATGAGTCACCGATAGGTATTAAATTTAGTCCACACATATAATTAACATGTATATAATTAACTTTGTGTAAAGTCTTCTGCAAATTTAAAACATTAACTAATCTAACGCTGAGTTTTTGATGTTACCTAATCCTTGTAACCTAACAAAAGGTTAGTGAAGGAGAAATAAACAAAACGGGGGTTGGAAATGAAATGGAAATCTTTATAGCATTAACAAAATACAATATTTGAAGAAAATAACCACCACTAGTCGTGACTACTTAGCATATTTTAGCTCTTAGTCACGCGCCCCACCAAACGGGAGATTATGAGACAAGCCATTTTAAGGTGAGTTCGGGGGCAGGGCTGTAGCCCAGACATGCCCGGCGGCTCCAAAAATGCCTCTGGTCCGGCGGCATTCTCCGAAAAAGGGGCGTTTCACACACCAGGTAATAAACCTAGCCCTTGCGCGGACGGTTAGAGCCTGGGGGACGGCCCCCTGAGGTTCGAGGAAGGTTGGCCACGTGAGGGGAATGCTGGGCTTCCTCGGCACCCACGTCAGGCAGCCTTGACCGAGTAAAACGCCACCGCCAGAGGTAGTTAGCATATTTTAACCCCCAGACAATAGAGTCCAAAGTACTTATAAGGAATGGGACATACTCATTAATGTTCATAGGTAGGGTATATAACGCTAATGCAGGCGGATGTAGCATAAGGGAATTGGGTTCGGAGACTTGAGTTCAAAAGCTAAACTATGCTGTTTCTTTCAGTTCACTCTCTACTGCTCTTAACAAAGGCGTGGCTATCTGGTTTCCTTTCAGCAACTAGTTGATTGAGTATTTTAGTCTTCATACAGCAACGGTTTACGGGGGATGTTTTCTGTTGTTGTTTAATGGCACATCAACCCACTTGGGTTTCTTAATGTCAAAGACATCTCTGTAGAAGAACAGTAGTAGTAGTAGTAGTAGTAGTATTGAACCCATAGTTGGGAATAAGTGAACGTAAGAGGGAGACAAGATTTCGAACTCGCTTACTGTAATGTCGCAGTCCAACACGTTAGCTACTACACCATAGGGACTCCCCCCAGTCAAGGAGAAGGAAAACTGTTAATTCAAACCAGCTATACTCAGCTTGAAAACAAATTGGCTCTGTGTGGCATTTTGCCAGTGGCAAAGGGATTTGGGTAAATACATACCTTGATTGTTGAAAAGAAATTAATCCCCAGTTCCTACAATGTCTGCTGTCGGATCTAGCTGGCGTGTAATTAGTGCCTTTTCTAGACAATGACATTAAAATACAATCATTCAGACTTTTAACACCCCAGTTTTCGGGAGTATGGTATCGACGGGGCTTAGAATAAGCTGACAGTATCCCTCACAGAAGGGTAAGGTAACCCTCTAAAGAATTGGGTGTAGTGAATGCATCTGATGGTGAGGCTCCAGTTCTAGAGATCTAAAGAGTATAGAATGTCCTTTCCATGCCATTACTCACAGGATCACTCTGACCCGGAGTGATAGTACTGTTATGTTCTCATCTATGGGCTAAATCGATCTGTTTAAAAACTATTCGTATTCGATAGGACTGCGTGTAACCCTCCACTAAACCTTCTTAAGAAACAACACAAAAAATGTAAAGATGAACGTACAATCGACGTGGTTCTCTCACCTCTAGGCACAAAATAACCCTACACATGCTGTAAAAACATTTAATCATTTTGGCGCAACGATGTTCGCTTCTGGCTGGGCCTTACATGCCACCAAACAGCACCTGCTACCTTCATCTAAAAGGTATAAAACTGGCTTTATTGTCTGGTGCCTGAGGCGGTTCTTACAGAGAATGGTAACGGAACTGGGGCTATTTTTGGCACCAAAACCCTGGGAGGATTCCTTTTTGTGAGGCACCCAACATTAATCCGACATTGTGTCACATTTCAACACAATGAGGGATTAGATAAATACTATTTCCGAGGCAGCGTTTCCCTCTTCATCTAAAAGGGCAAGGGTTAGGTTCATTTTCTGATGCCTGAGATACCTTCAAAGGCAACAGGAGAATATTGACTGAACCAAGTAATTTTTAGCACAGTTGTCAGACTTGAATATGTATACTGGAGGGCCTTAACTAAAAAAAAAAAAATGACCTTGTGTCATCCCAAACCGGAACAGAGAGGTTTATAAACACTGTTTTGAAACTGTGAAGTTCTTTTCCGGCCTTGTCACTTACTGAAGAACTTTCCTTCACGGGATCGTCCCCTAGATAGAACTTGATCCTCGTCTAGGGTCAGGGATTAGCTTCAATGCTGGATGCCCGAGATGCTCCAAGATTTGATGGGATGCCGACTGAGTCGAGCATATTTTCGCACCGTCCTTAACTTTCCATCGACTTAAAAATGACCTTATGTCACACCCTGTCCATGGTGCAGGATTTAGGTAAACATTGTTTTGAAGTCACGATGTTTGCTCCCGGCTTGACCTTATACAAAGAGTTTGGCTTAAGAAGCCCTATCGTTCATCGCCCTAGGTAGGTCTTCAGGACAACATCCTGTATCCTCACATAGCTGCTGAATGTACGTTCGAGCTGGTCGTCCTGCTTTTGCGCGGCCATGTGTGGGGATCCATAAGAGTACATCTCTTATGAGTTCATCTCTGCTTCTCCAGCAGTGTCCTGCATGTCTGGTTCGTTTAACTTGAATAGTTTTCGTGATAGGGGGCAGGTGGCCGTACAGTTGGTGTCTTGTGGGGTGTTGCTGCCAGGACTTGTTCAGGATTGCACGCAGCATTCTTGTGTAATTGCCATCTAGCTTCTTCTCCAGTCGTTTTGTTAGCGTCCATGTAGTGCATCCATATAGCAGTATCGATGTGACCGCTGCCTGGAAGAAGCTGCGTTTCATTTTATCGGTTAGGTCTGATTTCCATATAATCGATAGCCTATTGATAGCTGTGCATGCTTTCGTTAACCTCGTTTCGATGTCCTTTTCGGTTGATTCGACGCTGCTTCCTAGGTACGTGAATTTGTCTACTAGTTTGAGTGGGGTTCCTTCTAGAGTGGATATGTCCCCCGTTTGGTTATAGCACATATATTCCGTTTTGTGTGCATTAACATAGAGGCCTATGCTTGCTGCTGCTCGTTCCAAACTATGCAGAAGTGTTTCGGCTTGGTCAGGTGTATTTGCCAGTATCGCTATGTCATCGGCGTAGTCGGCATCGGTAATTGTTGTTGCGGGGTATCTTCTGCTTCTTTTCTTCGTCAGTTCGAAGCCATTCTCTTTGATTTTGTCAATCGATGTTCTAAGTACGTAGTCTAGACAAATGATAAAGAGGTACGGAGCCAGCGTGTCCCCTTGTAGTACTCCTGCTACAATGTCAAAGTATTCTGTGTCTCCATCCGGTGATCGTACTTTTACTTTAGTGTTTCTATAGAGAATCGTTATTGCCGCTACGGTTTCTTTAGGTATGCCGTACGCTAGTAGGATTTGTTCCATCTTTCCTCTGTGAATGGAGTCGAAAGCCTTGGTAAAGTCGACAAATATTAATGTCGCTTGTAGGTTCTTTGCCCGTACACCTTCAAGGATTCTGCGGATGGTTAATATTTGTGAGGTCGTGGATCTATTTCTTCGGAAGCCATTTTGGTTTTTTCTAAGTATGTTGTCGATTTTGGGTTCTATTCGGTTTCGTAGTAGGGCATTGTAGATTTTGGCAGCTATGGATGTAAGTGTTATGCCTCGGTAGTTTTTGGCTAATCCGAGGTCCCCCTTTTTAGGGAAGGGGAGTATGCATCCCTTCATCCATCTATCTATTGGATTTTGATTGTATACTGCGTTGCAGTGTCGGAGCAGTATGTCGTCGAATTGTCTGGTCTTCCATACTTCCGGGGGAATTTCGTCCAGCCCTGCAGCTTTCCTTTTTTAATTTTTCTGAGAACCGAGTCGAGTTCTTCTTGTGTGAACGGTCCTAGTTTAATGTCTAATTGTTTACTAATTATTCAGGTGATTGGATCATGTGTTATTTTCGGTGGGTTTCCTAGTAGGTTTTCGAAGTGCTGTTTCCACAGTTTTATTCTTTCTTGTTGGTTTGCTGCTTTCAGTTTTGCTTTGGCTGTGTTCTTTCTTCTACTCACTTCGTTTATTGTTTGCCAGGCTATCCTAGATTGTCTATCTTCCACCGAGTCTCTAATCTTATCTATCTGATTTTGAATGTATTCTGTCTGTTCCTTTATATATATGCCTGCTAATTGATATTGTGCCGTTTTTAGTTTTAAGGCATTTGTGTTTGTTGTTGCAAAAAGATAAGGCCACCAATGAATTTATTAAATAAAACAAATTAACTCAGAGATTTTTATGTTAAGATTAATTTTTACATAAAAATTAGCAATGAAAATTAAAGATAAATCATGGGATGTGGCAATTCTCTTATAGATCACGAGAAAGGAATGATCGATGCTTTTGGAAAAGGTAGGCATTCTTAACGAGAAATTGCCAAGAAAATCAACAGATCAAGGTGTGCAGTGAATAATTACATAAAAAATAACAACAAAACACCTAAAAAGATTCCAGGTAGGCCAGAAAAACTCAGTCCAAGGAATAAACGGGCCATTATCAGAGATGTTAGAAAATCCGAAAAATCCGTTTCTCAAATTCAACTTCCTGGTGACATTAATGTTTCACGTTGGACCATATGAAAACATTAAGATATTGCCCTAATGTTGAATATTCAAAGGGACAAAAAGCTCCTTCATGGAAGAAATATCACATAAAGGCAAGATTTATTTGGGCCAAAAAGTACGTCTATTTCGGGGTAAAATGGAGTGATGTTGTATTTACAGACGAGAAAAAATGAAATTTAGATGGTCCCGATGGGTTCCATTGCTATCAGTTACCTTTGTCAGATGACGCCCGTGCGGAAAGAATATGACAATTATCAACTTTCATAATGGTAACTGAACTAAGAGATACCGAGTAGTTCAAAGCCTTACCAAAATAAATAATAAAATATAATTAACGAAAAATGATTAATATAAAAAGAATTATTACCTTAATTATATAACATTTTGAATGTGTGCGTGTGTTTGCGTGAAAGACAGAGAAAGAGAGGGGGAGAAGAATATGTTGATTGTATTCCCAGGAAGATAAACATATGTATGTTTATGTATTCATAATTGTGTACGTATGGGTTCTCTCTGCTTGTGCTTGTATTATTAGAAAAAAGTTCACATTTTAAGTTGGAAAGCAGAAAAAAATTACAGTAATGCGCTTTCATACATGTTTGCTGAGATGAATGTGTTCTTATGTGAAACTTTAAACGAAAACCAAATCAGATAGGAGAAAAAACTCCATTGCAGTTGGCTGTTTCATTTTGTTCAATTTTGTGTACAACAAAAGCAATTACAACATGGTCAGTATTAAAATTATCTCAAGAGAACAAAAATTAAATAAGTAAATGATAGATATATTTTTTAGCTTAAAGATTTGGAATGTTTAAATTGAAAAATATTTTTATCATTTACTTATTTAGTATTTGTTCAAATATCGAATCTTCCGAGAAAAACTTATAGATTATTTAAACGCACATATCTATCTATCTATCTATGGTGCGGAAGCAAAATATGGGATGATTTTTAAAACGTTTTATTTTGTCTGATTAGTCTAATTTTTGAAAAAAAAAATGCGATATAAATCTAACTTCCATGATTAGCTCTATTATTCAAACACTTTTTCATTAAAATTCAGCCCAATATGAGTGAGCAAGAAAAGAAACTACAAAGAATCTATGATTCGCTTAACATCGAAACCAAGCAAAAAAAAAAAAAAAAAATCCAAAATAATTGGAGTTTCTTTACGGCCTTCATCAAGCTCAAACCTTATATATATGGGGCGTTTTAGAAAACAAAAAATACAACTTCCCCTCCTAATATATGATCGCTTAAGACTATTATTGAGGAAAAATAGAATAAAATGTCTGAAGAATTTATTTTGAAGGCATGCAAATCGTTTCGAAGACGGGTGGATACAATAATTGAAAAAAAAAAAAAAAATGGAGGCCATATTGAGTAAATTTACTGTTTTGTGTCTATCTTTTAATTTGTTGTTTATTTTTTAGATTAAAAATTAATCTTGTTTTATAATTGAATCGTTTATTATTATAGTAGAATATTCCTAATTTTGCTTCCGCACCCTATATATATATTGGCCATGAATTCCAATTTTAAAAATCAAAATAGATATTCTTTTTAACAAAAGATACTAGTATTGTATTATTTCAAGTGTAACATTATACAATCAAAACTTATACTATTAGCTAAAACTTATACCAAGCTCTACGGCATAAAAAGTCTGTGGGAAAAATGCATCACCTCTGAACTCAAAAATTGTATATATATAAGAAGTGATCGAAATTTATCACAATCAAAAAATATTGCTGCAGATTTTCGATGCTGTACATATTGATAATAAATAATGTCTAATAATATCAGTATTAATCGGATAATATTTGACTAAAATAATAAAATCCTTGTATCTTTGGTTTAGAAGAAAATTAACATTAAAAAATTGTTAGCGTGTAATTATTTGAGATAATATATATATATATATATATATATATATATATATATATATATATATATATATATATATAAGATATTATTCAATCCAGTAAATCTGGAATAGGGAATAATTCCAATCAGAACAAATAAGATATTCAAAATAAGAATATTAAATTAAATAATCCCGGTAAAGAGCTCAATGTAAATAAAATCCATAGAGCAAATAATTTAAAAAAAAACAATCGGTCAAAAGAAGATCCTAATGTGACCGATGGTTGATGTCTTTAATATATATATATATATATATATATATATATATATATATAGAGAGAGAGAGAGAGAGAGAGAGAGTTAGAGAGCGGTTACTCAGTGAAAGCAGCAGATTATATCAGGATTTTTATTAGGAGCAATAGCAATAAAAATTATCTCATTTCGAGAATGATGCAATCAAATTTGCAACCGAAAGATGATTTTGAGGAGTTTTCATTTGCGCTGAACGTCACTTTCTAAGCATCCAAATATAACGGAGATGGCTATGAAATACTTGTTTGAATCGTTCACCTCTTCCTAAATAGAAGCATGAATGTCATCATGGATCGCTGTAACAACAGAAACCTAACGGTTTTACGAGTCGTCTTGTTGAACTTAAAACTTTACGGTTTTTCTCAAGTTTACTAACATCTGGGATATCCTTCACAATTGTGTCGCATCTTGAATGGATAAACAGAAAAAGTGAGTGAATTACGGACGAGTTTGGGAGGATGATTTAGAGACGGTAGATTGGCGGGAAGGGCCATTGCAAAATTCAATTCGCGCGTTAGTCACCCGAAATAATTTGGCGTTGCACTCAACAATAGCAGCGGCCAGTAAGGCCAGTATAAAAGCAGTGATGCATTGAAGATTGATTTAATTATCGAGAACATATAAAACAAAGGGTCGTAGGCTTTTTGGGTTGATGGGCGAATCAAGTAAATGTATGGGACGGGAGTATTTAATGCATTAAGTAGAAATTAGAGACAAGGTTTTAGTGGGGTGGAGGTTGATATAAAAGGCTGGAAAGGTGAGTGAGGTTTGAGAGGAAGGAAAGTATGAATATAGTGTGAGGGTGTTAGAAACAGAAGGAAGAGGAATATGCCAGTTTATGAATGTGGAAGGGGGTGAATTAAAAAAAAAAAAGAACAGGTACGCAGAAGGCGTTGAAAGATGGTAGATAACAGGGGTTAAAGATGAAGTTAATTGTGTGAAAATTAGAAGAAGAGGAGGAGAAGGCAGATGAAACGGAGGAAGAAGGAAGGGAATCAAATTAAGGCTAAGAAGTGAAGGGATAAAAAGGAAAGAAGAGAAAAGAGGTTGGATGAAGATGAAAAAGAGAGTGAGGTAAGTCGAACAAGAGTAGGAGGAGAGTGTAGAAGAAAAAAGATGAAAACGAAAAGGAGGGGGAAATTGAAAAAATTTAGGATGCAAAAGAAGAGGCGGAAGAGGAGAAGGAGAAAGAGAAGAAACGAAATAGAGCAGATGTAGGAGGAGAATGCGGAGGAGAAAAAGAATTATGACGAAGAGAAAAGAAGAGAGAAATAAAAGTTAGAAGAAGGGAGAAGTGAAGAGAAAATCAAAAGAAAAAGAGAAGTAAAAGAGAAGAAAACAAAACAATAGAAGAAGAAGAAGAAGAAGAAGAAGAAGAAGAAAGAATTATGAGAAAAGAAAGAAATAAGCAGAGGAGGAGGAGGAGGAGGAGAAGGAGGAAATAGTTGGGTAAAAAGGAAAAGAAAAAGATACAAGGATTTGAAGTGAGACATAAGATTTTACATATATAGAAATTCACCAACTCTGTCCCATAATAGTTGTTACATTGATTGTATGAAATTTATATACAAATGTAACGACTATTACTGGACGGAGTCATAAAAAACAAACAACGGAGAGAAATAGTTAAAAAAAGAACTATGTTAAACAATGTTGGAGGAATATAGATAAAAACAACAAATAAAGAAAAAACAGCAAAAAGAAGAAATCTAAGATGGTTTCGTTTCCTTTGTTTAATGCCATATCAACCTTCGTGGGTTATTCAAAGTCAAAGCCATCCTTGTAGAAGATCAGCAGTGATACTATTTACCCGATAGCTGGGAGGATAAGGCGGTTCATACCGAGATAGAAGAGAGAATCAGAAAAGTTTTATTATCATAAAAAAAAATCCTTATTAGATTTTTACACAACATCTGGTCACAAAAAGGTTACTGGGATCGGGAAAATACCGACTTCGTTTGTCTTTGAGTTTTCGAGATGAACCGAAGAAAACAGTGACTGGCTAATTTTCTACCCTTTCAAGGAACAAACAAGACCGACCTTTGTTTGTAAATTAGATTTCAAAGTCTTAATGAGACGCCCCTAATTGATAATGCATTAGTTAACACGAGCTAGATAAAGAGAAAGGAGATCATCTATGAGAGGAAAAAGGAAAAACGCGGCAAGGATGAAAAGGAAAGAAAATAGATGAATAAGAAGAGCCAATATTTTATGCAAGAGCAGACACTGATTTGATAGTTATACCTCTGGGTAGTGAATATTTTATAAGTACATGAAATGACCATCTACACTGTAAATTAGCTGTGAAATATCTGCCTAAGGCATAGATCCCTGTTAATCGGTTTGAACTTGTGACAATCTTGTTCCTAAAACAATCCTTATATTCCTGTATATCATTTTATGTTATAATTATTAAACGTAATACTGTTCTGTGTCCTGTAAATACATGACAGCCTAACCATTGATAAAGTAATCAGAAAATAAATATCTAAATAATTCATGATGATATTAACGATACTTAAAACATTATTCAAACCAGTAATTAATTCAAAACTTTATACAAACAATATTGTTGAGGAGCAAGCACAGAATACGATAGATAAGTTGTTAGTGAAAACCTCAGTTCCCGTCAGATCACTCAAGTTAAGCAGCAATGAGCATGTTCAATATTTAAATGGGTTACCATTTAGTAAGAGCAGAAACTGTAAACAAACTGAAGCTTGAGAGCCAGACTAAGCAAATTATAGAAATTTATATTAAAATTTCGTCGTCAGAAAGATAAGAAGAAAAAAAAACAGGGGAATTATCTTAAAAGTAGAGAAAGAGAAGAAAAAGAATTGAGAAAAGAAAGGAAGAAAATTTAATATGAGAGTAAAGAAAAGACTTAAAGGAAAGAGGTGTTGATATCACAAGACAAACTTACATGAAAAATATCTGATGAATGTTCTTGAGTTAACTGTTTTATTACATTCGATAAAGGTTTTTATATTTAAGTATTAACATGATTTTGACATTACACACACACTCATATATATATATATATATATATATATATATATATATATATATATATATATATATATATATATATATATATATATGTGTGTGTGTGTGTGTGTGTGTAGTTGGGTAGCAGTCTTTCATTTAAGCATATTTGATTAAATGATAAAGACACATTTTGTCTATATAATTTTATTAAGATCCTTTCAAGTTTCCAGATAAGTGTCTTGGTTTCAAGTAAGAATTGGTGGATGAATTTACCGAAATTGTCCCGAGCGCTTTCGCACCTTTCATAGGCCATCATCAAGGGTTACTCACATGTATAAAGAGTGTTTTTAAAGTTTCTGAAAGAGTTTTTTAGTTTTTTTTATAACATAACAAAATTACGTAAATACAGAGTTGGATAAAACTAAGATGCTGATGAATTTAAAAAGCAGAACGCTATCAACGGAATTAGAATATTATCAAGAAATATAGAATATTTATAAAAAACAAAAAACTAAAGGCATTTCAAAACATTGTCGCTATTTTCAAAATGAATTCTATTGATTTTAGGTTTTTTTGCTTTTATATGTAGGGCTTCAAGGATTTGTAGTCGTAGCTAACTAATTTTGTGTGCTATTAAAGTGGGGTTTTCAGCAAGAATCTTTCGAAACTTGGACTTGGGAATAGAATGGGTTTTAAGATGTAAGGCTATGGAGCTAGAATCATTAAGGTGCATCGTAAGCCTTCTTGAAAGAGTTATAGTGGTAAGGCTAAAATACGTATAATTTTCTTTAGAGACACAGTCTCTCAAGGGACATTTGAATATATATATACGATGTTTGTCCTATCAATAAGTTCAGTGGAGGGGGGAAGAGTTGTTGGAAATAATTAGGTTGGAGGTTTTAATTCAATTTTAAAAATTGGTCTCTTTTTATGTGAGATAAAATTTTGTAACCAACGTAAAATATTCAAATATTTTAAGACCAGGTACCTCTGGACTGAATCAGGTTTAATTTTACTGAAGTCAGAAATTTTATCCCTGATGACATATCGAATAATGTCTTTAGGGAAGCCATTGTTACAAAGTGTCCAAGTGATAAATTCAACCTTATTGTCCAACTTAGACGCTGAGCATATCATTAATGCCAGGTGTGTTAGGGTCTTAATTAGATTTATCTTCCGCTTTTTTGGATAAAATGAATCTCAACGAATGTATAAGCCAGTAAAAGTAGCTTACGATATACACTCGTTAGGAATGCGGAAGTCTCTTTATACACCAATACACCAAGAAAAAGTAGAGTGAAATTATTCTCCTTTTTGAGAGTAAATCTCAGTGCTGGGTGCATGTTATTCAAATGTGAGAAAAATTCGCCAGCCTCAGTCTCACTCCCAAGTACACAAAAAGTGTCGAAAGTACACTTCAGGTGCTTTATATTTGGAGATCAAATCAACCTCATAGAAACCCACGAAAATATCAAGCATAGTAGGGTCCAAAGCTGAGCCCATCGAAATTCAATCCACCTGTCTATACATCATATAGTTATCAAAACTAAATTCAACAGATGTAGTTGCGAATTTCATTAATTCTACCAATACTACCTCTAGAATATCAGGTGGGGTCAAATAACTCCGGTACAAAATATCTGCACATACGAGGTGCCTTTAATAAGATTCCAGACTTTTTTCGTATGGGCACTTTTATTGATAGTACACACATGAAACTTTAGTCCCCTTCGAAGAAATCTCCTCCGGATGCAATGCACTTGTTGTACCGTTCCAACAACAACTGGAAGGCCCCATGGAAGTCCTCTTGTGTGAGCGTGTCAAGAACCTTCGTCACAGCCTCTTTCATCTCCTCAATTGTCTCATAACGACAACCTCTAAGTTTTTCCTTGAGCTTAGGGAATAACCAAAAGTCGCAGGGCGCAAGGTCAGGACTATAGGGAGGCTGAGGAACTGTCTTGATGCCCATCTTGTTCAAATAGTCAGTGACAAGGATGGAGTTGTGGACTGGTGCACTGTCCTGGTGGAAATGCCACTGACCCGATTTGAAGAGTGCTGGCCTCTTCCGACGGAATCTCTTCCTGAACTCCCTTAAAACCTCAACATAGTATTCCTTGTTGACTGTCTGTCCAGTGGGAACCCAGTGTATATAGATCATGCCAGTGCTCTAAAAAAAAGGGATCATCAAAAGTTTATGGGTGGATTTGCTCTGTCTGGCCTTCTTAGGTCTGGGAAAGCCAGCATGCTTCCACTGGGAACTCTCTCTCTCTTGGTCTCTGGGTCATAGCAGTAGATCCAGCTTTCATCGCAGGTCACCAGAGCATAAAGAACTGCGGGATCTGAATTGGAAATTTACTAAGCTTCTTGCTTAGATGTAGCACAAGGCCATATGAAAGGGGCACCCAATGAGACTCGAACTGCGGGATCTGAATTGATCAGTTCGACCATCTCCTTGCTGTCATGACAACGTCTTTCTTTCTGATCTTCTCTAAGCACCCTTGGGACAAACTTCGTGCAAATCTTCCGCATCTTAAGTTCCTCGCGAATAATTGTGTGTACAGTTCCCACACTGACATCAAACTGTGCACCTATTGTCTCTATAGACACACAACGGTCCTTATCCATGAAATTCTTTATTTGGCCAATCAACTCTGGTGTTCTGACTTCCTTACTCCTTCCCACACCTCTCATCATCCCTCACGACTCCCTGCCCTCCTTGAATCTCTTATGCCACTCAAAAACTGATGCTCGATTCATGCAAGATGCTCGAAAAGCAGTCTGAAGCATTCCATATGTTTCTGAGGCATTTTTTCCAAGTTTAAAACCGAATTTTATTGCATATCGTTCCTCTAAAGTGTCCTGACGTCCAGATTGCATTTATGAAATTCACCAGCTGTGACAATCACGCTTTAGTAGGGTGTATTCCAATTACTTCTGTAGCTGTTCATTTGAATCTGAAATCATAAAAATTGGTCAGTTATCTCATAAGATGTATAGCAATAACATACTGAATTTTCAAGGGTCTACGACAATTTAGATGCCTGTACAAAAAAGTCTGGAAACCTATTGAAGGAACCTCGTATATCGATAGTTTCCAAGATGGGAACGCAAGTGAAGAGAATACAGATATCAAAAGAACACATGAATTTGTTTGGTGGGGAACGCTTTCGAATGAAACCGGCAAATTCGAAAGAATCTTTTATAAAATATGTACTATAATGTATAAGCACTGGTTGCAATATCCTGTCAAGCCACTTGGCGACTTTTTGCTCTGAAGAGCCCACCATTGATAGTATAGGTCTAAGTGGTACCCCATCCTTATGGCTTTTAGGTAACCCATAAAGACGAGGTCGTATAGATCCAGTGGGTCTAATCTGGTCAGAGATGGCTGAAGAGAGAAAATCTCTCTTGACAAGTTCGGCAAATCTTTTTTGAAACTTTGTCTCAATAGAAATAGTATGGTCGAAATTATCAACAGGGCCCTGTCTCAGAAATTTAGAGGTGTCACTAAGGATGGACATCATCTTATCAACGTAGCATTGATAATCCAAAATTACTACCTCAGAGCCCTTGTCGGGTCTAATGATAACAATAGAATTATTGAAACAAAGTGATTTGAGTGAATGAAAGTGTTCACTTCTTCAATCGGATTCCTAGTTGGACACCGGAGTTTCCGCATAAGCGTGGGCAAGATCATTAAGTCGCGCCTTAAGGTCACTAACACGGTCTGCAAAAATCGGCTGAAGTCTTCTAAGTTGTGCAAACAAAACTTCAAACTCGGAGTAAACCTCCTCACGTTTAATACTGCGAGATGGAATGCAATGATCCAAACTATGAGCCAGAGTAGTTAGTACAAAATCCGAAAATTAACTGAGTTCAAGTTCAAAACCACCTGCCTGACATTCGGGTCGGAAAAACACCCATATATTTTTTAAATATAAGATATCTTAATCTCTTGTCATTCAGAAAATGAAGTCTCGAACGGCTACCAATGGAAAGCACACTGGAATACGTATATAGAATACCAATAATATGTTAGTAATTAATGTAATTTATTATTAAAGAATAATCAAATAAGAACATCATTATCTCTGGAGTTACTTAGTTCGGTATCATACGTCTGTGCTTTGCACAATAAACAAAAACTTCGTGTAAAATTTTTTTTAGCAAACTAAAAGTACTTTTATTTTTCTTATACGGCAGTAAGAGCAACGAAATTTATTCTTATGAAACTAAGAAGCTAAATTCTTTTATTTTACGATTAAGTTATGGTAAGACAACGTCAGGGATAAATTGTTGGAAATGAATTGTTAAGTATGAATTTTTCATTGCTATGAACTTTTAAATTCACTTACATATGTCTATGTTTACCATGGGTGTTGAAATGTTATCGGGCCATCCAAGAAATGAATGATCTAAAACTATGAAATGTATGTAATATTCCACAGTCCAAGACACTTGGCACATCGTTTCTCAAGTTTTTTAAGCCCTTCCATAAATTAAAAAAGATCTTGGTTGGCTCGAGTACATTTCACATGCTTATATATATATATATATATATATATATATATATATATATATATACACATGCTTATATATATATATATATATACAAGCATGTTTCATATATATATATCTTTATATATATATATATATATATATATATATATTCTTTTCATATAAAAAGAAAAAGAAAAAATACACTTCCTTGGTGTCATTATAAATTTGATTTTAGTTCTAAAACTAACATCTGATGTATAAAGAAAATTTTTATTTGGGTGTTCTTATATTGCTTCCGGCGAAAATAGGATTTGAAAAAAATTATCATTTTTATTTAAAAGAAAATTTAATTAGAATAATTTTTCAATATATTTTATCATATTTTTTAATCAAATAAAATTTCTAACGGTGGAGATATCATATCTATTATTATTTTTCATTTATACAATGTTTATACAATCCCAAAGACAACCGTTACCCCTAATTCAAATATTACTGAAATTTTAAAAAAAAAGCAATATTGGTACGCGACTTATTTAAATTTATAGACGAAATTTGCATTCATAATTTTGTTGAAACTATTATATTTTATCAATATTTTCAGGAAATTAATTTTTTAAAAAAAAATTTCATTTGCCTTTAAATTAGGCGTAGCGTTTTTTTTATAGGATTCTATAAACATCGTTTAAATGAAAAATAATACATGCAATATATCCACCGTTAACTTTTTTTTTCTTGATAAGAAAATATGATAAGATATATTAAAAAATTATTTCAATTAAAAAAATTATTTTAAAAAGATAAAAATAGGAAATCTTTTTCAAATCCCATTTTCGTCGGAAGCAATATAAGAACACCCAAATACATTTTTTCATACATCTGATGATGGTTTCAAAACCAGAAATAAACTTATAATGACACCAAGGAAGTGAAATTTTTCTTTTAATTTTTAAATAAAAAGCTTTTTAAGCTCTGCACGTTGAATGTTGATTTGTTTTTAATCCTAAATTAATGATACATCAATAGCCGTTGGCATATATAAGCATCATTCGATGATAAATGCATTTTTGCTCAATCAATTTTTTTCTTAATACAGCAAATAATTACATTTCAGATTTACTGATTTGATTTCTTTGTTTAATGGCATATCAACCTTCGTGGGTTATTTAATACCAAAGCCATCCTTGCAGAAGAACATTTGTGGTACTATTTAACCCATAAAGTAAAGTAAAGTTGGCGACCATTGTCGAGGGTGATCCAAAGGCTCCCTTTTCGTTAGCTACTACACCAAGATGTAGGGGAGGGCGCTGCTCCTTTCCCTGGATTTCTCCCTTTACCCTTGATCCCTACCTTATAATGCTGAATGTTAAGCAAGGAGGCATCAAGTACCATTTTTAAAGTTTTGGTTTGACTCGACATGGGATTGAACCCAGGTCTCCCGGGCCATTGGCGAACACTCTAACCATTATACCAATGTCCGGACATTTAACCCATAACTGTGGATATAAAGGGGGTTCATAACTTTCCCATGGGTATTTGTTCGGAAAGTGAACATAATAGCACGAGTGGGGTTCGAACTCGCTTACTACGATATCGCAGTCTAGCACGTTAATTACAACGCTACGAGGACACCCCCTAGTGGTGTCCTACTGGTGTGCCATCATCCTTACGTTTAATCTTAAATCCCTTATTATATATGGAAGATACTTTTTATTAAATTTCTTTCAATAGATTTTGAAATATACTTGATGAATGTAACTAGATATTATCGGACAATCCAATTTCGTTTTCGTTTGTTGGTGGAAATTTCTTGAAGTAAAATTTTTACAAACCTTTGCATTCAACTGCGAACCTCGGCGTGGTCTGTTCTCGACTTCTTCCCCTGAACCATACGCGCAAATTCCTGTAATTGCTACTTATTTATTTTGCTGTGGTCTATCAGATTTTCTGAAAATTAAACCTGGTGACTCTCAGCAGTGTTATATGAATAGATAAATATCAAACGAGCCAATTAAAGGACGACTGTCGAGACAATATAAATGATTAATAGTTTAATGTCAGCAATCAAACTAATCGATCTGTGATCGCTTATAACATAAATGGAAATGCACATATCTCTGTTCTATTTGAAATATCTTGCATATTTTCTGCTCGGGCAATTTGAATTTAAAGCTATCGACATTATATAGATAACGTATATCATCATCATCATCATCATCATCATATCGCGCCATTGCTTCCGGCCGGTCTTCAGGACTACATCCTGTATCGGCACATAGGTTCGAGCTGGTCGTCCTGCTTTTGCTCGTCCATGTGAAGGACTACATCCTGTATCTTCACATAGGTTCGAGCTGGTCGTCCTGCTTTTGCTCGTCCATGTGAAGGGGTCCACAGGTGTACATCACTTATGAGCTCGTATGACCCACACTCAAACCACAAATAACGTCTATACACGTGTATAAATCGATCTTATGTATAGGTTGAGCCTTGAGTTATGGATCCGAAATAATTGATTTTGGAATCAATTTTTGAAGCTAAGAATTTCTCCTTGGCCTTCGGATGAAGCTTAAATTTCAATTGCTCAACTCATGTATAGGTTGACGCCAACTTTTTACCAGTTTTTAAATTTTTCTTTAGTGTTGTTGAATTGATTGGTTTTATGAGATGTCAACATTTGTAGGATTATTTAATGTTGAAGTTAGTCTTCTTTCAAGCAATCATATTGTTTCAAGTAAGTCAGGATAATAATTATTTGAAAACTATTACAGCTCCACTTATCAATTTACCTAACTCCTCCACCACGAGTAGGATATAATACAAGGTCAATTTTTAAGAGGAGTGTTATTTATTTGAATACAGAGTTTTCCTTCTTCGAATACGAATAATTTTTTGACTCATATATGGGGCCCTAATAGGCACTACCATTTAGGGTCAGAATAGAACCGGGTCTAATGACAATTAAGGAGTACTCCAGAATAGGACAATTAAGGAGTACTCCACAGTTCTCAGATCTCTAGGAACTCGAGCTTCACCAGAAGATTCATAAGATGAACTCTTAAGAAATATGAACGTACAATGAACACAATTCCTTTACCTCTTGTCATAAAATAACCCCTAATGGGCTGACATGCCGTTAAAATCAATCAACCAATCGTTACATATTACAGAAAGAGGAGAGCTTAGCATAATGGTTATAATGGAATCAGCGACTCGAGTTGAAAAACCGTTTGTGTTTCTCTTCGCGCAGATGCCATTGGAAAGGCCTGAATTTATCTATTCTTCTTTAGCCATGGATAAATAGTTGAGAAGACTGGGTTCTTAAGCGTTGGATTGTAAACAGTCTCGAAGAAGGAAAAGTCTAAATTCAAACCAGCTGTACTCTGCTAAGAAATTGATTTTGTGTCACATCCTCTCACGTGGTATTAAGTATTCCGACCTAATGTTAATAATTTATATATACTAAACTTCATCAATTGATTAGGCTCCAATTCCAGAGCTCTAGAAAGTATGGAGTCACTCCTTCAGGGCCATTACTCTCAGCTCCACTCAGAGTCAGAGTCATAGAACCTGTTAGGGTCTTATCTACGGGTCAAATAGATCTGTTTGAAAATTATTTACATTAGATAGGAATACTTGATGCATTATAACTGTGTACAAACAAATTATTATTATTATTATTATTATACAATTTTCAACTTTACTTTCAATTTCTTTCAATCCTTCACTGAGTCTTTGCTCAAGATCAAGAGTAAAACAAGGTAGTGATTATTTGCATTCTATTTTTTCCCACTAGTTTGAAGTAGCAGTCTTTCACTTGTGTATGTGTGACAGCAAGTCTACTCAAATCTCCAAGACTCTTTAAATTATCCTAGCCGATCAGAGGAAGAATTAAAACCATTCAGACCATAGCATTACTAAAATACTTAAAGTGGAAAAAGAGGTTAAAGTATTACTATTAGATTGGAATATTTGATTCCATATAACTGTGCAAACAAATTATTATAGACAAATCGAAAGTGAGATTTAAGTTAAAATTATTGCAATGTAACGTTGAAAATATAGTTACGATTGTAACCAAACTTTCATAATTGCCCAGTCGGCTGGGGCTGTAGAATACACTGACTGCACCTCTGCAGATGGGTAAGATCCCCCCTAACGAGTGTCCTGATATGACACTAAACAATCTGATGGTGAGGTTCCAGCAGTGCTGGAGCTTTGGGGAATGCGGAGTACCCCTTCATTGCCATCGCTCCCAGGTCCACTCTGGCCCGGAGTGGTAGCACCTGATAGGGCCCTATCTATAGGTTAAATAGAACTAACAGCATACTTATGCTAAAATGAATTGAGTAAACTGAATAGCTTAAAATAGAAACATTTTTAACAATTAAACCGTACTTACACTTAAACTACGTGCTTATGCTTAACTGAATTACTTCAAATAGAACTGTTTTTCGACATTAAAACTGTATTTACACTCAACTGAATTATTACATATAACTGCTTGAATAGTTTGAAATGGAAATGTTTTTGACAATTAAACTGTGTACTTATGCTAAAAACTGAACTGTTTTCAATAGAACAGATTATTTACATAAAAATGGATTTGGCGTTAAATAACCTACAAAGGTTGATATGCCATAAAACCAAACAAACCAAACAAAACTTTCATGAATCATTCGAATTTCGGCTACATTAGTTGTTAAGTAATAAACCAACCAATCAACTGGTTATAGACTCTATTAGCAGATCAATAGTTTTACAATCTGTTGCTAAAGAGTTCGTCTCTCATTGGTGGCCAACTACTTTTACTCTGAACCAACCTAAATAAAACTTAGTAGATATCTACTTAGGCCCGGAAAAGTATCGATCTCCTAATTTTATTTCGTTATTGAGTCAAAAGAATGATACTTAAACGTGAGGAAATATGCACGGTGAGAACATTGTTTTCAATCACCCTTGAATTTGATGCGATATATCTTATCACGCTGCGTACTAAAATGAGTTATATATATATATATATATATATATATATATATATATATATATATATATATATATATATACCGATATTGTGCTATATGTGTATATATATACCAATACTGAGTTTTCAGTAATTTACAAATATATCACACTACCTTATTAATCATATATATATATATATATATATATATATATATATATATATATATATATGATTAATAAGTTAAGATAAGTTTCCTATATTTATAAATATGGAAAGCTTAATATTGGAGAGAGAGAGTAAGTTAGGATAACGTAGACACCGAGTCAACTGTCACTGATGACTATCACTTTCTTACTAATGAAATCATCACACAAGAGACAGATACTCACTAAATGCTATTGACTCTATTTCTGCACTATTCTAACTTAGAACTATCTATCTATCTATCTATCTATCTATCTATCATGCATTGCTCTATATATGAAAATTAAAACTTAACGGATATGAACACACTGATAGATTGACAGATAGGAATAAACTAAGAAAGGAATTGGCTGATACTTATAATGTTTAAAATATATATACGAGGGTCCTATTTACCAACCCCTCCGCTCGGGCAGGATATGACACATGGTCGATTTTTAAGCGGAGTTTAACAGGTTTGAATTCAGAGTTTTCCTTCTCCTAGACTAGTTGCCTCACCAAGGCTGAAGAACCTAGTCCGTCCTACTATTTACCCATAGCTGGAGGGAGAATAAGGGGGTTCATACCTTTCCCAAGGGTATTTGCCCGAAAGTGAACGTAATAGCGTGACTGGAGTACGAACTCGCGTACTACGATTCCGCAGTTCATCGCTTTAACCATTACACCACGAGGACACCCCTCACGAGGGTCGGCTGAAAAGTTCATTGAGGGAACAAGATACTTTCATGGAATGTGACCAAGTGATTTATTTTTTAACATAGTCCCCCTTGCGGTTCACATTCTTTTTCTACTGGTTTTGCAGTGCTTGGATTCCATGATTAAAAAAGTTATCAAAAGCAGATATGATTTCATTATATGAACTCTTCAGCGTATAAACTTTTCATCCCGCCCTCGTTTATATATATATATATATATATATATATATATATATATATATATATAAGCATGTTTGATTAAATAATAAAAACACATTTCGTCTATATAATTTTATTAAGATCTTTTCAGGTTTCCTGATAAGTATTTTGGTTTCAGGTTGTTATAAAAAAACCTTAAAAACTCTTTAAAATACTCTTTACACATGCAAACAACCCCTGATGATGGCCTATGAAACGTCCAAAAACGCTCGGGACAATTTTGGTAGAATCATCCATCAATTCCAACTTGAAACCCAGACATTTATCAGGAAACTTGAAAGGATCTTAATAAAATTATATAGACAAAACGTTTCTTCATTATTTAATCAAACATGCTTTAATGAAAGACTGCTGCCCAACTACACACGCGCGCGTGCGCGCATATATATATAAGGAATGCTCCGAAAGTAAGGATTTCTATTGGTTTGGTTTGGTTTGGTTTGGTTTCTTTGTTTAATGGCATATCAACCTTTGTAGGTTATTTGATGCCAAAGCCCCCCTTCAAGAAGAACAGTAGTTGTACCACTTAACCCATAGCTAGGAGGATAAGGGGTTCGAACCTTTCCCAAGAGTATTTGTCCGAAAGTGAATGTAATAGCGCGACTGGAGTTCGAACTACGATTCCGCAGTCCATCGCTTTAACCATTACACCACGAGGACACTTTCTATTGATTTCCACAGAAACGACATATACAGTGAGTGCAATTATATTATTGGATAGAGAAAGTTGTTAGCTTTAAAGCACTTTTTTTTACACATATGCATCAACATTGTGTATACATTTTTACTAAAACATCCGGTATCCTGCAATTGTAAAAATCTACAACTGTAAGTGACCCACTTTTTTCTCATAGCGATGATAGAATCGCTGAGAGGAAAACGTTGTTCGCGTAGTCCATCTTTCATCAACCCTATTTGCATTAGTAAGCTGATCAAAGTGTTCTTCATTTTGTGGCTTGACAGTTGTGAGGAATATGGTTTGGGAATAAGAATGAGTGGAACATTTCTTTTCTGGGAAGGATTCAGTGATACATCTCAGCTCTATTGTCGAACGCCATTTTATCAGACAGCCGCTCAGCTAGTAGGTGTAAAAAGGAAAAAGTGAGTTATTGCCAAGAAGGTTCAACTTCTATTGTCATACTACCAACATCTGGCTCAGATGTGTCTATACTGAAAATAGTATTTTGTAGTTGAAAACTTGCTCTATCCAACTATATTTCTGTGTTCCTTGTACTTGTATTTTCAGTGGAAATAAATAGGAGGAATTATTTTGGAAGTCTATTTTGTACGTGTGTGTGTGTGTGTGTGTGTGTGTGTGTGTGTGTGTGTGTGTGTGTGTGTGTGTGTGTGTGTGTGCTTTTTTTGCTTTTTATTTGTTGTGTGTGTGTTAACATTTATGCAATTAAAATATCAAATGCTCTCTGTATGATGGACTTTGTATTATTATTGTTACCCGGAGCCAAAAATTACAAAACCAATTTGTAAGAAATTGTTTGTACAGACGCGTAATTACCGAGTAATTCCCATAAAGCTCTCAAATGGACTTCCCTTTGTCTCGTTTAGTTTCTTCCCGCGAGACAAGAACGAGAATTTAGATTAATTTTTCCGCCACTTACGCGAAAGAAGCCGATATACAGTCATGACAAGATTTCTTATTTGATACTCGTCAGGGGCAAACTTCCTGGAAATGCCGCGATTCGGATCACGAATTGAATGATGATATCTTCATCATAGTAACAGTATGTGATACAAGGTCGATTTAGACCGTCCTGTCATCAAGGCTTAGAATACACAAATTGTAACCCCTACAGAGATGTTAGAACTCCCTAAAAGGAGTGGCCTGACATGACTAAACTGCATCAAGAGAAGTATTCCTTCAGTGTCATTATTTGGAATGATAGTACTTGTTAGGGTCCCAGTTATAGGTTTTCCTTGCTTCTAGGAATGTTATATTCCTCTTGTGCTTTACTTCTAATATTTTTTATAGATTTCACAAAATCTTGATTGGTTTGGTTTGGTTTCGTTTGTTTAATGGCATATCAACCTTTATAGGTTATTTAATGCCAAAGACATCCTTCTAGAAGAACAGAAGTGGTATTATTTAACCCATAAGGAGGTTCATACCTTTCCCAAGGGTATTTGACCGAAAGTGACGATAATAGCACGACTGGAGTTTGAACTCGCGTACTACGATTCCACAGTCCATCGCTTTAACCATTACATCACGAGGACACCCCTAATATATAAGTTTAGAAATTATTCACATTCAATAGGGCTATATACAAAAAAACCTCTCAAGAAACAACTTCACAAAAAAGGTAAATATAAACGTATAATGAACGCCATTCTCTAACCCTCATGCATAGAATTAGCATAGACGGATTGATATGCCGTGAAAATCAATCAATTAATCAATCAGGTTGGTTTAGCCTATGTTCTCTCTCAGGAAGTGTGCCTACCGAGTAAGTAGTAGTAAAAATTGTCCAGACCCTTATCCAAGACCTTTTAGACGAGGTAGGAGAGATGTTGAATGCAGCATGATCCTCTGAGACTGGACGAACTTCCAATCAAATATATATTGAGGAGAATGGGGGATTATGGGGGTCCTTCTTTTGGTATCCGGAAAAAAACCCAACAACATTCCCCTTAATTTGAAAAAAAAATTGGCATGTGCCCATCAAACTTTAAAATTAATTCCTAATACCTCGATTAATTTTACTTTCTGTGTTGGGGTATTCTTCACTTTAGGATTTTTCTTCCTTGTAGTTTTTTTCCTCCAAAAGTTCTCTTCCTCCGTGGGTATTTTTCTGGTCAAGTGATTGACTTTAACTGCATGTCAGCCCGTTTAGGGTTATTTTATAAGAAGAGGTTAGAGAATCGTGTTCATTATACATTTATAATTACATTTTCTGTGTAGTTTCTTAAAAAAAATTTCTTGCTCATAATTCTATGATATCAAATATTCCTATCTCATACAAATAATTAGCAAATATTAGTATGGTTTCAAGTATTCTTATTTAAAACTAACAATTATATTGCTTCTCTCTGAAACTAGTTGACAAGTTCACCTACCAAGGAAGCAATGTCTAATCAACCGAAAAAGACATCGACACGCGACTAACAAAACGTTTGGAGAAAAAGCTTGACAGCAAGTACACAAGAATACTTCAAGCAATTTTGAACAAATCCTGGAGGCAACATCCACAAAGCACCAGCTGTACGGCCACCTACCTCCTATCACGAAAACTATCAAAGTTAGACGAACCAGACACGCAGGACAACGCTGGAGAAGCAGGGACGAGCTCGTAAGTGATGTTCTCCTATGGACCCCCTTATATGGCCGAGCAAAAGCAGGACGACCAGCTCGAACCTACATACAGCAACTCCGTGAGGATACGGGATATAGCCCTGAGGACCTGCCTTAGGCGATGAACGATAGGGAGGAGTGGCGAGAAAGGGTAAGAGATATCCGTGCTGGTGGCACAACATGATGATGATGATATGGTTCCAAGTGACTAATAATACTCCCTAGTAACTATTCTTAATACAAATAATTTTCTGTAAATGGCAGCAAGTATTCCTATGGAATACGAATAATTTTTAAACAAATCGACTCTGACAGGTACGACCACTACGGGTCAGAGTGGATCTGGGATTAACAGCAATGAAGGAGTACTTCAGACTCCTCAAATCTCCAGAACTGGAGCCTCACCACAAGATGCCGTTTAGTGTCATACTCAGGTCATTCCCTTTGCAAGGGTTAAAGTAAGCTTACTTTAAGACTCACCGGTACCCCACTTAAACTAGTAGACAAATTCACGTACTTAGGAAGCAGCGTCGAATCAACCGAAAAGGACATCGAAACGAGGCTAACGAAAGCATGGACAGCTATCAATAGGCTAGCGATTATATGGAAATCAGACCTAACCGATAAAATGAAACGCAGCTTCTTCCAGGCAGCGGTCACATCGATACTGCTATATGGATGCACTACATGGACGCTAACAAAACGGCTGGAGAAGAAACTGGATGGCAATTACACAAGAATGCTGCGTGCAATCCTGAACAAGTCCTGGCAGCAGCACCCCACAAGACACCAACTATACGGCCACCTGCCCCCTATCACGAAAACTATTCAAGTTAGACGAACCAGACATGCAGGACACTGCTGGAGAAGCAGAGATGAACTCATAAGAGATGTACTCTTATGGATCCCCACACATGGCCGCGCAAAAGCAGGACGACCAGCTCGAACGTACATTCAGCAGCTATGCGAGGATACAGGCTGTTGGCCTGAAGACCTACCTAGGGCGATGAATGATAGGGAGGAGTGGCGAGAGAGGGTCAGGGATATCCGTGCTACCAGCGCGATATGATGATGATGATGATGATGAACAGCATTCTCCCCTTTTCACGTGACACATATTTGTGTGTATGTAGATATGTAGATACTACGGTATTAATATTTATTAATGATGGTATTCAATTAAAATAGAAAAATAAGACATATTTTTGAGTCTAATATAATCTTTCCTTTACATTTGATTTTGAAAATATCTGTTAGACTATTTTTTCTTTGAGTGATATAGAAACAGAATCTTAAATCTTTTTTTTAAAATGCCGACAAATCTACTGTCCAAACAAAAATAATCACCTTGAATACAATGAAATGGTCTGGTGTCTTTTGTTTAATGGCATTTCAGCATTCGCAGGTTATTTAATACCAAAGCCATCGCAATAGAAAAACAGTAGGGGTACTATTTAACCCATACCTTGGGAGGATAAAGGGGTTCATACCTTTCTCAAGGGTATTAGTGAACGGATTAGCGTGACTGGAATTTGAACTCGTAGGTCCGCAGTTTAGCTAGTACACCAGACTGGATCCTCACAATCAGATGCAGATTAGTGTCATACCCAGGACACTCGTTTGGGTGGTCTTACCCCTCTACAGAAGTTCAGTTAGCATATTCTACAGTCCCAGTCGACAGAGCGGTTTTAAGTATGGTCAAATTTTATGAATTAATTGTGTGAGCCAGTTCGTCAGCGGATCTGTATAGTAAAAGTATACATGAGTGGATATGGTCGGTGGGTTTTGTTTAGTTTAGTTTTTGTATCCCTTCTCTTCTTAGCGTGACGAATGCCAAATCCTATGCACAAAGGTAGTTAAGCAGTTTAGTTACAATAGTTTCAATTAGGTGGCGCGCTTAGCGTAATGATTATCGCCGTTGGAAATGGAATCGGCGACCCGAATTCAAATCCTGGACGAAGCTGTTTGTGTTTCACATCGCCCTAATGCCTTTTAAGAAAAGGTATGAATCCATCTCTTTTCTCTCAGATATGGGTAAATGGTGGGGCAGACTGGGTTTTTTAGCCTTGGTAAACAACCAGTCTTGGAGAAGGAAAAACTGAAGTCAAGTGAGCTTTATTCCGATAAAAAATGGACCTTGTATCACATCCTACTCATAGTGGAGGTACCGGGTAAATATATACGGCAGGAGATTATTTTTTAAGTCAATATATGTAAACCGCAAAAATTACATCGCAAAACATTTAGTAATTTTTATAATAATCATCGTGATAAGTAAAGAAAAACACTTGCTTCATAATTCTTCTTCTTCTTCTTCTTCTTCTTCTTCTTCTTCTTCTTCTTCTTCTTCTTCTTCTATGTCTTTCACTTCGTTAACTCCTCTTTTCTTATTGACCTTTTTCTATCTTCTTTTTTTAAAGGTAAGCATCGTGATAAGTAAAGAAAAAGCATTTGTTAATTAGTTCTTCTTTTGATGATGATGATGATGATGATAAGTAATAAGAATAGAGTTCATAAAGAAATGAATGAATCGGACATTTCCATTCTAATCAAAATTATGGTTGGCTAAAAATGATCATAATTATCTTTACAGTTTAGTACGAACAAATAAATGTCACGCAAGGGTCGCTTGTGTCATTCTCAGTATTGTTCACTTAAATTTGCCTTTAGGGATTTTAAACTTAGAATATTTACACATCAGTCCAATTATACATTTTGAACATTGTAAACTTTTGGTGATTTTTTTTGTAAAGAAGGGTCTTAAAAAATCCTCTTTTTTATTTTTTATTAAAGCATTGTTTCTCTTTTACTCTTTTAAAATTGGAACATCTCTTCATAGCAAAATGTTGGACATTTTTGTTTTCTTCATCTGCTTGTGAACGTGTTTGTTAATATTGTTGCAATATTCTCTTGACTTTGGTTTTATTAGTTTTTGTGCTTCGTGTGTATTTTTTTGTCGTCTGTTTTCTTCTTCTTCGTCTTCAAGGACTTGTAAAGATTTTATTCATACACTGAGAGTATAGTAAACGACACGTGCTCAAGGGTGTGTTATGGCCGGTCGTTCGATAGTGGTCGGCCTGAAAATGACGAACTCGGCCACACCAGCGAAGATAATGCTCAATGAAGACTGCTTATTCCACCCAACCCTGTTTTCTCCTCTATCCATCCCAGCTTCTTTACATTTCAACATTCGTCATCACCGCCATTTTTATAACTTTCATAATCTTTTTTTTTTTCACGCCAGTCCTTCCCGATCCATTTTTCGCCATTTCTGGTCGGTGTTATGTGTTTTATTAGTGAAAACAAGGAGGAATCTAAACTAAGAGATGTTTACTAGCACCAGGGCAAATATGGACATATCAGAATATTTCATGTTTTGTCATAAAAGGAAGATTGCAAAAATGATTAAAAGATAAGGGGGTGGAATAAAAAGAAAAAGAAAAAGAAAAAGATTTCCGTCATTTGGCCTTTTCTAAGAAGCGTAAAACTCATCTTTATCAATATTTTCTTTATTTCTTTTTTTTTTACTTCTTTATTTCATTTATTATTACTATTATATTAATTTCACTTTTATTATTGTCTTTTACTTCTTCATTCGCTCCTCCTACTTCCCAAAATACTTCACCTCTTCCCTTTCCCACTCCTTTCCTTTTCGTTTCATTTGTCTCATATTTATGAATATCATAATACATTTTCCAATATCTTAGCTCTCCGAACCGCAATAAACAATAATATCCCGGAAACCGATTCCTATTGGCCACGCTTAGCATGTCCAGCGGCACTGACGCCAAACAACATCAAAATTCTTCAATTCACCAAAGGTATTCTATTTTCCCCTCTTCCCGCCCTTTTTTGTTTTGTTTTTGTCTAAGCACAGTTATTTTCTTTCCATCGAATTCACCATCAAACTGTCTCTTACCTCTTTGCAAACATCTCCATTGCTCCACTGTCAAATCTTAAGAGTGCACAAAGAACAGCGGGAAGAGACGGTATAATGTAGACAATGTTTGAAATGCTTAAGAACATAAAATGAGCATTGACATCAACATGGGTCATATACGATAGAGTATGGTATTTATTTTCTGTTTTCAAGATATTTTTAAAAGATGTTAACATTTCTATGGGAGTTTCTTTCTGATATGATTTTAAAGTCTCCATTAGTTCACCACCTTTCCCAACATATTCTTTGAATCTTCACAAGTTGGTGGTGTCTGCATTATCAATTCTGTTTTTTTTTTATAAAGATACTCCCATTGAAATATTAACATTTTTTCAAATCACCAATGAGAGATTCAAAGAATTTGTTTACAGGGATGAACGTTGAACATGTAGATTTTGGTTTGGTTTGGTTTTATGACACATCAACCATTGTAGGCTATTAATGCCAAATCCATTTAAAAAATATAAACAGTTCTATTTCAACCAATTCAGTTTTGCATAAGTAAACAATTTACTTCTATTTAACCCATAGATAGGACCCTATCAGGTGCCACCACTCCTGGCCAAAGTAGACCTGGGAGCAATGGCAATAAAGAGGTACTCCGTATTCCCAATTACTGGAAACTCCCCGTCAGATTGTTTAGTGTCATATCAGGACACTCATTGGGGGAGTCTTACCCCCCTGTAGAGATACAGTCAGTGTATTCTACAAGCCCAGCCGACTGGGCAAAACATGTCACAGAGAGGAAATCTACATTTATATCACTCACTAAATAGCGCCCATCTTTAAATTCTAAAATCTTTTTACCCTCTGACAACTATTTTCCGCTTAAATTCATGTTCTAGAGGTTTTTTTTAAATTCTCTAGCAAGGTACAAGTCATTGGCCTACTGAGTAGAGTGTTCGCCAATGGCCCGGGAGACTTGGGTTCAATCCCAGGTCGCATCATACCAAAGATTTTTAAAATGGTACTTGATACCCCCTTGCTTAACACTCAACAATATAAGGTACATATCACGAGTAAAGCGGAGCAATCCAGGGAAAGGAATAGCGCCTTCCTCTACACCTCGGTGTAGTAACTATTGAAAAGGGAAACTTCTAGTCGCCAACTTTACTTTACTTATCCAAAATCCATTATGACTTGTTCTTTTCTCTTTTGTTAATTAACAGAAGGTTTAATCTTTTGGTAGGGATTCTGTGCTCTGTTTGTATCTCAAAGTCCCAGGGAATTTTTTCCAATTTTTCAAGCACAAATTCTGGCTTTGTGCATATACCATTTGATAATATGGTCAAATTTTAATCACTTGCACAATTCCCAGTGGCTCGCCTTTCCCGCACAGTCGGGTCTAGTCTTGTACTCCTTTTATGCTAATTTGCTTTATTCACTTATGTGATTAACTGTTTCACTTCTGTCTCCACATAATCTACACTTACTATTCTATTGGGTATGATGAATTTTAGCCTGGATTTTTTTCTCTTTATCCTTATGGTATCATTTTGTTCTGCAATTTAAAGAGATCCCGTTTCTCTCTTGAGGTTTCCATTTTTTTAAAAATCTATATCCCTATTTACCCAACCCCTCCGCTCGGGTAGGATATGACACAAGGTCAATTTTTAAGCGGAGTTTAACAGGTTTGAATTCAGAGATTTCCTTATCCTAGACTAGTTGCCTCACCAAGGCTGAAGAACCTAGTCTGCCCTACTATTTACCCATAGTTGGAGGGAGAATAATTGGATTCATACCTTTCCCATAGTGCTATGTGAAATGCCATCATTCTCGTCCAGGGTTTGAACTCGTGTCGCCGTGTCCATTTCCTACGACGATAGCCATTACACCACGGGTACCCGCACCATTTTTTAAAATCTATATTTAGGTCTTCTCGTGTATAATCCAGGCAATTTATCACTTTAGTATCCGTACAGTTGTTTTCCTTCTTATTTCTGTTACCGAGTTTTTGTTGTTTTTCAATTTGTTATTTTGCCTTGGTAGTTACTGTCTGCATTAATTAGTTTTTCCATATTCTCTTTAGCGTATTACTCGAGTCCTTGAATTGTTGCATTCAAGCACTCTTTATTATTATTTTCATTATTATTATTTGATAAAACATTGTCAACTATTGTTAATCTTTGACTAATTTTTCAATTTTTAGTTGCATTTCATTTCAGCTACTCGCACTGCCAGTTCATAGCTATTACTTTCAATCCTTATTGTAGACTGACTTTCAACGTAAATCAGCATGTTATATTAAGGCGTATCAAAAGTACTTTCGTATCTATAAATCTTAATCCTAAAGCTTATTTCATTGTACGCACCGAATTCATATACTATTAGTCTAATATATAATTCTCTTTGCTTACTTGGTGCTTATAAAAATATGCTTTAAGATAATATATTTAAACCAGGACAACGTTGGGTACTTCTGCTCGTATTATGTATGTTATTTTCCTTGGTTCATGGATTTATCTTAGGGAAAAGTGGCATGTGAACCTTTTTAATTTCAAGGCGTTTTTTAAAGAAATTCAGGCTATCCTCACTCTCCGAAGTTCCTGGAATATTTTCGTTAAAAACTGGTTAGGAAGGTCTAATTCATTCAGATACCCAATAAAATTGCTATCCGCAAGAGTATCGGCTCCCCTAAACTGTGCTTTCGTGTATTTTTATCCAGTGACACACCTGATACTCCTGCTAGTATTATATATATATATATATATATATATATATATATATATATATATATATATATATTATTGAGCTATTGCTTTTGTTTCAGTTTGTATATAAGCGGATATTGATATTGTAGCAATTTTGAGACATTATTCTAAATTGGGCCTCAAAGCTGATTAATCTGATCGATAAATTCGTGAAATGAAAGGAAATGAAACTGTCTACACTACTCAAATTAAATAATGTAATAATTATGCTATCAATAATAATAATAATAATAATAATAATAATTAGCAACCAGATCAAGTGATAGTCAGCAAAAAAAGAAAACAAAAGAGAACCTGCCGAATAGTGAACTTTGCCGTTCCGGCTGATCAGAGAATAAGGAAATCAAAAAGAGAAATAAATACCTCGACCTTGCTTGAGAACAAAAATCTACGCAACGTGAAAAATTAAAGGTGATACCACTTGTTATTGGTGCGCTAGGAACAGTCACCAAGTGGAGGTCATCCAAACGATAGCATTATTGAGTTCTGTCTGAATACTGAGAAGAGTCATTGAGACTTGAAGGGACTTGCTGTCAATCAGACTCAAGCGAAAAAACCATCAGCTAACGCGGGTCGCGCCAAACTTAGAAATTTAGCATAAATTAGTATAGATTCTTGTGCCGACAAATGCAAACACTCCCAGTTATCATAAATTAATCCCCCCCCCAAAAAAAAGAAAACGGCCAAACCAAACGCTAAAGAAATATTTGGAATGGAACATTCTAGAATCAGGTGGCATTATAAATAGAAGGAAAGACATAAAAGCTTCATAAATATGTGGATATATAGAAAAAACCAAACTATTGTGAATGGAACATTCCACCTCCACTAAAAATAAAAAAATAAAATAAAATAAAAACCTGGTAGGGCCTGTATCGGATGACAAGATAAAATATACCCCAAAATTTCTTTGAATATACGTCAGTCCTGGACTTTAACTAAGTTAAAACTTAAGGTAAAAGGATTTATTTTTATTTCATTTTATTTTTATTTTCTATTTTTTTATTTTCTATATTTTATTTTATTTTATTTATTTTTTATTTTTTTTATTTATTTATTTTTTTTCACGTACACATGGGAAGCAGCATCGTGTACGTGAAGGTGTTCGAATTCGCAATGCCTAATATTTCCTGAACGTGTGAGTCTTGCAGCTTAACGCTCAAGATTGTCAGTTCGATCGGGGAACTACTGCTGCTCATCTATAAGAGTGGCTTCTATAGATGAGAATAAAAACAGCCATCGACAGAAAACCATGACTCATACTCAAACCACATACACAAACCGCATCGCTCTTCGCGCGGGTAAAAAAGAGGCGCGTCATGCTGAGGTTGGAGCCCTGGCCTCAGTGTTCGAAAAATCAGCTACAGAGCTCAAACAAATACTACTAAAATGCAAACAAACAATACAGATAGCGACATTTAACGTTAGAACCCTAAATAGAATAGGTCAACTACCAGAGCTAACTGAATCAGCCGTAGAACATAAGATAGACATAATCTGTATACAAGAACATCGATACACTCACACCGAAGATATCAAATATCGCGAAACTGGCAATGGATGGATGCTGGTGACTGTATCGGCATGGAAAAACTCTGTCAATGCATCGGTAGGAAGGGTGGGAATGCTTATAGGACCAAGAGCGCTAAAAACACTTAATAGCATTGAGAGAATACAACCTAGGATGATGGCCGCAACGTTTAATGGTAACCCCAAAGCAACGATCATCTCCTGCTACAGCCCTACCAATGTTAGCGAAGAAACCGAACTAGTCGCCTTCTACGAGGAGCTATCCTCCCTAGTACGTAGCATTCCGAAACACAACCTGCGAATCATTGGCGGAGATATGAATGCACAAATCGGGAAAAACAGAAACAACAAATACAGCCTACACAACACGTCAAACAGGAATGGACAACATCTAATTGATTTCATGATAGAAAATAGATTAACATGCCTCAATACAAACTTTCAAAAAAGGGAGGGAAAATTATGGACCCACACATACGCGAACAAGAGTAAAGCACAGATAGACTACCTCTTTATAAACAGAAAATGTAAAAATAGTGTTATGAATTGCGAGGCATACTCCACTTTCCAGGGTGTGTCCTCCGATCATCGAATAGTCACGGCCAAAATACGTCTAAGCCTACGAAAAAACGCCACACGAACAGCGACAACTAGGCACTATGACTGGGCCCTACTTAACAACAGAGACATTAGAGACAAATATGCATTAGAATTAAGAAACAGATTCGAAACACTACAAGAGAAGACAGAAAAAGTTACCCCAAATGACGAATATGAAAATTTTGTTGAAGCACACCTAGAGGCAGCAGCAAAGTGTATCCCAACAATACCTAGAACTAAATATAGAGTCCCTTGGGAAACGTCAGAGGTTAGAGAAAAACGTGCACTCGTGAAAACTGCCTCCAAAAGCTATCGGAAGAACCCAACAAACACAAATGTCCGAAAACTAGAAAAGGCACAATATCAATTAGCAGGAATATATCTAAAAGAACAGGCAGAATACATACAAAATCAGATAGATAAGATTAGAGACTCGGTGGAAGATAGACAATCCAGGATAGCCTGGCAAACAATAAACGAAGTAAGTAGAAGGAAGAGCAGAGCCAAAGCAGAATTGAAAGCTGCAAGCCAACAAGAAAGAGTAAAACTGTGGGAACAGCATTTCAAAAATCTACTAGGAAGCCCACCGAAAATAACGGATGAACCGATCACCAGAATTATCAGTAAGCAATTAGACATTAAACTAGCGCCTTTCACCAAAGAAGAACTCGACTCGGTTCTTAAAAAAATTAAAAATTGGAAAGCCGCAGGGCTAGACGAGATCCCCCCAGAAGTGTGGAAGACTAGACAATTCGACGATATACTGCTCCGGCAATGCAACGCTGTCTATAGTCAAAATAGGATAGAAAGATGGATGAAGGGATGCATCCTTCCTTTCCCTAAAAAAGGCGACCTCGGATTAGCCAAGAACTACCGAGGGATAACACTTACATCCATAGCAGCCAAAATCTACAATGCTCTAATACGAAACCGCATAGAACCCAAAATAGACAACATCCTTAGGAAAAACCAAAATGGCTTCCAGAGAAATAGATCCACAACCTCACAAATATTGACCACCCGTAGAATCCTTGAAGGCGTCCGGGCAAAAAACCTTCAGGCGACATTACTATTTGTCGACTTTACCAAGGCCTTCGATTCCATCCACAGAGGGAAAATGGAACTAATCCTAGCATACGACCTACCAAAAGAACCGTAGCAGCAATAATGATCCTCTACAAAAACACAAAAGTGAAAGTACGTTCACCAGATGGAGACACGGAATACTTCGACATTGTTGCAGGAGTACTACAAGGAGACACGCTAGCCCCGTACCTCTTTATCATCTGTCTAGACTATGTGCTTAGAACTTCGATCGACAAAATCAGAGAAAATGGCTTCGAGCTGACTAAGAAAAGAAGCAAAAGGTACCCCGCAAAAACAATCACAGACGCCGACTACGCTGATGACTTAGCGTTACTGGCGAATACGCCTAATCAAGCAGAGACACTACTGCATAGTTTGGAACGAGCTGCAGCAGGCATTGGCCTCCATGTCAATGCGCACAAAACTGAATATATGTGTTACAACCAAACGGGCAACATTACCACTCTAGACGGAGCCTCTCTGAGGCTAGTGGACAAATTCACCTACCTAGGAAGCAGCGTCTCATCAACGGAAAACGACATCGACACACGACTGACGAAAGCATGGACGGCTATAGATAGGCTCTCAATAATATGGAAATCAGACCTGACCGATGAAATGAAGCGCAGTTTCTTCCAGGCAGCGGTTGTATCGATACTGCTATATGGATGCACTACATGGACGCTAACCAAACGGTTGGAGAAGAAACTTGACGGCAACTACACAAGAATGTTGAGAGCAATATTGAACAAGTCCTGGCGACAACACCCCACGAGACGCCAAATGTACGGCCACTTGCCTCCCATCACGAAAAGTATACAGGTCAGACGAGCCAGACACGCCGGACACTGCTGGAGAAGCAAGGACCAGCTCGTAAGTGACGTACTCCAATGGACCCCCACATATGGCCAAGCAAAAGCAGGACGACTAGCCCGAACTTACATACTGCAGCTATGTGAGGACACAGGATGTAACCCAGAAGACCTGCCGGAGGCGATGAACGATAGGGAAAAGTGGCGAGAGATGGTCAAGGATATCCGTGCTGGCGGCACGACATGATGATGATGATGATGATGATGATGAATAGCAGCTCAAAATGACATCATAATAATCAATCATATGAAAGCGAGAATAGATAAGACTCAACAAAATAGCAAATGTAGGTTATATAGTGATAGAGATCAAACTATCAATCACATAATAAGCGAATGCAGTAAATTAGCACAGGATTATAAGACTAGACACGACTCGGTAGGCAAGATGATCCATTGGGAAATGTGCAAGAAATTGAAATTTGACCATACAAACAAATGGTATCGGCACAACCCAGCATCTGTCCTAGAGAATGACACACATAAACTCCTATGGGACTTTGACATATAAACGGATCCGCTAATCTCGACCAGAAGACCAGACCTTATCATAATCAACAAAAAAGTGAACTTGCAAAATTGTCGACTTTGCTGTCCCGGCTGACCACAGAATAAAACTGAAAGAAAGTGAAAAGAAGGAAAAGTACGTAAACCTTGCTAGGGAATTGAAAAAACTACCGAACATGAAGGTGACAATTATACCAATCGTGATTTGTGATTTTGGTACGGTCACCAAAGGATTATTAAAGTGACTGGAGGACTTAGAGGTAGGAGGATGAGTGGAGACCATCCAAACAACAACATTATAGAGAACGGCCAGAATACTGAAAAGATTCCTGGTGACTTGCTGTCACTCAAACTCCAGTGAAAGACAAGCAGCTTAAACTGATGTGAAAAACTCTCAAGGAGTAAATAATAATAATAATAATAATCCCCCCTCCGGCCATGAAATAGTGGAGGCCCATTAGTATATAAATGCTAGCAAAATTAGAAAAATAATTTTAGCGGGCATTTGTTAAAAGGAACCAAAGTAAGAACAGTCATCCGTTTCCAAAAGTCTGTCAAATGAGGTTAGTAATATTGTTCTGCTAAACTTTTCATTTAAAAAATGCATATTTGATTTTTATTCAACGTTCTGTAGTAAAAATCTTTGTTGTATATTATGCACCTTAAATGAAGAACCAATTTACTAATAAGCTGACAATAATTCTTAAAGGAAAAGCTTTGGACCGCGAAATTCTATTTTAGTAAAAATATAGAACCATAACACGTGATAGTGCCAATTTTCAGAAGACTGGTTTGAAAACAAAGGTAGGAACTAAAATAGAACGGGAAGGAAAACTCTCTTAACAATATAATAGTCTTGGACTGTAACTTAGTCAAAACTTAACGGGAAAGAAGTTTTTTTTTCTTTTTTTGTAGCCCGCTGTTCATGTACAGCCATCATAGCTGTTCTTGGTCACATCTGTGTCAGGCGCCCAGATCATAAACAACCCCTGGGTCTGGTATAGCCACATTATACCACCCATGATAAAATGTCAAATCACAATATTACACAACGTGGGACCTTGGCAACAGGCCTGGGTGTCATGATCAGCAGGTGATCTCCTGATAGCCAACATGGGAGACCCGATCGTCATCCTACGAATGTTGGTTGCTCTTTTTTCAGGTACATAAACGACGACGTCAGAAACCACAACGATAAGAGACCCCAACGCACAACATGGACTAAGGAAGAGAATCAACTTGCACTACAATGCTATTTTAGGAGCAACCCTTCACAAAGAGGATACAGGAAAAGAATGATAGAGATCTGGCAAAAATATTCGACATTTCAGACAATTAGCCAAAGGCTAGCCGATCAAGTTAGAACAATAGTTAAGAAGGGTTGGTTTTCTGACCTTGAATTACTAGAAATCCCCAAAACACATAAACAAACCTATAACAATGCACCAGACACATCAAGTGGTGTCAAACAAAAACAATCCAACGAAAAAGAACTGCAAACTTCGGCAAATGAAAACACCACACTCCCGAACGATACACTACCAAGCAACCAGGAAGAAACACTATCACAAGAACAAAAGACAAATCTAGAAAATGTAAAGAGAATCATGAGTAGTGAAAAGACTATTCTACCTTCATTAAGAAACATAGAATGGAAAAAAACTTAAGATAGAAACGAATAAAATAAATCACATACTACCTTACATACCGACGAATAATATAACCGAGTTAAATAAACTAATCTATGCAGGTGCAAAATTAGTTTGTGATAAAATTGAGATCCCCTCAAAAAGCACGAAGAAACAGTCAAAACCAGGATGGGAAATTCGATTGGAAACGCAAATAAAAAAACTACGAAAACAAGCCAGAATGATAAAAAAGAGAGGCGCTGAAATAAGCGGGAAAAAGGAACAGGCAACACAAGAAAAATAACAGTACTACTTGAGGAAATAAACCAGAAAGTGCTGGCGAAAGAAGGAAGATTAAAGAGATATCGACAAAGGGTAAAAACAAAACAGGGCTTTTCAAAACAACGAAAGAAAATTCTATCAACAATTAGGAGGGAGTAACACAAAAACATACCAACAACCGGATGCAAAAGAAACCGAACGATTTTTGACAAAAATATGGCAACAAAAAAACATAACGAAAATGCTGAATCGATAAACAACATTACAAGAGAACTAGATGGAAATGAAGAAGTCCCCAAAACGGAAATACACATCGACTTACTCAAAATAACACTGAAAAGAATATCAAACTGGAAAACGCCAGTCCATGATGGAATACATGGCTTCTGGTTCAAGAAATTCACCTCCATTCACGGCAGACTAGCACTAGAAATGAACAGATGTCTACAAGGCGCGCAAGTACCTGAATGGATGACCAAAGGAAAGACTACATTAATCCAAAAGGACCCAAGCAAAGGAATTGCTCCAAATAATTACAGACAAATAATCTGCCTACCAATGTGGTGGAAAATACAAACAGCACAAATAAGAGAAAAGATTTACTACTCGCTAACAAACCGCGGACGAACAGAAAGGATCCCGCAAAGGATCCAGAGGCACAGCAGAATTACTCTACATAGATCACATCCTAAATGAGAGCAAGATAAGACGGAAAAATCTAGCTATGGCCAGGACTGACTACAAAAAGGCATATGATATGGTTCCACAAAGCGGAATAATACACTGTCTCAAAATGTACAAAATATCACATGAAGTCATAAACTTCATCGAAAAGACCATGCAAACCTGGAGAGTGGAGCTGACAGCAGGAGGAAGAAGCTTAGCTGAAACAAACATCAAAAGAGGGATTTTCGAAGGAGATGCATTATCACCCTTACTATTCATAATAGCCATGATGCCACTTAACCACATACTCAGGAAATGCACAGCCGGATACAAACTCAGCAGATCGCAAGAGAAGATCAATCATCTAATGTATATGGATGACATTAAACTATTTGCAAAAAATGAAAAAGAACTGGAAACTCTCATACACGCCGTTAGAATATACAGTCAGGACATAGGAATGGAATTTGGCATAGAAAAATGTGCCATGCTCGTCATGAAAAATAGCAAACGACATATGACTGACGGAATGGAACTACCAAATCACGACAAAATTAGAACGCTCGAAGAAGAGGAAACCTACAAATACTTGGGTATCTTAGAGGCTGACACCATCAAACAAGTGGAAATGAAAGATAAGATCCGGAAAGAATATCTCAGGAGAACTAGAAAACTACTCGAGACAAAACTCTCCAGCAGAAGCCTCATCAAAGGAATAAATACCTGGGCTGTGCCCCTTAGATATTCGGAACCCTTCCTCGAGTGGACCAGAAATGAACTCAAATAAATGGATCAAAGAACAAGAAAACTAATGACCATGCATAAGGCATTACATCCCAGAGACGACGTTGACAGACTATATGTATCTAGAAAAGAGAGAAGAAGAGGAATTGCCAGCATCGAAGACAGCGTTGACGCATCGATACAACGGCTCGAAGACTACATAGAAAAAACGTGAACGAGGACTGATTACAGCCATCAGAAACGATACGGACAACACGATAGACGATAGAATGACAACAACTAGGAAACAAAAATGGGAGAAAAAACAACTCTATGGCCGCTTTAAACGACTCATAAACAACATCTCACACCAGAAAACCTGCACCTGGCTAAGAAAAGGAAACCTTAAGAGAGAAACGGAATCTCTCCTAATAGCAGCACAGGACAACGCCATAAGGACCAATCATATCAAAGCGAGAATAGATAAGACGCAACAAAGCAGTAAATGTAGGCTATGCGGTGACAGAGATGAAACGATCAATCACATAATAAGCGAATGCAGCAAATTAGCACAGAAGGAGTATAAGGCGAGACACGACTGGGTCGGCAAGGTGATCCACTGGGAAATGTGCAAGAAATTTAAATTTGACCATACTAACAAATGGTATAAGCACAACCCAGCACCTGTCCTAGAAAATGACACGCATAAACTCCTATGGGATTTTAACATACAAACGGATCACGCAATTCCGACCAGAAGACCAGACCTTATAATAATCAAAAAAAAAAGAGAACTTGCAAAATTGTCGATTTTGCTATCCCGGTGGACCACAGAATAAATCTGAAGGAATGTGAAAAGAAGAATAAGTACCTCGACCTTGCTAGAGAATTGAAAAAGCTGTGGGGCATGAAAGTAACGATTGTGCCAATTGAGATTGGTGCCTTAGGCACAATAACTAAAGGATTATTAAAAGGTCTGGAGGACTTGGAAGTTGGCGGACGGGTAGAGACTATCCAAATGACAGCATTGCTGAGAACGGCCAGAATCCTGAGACGAGTCCTGGAGACCTGAGGAAACTTACTGTCACTCAGACTCCAGTGAAAAACCATCAGCTAACACTGATGTGAAAAACTCTAAAGGAGTAAATAATAATAAATAGCTTAAGTGAAATATATGATACTATGTCTCTTACATAATAGTTGTTATATCTACATATTAGTAAAATTTACACACACGCATACACTTACAAATTAATGTATATATGTATATATATAATGGACTCTCCCTCAACCTTAATATATAAGGGTCCAAATGTTCAGTTAAAGAAGTGAACCAGTGAAGTACCTACATATATGATTTTTATAATAGTGAAGACTTATATTGAACGAGCCACAGATTTTTGGAGCGAGAGGGAGTTCCGTATCCATAGTGGCTAAAGTGCTGAACTGCAATATCGGAGTATAGAGTTCGAAAATCAGTTGCACTATTATGTTTACTTTCAGACTAATACCCTTAGGAAATGTATCATCTCCTTTATCCTCCCCAGTTATGATTTAAATAGTATCACTGCTGCTCTTCTAAAAAGGTGGCTATGGAAGGTTAATATGCCATTAAACAAAGAAACAAATACACTTTTTTGATCAGTTGACAACAGAAGAATGGTACACCAATGTGTCACAGTTTCTGTTGTATATAACTCTAGGTTTTTAATTCAGTGTATTTAAAAACTGGTTTCAGCATTTTGAAAGTAGTGACTCATAAATGTTCATTGGCTATGCGGGAAAATAAGATTAATTTGTTGGTTGTTTGGTTGTTTCATTTTACTGCGTATCAACCCTTCTCGGGTCATTTAACGCCGAATTAAGTCATTTTGATAAAAGTTTCAAACAATTCAGTTTAGCATAAGTACAGTTTTTTGTTTACACCCAATTAAATGTCAAAGCACACATTTTAAGGTTTACACACAGTTAAATGTAAAAACAGTTAATTCAGACCATTCAGTTTAGCGTGATTACATAGTTTAGTTCTATTTGACCCATAAATAGGACCCTACTAAGTGCAACCCCTCCAGGTCAGAGTGGACCGTGGAGTGATGGCAATGAAGGGGTACTCCGCATTCCCCAAAGTTCTAGCATTCCTGGAGGTTCACCATCAGATTGTTTAGTGTCATATCTAGGACAATCGTTGGGGAAGTCTTACCCCTCTGCGGAGATGCTGTCGGTGTATTCTGCAGCCCCAGTCAACTGGTCCAGATTAATTTGTGTGTATATGGTTATTGTACCGGAGTTTTGTTATTGCTTTGGAAACTACTATTTTAACTAGGAGTAGAACATTTCTGAAAATATCAGCCTATGAAATCAAGTTCCTTTTGAGCCTTGATTGTTGGTTCTGCTTGGCATTATCAGACAGTGAAGGCTGGTAGATTTCATTATTACAGTGTTTTTGAAGATCAAACCTGCCTATTATACGATTGATCCCTTCGGTGGTTACCTGTGTTGATAACCTCTATTTACTTGTTAATGCTGTGCTTCGTCTTTCTGTACCCCATTCATCAGCAAAAATCACTTTATTTACGTTACCATAGCCTACAATCTACCACTTGGCTTTACCTTTTCGACAACGGGTTTTTTCTTTCTTTTGTTTCTCTTTCTTTTCGTTTTTTTTTTAAATTTTTAATATTATTATTACGTTTTATCGTTCAATAACGGTGTTTTCATTCTATTCATACGACTATTCTTTCTTTCTTTCTTTCTTTCTTTTAATAACGATGTCTTCATTCTCTTTATAAAGCTATTCTTTCTTTCTTTCTTTCTTTCTTTCTTTCTTTCTTTCTTTCTTTCTTTCTTTCTTTCTACACTGCCTTATTATTCCTCTTGTTGCTTTGCTTTAATCTCTTCTTTTGTGAGCATTCATTCATTATTTTTCGTTTTATTCTACGTTTTGCTTATTTGTTTTTCAGTTTGAACGATTTTACCTTTCATTTAAAAAAAAATCTAAACCTCTTTCCTTTCTTTTCTTTTTCAGTTTTCCTTTATTTCTTCTTGATGCTTTGCAAAGAAATCTCGTATTTTATCAACTCCTTTTAATTCTTCAATTTATTTGTCATTTAATGTTTCTTCTTTCTTCTAAACCTTTTCTTTCTCTTCCTCTCACCTTCCATTCCTACTTAAACTGAATAATTAGGAAGGAACATACAGTATATCTTAGATGGATAGATAGATAGTTCAACCTACCTACCTACCTACGTACATACATACATACATACATACATACATACGCGAGAATAACACTGGAGAGTAGATGGATATATATATATATATATAGATAGATAGATATAAACACAAGATCCGACAGATAGGCAGAAAGACTGACAGGCACACAGACAGACAGATAGATCTACTAACTTACCTACCAACCTACGTACATACTTACATACATACATAAGCGAGAATAACACACGAAAGTAGATGGATATATATATATATATATATATATATATATATATATATATATATATATATATATAGATAGATAGATAGATAGAAACACAAGAACCGAAAAATTGGCAGAAAGACTGACAGACACACAGACAGACAGATAGATCTATTAACTTACCTACCAACCTACATACATGCATACACATATAAGAACAGATAGATAGAAATACACAAGAATAGATAGATACAACCCAGTCAGCTGGGGCTGTAGAATAAACCGACTGCATCCCTGCAGAGGGGTAAGACACCTCTAATCCTATTTACCAACCCCTCCGCTCGGGCGGGATATGACACAAGGTCAATTTTTAAGCGGAGTTTAACAGGTTTGAATTCAGAGTTGTCCTTCTCCTAGACTAGTTGCCTCACCAAGGCTGAAGAACTTAGCCTGTCCTACTATTTACCCATAACTGGAGGGAGAATAATTGGATTCATATCTTTCCCAAGAGTATTAGTGCTATGTGAAATGCCATCATTCTCGTCCAGGATTTGAACTCGAGCCGCCGTGTCCATTTCCTACGACTATAACCATTACACCACGAGCACCCCTAATGAGTGTCCTGATATGACATTAAAAAATCTGATGGCGAGGCTAAAGTAATGCTGGAGCTTTGGGAAATGCGGTGTACTCCTTCATTGCCATCGCTCCACGGAGAGGTAGCACCTGATATGGGTCAAATAAAACTTTAACATTTAAACTGAGTGCAACAAATGACATAAGCTAAATTGAATTGATAGAAATAGAGGTGTTTGTTCATTTAAGTGTGTGCAAACGAATGACTGATGCTTAATTGAATTGTTAGTGATAAATTGCAATATTGGAACTATTCAAGTTTGACTTATGTTTACAAATCATATATATCTAATATATATATATGAAAAAAAGGATTTGGCAAAAAATAACCTACAATGGTTGATTTATCATAAAACCAAACCAAACCAAACTGAATAGAAATAAATAAATGAATAAATAAATAAAGACTGGGATAGATAGATAGATAGAAACACTAGAACAAACAAACAAACATATACATATATATATATACATATAAACACAAGAAAAAGAGAGAGAGAGAGAGAGAGAAATACACGTAGGTAGGTAGGTTGGTAAGTTGGTAGATTGATTGATATACGCGCTGGGATAGATGGATAGATAGATTGATAGATAGATAGATAGATAGATTACCTCATATTAATTTTCGAATTAATCAACCTTATACGTGTTTTATAGCCTACTGTCTCCAGTCCCTTGACAATAAAATGGCAAACACATCGGAACTGCTATTGACATAAGACACTCCAGAAAACCTGAGTCGTGTCAGCCGTCATCGACAGGAAAACTTGCAATAAACGTCGTCTCAAATAAGAAGTGAAAATTTATTAATGCAAAAACAACGGGAGGGAACAGCAAGGACAAAGGATGGAAGAGAAAGGATAAAAATTGAGAGAAATAAATTGGAAAAGTCATTTTAAAGAATATCCAATCAAATTATTTATTTTTGGTGCTCTTATCTATTTTGGAACCAATCAGGCATAAAATTTACGCGACTCAAATTAACACAACATTGGACAAATTTCTGACCTCTTTTACGTGTTAATCGGCTTATAAGATTGTCTCCATATCTTCTTGCTCACCTATTATTATCATCATCATTATTATTACTTTAATACTTGTGAGTTTTTCGCACTAGCGTTAACTGTTGTTATTTTACTGGAATCTGAGTGACTGTAAGTCTCTTCAGGTCTCCAGAAATCTTCTCAGTATTCTGACCAATCTCAACAATACTGTAGTTTGGATAGGCTCGATTCGTCCTATGATTTTAAACTCTTCTGGCCTCCTTTTCAAGCCTTTGAAGACCGTTCTGGTTACAACTGGTAACTCTGAAAACCTTATGTTCCATAGCTTTCTTAGTTCTCTGGCAAGGTTCAAGTATTTGTTTATCTTTTCACGTTCTTTTATTTTCACACTGTGACCAGCCGGGACAAAAAAAAAAACAACAACAACACTCTGCAGCAAGTTCTACCTTTTGTTAATTTTCATTAGGTCTGATTTTCTGGTCGGAAATAGGTGATCTTTTTGACACTGAAAACCCACCAGAATATAATGCGTCTCATATTCTTGGACAGATTCTAGATTTTGTGCATACCATTATTATCATTATTATATGCTCTTTTAGAGTTTTTCACATCAGCGTCAGCTGATGGTTTTTCACTGTAGTTTGAGTGACAGCAAGTCTCCTCAAGTCTCCAGTACTCTTCTCAGTATTCTGGCCGTCTTCAATAATGCTGGATGGTCTCCATTCGTCTGCCAACTTCCAAGTCCTCCATGCCCTTTAATAATATTAATGCCAAAAGCAGCAATCACTATTGGTACAATCGTCACTTTCATGTTCCACTGCTTTTTCAATTCTCTTCCTAGGTCGAGGTACTTATCCTTCTTTTCACTTTCCTTCAGTTTTATTCTGTGGTCAGCCGGGACAGCAAAGTCGACAATTTTGCAGTTTCTCTTTTTTTGTTGATTATGATAAGGTCTAGTCTTCTGGCCGAGATTAGGTGATCTGTGTATATGTCAAAGTCCCATGGGAGTTTATGTGTGTCATTTTCTAGGACAGGTGCAACAATAACAATTGTTATAATCGTCACTTTCATGTTCCACAGTTTTTTTCAATTCCCTTGCAAGGTCAAGGTACTTTTCCTTCTTTTTGCTTTCTTTCAATTTCACTCTGTGGTCAGCCGGGACGGCAAAGTCCACAATTCTGCAAGTTGTCTTTTTTTGTTGATTATTATAAGGTCTGTTCGTCTGGTCATCTAGCGGAGATTAGGTGATCGTTTGTATCTCAAAGTCCCGGAGGAGTTTGTGCGTCTCATTCTCCTGGACAGATTCTGGGTTGCGCATATGCAGTTTGTTCGTATGGCCAAATTTCAATGTCTTGTACAATTCACAGTGGACCACCTTGTCTATCCTGTCGTGTCTAGTCTTATACTCTTTCTGTGCTAATTTATTGCATTCGCTTATTATGTGATTGATGGTTTCGTTTTTATCTCCACATAACCTACATCTACTGTTTTGTTGCATCTTATCTATTCTTGGTTTGATATGATTGGTCCTTATGGCGTTGTTTTGTGCTGCTATTAGAATAGATTCAGTTTCTCTCTTAAAGTTTCCCTCTCTTAGCCACGTTCACGTTTTCTCGTGAGAGATGTCACTTATTAGTCGCTTAATACGTCCATAGAGTTGTTTTTTATTCTCATTTTTGTTTTCTGGTTACTTCCGTTCTGTTGGTCCCCGTGTCGTCAATATTGTTTCTGGTGGCTGAAATCAGTCTTCTTCCGTGCTGTTTTATGTAGTCTTCGAGTCGTTGTAGCGATGCGTCAATGATGTCTTCAATGCTGGCGAGTCCTCTTCCTTAATTTTCAACTTTACTTTCGGTTTACAATCCTTCCCTCGTTCTTTACCCAAGATGTAAAGTGAAGGAAGATAGTGACTATATGTATTCTATGTAATTATATTTTTGCTGCCTCTTTTGAGCCTTACTTTTCCACCTACATTGATAGTACTCTTCTAAGGAGATGAGCAGTTCCACAAAGTGCAATTTTTTTTTTGTATTTCATATAGGTTGGAATTTTTAGATATCTTATTAATGTGTTTATCTCTCTACTTCTTGATCATACTCCGAGCTCCCACTATTACGGGCACGGTGGTGGTTATTAAAGGTGTCACATTTTCACCATTTTTATTTCCAAATCTTTATATTTATTTATTTGATTATATTCTTTGACTGGTATTTTATAATCTGTTGGCATTCACATATCAGTGAGAAGGCATAAAAAAGTAAAGTTGGTGACCGTAGTCGAGGGCGAACCGAAGGCTCCCTTTTCGATAGCTACAACACCGAGATGTAGGGGAGGGTGCTACTCCGTCCCCCGGATTGTTCCACTTTACCTAATAATGCTGAGTGTCAAGCAAGGAGGCATCAAGTACCATTTTTAAGTCTTTGGTATGACGCGACCTGAGACTGAACCCTGGTCTCTCGGGCCATTGGCGAACACTATACTTTCAAGGCCAATGAGCCGGTGAGAAAGCATAAAGCGATAAAAATCACTACTAATATCAAACCTATCTTGTTTAGTTGAAAAATTTCAACAGGCTTTATTTGAATTCTATATGAACTCATATAAACTTATATTTAAATGCCGGCATAAAAATAGATTAAAACTCATATAAAAAAGGTTCATCATAGAAAAATTGATAGAGATAACAATTGTAGAATAAAATTAATGGTATCAATATTACTATTAATATTATTGGCAATATAATAATAATTATTATTATGAATTAGCAATAATTGTAATAATTGCTACTTTGAATTATTAATTATAAAATTATTAATAATTAATAATTATAATGATATTAATGATAGTAACGGTAATTAGAATGGCAGAATTCAGAATAAAAATATTAAGAAATTAAATTAGGACTAAATTTTGATTTCAAATGGAAATCAAATAAAACCTATAAATGTTTTTAGCTAAACAAAATGGGTCTGATATTAGTAAGGATTTTTATCACCAAGTTTTCCTTCATAAATAAATAAACAGGAAAATTTTTTCTTAAAATAAAATAGGTTAATTTATTGAGAAGATTTTAGTTGCTGAGGGTTTTGTGTGCAGTGTAAAATGTTTTAGATACATAAGGATACATGACACCAGACAATGACATTACATCTGTTTTTGACACTAACTTCTAGTCCATGTCTCTCCCCGCTGCTTTTAACGAGTTAGAGGCCTTTAAAAAATATTTTTTTCTCTCTATTGTGTGATGAAGAAGCTGTTTCTCTTATAGAGTCGGCACCTGAAATAAATTTATAATAGCCAAATGACGGTTGGTTGAGTTTTTTCGATTTTACGGAATTTGCCCTGTAAGAAATTTATATATTAATTATCATACACTAAGCACTCCTGGAGATTTATAAGAATCCTCTTATATATTCTCAAATAGAATCATTCGCTACTCATCTTCGATATATATATATATATATATATACCTCTCTTTCAATATTTGTTTATACATACTATACATATATAATACAACTCTTTCTCTCTGTTTCTCAGTCTATCTATCTATCTAGCTAGCTAGCTAGCTAGCTAGTTTAATAAAGGTTTCAAGGTAGAGTCATTAGTGACAAGATTAATTTACGTCAGTCTTACAAGTCTTACAAGTGGAGAGGTTTGACAACCTTAAAGATCAGTATTATGTTTTGTTTTATCTGACCTAGAACAGTCCTTTATGGCATCTTAATCATAAGGCAGGCTCTTTCTTCATCCAAGAATTAACAATTTTGGTAGAGTTTACCGTACTAAAATGTTTCTGAGAATTTCACTGATTATAATAAATCTTATTTTTCCAAATTTTTCTTCGTAAAATGCTTGCACACTTCGATGTTTTCCTTTTCTGCATTAAATCTTTTATATGGTGTGCAAGCAAACATAAGAAATTTGCGTCTTGTATTCCTCGACTCTTTCCAGAATGACTGGCTGTATCTAGCCAACTGAACACGTACTTTTTTTTTTTACATAATACCAACTGATCGAAGAATAAGATTTTGAAATAAATTGAGTCTGAGAAAAGGTCTATCAGGAGTGATTGGGCTTTTTATGTTTATATGTTCCCATCAATTAATTTTCCTATTTCATGAGAAGAGCGTGAATGTGCTGGTCTCCCTTTGTAAAAGCACTCCATAATGATATTGTTGCTTTTAATATGGAAGGATTCTAATTAGCATTCTGTTGTTATCTCCGTTATATCAAAAATTTAGAGGATAAAAGAATGATGTTTTTTGCCGGCGCAGAAGTTTTTCAATTAAAATATTCGAATAAACATTTCATTATTGTAGATTAGCAGAAGTAGTAGAAGAATGGTTGCCATTATTATAATTTTTGGAATTACATTCTAATTACAATTATGATTTTTTTTCTTGAGTTTTTGCATCAGCATCATCTGATGAGCATCAGTAAGGAAAAAGTGACAGCAAGTCTCCCTAATATCATATAACTTTCCGCGATATTCGGGATGATTTCCAATTGCTCCAATCCATCCAATCGCTCCAATTTATTTCAAGCACCCCAATAATGGTTAGTGTTACTGAGGCCTTCATATTTTACTACGTTTATCGAATTCTACATTCCTTTCTGTCTTTCTTACGCAATTAGTTTAACCCTGAGTCGACTGGATTTATTTTGTGACAATGTGACATATCATAGTTTATAATGTGAAGAGCTTGTCTCTTGACTTTCATCGGCTTTGATCGGATAATTCGTTTGATTTTCTATGTGCCCAATACTTTTTTCCCTCATCTCTTGGACAACTAATGCTTATTGTCTTCATGTTCAAATCCTAATGATTTATATAGTGAATCCTCGTTTTTACACTGTCATATCAATTTTTATACTTTTTGTAGGCTAATTTGCTGTATCCATTTATTGTCCATTTTTTGTTTACGATAACTAGATTTGGTTTCCTGTTCTGGATAAAATAATTTGCTTACATTTTAAATCCTGTAGATTTTTAGATTTTCTTTTGTTCTCTAATAGTCGATGCTTAAACCATTTGTTTGTATGATCAGCTCCAAGTCGTTTGTCTTTAAGTATCACTGTTCCTAACCAACCATATTAATTTTAGTTGTTCTTCAGGGCTAATTTATCATGGTGTGTGCTAATGTTACTGGGAGAAAAATGGTTTTTATTGGTGTAAGCGGCCTTTAGTTAAAAAAAAAAAAAGCTTCAGAAAGAATACAAAAACCTTATATAGGAGTGAAATATCATTATTATTTTGCGTTTTTTTTCACATCAGTTTTAACTGATAACTTTTCACTGAATCTGAATAACAGCAAGTCTCCTTTGCAAAATTCTCAATGAATCTTCCTTCCTATCTTGTTATATCTGTTTGTTTTTCAGGGTCAAATTATTGGATGCATGCGAAAGATAACAGCCAAAAACTATTTTTCACTCTGTAATTTTAAAATAGAGCGCAAGGAACTTTTACAGGCACTTAAAACATAGGATCGACAACTTAATCTCTTAGCAAAAATTTCTATTTTGTTGTGTCCTATGATTATCATTACTTTCATTATTTCACTCCTTGTGAGGTTTTAATTTGTGGTCTATTAATGAAGTCTTAGTGACAGCAAGTCTCCTCAAGTCTCCAGGATTCGATAAGTATTCTCACCGATCTTACCAATGCTGAGGTTTAGATGGCTTCGATTCTTCCTCTGATCTCCAGTTCTTCCAGTCTTTTTTTTTTCAAGCCTTTGATGACCGTTCCAAGTGCGCCAACTACAATTAGTATCACAGTCATCTTTTTGTTCCACAATATTGTCAACTCTCTGGAAAAATCAAACTATTTGTCTATCTTTTCGCTTTCTTTTATTTTCACTCTGTGGTCCACCAGAGCAGTAAAATCCACTAGATGACAAGATTTTTTCTTCTTGTTAATTAACACTGGGTCTGGTCGTCTGGCCAGCATTAGGGGATCCGTTTTTATCTCAGAATCCCAGAGTATTTTATGAGTCTCATTTTCTAAGACGGATTCTGGTTTTGTACATATACCATCTGATAATATGGTCAAATTTTAATCACTTGCTCAATTCTTAGTGGATCACCTTTCCCACCCAGTCATACCCAATCTTGCACTCCTTTTATGCCAGTTTGCTGCATTGGCTTATTATGTGATTAATCGTTTTATCTCTGTCTCCACATAACCTACACTTGCTATTCCGTTGAGTATTGTCAATTTTCGCTTTAATATAATTGGTCATTATTATTATTATAATTATTATCGTTATTATTATTATTAAGGGTATTTATTATTATTTTCATTGCTACCTCAGCAGAATTACTGCTTATAATCCCTACCCACGTTATTCTCGCGATGTCTATTGAAGTTTTATATTCCTCACAATTCACTTTGAAGCTTTTCTGTCTTTCTACACACCTTGTTTTTGCTGTTGTCCTTCTTTTTCTCCCTTTCTCCAATTTCATTCTTCTTTTTTCTTCTTCCTCTTTTTTCTTTTTTCTTCTTTTTAAATTCAACTCAATTTCCGTAATTTCTCCTCTGTCTCTCTCTGTCTCTCTCTATCTCTGGATCTTCTTTTTTACCTTCACACTTCTCTTTCTAACGTCTTCTTGCTTCAACTCATAAATCACATTATCACTGTCCCCCAAAACTTTCCTTCCCTAATTAAAACACTTTTCTTTTACCATAAACCCCTTAACCTGACATTATCAACATTATAGTAGTCGTTGTGGTTCTAATTTCCCTCTTTACTTCAATTACTTCAGTGGCGGCCCTTGTTGACATAATCGGTCTTATAAGTCTTATTGTCATTTCCATTATCATTGTTTCGTTGTTATCGTGTTTCTTCAGTTCCCGCGTTTTTTTTATTCCTCTTCTTTCTCTTCACCCTTCAACCCATTATAATTATTCTTCTTTACTTTCTCTTCCTCCTTATTCCTTTTTATGGTTTTGTTTTCACCGTAAATCTACTTTTTTTTATAATTGTTGTTACTATTGCAGTTTCTGCCTGACTGACTGCTTGGCTTACTGTTACAACTTAAGCCCTAACAATAGATGGGGGGATTACCACAACCCGACCACAATGAAAATGATCCGAAGCTTTGAGAGTAAAGTGATTGTGAGGTTTCCCTGAGAAAAGGAGCCGATGACGGAAATCGAAAAAAAAAAAAAAAAAAAAAAAAAAAAGAAACAGAAGCTTTCGCGTAATAAAAGGAATATCCAAGTCAAGACACACACGCACACGCAGAGACGAGGGTGGAAAGTGAGCCACTGACACCGTACCGTTTATCATAAATTTTAAAGAATTATTTAAGTTTTTAAAGATTCATTAAAAAATTTTTTTTATTGTGCACTCAACCACAGAGGAAAACGACTTTATCCTGCTCACCATAAAAAAAGCTAGAAAACATTGTTTTTAGTTAACAAAGAAAGGCCTTGTAACATACAAAACAATGCTGAGTAAAAATGTACTAAGAATTTACTAAGCTTTGCTTAGTCTGGTTCATAGAGCCAGAAGTTGCTTACAGTACCTGTGGTCACTAAGTGGTCACCTATCCCAAACTAAACACTAACATCGTTGCTCAACTTCGGGGATCAGACAGAAATCAGTACTTTCAGTATGATTTGAGCGTCAGTCAGAAATATTTAGATAGTTATTTACTAAGCTTTGCTTAGTCTGGTACATAGGCCTAAAAGTAGTTTGCAGTACCTGTTATTTTTAAATTTTGGTTTGGTTGGGTTTGGTTTTATAGCATATCAACCATTGTAGGTTATTTAATGCCAAATCCATTTATATACATATAAATAGCTCTATTTCAAACAATTCAGTTTAGCATAAGCACACCGCTTAGTTCTATTAGACCCATAGACAGGATCCTATTAGGTGCTGCCGCTCCAGGCCAGAGTGAACCTGGGAGCGATGGCAATAAAGGGGTACTCCGCATTCCCCAAAGCTCCAACATTACTGGAGCCTCACCATCAAACTGTTTAGTGTCATATCTCGGACACTCGTTGAAAAGGAGTCTTACTCCTCTACAGAGAAGCAGTCGGTATATTCAACAGCCCAATCGACTTGGCCATATTTTCTAGTGCTCACTCATTTAAGTAATCATCATCATTTTCAAGGCGTGCCGACAGCACACATTTCTTTGACTCTCTCTCTCTCTCTCTCTCTCTCTCTCTCTCTCTCACCATCCATCCCATTAATTCTAATCCATGGTAACATATTTTTGATTAAATTAAACTATTATTTACGTAAAACCCCGCTCTAGATCAAGAGATCCGGAACGTCCCTTGTTAAGTCAGGAATTTGTTGTTATATGATTCAATATTTCATTTATAATAACTTTTCAGTATTTTGTAAAAATTCTAATCTTGAAACCGAAAACGTTTTTTTTTTTTTAAATCAACACTTCTCATCACAGCATCCTGTGAAACTTGGAAAAATATCGACAATATTCGATTAATTTATTTGGGGATGAATAGAAATAAAATTTAGTTACCTCGGGTGCATCAAGTAAAAGGTTTAAGAAATCCAACTGTGATCATAAGCGTCAAAGCGTGCAAAGAGCATGGATTCTTTTGACTCTCTTTCCATTTGTCCCTACCGGCTATCGCACTTAGCAAGTTTTCTAGACGGCACACAGTATCCGCACAGAGCTTATGAATACAATTCTTTACTAGTCAGCCAACATTGGTGTGTCCATATGTAGGAATCCATAGGAGGATGTCGCTTATGAGTTCGTCCTTACTTCCCAGGGCAGTGCCAAGTATGTCTTGCTTGCCTATCTTGGATTGTTTGCAAGATGGGAGGTAAGAGGACGTAATGGAACTATATTATATTGTGATATTTCCAGAATTCGTCCAAAACAGCACGCAGCACCCTTGTGTAATTTGTATCTATATTTTTCTCCAAGCGTGGTACAACCATACAGTAATACTGACACGGTCACAGCTTAAAAGAAATAGAAGTCAAATTTTCCATTTTGTGGATAACCAGTCAATAGCAGTCCACATTTTGCCAATGCATATACTGACATCACTTTCAGTAGATAAGCTATTGCTACCGAGGTATAAAAACTGCTCTACTAATTTCAGATGCTTGCTTTTTAATGAGGAGATGGCACCATTGATGCATAATGTTAGTGATCTCACAGGAACCGGTGACTTCAACCAAATAAATATGTAGTTGGCGCAGCATTTTCTTTTTTAATAAAGATTTTTCATGAAAGGGAACCTATCAGTTATGGTAGGCGTGTTATTTCGCTGGCTCCGTATCTCTTTATCATTTGTCTAGACTACGTACTTAGAACATCGATTGACAAAATCAAAGAGAATGGCTTCGAACTGACGAAGAAAAAAAGCAGAAGATACCCCGCAACAACAATTACCGACGCCGACTACGCCGATGACATAGCGATACTGGCAAATACACCTGACCAAGCCGAAACACTTCTGCATAGTTTGGAACGAGTAGCAGCAAGCATAGGCCTCCATGTTAATGCACACAAAACGGAATATATGTGCTATAACCAAACGGGGGACATCTCCACTCTAGAAGGAACCCCTCTTAAACTAGTAGACAAATTCACGTACCTAGGAAGCAGCGTCGAATCAACCGAAAAGGACATCGAAACGAGGTTAACGAAAGCATGGACAGCTATCAATAGGCTATCGACTATATGGAAATCAGACCTAACCGATAAAATGAAACGCAGTTTCTTCCAGGCAGCGGTCACATCGATACTGCAATATGGATGCACTACATGGACGCTAACAAAACGGCTGGAGAAGAAACTAGATGGCAATTACACAAGAATGCTGCGTGCAATCCTGAACAAGTCCTGGCAGCAACACCCCACAAGACACCAACTGTACGGCCACCTGCCCCCTATCACGAAAACTATTCAAGTTAGGCGAACCAGACATGCAGGACATTGCTGGAGAAGCAGAGATGAACTCATAAGAGATGTACTCTTATGGATCCCCACACACGGCCGCGCAAAAGCAGGACGACCAGCACGAACGTACATTCAGCAGCTATGTGAGGATACAGGTTGTTGTCCTGAAGACCTGCCTAGGGCGATGAACGATAGGGAGGAGTGGCGAGAGAGGGTCAGGGATATCCGTGCTGCCAGCACGATATGATGATGATGATGATTGCTTCAGTGAGTTCGATCTCTACAAGTGAATCAACAAATATGAATGATTGATTTAACAGCATGTCAGCTCGTCTAAGGTTATTTTATGTCAAGAGGTTAGGGAATCGCATTTATTGTACGTTTATATTTACTTTTTTTGTAGATGTTTCTTAAGAATTTTTTCTGCACACGGTCTTATTGAATAAGAATAATTTTTTAACAGACCTATTTCATCCATTGATGGAAACCTAACCGGTACTATCACTGGATCAGAGTGGACATGGGAGTGATGGAAATGAAAGGGTATTCCACTTAACACAGATCTCCAAAACTGGAGCCTCACCATCAGATGTAGTATAGTCTGATATCTAGGACCCCCTCTTTTTGGGTTGGGCTCTTATTCCTCTGAAGAGGATACAGTCAGCTTATTTTAAGCCCCACCGACAGAGTTCAACAAATATGGCCTTATGTCAAAGGTGACTTGATATAACACATTATAGTGATATTTTCATCTGAGCAATACACTTAAAATGTTTTAACTTCGAGAATAAAGCAATTTTCTGCCAATTTGCAAATGGTTGACAATTTTGAGAGGCTTTTACTTATGATGGACATCATTTTCAGATATACAAATTTCCAGTATTACAGAAATTTCCAGTATAACAGAAATACAGTATTGTCTATAAATAAGTACGCCCTAACATCTTAAAAAAAGTAACACATAAATTTTCGTCGAACCCAAAGATGCCTATATCTTATTATTCTTGTGAAATATGAATCAATCAAAAGCAATATCGTTACGCATTATTTATTAGCAAATTCTACAGCACTGAAATTGTGATAAAAAGTATGAATATCTAGCTGTTCCCAAATAAGAACCCCTGTTTTACATATATATATATATATATATATATAAGAAAATAATGGATTGTAATCCGACAGTTTGTAAAGAAAAATTGATAAGGTAATCCAAGTAAAAGGAGAGATTTATTGAGAAATAAAGTCGACACTATAGCGTTTCGGTTCTGCTGAACCATCATCAGGGCTATGAGGGGTAATATTAGTGATGTCAAGTTAACGATGGATGTGTAAAAAATATACATATATATATTTTACACTTTTTACAGTGTCGATAGGCTCTCGATCATATGGAAATCAGACATGACCGATAAAATGAAGCGTAGTTTCTTCCAGGCAGCGGTTGTATCGAGCTATATGGATGCACTACTTGGACGCTAACTAAACGGCTGAAGAAGAGGCTAGACGGCAATTACACAAGAATGTTGAGAGCAATATTGAACAAGTCCTGGCGGCAACACCCCACAAGACACCAGCTGTACGGCCACCTGCCTCCCATCACGAAAACTATACAAGTTAGACGAACCAGACACACAGGACACTGCTGGAGAAGCAAGGACGAACTCATCAGTGATGTACTCCTATGGACCCCTGCATATGGCCAAGCAAAAGCAATACGACAGCTCGAACTTACATACAGCAGCTATGTGAGGATACGGGATGTAGCCCTGAAGACCTGCCAAAAGCGATGAATGATAGGGAGAAGTGGCGAGAGAGGGTCAGGGATATCCGTGCTAGTGGCACGAGATGATATATATATACATATATATATATATATATATATATATATATATATATATATATATATTGTTCAATAAACGAATTGTTTAAATTTAAAAAATGCTCAATAACAGCCAATAGAACTTGACAAAACCTAAAATGAATGAAAGTCCCCCTCATGGCAGTTTCATTACTGCCAGTTTCATGTATTGAAGAAAAATGCAATCCACATATGAGACTAGCCTTATCTGAGTATTTTATTACCCCTCCCACCACCACCGAAAAAAGTAAACAACATGAAACTAAAAGTAATGAGGCTGCCACAGAGTGGTGAATAAAGATTCATTCATTTTGGGTTATATATATATATATATATATATATATATATATATATATATATATATATATATATATGCTTAAGGAAATATGACTGTAGAAAACTGAAACGATGCTGAAAATAATCAGTTATTGGTATGACATGTTTTGCTTTAAATAACTTTATCTGATTCTATGAAATGAAAAAATCAAAATGGAGTTGTTGACGCGATTTCTATTCACATCACAAAACAAACAAACAAACAAGACCCCCCCCAAAAAAAATCAACAACAATAAACAAAACTGACAGGAATATTTATAGTATTCTGTTTAGAAGCCCTTAGAATTTGTTAACCCCAATATATAAGTAACGAACAAAGACATATAAAGATACTGTTAAACTATTTCACAACTCCATTTCCTTCATAAACAACGCTAAAAGAAAACTCTCAAAATATGCAGGAACAAAAAAGCAGGCGAAAAATATGAATAAAAACGAACTGACTAGGCACTTCATATTGCTGACAACAAACAAGGTTTTAAAAAATCTACAAGGTCTCTGTATTCACATCGTGACAAACACCAAGACGACAGAAGTATGATTAAAAACAAACGAACAAAAAACGAACCAACAAACAAATAATGAAACCACTTCCAAAATAGGTGTATATAAAATACTCTACACAAAATTCCATAAAAAATACGCAGTCCTGTCGATGGGGCTTAGAATACACTGACTGTATTTCCTGTAGTAGCTTAAGACTACCCACCCCCACAAAAGGGGATGTCCTGGATATGACACTAAACTGCATCTGATGATTAGGCTCCAGTTAGGAAGCTCGGGTGAGTGTGGAATAACCCCTCATTGCCATTACTCCCGGTCCACTCTGACCCAGAGTTGTACTCCCTGTTAAGGTTCTCTCTAGGGGTCAACTAGATCTGTTTAAAATAACTACACAAAAAAAATTACAATGAACGTGATTCCCTGACTTCTAGGCATAAAATAACCCTAAACGGATTGACGTGCCGTTAAATAATTGAATAAATAAATAAATAAATAAATAGAGATATCCAAAAATACGTTGGAGAGGCATAAAGAAAAGAAAAGCCCACAAAATATCCAAGAACAAAAAAAAAGCGAAAAATAGAAACAAAAACGAATTGACTAGACAGGAATATAAATTTCTAGATAGACGCATCAATACCATCATGGACGGTGGTCAAAACGGGAAACTAACGAGTTCATGGGTGGTCTAATAAATTCATAAACGCTCATAATATTCTGATTCGTTCTTTCACCTTTTTAAGCCATATTTTTTTCGAGCGACTATTAAAGGTTAAATCTATCTGAAATCTGATAAAGAAAGTGGTCAACGCTTTTCACATTAAATACTATCATTAATAACAATCATTACACTTTGTATTATAATCTCAGGGGAAAGTCCGCTTGGCCAGCGTATCATGACAGTGTGTAATTTAGAAAAATAAGGTACCCGCATCGAAAGAAGAGTCGTTTTAAAATCGAGTCTTTCGTACCAGCCATAATAGAGGATAATTTAGCCACATCATTTTTACGTGCTAAATCGGAAGTTCCTGCACTTTTGCCATTTTCTGCCTCCTCCTTCCATCTCTTTTTAAAATATAATGTAGAAAACAGGTGTATAATTAATGAAATTAGGACCCGCAGAATTTTATGTAACGTTCTCTTTTTTTTTAAGTTACTTTTATCCCATTTTCGTACTTTATCTTTTTCTGAATCTCTTTCTTTGTTATTCGCCATTTTTCTTTCTCTGTCTCGATTTCCTTTTTTCCCCGTCAACAATTATTCTGAGCTTTGAATAACGCTTCCTATATTTTAAGAGATAAATCATTTAAAAAACAATTCGCTATAAAGAAATCTACTTTGATAATTGAGAAGGGTTTGTCCATTTTTCTGTAGACGCCCAAAAAGTTTGATGTAGAACTATCAAATTTGGTTCGCATACTTATTGTCCCCGCGGCGAGAGGTTTTAACTTAAAATCTTTTATACTTCAGAGGTAAACGAGTATTCTTATTGAGTGGTGAGCTCTGACAATAAAGAAAAGTCAACAGGAAGCCATGATGCTGCAAGACTTAACTAATCGTATAGAATTTGAATTAAATCAACTTTCAAAATAAATAGCAAATTATATCTTACAGGAAAAATTTATTCACATTTAATTAAATATTGATGATTAGGTTCATTGATAGTTTTTCAATTTAAAAGTGTAAAATCATTACATGGTATTAGTCCTTAATTAAGAACAACTATATTGGTAAAAAAATAAAGATATCTAAATCAACAAATATCTTAAATGTTACTTAAGTTAATTCATCTGTACAAAATTCTGTGAAATTTTTCGCAGACCAATATAAATGTCTTCTGTTATGTGGATTTTTCTTTGACAATAGCAATTACCCTTTATAATAATCATTATCTCCAAGTTGTGGGTATGACAGTAAACTGGCGGGGTTCCAATTTTGAAGCTCTGGAGAGTGTGGAGTATTGTGACATATTGGCCCTCGACCGAGCTGTCAATTAAGAGATGCACCTGTGTAAATAACAGGTGAATCCGGTCGAAGATATCGAGGTATCACCACGAGAAGCAGGTGGATGTCAAACAATTATATAACCAGGAGCCACAGACGGCTTGAGTTAGTTGGTGTCAGTTGCAGTTGGAGTCAGTTGGTTGGAGTTCGAGTTACTGTTCGAGGCAGTGAGAACCGGCTCCAGACAGAGGGCTTGGGCCCTCAGTGACCCCCGGTTGAGCAGCCCAGCAGAATGCGAAAGAAGTGCTGCGAAAGTTAGAGGAACTTGGGGTCAATATGTTGCAGTCTGTTCCGTCTCCAACTCACCTCTCACACATAACCAATATCACCCCTTTCGCAACCCTTTCGAGAATAAAGTGTGAGGGGTATATTTTTCTAAAGAAGTGTGTTCGTTCGTCATTATTATTGACTATGTTTCCGTGTATAGTTGTATATGTATTATGTGGTTATACAACAGTATGAAACAACCCACACGCCGGGTTTTATTGGTTTTGGCCGTTCGTCTGATCGTCTAGAGTTGCGGACCCTGTTGTTTCTTCTCACACCCGGCCGTGTGGGCATTTCACAAGTTGTACAAAAATAAAAACCAAACAACAAACAGAGGGTGGAATGGAGAAACAGACAATCACGGATTTAGAACTACAAAATGTAGAAGGTGAAGTTGGCACTATGGTCTAATGAGTAAAGTGTTCGCCAATGGTCCGGGAGACCAGTGTTCAATCCCAGGCCGAGTCATACCAAAGATTGTATTTGATTCTGCCTTGCTTAGCACTCAGTATTATAAGGTAAGGATTAAGGGTAAAGGGGAGCAATCTCGAGAATGGAGTTTCACCCTCCCTAACACCATGGTGTAGTAGCTATTGAAAAAGGAGCCTTCGGGTCACTCTCGACTATGGTCGCCAACTTTACTTTACTATGTTCCTGGCTGTCGCGATAATTCAGCGATAATCCTACATAGCTATGAAAAATGCTAACTCATCAGGTCATCTTCTTCACTGCTATGTGTCTTTGTTCTGGACTCCATACCGCCCTCCGACTGCTCTGGACCCACGTCTTAGAGCTGAGTCTTTGCTCCGTGTCCTGAGCTTGACTGCCTAGTCCCATGTCTTGCGCTCTGAATGTCTTACTCTTAACTGACCACGTCCTTCGTCCTCTTTTCCTGTCTCGCGGGTACAACTCTTTGTGTGTTCTTCACGCCAAAATATACAAAGGAATATCTAGACACTCTGGCGTCGCTTCAAAGATGTTGAAGATGATTCCGCCGGACACCTACAACACATAGAGAACTACACACACATTCATATATGTATATACACACATTAATGCCCATTAACGTGCCATATGGAGTACCTTTTCATTGCGATTATTCCCAGGTCCAATCTGACACAAAGTGATTATACCTTTTAGACAGAGGGTCAGAAGTTCAAGCTGCTTGGGACCCCTTTCTATAATGGACCCCTCTGTGATTCCCTGATATAAATTCTAGACAACAGCCTTATTGTTTATACAGTTTTCAAAATCCATTTCCATGTCCGATATTATATGCACACATCATATCTGTGCTATTTTACTTTACACATGTAGTTCGAGTGTCCTGGGTGCAACATTAAACTACACCTGATAGTGAGGCTCCCATTCTGGAGCTTTGGGTAATGTGGAGTACCTCTTCATTGTTAGGGTCCAATCTATGGGTCAAACAGACCTATTTAACCATTTAACTGTGTTTAAACAAAGCGCTGATGTTAAATTGAATTGTCACTGTTAATTAGCAATATTTGAAATCATTTAACTGTATGCAAACAAATGAGAAATGTTGACTAGAATCAAAATAGAGTTAAATAACAATACTTGAAAACATTCAACTATGAGCAAATAAAATTATTATTGGTGGATAGCAGTGCTTGAAACCAATTAACTGCGTACAAACAAATGATTAATCATCATCATGTCGTGCTGCTAGCACAGATTTCCCTGACCCTCTCCTGCCACACGTCTCTATCTTCCATCGCTCCCAGCAGGTCTTCCAGGCTACATTCCGTATCGGCACAGAGCAGCTGTAGATAGGTTCTAGCTGGTCGTCCAACCTTTGCTCGTCCATGTGAAGGGGTCCACAGGAGTACGTTGCTTATGAGTTCGTCCTTACTTCTCTAGCAGTGTCTTGCATGTCTGGATCGTCTAATTTGAAAGGTTTTCGTGATGGGTGGTAGGTGGCCGTACAGCCGCTGTTTACTAGGATATTGCCTCTAGGACTTGTTCAATACAGCTCGCAGCATTCTTGAGTAATTGCCGTCAAGCTTTTTCTCCATACGCTCAATCAGCGCCCACTTGGTGCATCCATATTGCAGAATTGTCACGACCGCTGTTTTTAATTTAATCTTAATTTATCGGACAGGTCTGACTTCCATATGACCGATGACCTCTCAATAGCTGTCCATGCCTTTGCTAGTTGAGTGTTGATGTCATTATCGGTTGATGAGACGCTGTTTCCGAGGTAGATGAATTTATCCACAAGTTTCAGAGAACAACCATTTAGAGTAGAGATGTCGCCTCGTTTATTTAAGAACATTTATTTTGTTTTGTCGGTGTTCACGTGGAAGCCTATGCCACCTGTTGCTGGTTACAGACTGTGTAGCAGGGATTCGGCCTGGGTGGGTGTATTTGCGAGAAGCGCTGAAACCATTTAACCATGTGTAAACAAATAAGCTCTGACTTGTTTAAAAATGTTAACTACAAACTATTCGTCGACAAATAATATATATTTAACGTATATATTTATCTTATTTACCAACCCCTCCGCTCGGGCAGGATATGACACAAGGTCAATTTTTAAACGGAGTTTAACAGGTTTGAATTCAGAGTTTTCCTTCTCCTAGACTAGTTGCCTCACCAAGGCTGAAGAACCTACTCTGCCTTACTATTTACGTATAGCTGGAGGGAGAATAATTGGATTCATACCTTTCCCAAGGGTATTAGTGCTATGTGAAATGCAATCAGTCTCGTCCAGAATTTGAACTCGTGTCGCCGTGACCATTTCCTACGACGATAAACATTACACCATGGGCACCTCCTTAAACACCACGGGCACCTCCTTCTTACACCACGGACACCTTCTTTAACATATATATTTATGAATGTGTGTGTGTGTGTATGTGTGTGTGTATGTATAAACAGGATTTGGCATTAAATAACCAAGAATGGTTGATATGCCATAAAACAACCATCAAGAAGTTGGATGAAGTTGTTCACGTTTCTTTTTGCTCTGATGCCCTTGGAAAAAGCATTAATCCACCTCTCCTCCTCCTTCTTCTTCTCTTCCTGCAGCTATCGGTAAATAGTAAGGCAAACTGGGCTCTTTAGCCTAGGTATAATTACCGGTCTAAAAGGAAAACTGAATTCAAATCAGCGATGGGATCGGGTCAATACATACACACAAGAGGCTGTGATATCAAGTGACCATAAGTTTCCTCAATTCTACACCAATCTCCGTTTTCCAAACTTTATAATTATACAACATTCATTGTATATATATATATATATATATATATATATATATTTTACAAATGATAATCAAATTGGTACTTTCGAAAACAACGTTTGTAACTTTGTGGCGAAGGGTTTAAATAAACTGGCATTTGAAATTAAATTAAAAACCTTTCGACCTTCCACAGTTTGTAGACTCTCCATTAAAAATGCAGTATTGATTAAAACAGGGCGGACAAAAATTATTGAAGAATTTATTATCATTATTATACATATAATATAATAACATTTCTTTTTTGGTTCAGTAACCGCGACTGCCTTTTCTCGGTCCCCGTTATAGTGGAATGTTTAGTTGCAAGATAATTATACATCTGCCCGTAGAAATTTCAGAGTATCATGGAATCATATTTCTGGCTTGGCATTTCTCCTCCTCTTATTCATTTACTCCAAATAGAAACATTATCTTTTGTACGCCCGTGATTTCATGAAAGATATATAAAATTAAATTAACCCTTGTTTATTTGTCGATAAGGTTATATTTCTACTTTCTTATCACACACACACACACACACACACACACACACACACACACACACACACACACACACACCGACAATATCAAACATAGCACAACGTTGTATAATCTTTGTCCCGAATTAAAACCGTTGATATAAACGAGTTAAAAAAGATTTCATTTTTCAAACATTCCCTCAGCGTAATATGACGTTTTATCAAACATCAGACACGTAATGTGATTTTTTCTTCAAAAGTGAAGTTTCTGTTTATACCTTACAAACATCGACCGAATCACACTATATATATATTGTTGAGGCTTATGGTTCTTACTAGCTCACTTGGTGAGACAATGGAGGGCCAAATGTTGCAGTATTATTGAATAGTGCTCAATATCAATAGATATAGAAATACATACATATATGTCTGACGAATGCATAAAGTATGAAACCGAGAGTCACAGACACTACTATGTTATATATATATATATATATATATATATATATATATATATAAGTATTATTCGGTCCAGTTAAACCGGAGTTGGGAGGAATTCCATCAGGACAAAAAAACATTCAACAGTGAACATTTAAATTTTCCTGGTAAAGAGCTCGATGTAACTGACATTATAGAGCAATAATTTCTATTGGAAAAACAAAAACCTATATATATATATATATATATATATATATATATATATATATATATATATATATATATTATTGAATTAACAAACTTTTTTTTATGATCAAAAAAAGGCTCAATGCAGACTATTAGAGGAGGATAAAAATCTATTGATATATTTTTTCTCTATTTGATCTTTTTCGTCAAATGATCCATCATCATCATTCTTCTTCTTCTATATTGTCGTATCTCAATCAAAGAAGATTGTTCTACTTCTTACTGAGTCTCTCGAGTGCAGGAGAACCGAGACTTTTAACTAACAGTCCCGCATTTTTTTTTTGTCGAAGGTTTCCTTCACCAACGTCAACTCTAACCACGTCCAAGGAACGCAAATCTCGTCTATTGTCTCCTCTAGCGGAAACAACGGAAATGTTGCGCAATCTTCTTACCAAGACAGCAGTTTCAATTTCCGACAGAGGTGGGTACTAATTGCAATTGCTGGAGGCAATACAGTTTCTGCATCACCCGCCCCGCATAAAGACTCCGGGTATATTGCAGAGACTCATTTAAGGAATTATATTTGTTCCGATTCTCGATATGAGCATTGAAAAAAAAAAAAGAACAAAAAACTCAACAACCGAATTACTGAAATGTCTTTTGAGAATTTTGTTACATTTTAGAATAAATAAAACTTACTCGGTATTTTGATCATCAAAATATTTCTTTATTAGGGGTTCCTCTGTACTCTGTTTTATGGAGTTTATTCATGTAAATTAAAAGTAAAGTAAAACCGATGTTATGATATACCAATGTCCACGCTGACACACACACACACACACACACACACACACACACACACACACATATATATATATATATATATATATGTGTGTGTGTGTGTGTGTTTTGATTGGCATATATGAGGATCAGCTGAAAGGTTCATAAGCTTCCAAGATACTCTCATAGCATGTGACCAAATGAAGTACATTTTTCAATATAGTCCCCCTGGCAGTGCAAATACTTCTTCCATTGGTGTTGCAGTGCTTTGTTCCCATTGGCCAAAATAGTCATCAACTGCAGGTACGACGTATGAACTTTTTAGCCGCACTATTCTTACACTAACCACTTTTAACTTTCATTATAAAACGACCAATCACATTTATCTTATTCTTGTATTTATACATCATTACTATATATATATATATATATATATATATATATAGAGAGAGAGAGAGAGAGAGAGAGAGAGAGAGAAAATAGAATAGAATAGAATAAAAGAATAAATCAAAATAGAACAGAATCAAAGAATAAAACACAGTCAACATAGTATAATGTTAATCTAGAACTAAAATCCTGGTTCTGAACAAAACTAAATTTTTATGAAAAATTACACATATATACATGTGTGTGTTGGGGGGTGCGCGCTCGGAATGACGGTGATTGAGTTTATATATATCTAAGTTAGGATCACTTTAATACAGAATCAATTTAATAACTGTCAGTTTCTCACCTATATGATGATCAAACAAACATAGTCTGATGATCACATAGACGAAAAACTAACCGTTAGCGAGCACCTTTGAAACTGTGCCTCTACTATCCTTAATTCTATCTATCTATCTATCTATCTATCTATCTATCTATCTATCTATCTATCTATTTGCGTGCTTGTTTGTGTGTGTGTATGTGTGCGTTTGTGTAAGAAGTATTGGTATTAATATGTATTGATTTAAATGTGTTTTATTCAGAATTCTCTAATTTCACGAGTTTTTATCTGTCCCTATACATCGGCAATTTCTTTATGTGATGTATTTCATTTTATGATCTTCCTTTTTTCTTTGTATGTACCTTACGTGTCATCATTTACGTGTGTCACTTGTCAGCCTCGTTATCGACAAAGCAAGCGCCGTTCTAACAAATCCAATATCAACCTCCGGCAAATACTTGTTGTTCCTAATTGGATATTTATCACGTTTAAAATTGCAAACTGAAGACTTCATTGAAGTCAATATATTACGCGCAGTTCATCCCAACAATGCTGATTTTAAAAAAATGTAAAAATATTTAATTTTCTATAAATTATTAACAACTCATTAATATCATATAAAAAGAAAATTCATGCGCAAAATTGAAGCGTAAATACGTACATTGAATTCTATAAAGAATGCCAAGATTTATTCGAAGAGTTTAGACACTGATTTTACAAGAATTTGATCTTGATTCAAAATGATTATTTTTTTATATGAACTGAACTTTAAAGAATCCACTTTTCCCTTTTTTGAGAAACTCGTAGTTTTATTAATGACAAGTTTTTTGTTTAATATCTAATATCATTAGTAGCATTTGTGAAACAAATATTAGGGCGAGTCCAGTGTTTTGCAATATTTTAGTACGTGCCAGTTTGCGGAGCGTATAACACGTGACTTAAGCAGTTCAAGCTGTGGTTGGTATTTGGACATATTGTGGATTGCTATTTCACTTTTTTCTACCTACTAGCATTTGTACCAGGTGGGAATCAATGACAAGCAAAGATTCGAATTTCTCTTGGCCTTTTGGCCTCTTGAATCATAGATTCACATTGCACTTAGTGAATCAATGACCCACTTGTGCCTGGCCTTCAGGCTTGGTAAACCTATGACCAGCAGCGCATGCCCCGACTTTTACTCAATCGGCTGGGGCTGCGGGATACACTGACTGTACCTATGCAGAGGGGTCAAACCCCCCAATGAGTGTCCTAGATATGATACTAAACATTCTAATGGTGAGGTTCCAGTAATGCTGGAGCTTTGGGGAATGCGAAGTACCCTTCATTACCATCGCTCCCAAGTCCACTCTGGCTCGGAGAGGTAGCCCCTGATTGGGTCCTATCTATAGGTCGAATAGAACTAAACTGCGTACTAATACCAAACTGAATTACTTGAGATAGAACTGTTTTTGACATTGAAACTGTACTTACGCTAAACTAAATTGTTTGTAGTAGAACTGTTTGACGAAACTGAATAGCTTGAAATAGAAATGTTTTTGACAATTAAACTATGTACTCATGCTAAACTGAATAGTTTTAAATGGAACTGATTATTTGTTTTAAAATGGATTTGGCGTTAAATAACCTACAAAGTTTGATATGCTAGAAAACACAACCAACCAACCATCATGCTCGACTTCCTCTTTTCAAAATCCCGACTTTAAAAAATACCTTGGGTCAAATCCTACCTGATAGGAGGTACGGAAAAGAAACCTGGCATTTGTGCCGGATGGTTAGTTGAAGATTGGACACCTGGTCTCAGGAAGTCCGTCCCTGCTTTGCAGAGCTGAGTTTACATCTTGGCGCCAGAGGCGTCTCAATAGGGGAATGCCGATGGGACCAAGTATTTTTTGGTCTGACTGCGCTTCGATCCGTGCATGACTCCACACTTTAAAGTAGCCTTGTGCAAAATTCTGACTTTGCGGGAAGTCAGTTAAATACCCACTCAATTAGATACATTCACACTGTGCATTGTTTCACACCATGTGTGAATTAAAAGCCGAACAAGTGAATGTGCAACGTTGCCTTATTCGGAAACTAATGCTCTACAAGTTCGAACTGGGCGATAACATCACAGAAGAAATCAAAAAGATTTGTTATGCAAAAGATGAAGGTACAGTTGATTACATTACAGTAACAAGATGGTTCAAGAAATTTAGCTCGCAAGAACCTCAACAATCAGATAATGCTTAAAACTGGGGATTGCGAGGCCGCGCTCCAAGCCATAAAGGCAAATCCGGCGGTGAGTAGTCGTCGAAGAGTATCAGATGAGTTCTGTTTCTCACTGTCTCGTGTGGTCCGTCAACTTCACGACTTTGGCAAAAGCATTCAGAGCTGACGAACTGTGCCTTTACTGAATATGGAATTATTATTTGGATTTATTAAACAAATACAACTACACATTTTCGATTCGTCAGAGAACTGTGATTTTATTTATTTAAAAAATATTGATAGATTTTTCACTTAAAACAAAAGATCTAATGATTTAGCCTGACTGTCAACTTTACTCTCTTTATTTATGAAATACTAATTGTTCTTGGGCGCCTCCAGTGGTGTAATGGTTAGTAAGTTAGACTGGAAAGCCTTCACGAGTGAGTTCCTTTCTCATTGGATGCTCTATTCATACGGACTTGTGCCATATCAAAGCAAAAAAAAAAAAAAAAAATTAAAGCAAAGTAAATTACAACTAATTGCTCTTGTGGGCACCTCGGGTGGCGTAATGGCTAGAAAGCTAGACTAGTAAACTTTCATGAATGAATTAGATTCTCTTTGGGTGCCCTATTCATACAGCCTTGTGCTACATATAAGCCAAAGTAATTAAGTACTAATGACTCTAGCTATTTTTGGTAAACAGCTGGTATTGTTTGGTTTGGTTTGGTTTGGTTTATTTGTTGTACGACATATCAATACCTTACGAGTTATTTAATACCAAAATTATATTAAAACATTCTGATTCTAATAGTAACTATATTCTCCGTGTTCCATTGTTTTCTTAAATGCATATCTTAAATTTGTCAATAATCATTTGTTTGTACAGTTATATATAATATCAAGTATTCCTGTATGATACAAATAATCTGCACTCACTTGTATGGTTTAAAGTATTTCAATCTAATATTAATAATCTATACACAATTATATGGTTTAAAGTAACTATTTCTATTTAATAATTGTCATTTGTTCGCACATAATTAAATGGTTCCAAGTATTCCTATTGAACACTTATAATTTGCAAGCAATTATATGGTTTCAAGTAACTAATAATATCACTTTGTAAACAATTACATCTTCAAGTAACTATTAATACAAATAGTTTACACACAGTTACAGGGAGTCAAGTACTCCTATGTAATACGAATAATGTGCAAACAGATCTATTGACACATAGATGGGTTCCTACAGGTACAACTACTCTTAGTTGGACCTGAGAATAATGGCAATGAAGAGGTACTCCACACTCTCTAAAACTCCAGATTCGGATCCTCACCATCAGATGCAGTTTAGTGCTATACTCAGGGTACCCCTTTTTGGAGAGCGTGGAGGTCATGTCTCTCTGTAGAGAATGCAGTGGGCATATTCTAAGCCGCCGGAAGCAATTTAGTGTCATATCTAAGACACCACTTTTTATGGGGTCTTACCCCACTGAAAAGAAATGTTAATATTAAATGGGTGGATAATATTTGAACAAACCTCTCTCATATATATATATATATATATATATATATATATATATATATATATATATATTTGAAGTATGATATTAATAAAACAGGATAAAAACTTATGACTTTCACTTTGTCGATCCTCAGGTGAGTTAGAATTTAGTATTAAAATTTTATCTTGACTCCTCTCATAAGATAACTGAGAAAGACTTCGTCATACAAATATTTTCTGCGGTTTAGTATCCAAGCTACGAACAAAACTTAATACATTTTTGCTTTAAATTACACAATGCAAAATTTCGCTCAATAGCATCTAACTGTTGACTTAGTAATCCCACAGAAGAGTGTTTGTTAGTGTATGTGCAGTAAGGTACCTCCTACAACTAAAGATGCGTTGCATATTAGTTCACCTGAGTATCGACGACGTGAAACTATTAGTCTGGAGGTGTCGTCTTGTTTTTATCTTATTTAATACTTGAAATATATTGTAATATTGCTTCGCATTTTCGTGCACTAAGAACTGTAAAGATTTTACGGATCAAAAATGTCTTTTGTGTATGTGCGTGTGCGCGCGTGTGCGCGCGTGTGAAGATAGCTTTGTGTAAACATGTAACTATAAGAACAATTACTATAGAGTGAAGTTTAGTCCCTTAAACCTTTACTGGTAATTTAGTTCATTTCTGGTTTTGTACCACTGTAGTCATTTACTTAGCAGTCCAGTCGGCTGGGGTTGTAGAATACACCCCGACAGGATCTCTGCAGGGGGGTGGGATAAGACCCTCACCAACAAGTGTCCTGATAGGATTACTAAACAATCTGATAGTGAGGCTCCAGTAATGCTAGAGCTTTGGGGAATGTGGGGTACCCCTTTACTGCCATCGCTCCCAGGTCCACTCTGGCCCGGAGGAGTAGCACCCGAAAGACCCTATATATGGGTCAAATAAAACTGTTTGACATTTAAATTGAGTGCAAACAAATGATTTATGCTAAACTGAATTGTTAGAAATAGAACTTTGATCATTCGACAGTAAGTAAACAAATGGCTGATATTTAATTGAATTGTTAGCGATATTTAGTAATACTTGGAACCATTTAACTGTGTGCAAAAGAATGAGTTTAGGCTCATTTAAAAATGCCATCAACAAAATGTGTTTACAAATCATATATATCTAATATATATGTATGAAGAGGATTTGGTATTAAATAACCTACAATGGTTGATACGCCATAAATCCCAACCAAACTAAATCATATATATCTAATATATATGTATAAAGAAAATTTTGTATTAGATAACCTACAATGGTTGATACGCCATAAAACCCAACCAAACCAAATCATATATATTTAATATATATGTATAAAGAGGATTTGGTATTAAATAACCTACAATGTTTGATATGCCATAAAACCCAACCCAACCAAATCATATATATTTAATATATATGTATAAAGAAGATTTGGTATTAAATAACCTACAATGGTTGATATGCCACAAAACCAAACCAGCCTAATCATATACTAAGCTGAGTTTTGTTTGGCTTAAGTTCAGATGTAGTCATTTGTTCGCACACCGTTATAAGGTTCCAAGTATTCCTACTATTGATACTTTAAATTCAGTCGGCTATGGCTGTAGAATGCACCTACTGCATCTCTGCAGAGGAGTAAGGCCTCTTCCCAACAAGTGTCTTGGAGCTTTGGGGAACGTGGTGTACTCCTTCATTGGCGTTACTCCTAGGTCTACTCTCACTCGGAGTGGTAGTACCTGTTAGCGCCCTTCCTATGAGTCAAATAGAACTGTTTAATCATTTACTATACTTGAAACTATTTATGTGCAAAGAAATAATTAATATTAAATTAAATTATTAGTATTAGATAGCAATACTTGAAACCGTTTAACATGTGTGTAAGCAAATGAGCTTTGGCTCGTTTAAAAATAACGTTACCTACAACCGATTCGTTTTTAAATTATATATGTATGAACAGGATTTGGCATTAAATAATCTACAAGGATTGATATGTCATAAACTGACCGACCAACCATCCAATAATTTACAAGTAGTGATATGGTTTCAAGTAACGAATAATAATAATAATCCTCAGCAAGGAATTATATCTTCAATTAATTATTCTTAACCCCAGTAAGTTATAGTTATATAGTACCAAATATTCTTATCTGATGTGAATTATTTTCAAACAGAACTATTTGACCAACAGATGGGACTTTAACAGGTACTAACACTCCAGAACTGGAGCTGCACCTAGGGATATAGTTTTTAATGTCATATCCAGTATGCTACTTTTTTTGAAGTTTTTACCCCACTGTAAAAATGCAATAAGTAAGTTGGTCGACCGTAGTCGAGGGTGACCCGAAGGCTCTCCTTTCAATAGCTTCTATGCCAAGGTGTAGGGAAAGGCGCTACTCCTTTCTCTGGATTGCTCCACTTACTCTTAATACGTACCTTATATTGGTGGGTGTTAAGGAAGGAGGCATCGAGAACCATTTTTTAGTCTTCGGTATGACTCGACCTGGGATTGAACCCCGGTCTCCTGAGCCATTAAGCGAACATTCTAATCCTTATGCCTCAAGTTAACATATTCTAAATTTAATCGAAAATGTGATGGGGGTGCTAAAAGAGTGGTCAGAGATACTTGACTCATTCTGCATAATCTAGATTATTTTGTTAGCCTTGATTGCATTCAAACCACCTACACATACGTAAGATTATGGCTATTTCTTTTAAATCTCTGTCACTGATTTCATTATTCCCCTTTTATTATTAATTTTTATCCTTTTCTGCTATAAGAGGGTAAAATATTGGATGATAAAGCATTGAATCTTGCATTTTTTTAAAAACCTGAAATTAGTTTTTAGGGTTTCTGGTTCAAAAGATATATATTTTGCTTAAAAAAAGAAAAGTAATTGTCAGTGATGAGAAATGTTTTGAAACAGTATAATTGACAAACAGACAATTATATGCTTAATATGCTCATCACCTGGTGTCTGGTTTGCAATCTGCGCTTTCTCACGAAAAGCGTTTTTCTCAAATTAACTCAAATGCAAGAAGACATATTTCACTTAAAGACTGCTTTGAGAGGCCCTCACGCTTGGTATTGAGTGGCATCCTATTTACAGATTTTATAATATTGTTAATTGTAAATAAACAAATAAAAAACGTAAGCAATCAAAAATGAGTATTCAGTAGTTACCTCCCTTGAGAAATTATAAGGCTTGAGGTGACTATATACTCCCATCATTAAGTTACGGGATGGATTGGAAATTATTTTGTTCAAGTACCTAGAATATATAAATATATATACAATAGAGCTCGCTAGCCAAGCTCATTAACCATTAGACCACGGGAGGTGCTTCTAATATCATTGTAGACATGTACCGATCCATAATAAAAACTCATATTTTACCAAAATACGTAAATACAAGGAAAAAGACTGTGCTGGGTCGTAATTACAATAGATTATAAAGAATTTAGATCCTGTTTAGTTATTCTGTCAAATGCACTTCTTTCTCTTCCCTAATGATCGACGAGTACGTGAAAATGTTCAAATTACTAATATCAACAATATCTTTGATAATATGTTTACGAATTATTAAATCAACTCAATCATTATTCTTATCTAATTTAAATAGCTGAATAGCCGATTGGAATAGAAACAACAAACAATATAAATTTCGAAACAAATCGTTTTTACAAGAAACCAGATGATTTATATTATCGATATAAATAATAATGAAAAATTACTTTAAGTACATTTTGGCGGCCATTTTGTTTTTAGCAACCCGAACAATCGTCTATTTTTCCACCAATCATTTCATGTGAGGATTTTTTTTATTGAGATCAGCAAAGTAATGCAAATTGCATAGATTCGGATAAACGAATGAAATTACATATATTCGAATAAATGATGTTGAATACATATAACGGGATAAAGTCACGCTTTTGCTTTCTTAAATGATGCTATCATGTCAATCGAATCTCGAGTTAGAAATTTAATAATCGTGAAGGAAAATTAACGAAGCGTGCCATTATTTTTTAGTAATGCTCTAAAAACGTGAGATCGCCAAGAGACGCCAAGCGCAAAATATCTCGTTACATTGGATTTGTTCTGAATGGACACGTGGAAATAAATTAAGAAAAAAAAAAAAAAAAAATAGAACTAAAAAAAAAAAAAAAAAAGATAAAACAAAAAAGCAACAAGAGTTGAATTTGTTTTTAATCATTTTTTTTATCAAAATTGTATTTGCCAGAAACAAAGTAAAAGAATTGATGCTTTAACAAGTTCTTTTTTTTTTGTTCTCTTTTTGAGATATCAGAAGGAAAAAAAAAAAAAAAAGAAAAAGACAAAAGAAAGAAAAAACGGGATGTGCGTGTCATTGCGTCCCTTGTTAGATGATAAAAAATAATGGCGCCGATTGAATGTTGCAAGTTAGTTATTCAGGCAAGACATTCATTCAATCTGAAGTAAAAGTGACATACACATTTCGTTTGATAAATCTCCGTTCGTTATCAGCTAACCTTGAAAAACGCAGACATTAATAGAATTGTCATATCTATCTAATCCTAATCCTTTACTATCTTTTTCTGATCTACGAGTCTGCTTGGTCGCTGAGATAGTTGCACGTTTACCTCGATCACCTTTGATTTTCAAGGCCCATCATGTCAAGTAAAAAGATAAGAGCTACACAATATTCATGCTTCTATGGCAGTAAGCACATTCACGTACTTGTAAAATATTCAATACCTACATCGGACAAAAAAGAACCAGATTGTCATATTGACAGCTTTCTACTGAATAATTTGGTAGAGAAATAATTTCACATTTAATTTATTGTCTCCCAAGTTAACCATATCAATTGCGCATAAAATGTGATTATATATTTTTAGACATCAATGTTAAGATTGAGTTTGCATATTAAGATTATGTGACCAATACAGCTACTTATCGATTAGATATCGAAAATCATCAGTAGACATCCTTCAAATGCAGTCATAGAGATATCCTATTATCTAATATTTACTTCGAACCACGTTGTTTCTTTACATCTCGTAGAAGACGAAAATGAGGTTGTTGGAATTTTTTATACAAATCATTGTCATTTATTTTTATTATTTTATATCAATTTACTTTATTTGTTCTTCGTTCATTTTTTTATTGTTGAATCTTACTACAATGCTTTGGTCGTTTTTGAATTCTACGACCGTTAAGCAAGCAGCGTCAGCGAAAATGAAATAATCGAATAATAAAGAATGTTGCAAGATAATTTAATCAAAATGTAATCAGCTGTTTGATTTTTCCTAAAGTAATCAATTAAAGCTAGCAAGGCAATACAAGTTCAAGCGTTATAGAAAATTATTTGATATTCAAAAATTTTCTTTTTTTCTTCTTTCACGAGAAATGAAATCCTGGTATCTTTGGTTTAGAAGAAAATTAACTTCTTTTATTAAAAATGGTTTGGATGCACTTATTTATAGGCGATACCCTTCACCCACACATTTATTTATTTATTAATACTAAATGAATGTGGGATAACAAAAGACAAACTCAGTCAGTCATTGGGGCTTAGAATACGCTGATTGTATCTCCAACAGGTGGTGCCCGTGGTGTAATGGTTATCGTCGCAGGATATGGACACGGCGACACGAGTTCAAATCCTCGACCTGACTGATTGCATTTCACATAGCACTAATGCCTTGGGAAAGGTATGAATCCAGTAATTCTCCCTCCAGCTATGGGTAAATAGTAGGGCAGACTAGGTTCTTTAGCCTTGGTGAGGCAACTAGTCTAGGAGAAGGAAAACTCTGAATTCAAACCTGTTAAACTCCGCTTAAAAATTGACCTTGTGTCATATCCTGCCCGAGCGGAGGGGTTGGTAAATATGATCTCCAACAGATGATGAGGTTCCTGATCTGGAGAGTGTGGAATATCCCTTCGTTGGCATTTCTTCCTAGTCCTTGCCCAGTCGGCTGGGGCTATAGAATAGACTGACTGCTTCTTTGCAGAGGGGTAAGACCCCCCCAACGAGTATCCTGAATATGACAGTAAACAATGGTGAGGTTCCAGTGATTCTTGAGATTTGGGGAATACGGACAACCCCCTTATTGCTATCGCTCCTCGGTCCACTCTGGCCCGGAGTGGTAGCACCTAATGGGTTAAATAGAACTAAACAGTGGTTGGCGTTTACTGTTTTTATACATTAAAACTGCGTATTTATGCTGAACTGAATTGTTTAAAATAGAATTGTTTTGATGTCTAAACTGTGTATTTATGCTAAACTGAATTATCTAAAATAAAACTGTTTTGACATTTAACTCTGTGTATTGCCCAGTCAGCTGGGGCTGTAGAATACACTGACTGCACCTCTGCAGAGGGGTAAGACCCCCACCAATGAGTGTCTTGATATGACACTAGACAGTCTGATGGTGAGGTCCCAGTAATGCTGGAGCCTTGGGGAATATGCCCCCCTTCATTGCCATTGCTCACAGGTGCACTCTGGCCCGCATGGTAGCACCTGATAGGGCCCTATCAATGGGTTAAATAGAACTAACGGCATTCTTATGCTAAACTAAATTGTTTGATTAAACTGAATGGCTTGAAATGGAAATGTTTCTGACAATTAAACCGTACTTAGATTTAAACCGTGCGCTTATGCAAAACCGCATTATTGGAAATACAACTGATTTTTGACATTGGAATTCTTTTTACACTAAACTGAATTGTTTAACATAGAACTGTTTTTACATTTAACTGTGTGTAAACAAAATCTGTACTTATACTAAACTGAATAAGCTGAATTAGAACTGCTTGACTAAACTGAATAGCTCGAAATAGAAATGTTTTTCATGATTAAACTGTACTTACATTTAAACTCCGTGCTTGTGCTAAACTGAATTATTTGAAATGGAACTGTTTTTGACATTGAAACTGTACTTACACTAAACTGAATAGTTATATATAACTACTTGAATAATTTGAAATGGAAATGTTTTTGACAATTGAACTGTGTGTTCATACTAAACTGAATTTTTTTTTTTTTAAATAGAACTGATTATTTACATAAAAATGGATTTGGCGTTAAATTATCTACAAAAGTTGATTTGCCATAAAACCTAACAAACCAAATGTTCCTCGTCCATTCTGATTAAATATCCTATCATCAGTTATAGGTTTCCATCTATGGGTTGAATATATCTGTTAGAAATTTATTCGTATTCGATTAGACTGTGTCTAACAATTTCCCGAAGAACTCTTAAACAACTACACGAAAAATGCAAATGACAGTGCAATGAGCGTTATTCCCTAATCTCAAGGTATAAAATAACCCTGAGCAGTTTGACCTGACGTTGAAATCAATCAGTCATAAAAGACAAACAACAGCGAAATTAAGCAAAACAAGTCCAAAACTTAAGCCTAACCAACCCAAGATAATTGCCCAGTCGGCTGGGGCTGTAGAATACATCGACTGCATTTCTGCAGAGAGGCAAGATTCCCCCCTCCCAATGAGTGTCCCGATATGATAGTAAACAATCTGATGGTGAGGCTTCTGTAAAGCTCGAACTTTGGGGAATGCAGAGTACCCCTTCATTGCCATCGCTCCCAGGTCCACTCTGAGCCGGAATGGTAGCATCTGATAGGGTCCGATCTATAAGTAAAATAGAACTAAACTGTAATCATGCTAAACTGAATTGTTCAAAATAAACTGTTTATTTGTTTACATTTAACTGTATTTAAACTACATACTTATGCTAAACTTAATTGTTTGAAATAGAACTGTTTTGACATTGAACTGTGTGTAAATAAAACTGTACTTATACTAAACTGAATTGTTTGAAACTTTTATCAAAATAACTTAAATCAGCGTTAAATGACCCGAAAAGGGTTGATACGCCGTAAAACAGAATAACCAACCAACCCAAGAAAAAGAAAAAGATCGTTAGGTTGGGAGATTTTTCTACATCCTCCATATTTACCAAACCCGAAAAGGGTTGATACGCCGTAAAACTGAATAACCAACCAACCAAACAACCAACCCAAGAAAAAGAAAAAGATCGTTAGGATGGGAGATTTTTCTACATCCTCCATATTTACCAAACCTGAAAAGGGTTGATACGCCGTAAAACAGAATAACCAACCAACCAACCAAACAACCAACCCAAGAAAAAGAAAAAGATCGTTAGGTTGGGAGATTTTTCTACATCCTCCATATTTACCAAACCCGAAAAGGGTTGATACGCCGTAAAACTGAATAACCAACCAACCAAACAACCAACCCAAGAAAAAGAAAAAGATCGTTAGGATGGGAGATTTTTCTACATCCTCCATATTTACCAAATTTAGCACCGACAGATTTTCGTTTATTTCAATCACTACAACATTTCATAAGTTGTAGAACATTCAGAAATAAAGAATTTAAAAACACTCTTACAAACATTTTTTCATAGGGTAAAACACAGATTTCTTTTAAAGTGAAATAAAAATTTGCCTTCCAGTTCGGCTACAATCGTCAAAAATGAAGGTGGTTACATTTTTATGATGATATTTGAATAACTTTAGCTTACATTTGTTTTATATCCTCTCTGGTAAAATGTAATTACTTTCCGAACACCCTAATACTAAATTTAGTTTATAGTAACCACAATAAAACACAGTAGTAGTGATCTGAAAGACAAGTTTCTAAACCATAGCGCTATACCCGGCATAAAATACGGTATTATTTAAGTCGAATTCTAAAGACCTAATAATTTTGTGAAACTGAAAAAACAATAGGATGGACAAGGAGCTCCAAAAATTAATTTCTATGTTATAAATCAGAGGTCCACCTATACACGAGATTCACTTATACACGGGTATGTACGATATTTATCTATAAAATAAAAAATGTGAAAACTCAGAATCAAAAAAGTATATCTTATTTTAAATACCCCTCTAGGCGTTTATAGGGTAATATTTTCGATTTCTAAAATATTTTCTAATAAACACCAAATAAAAAAATATTTTGTGAAACATTTTTATTACACATCTAGATTGCTTGGGATTTGAATTCATATATATGATGGAGACAAACGGATTAATACACAAGAACAAAGAAGAAAATTGCATAGAGGGTAAAGAAAAGACATAAATAGGCAGCACCCCCGTTTAATAATCAAATTTTTTATTTAAAAATTCTTCAAAATTGGATTACGCGGTCACAATAAATGTCGTTTTAATCCCTAATTGTTTCATAGGGTAAACCACAGATCTCTTTTAAAGTGAAATAAAAATTTGCCTTCCAGTTCGGCTACAATCGTTAAAAATGAAGGTGGTTACATTTTTATAATGTTAATTGAATAACTTTAACTTACATTTGTTTTATATCCTCTCTGGTAAAATGTAATTACTTTCCGAGCACTCTTTTTGTTCTCCCTCTACGCTAATTTCAACTGAGTTCTTGTATATATTTATCCTTTTGTCCAGATAACTTTCGGGAAGAGGTTTCCTGAAAATCCTTTTCGGTGAAATCCGGTTTGTAAGTTTCTATTATTCTGGTCTCTCAACCGGCTCTACGTATGTATTTTCAGCACATTTTCAATATCTATTATATTGCAACTCAGTTTTCTCTTTTTCGAAGAAGCCAGTATTGTAACTCGTTCGTTTTGTTCTTTGTCTTTTCTCGAAGAGTCATTTTCTTTTTATTAATATATCACTTAAGGATTTTCTTTATAAAAAAACATTGATATCAAGATCATTTCCATCCTCAGTTTTGGTCGAGGCAATACTTTTCAATGAAATTTGGTAAAAATGTACTATCATGATAACTTGAAATAAGTACCCTTTACTCGTGTATTGGTCGAATCGAGAAGACCTAGTTTTAAGCAAGAGAAATAGAGTCAGCTGATACGGGAGTAATAATTTTCTAAGGTTGAAATTAAAACATAAGGGGAAAATCTCAGAGGTACAAAATACTATTGGTTATAAATCTTACCTCTATAAATTCGTGACTAAAAATCGAGGGTCGACCTATACATGAAACTGACTTATTGTATACATGTAAAATACGCAACGGTACAAATATTAAGTTATTTTAGAAGACTTCTCTTGTTTATTCTGTTTAACTTCGAGTATATGCTCGTGTATCAGTCGAATTTTGAAGACCTAATTCTACCGTCGACATATCTATGAATAATAATTTTGTATGGTTGAAATTTAAAATGGGAAAACACGAAATTAGGGATGAAGAACATTTTCATGAACATTTCACTGAAATGTACTAATCAACAAATAGGACCACACACAGTAATTAAAAAAAAATGTTTACAAAATCCAAAGTTTCAACTTTTAGTTAATAAATTAGTCGAAATTCAATTGATAATATACTACTTCAAGGAAAGAATCTTTTTTTTATTAAACTGAAGGTCACAAAACTCTTAAAAATCGACCTATACACGAGTATAAATAGTATAAATGAATGAATGAATGAACGTACGTTTATTTTTATCATGATGCATTGATTCTGTCAGCTTCACGTACCAAAATAAGTAGAAACAGAGTAAAAAAAAAGAGTATTGGGAAGAGATGTTGAGAACAGGATGAAAAAAAGGAGGAGGAAACTAACAGCACTCTACAAAGCCTCGTTTTAAAAAAAGTTCAAATTAGAAGAAGGCGTCAAATTTCTTGCAATTGAAGAATCGTCGACGAGCTATTCGTTAATTTTAGGTTATCGCACGAAATTATCGTCATCGGTAGACCAACCCGCCTTTCTAGGGATACCACTTACTCCAGGGGCGGAAGAGGGCGCCACAGGCGAAAATACCACAAACTATTAAGACTAAACAACGCACAATTATCCCTTACTTTATCTTCTTGCCACAATGCCATCCGCCTTCGTTCCCTGACTGAAGCCCGCAGTTTTTGTCTCACACGTACCCGGGGAGAAATTTAAATGTAGGGCAAAAAGAAAATAGAAGCAAATGAAATGCTCTGCATCGTCTCAGAATCAGAAGATTTTTAGCAGTTTACAATCTCGAAGCCTGATTAGTAAAACACGTGACTCGTAATTTGCATCATTCACTGATTTACTCGAATTACTGTCCATAATCTCTAATGATAATTCTTTTTCTCATGAATCCAAACAGAAAATCATTAATAGTACTTTGAATTATCCGAAGTTTCGAGATTAGAGATTTTAATTATTTCATATATTTGCCCAGTCGGCTGGGGCAGTAGAATACACCAACTGCAACTCTGCAGAGGAGTAAGACTTCCCCACAACGAGTGTCCTGGATATGACACTAAACAATCTGATGGTGAGATTCCAGTAATGCTGAAACTTTGGGGAATGCGGAGTACCCCTTCATTTCCATCGCTCCCAGGCCCGGAGTGGTAGCACCTGATAGGGCCCTATCTATGGGTTAAATAGAACTAACTGCATACTTATGCTAAATTGAATTGTTTGAATTAGAACTTTTTGACTAAACTGAATAGCTTGAAATAGAAATGTTTTTGACAATTAAACTGTGTACTTACATTTGAACTGCGTGCTTATGCTATACTGAATTGTTTCAAATGGAACTTCTTTTGACATCGAAACTGTACTTACTCTTTACTATAGAACTGTTTTGACATTTAACTATGTGTAAAGAAAATCTATACTTATACTATACTGAATTAGCTGAATTAGAACTGTTTGACGAAACTGAATAGCTTGAAATAGAAATGTTTTTGAAAATTAAACTGTGTACTCATGCTAAACTGATTTTCTTGAAATAGAACTGACTATTTGCATAAAAATGGATTTGGCGTTAAATAACCTACAAAGGTTGATATGCCACAAAACCCAACCAACCAAGCAATCACTATTTCCCATATTTTACAACTATATAACAACCTTGTCGGCTGGGGCTAAAACCGCTCTCCAATAAATGAAACCATACAGCTATGTGTTAACTATTTATATTTCATAGGAATATTTGATAAATAGAATTACAAATGTTAATGGGAATACTTGATGCCATTTAACTGAGTTATATGAGTAATTAATATCAAATAGGATTATTTGTGTTAGGAATACTTCAAACGATTTAACTGTGTTTAAACAAATAAGCTCTAATAGCTTGTTTTAAAATGTTATGTACTAACTATTCGCTTATAAAACATGTATATCAATATAAACATGACTGGCATTAAATAATCCATAAAGACTGATATGCCATTAAACACCAAACAACAAACAAACCAAACAACAAATATGTAATTTTTATTACGATTGTTAGTGCTGCTGCTACATTTTATCAGAATGTTTGTGGTTGATATAATGACCTTTTAAGTTAAATTACAGAAATGCAATGTAGTATAACCTTTTAGGAAAACCTTGAAGGCATGAAAATGCTTTCTTATACACAAAATAAGTTTTCTTTTGTGTAATGGCATATCATTCTTCGAAGGTTATTTAATACCAAAGACATACCTGTAAAAGAAGAGTCATGGTAGTATTTAGCCCATACCTGGGTGGGATGGATCGAAGATTAGTTTTTAGCAACTTGAAAAATTTTCTTTCCTTAATCAAGAACTTACATCTTTTATTTTGAGGAAACATTTCACGGTTTCTCTGTGACAAATCCAAATCATAAGCATCACTGCCCTTATTCTTTAGCACCATTATTCAGCAAAATAAGAATTTATGTAGTTTAAATTATATCTTAAAACAAAAACAATTTACACAGTATTTTGAACAAAAACAATTTACACAGTATTTTGAACATATACACGGAGATGTTCACACGAAAATGCAACAAACTTGCGACAAAAATACCCTCATTGTAGAATAACAAACAATAACACATACCTCCGTAAAGCGTCCAACTGGCAGACAAAATAAAGCAGGTCGAAGCTGAGTGCCGATAGATTAACAGGCTGGCTGATCCTATATCACCTAAGCCAAGGTCAAGCCACATTAGGTTTATTTTTTTTGTTTGATAGCATATCAACCTTCATGGTTTATTCAAAGCCAAATCTATCTTTGTTAAATAATAGAAGTGATACTATCTAGCTCATATAAGGGAGATGAGAGAATTCATACTATTTCCAAGGGTATTTACCCGAAAGTGAACGGGATTGCGTGACTGGAGTTCGGACTCGTTTACTCCGATGCTACAATTCACCACGTTAGCTTCGATGCAACTAGACTACTTCCACAAAATCATATAGAATTGATCATATATAGAATTGCATAGAAGGATGATTAAGACGAATATGGTCACTGAACGTGATAGAATTGAGTTGTGGATGAATTAAATTTGACAATAAAGACTTGAAGTTGAATGACATAGAAAGATTCTAAGAAACACTGATTTACAACATAACAAAAGTAAAAAAAATCGACAACAATTTCTTGATTTGTGAATCATATTTTTTTGTAAAAACTATTTATGGACACAAAACGCATGAAAAAAAATTGATATCCACTGATAAAAATCTATTTACTCAAATATAACACTTTAAAAATGTATATGTTTAAAAACAAGTATTGGAAATAAAAGTGACAAAATTATTTTCTTACAAAATGTATACAATATACGTATTTGGACACCTCTCTGCACGAAGAGGATGTAGCAAGTTTTGAAGTCAGAGTTTCCCTTCTCGGATACCATTTGCTATACCAAAGTTAAAGTGGAAGTCTATCCTACTATTTACACATAGACAGTTCGCTTTGGTTTGGTTTTATGGCATATCGACTATTGTAGGTCATTTAATGCTAAATCCTTTTTATACATATATCAAATATGATTTCTAAACACATTTTTAAGATAACATTTTTAAACAAGATTTTTTTTTGGCTTACAGTTAAATGGTTTCACTTAATTTCAAACAATTCAATTTAGCATAAGTCCAGTCTTTCGTTTCCACACAGTTAGTCATTGGTTTAAATACAGTTTTTTGTTTAAGCGATTAAACATTTTTTTTTATTTCAAACAATTTAGTTTAGCATGTCAACAAAGTTAAATGGTTCCAAGTATTGCTATGTACCACTAACAATTCAATTAAATATCAGTCATTCATTTATACACAGTTAAATATAAAAAACTGTTCTATTTCAAACAATTCCTTTTTGTGTGAGTACACTGTTTAGTTCTAATTGACCCATAGATAGGGGCCTATCAAGTGCTACCACTCTAGACGAAGGTGGATCTGGGAGCGATAGCAATGAAGGGGTGCTCCGCATTCCCCAAAGCTCCTGTATTACGGAAGTCTCACCATCAGATTATTTAGAGTCATAAACAGGACACTCATAGATGGAAGGAGAATAGTTAAGTATTAGCACTATGTAAAATGCAAAATAGCCTCGTCCAGGTTTTAAATTCTGATGGCCGTGTCAATTTCCTTAGGCGATAACCATTACACCTCCAGAGTTTCCTATAATATACAATGTTCTCTACTGGGCTCTTTAGTTTAAGGAATTCTACCAGCCTAATAGAAGGAAAACTTTCAATTCAAACGAACTTTACTCTGCTTAAAAACTGACTTTGTACCACATTCAGCATTTGATAGAAAGGTTAGTTAAACACACACACACACACACACACATATTTATATATATATATATATATATAAGTCGTTATTTTTTAAATTTGTCTTTAATTTTTTAAAAAGAATTTAATTTTAAAAATCGATTAAAAGTCAACTAATTAATAAAAAATCAATAACACTTTCATGTATTTTTCTAAGAGATTTTATCAATTTTTTATTGGCATGATCATGTAAGAATTTGGCAAAAACTAATACCATGTAAATATTATGTCAATTTTGATAAAAATGTTATCATTGAAGAAAAGGGGGAGTTTCCGTAGCGGAGTGGCTAAAGTGCTGGACTGCAGCTTAGAAGTAAGTGAGTTCGAACTACAGTCGCGCTATTACGTTAACTTTTAGACTAATTCCCTTATCCCTTGAGCTATGGGATAAATAGTATCACTGATCCTATTTACTAGTATAGTATCACTGATAGTATCACTGATGTTCTTCTAAAAGGATGGCTTTGACATCAAGGTTGATATGATACAAGGTTATATGATACAAAACAAAAAACCAAACAATTGAAGAAACAGAATTCAGGATACATACACACTCACACACATGTATATATATATATATATGTGTGTGTGTGTGTGTGTGAGTAAGTGTATGTGTGTATCCTAAATTCTTATATATATATATATATATATATGTGTGTATATATGGGAAAATAGAAATAATCTGTGAGTATCTGAATCTGCAAATATATACAAACAAGGTATTCAGAGGATGAAGTTATGCATAGGTTAATTATTCGTCAACATTAAACGTTCGGGTTTTTACATTAAACCATCATCAGGGCATTAAATCAGTGATATTGTATCATGATGGCTAAATGTAAAAACCGAAAAGTTTAACGTCAGCAAATAATTCAACTATAAATTACATTATTCTCTAAATGCCTTGTTTTTTCTTCGTGTACACACACACACACACACACACACACACACACACACATATATATATATATATATGTGTGTGTGTGTGTGTGTGTGTGTGTGTACAAAATGGACACTTCCATTGATTTTGACGCGTAACCTAAAGCTAAAGAGCCAAGTCTGCCCTGCTATTTATCAATAGTTGTATGGAGAAAAAAGAGGATCCGTCTATATCTCTGTCTCTCTTATATATATATATATATATATATATTATGCGGGACACTGCTGAAGAAGAAAAGACGAACTCATAAGCGACGTTTTGCGATGGACCCTTTCACACATATGTGCAAGTGTTGGCCTACCAACAAGAGCTTATGTACAAGAGATCTGTACGGACACAGGATGTAGTCTAGAAGACCTGCTGAAAGCGATGAATGATAGAGATGAATGATGAGTCAGGAAAATCTATTCTAGCAGTGCGTCATGATAGATAAACTAAAAAAGGTGCGCTTAGCGTTACAGTTATCGCCGACAGAAGTGGAATGGGTGTCTCGAGTTCAAATCCTGGACGAGGGTGTTTGAGCCTCACTTCTTGGGAAAGGCATAAATTTGTTTAACTTTTTGGGAAAGGCATGAATCCATTTCTTGTTCCCCCGGCTATTTGGAAAATAGTTGGGTAGATTGTTTGCCTTATCAAGGCTAAAGAACACAATCTAGAAGAAAAAAATTGAATTAAAAACCTGTGGGGTGCTGTTCGAGAGGATCTATTGCACAATGGTACTCTTTTCAAAAAGTAATTAGCTTATCAATCTAGGAGAAGGTTATCTCCGAATTCAAATCAGCCGTACTCCGCTAAAAAATTGACCTTGTGTCACATCCTGCTCGTGGCTGAAGGTTTGGATAAATATATATGGAATTTTCTGAATACTTTATAGATATAATGTGCATGTATTCGTATATGTGTGTATGTTTTTCTAAGAAGATACTAATTATATAAGATTTTTCTTTAGTTCTTTGCAATGATATAAATTTCATTAAAAAAAACTGTTTAAACCGTATTTTATGAATTAATTAATTTTTGTCAATTGGTATCAATTTTTCAACATTCGAAAGAATGACGCAATGTCAATACCCAGAATAACAGTCCCGTTTCCCACCTCAATACTCCACGATGAAACCAATTTAATGATTGTTTAATGTCTAATAAAGTTTTTAATCGCCATTTTTCTTCTTTTTTTAAACAATTAAGTGTCTGAGTAATGGAACAAAAGCTTAATCAAAGTCTACGTACGGGTAGATTCAACGTTTTTCATACGGGTAGATTTATAATTCTATACGATAATGAAAAATTAATTGTTGCCTGTGAGCGGTTATTTTGAGCGGCTGACTTTCACACAAAAAGTCTTCCTCCCAAATTTGAATCTTTAACGGTTCTATTATATTTTTCTAATTTCAAAGAAATAAAAAAAAGCTCTTTAGCCATTTTTTGTAATAGGCTCTCAAGGTCATGGTGACCTCCTTCCACTCTACCCAACGCTGTAATAGTAACACGTAATTTCTTTTGTTCTCTTCACTGAGCGACTCATCCCAGATGACCTGTCTCCTAACTGGACCCTTCGTAATAAGATATGTCTGGGTCAGCTTTTAAAATCGTGACCCTTGGCTCCTACTTTGAATAAACTTCATATCGACAGCAAATTGAATGTAAACAAACAATTCCAAATCTTATTTATAAAGACGAACAGTAACTTTAAAATGGTTTGCAAAGATACACCTATGATTACATTGTTCGCTGCCATAATGCTCTCAACCTTCTTTATTACGGAGGCACAATTTCCAAAGGAAAATAAGAGGCGTCTTCAAAAAGTATCGAGACTGTAATAGTATTAACCCAAACAGAAATGAACAATGAACGAAACTTCATTTTCTTAAAAATAGTCTCCTTGTATAGCATTGTAAGCAAATGCTTACAAGCGTTAGTTGACAGAGTTCCACATCTCTTCAGTAACCTGATACGCTTGATATAGCACACGGTCACCGGTCTTGCAGAGGTCACGATTTAAAATGTCACCCAATCAAGGCGAAAGAGTGGGGTGTTCTGTGAATTCGATTATATATATATATATATAATCATGGATTTCTCATGCTCTCTAAGTTTCTTTGCTGGTGGCTGGGTCGGATGAGACAAACGTTCACTGTGAACTGAGAAGGAACGAAGCAAAGATATTTGAAGAGTCCCGTTCTTCAAAGCATAAAAAAAAGCTCGCCATGTAGCATCTATTGCCCAATTCTTCCTGTTTCCGTGGTCTCAGAGAGTGAACAAAGAAAATAAAACAACGAATGCTCCTACTGTTAAAAAAAGTCGTATTTTGTATTTTTTTTACTCCTCATCCGACGAAGAGCTATCAGCGACCTTGTAGCAATTGCCAAGTACGCTACATTTACCATTTTACACACGTATTCCAGCAAGTTTTTTATTAGTCGAAGCACTTCTGAAAAATTCACTCTGGGCTTGGGCTTGTAAGTATGGCGTGCGCTTCTAAACAGTCCTGTGTTTCGTCAATAATCACTCATTAAAAAACATCAAAAATTTCTGTACAGACGTCTAGACAGCATTACTTATATATATAAGCTGCTAAGCCTCGCTCATATTTAATTCAAATTTTAAAATAAAAATATTTAAAGCTTTACTTTCTATATTTTTTTATCACACCTCTGTGTTTTTTATAGCGTGACATTAATCTTCCGATATTTTGAGATGATTTGCTGGTTACAAATTTCAGTAGATGAATTTTGTTTTTCAATCAAATCTGTAAATTGATCGTGTGTTCTAGTGACAATCTGGTTTCGGCATATCAACCTTCGTGAGTTATTTAATGCCAAAGCCATCCTTATTGAAGAACAGTAGTGGTACTATTTAACCTATAGCTGGGGGATAAGGGAATTCATACTTTTTCCAAGGGTATTAGTCTGAAAATAAACGTAATAGCACGACTGAAGTTCGAATTGGCTATCGACGATGTTGTAGTCCAGTACGTGAGCCACGAGACCACAGGAACTTCCCCCGATAACAATCTCAAGCTAACCGATATCTTTGCAGAAAATATGGACTTTTTCATCGCCTCCATTATTGGCTATTTTACGAAATATGACCAAATTTTGACTCTGACAAAATATTTGACCAAACATCGAGTTTTGAACATCTGACAAAGCAGACTGGGTTATTTATCCTTGGTTAAGCAACCAGTCTTGGAGAAGGAAAATTTTGAATTCAGGCAGCCTTACTCCACTTAAAGATTGACCCTGTGTAACATCTGCCCGTAATGGAGGGGTTGGGTAAATACGTGCAAGGGGCATGGCTCTTACAATGGCTCATAAAGGGAAAGGGGAAAACCTCTACTCCATTCGCTTAAAGTATGCTTTTCGAATTATCTGAACTTATAGGTAATACCCAAGTAAAAGCTTGGAAGTGATACAACCATTCTTTTATAGGAGGCAAGTATGAGAGAGAGAGTGAATTACAACAAAACTAAAATCAAAGAAAAATTTTCTACAAATTACATCAGATGATTAGCAACCAAAATTAAAGAAAAACGTTTTAAAAATCACTTGTTAGTGATATCCGATGATTAGCAACCAAAATTAAAGAAAAACGTTTTAGAAATTACTTGTTAGAGATATCCGATGATTAGCAACCAAAATTAAAGAAAAACGTTTTAGAAATTACTTGTTAGTGATATCCGATGATTAGCAACCAAAATTAAAGAAAAACGCTTTAGAAATTACTTGTTAGTGATATCCGATGATTAGCAACAAAAATTAAAGAAAAGTCCTTTACAAATTACTTGTTAGTGATATCCGATAATTAGCAACAATACCAATTAATAGGAATCTATCGTTATTATTTCTTAAAATTCTTCAATTTAAAATTGAAAATAAAGATTTGTTTCCTTTAATAGCATACTAACCTTCATGGGTTATCTAATGCGAAAGTCATCTTTGTAGAAGAACAGCAGTGATTCTATTTAACCCATAGATGGGGAGGAAAAAAAGCTTCGCACTTTTCCCCAAGGTTATTAGTCTAGAAGTTAACGTTATAGCACAACTGAAGTTCGAACTCGCTTACTTCAAGGCCGCAGTCCAGCACTATAGCCACAACACTACATGGACTTCCCCGTTGATATTAAAGAATATTCTTTTGCTCCAGGATATAATTGTTCAAAATATGGATACTCGTTGGATGAAGTGGACGATATCCCTAAAGATATTAAAATGCCTTTTTAAAAAAATGTTTAGCAAGTTATAATACTCGAAAAGATTGTTCCATAGAGGACAGAACAATTTAACGGTACAGATTTTTTATTAAAAAGAGTATTTACTTACCCACCGCATCGTGACGGACAGATTGAAACAAAAGGTCAATTTTTAAGTGCTGTAAAGGTGTGTGGGGGGGTTGAATTCAGTTTTCCTTCTTCTACAATGGTTACCCAATAAAGACTAAAACATCCAATCTGTCCAACTATGGACACATAGCCGGGATGAAGGAAAGAGAACAGATGAATTCAAAACTTTACTCTGGGTATTAGCACGAACTGAAACGCAAACAGCTTCGTTCAGGAATTGAACTTGAGAAATCGATTCCATTTCCTATAACGATAACTGTTACGTTAAGAGTGCCTCAGAATGATTGTCAGGAATATGGATTTTTTCTTACAGAAATGTATTGTAGTAAATCAAAAATTCAGCTATATACCACAATTCAATGTCTATTGTTCCATTTTATGGTGTTTAATACTAACAAATTAAAGGCCTGCAGAAATTCTTAAGTAAATATTTTTATGTTCGTTTCCGTAACGCAACATGTCTATATAAAAAAAGAACCTAGAACTATATATATATATATATATATATATATATATATATATATATATATATATATATACATATGAATTTGACGAAAAAAACTTCAATTCAGTGTTTCCATTATAAATTAATTTCAGGTCGTTATGACCTTCCTCAGATGGAGTTTAGTATTAATGATTACTGTCGGCTAACTTAACTTACTTATATATACCCAACCTCAATGCACGATATGACACAACGTCAATTGTTTAGCAGAGTTTAATAGGTTTGAATTTAGACCGGTTGCCATCCCAAGGTTAAAGAGCCCAGTCTGCCCTATTATTATCCCATATTTGGGAGGAGAATAATTGGATTCATACCTTTCCCAAGATTTGAACTTATGTCTCAGTGTCCATTTCCTACGATTGCAATCATCACACCACAAATGCATCTAAAATCTACATGCCTCACTCCTCATTACCCTCCCCCCATATATACGAGGATCATTAAATAAGTTTCCAGACTTTTTTCGTATGGGCACTTTTACTGATAGTACTCACATAAAACTCTAGTCCCCTTCGAAGTAATCTCATCCGGCTGCAATCCACTTGTTGTACCGTTCCAACAACTTCTGGAAGCCACCATAGAAGTCCTCTTGTGTGAGCGTGTCAATGACCTTCGTCACAGCCTCTTTCATCTCCTCAATTGTCTCATAACGACAGCCTCTGAGCTTAGGGAATAAAACAAAAGTCACAGGGAACAAGGACTGGACTATAGGGAGGGTGAGGAACTGTCTTGATGCCCATCTTCGTCAAATAGTGTGTGACAAGGATGGAGTTGTGAATTGGTGCATTGTCCTGGTGGAAATATCACTGACCCGATTTTAAAAGTGCTGGCCTCTTCCGAAGAAATCTTATCCTGAACTCCCTTAAAACCTCAACATAGTAACACTAACCATAACCGTTTGGCCAATCAACTCTGGTATATTGCCTTCCTTACTCCTCCCACACCTCTCATCATCTCTCACAGACTCCCTGCCTTCCTTGAATCACTTATGCCACTCAAAAACTGATACTTGATTCATGCAAGACGGTCGAAAACCAGTCTGAAGCATTCCATATGTTTCTGTGGCATTTTTTCCAAGTTTAAAACCGAATTTTATTGTATATCGTTCTTCTAAAGTGTCCTGATGTCCAGATTGCATTTTTGAAATTCACCAGCTGTGACAATCAGGCTTTAGTAGGATATATTCCAATTGCTGCTATAGCTGTTCATTTGAAGCTGGAATCATAAGAATTGGTCAGTCATTTCATAAGATGTGTAGCAATAACATCGTGAATTTTCAAGAGTCTACGACAATTGTAAATGGCTGTACAAAAAAAGTCTGGAAACTTATTGAATGCACCACGTATATACTGAGAAGTGGAGAATGTAGCTTTGGATCATGTTTTTACAAGTGTTTTTGTATATTATTCATATAGAAAAATCACTTAACAATATACACTTATATATGTATACACAAAATAAGGAGTGTATTGTAGGGAATGATTCTTCCGTGTTAATGATTTGTTTACATATTTAAAATGCCGAGAAATTAGACATCATTAACTGATTTGTCGATTGTGAAATTATTCCCCCTTGCTAAACGCTCTCGAACGAAATGTCGCCCATGGCTTAAAAGATCTCCCATCGAATAGAGGAGGTAAATTTGGTTAGTGTCTAGAATGAATTTAGATGGAAGCTATCAATTTTTATGTGAACGCGTACGCTTTGGTTGGAATTTGAAGAATTCCTCACATTTAAATCTAGGAAGATTAACGAATTTGATTTAATGAATATCTTGTCCTGGGGGTGTGAAAATCTTATTTTTTATTCTAATCATAAAAAAATCTATTAACATCAGACATCAGTTTCCTTTAGTTAGTTTTTTTTTAATAAATTGCTCTTTGCGATGATAAAATTATTATTTTCATTCTGAAATTTGGAATCTTTATGCTTTTTTTCTCTTGCCAAATGACCAACAGCTGTGGGGTGGTAAGGGGGTTGGTAATTCAATCCTTTCTCTTGCTTTCGGGAGACATAGCGTGATTTAGGTGAACTTTTGGTTAGTAAACTTAAAAGGTGTACGTGGGTTTGTTGTCAGAGTATAATGGTTAACAAATTACTATTCAAAATCAATTACTTCAAGAGAGATAGATGTACTTACTACTTGAAATAATTGGGTCATGCGCTAGCACTATTCGAACGCCATTTTCTTTGTGTTGTGTCAATGATATTTTTTCAAAGGAAAAACTTATTTAGCTTATAAATCTTGAGAGGCAAATTGAATGTAAAATTCGCCATCTATACTTTCTCGTAATTCAAAGATATGGCGTCTGTTTGATAGATTTCGAGAATCTGAGAGTGTACAAGACGGAAAGTCCACGATGATGTGTCCGAGCGTTTAACTTGACATCCAGAAAATTTCTTAGAAAGATATCATTGCTGATTGGACTGTCTCCAATTCAGGGCTACGAAAAATTTGAATTAGTCTTAGAACAAATTTTCAAAAAGACGGTCTCATCTTTTTAAACTTTTAAATACACACACACACATATATAAATATATATATATATATATACACTATTTTCTTACAACTATAGCAAATTACATCATATATGGTCAATCCTTTTCATGAGCAGAATACGACAGAAGGTCAGTGCTTTAAACAGAGTTTAGCAGTTTTGAATTCAGGGTTTTCCTTCTTTTAAACGGATTGTTATACCAAGGTTCAAGAGCCGTGTCAGCCCTATCATTTACACGTTGCAGGAGGGAGAGTAATTGTATTCATACCTTTTCCAGTGGTATTAGAGCTATGTGAAATGCAAACAGCCTCATCCAGGATTTTCAACTAGTGTCACTGTGTTCATTTCATACGATGATAACTATTTCTCCATGAACACGAACACACACACACACACAGGTGTGTTCTTTATATATATATATATATATATATATATATATATATATATATATATATATATAACATTTTTCGTTAAAAGCCCCAAATAAGGTCCTTTTAAATAGTTTTGGCTCTTGGCAATGCTTAGTAGATACCTGGTTAGTATACAGTTACTAAAAATGTTATACTTCAGTTAATCGTACACACTGGCTTTATCATTTTCCATATCAAGGACAATGTGAACTTTTAGTTCTCCAGCGTGAAAAAATGCAAAAGAAATACTACAAACATTTAACATTTTCCCTACACTTTGGACAGAAATCATTTCAGATATTGAAACCATCTGTGTCAGAACGGAAATTTTCTTCTTTAAAATCTCATAAGACCACAAATCTATGCTTAAATCTCAGGATGGGTCTGGGAAAGGATGTATGAAACACCAGCAGTTGCCATTGCGGCTAGCATCCCCTCATCATGACATCTATATTATTCAAAGGAAGAGCAAGGTAACTAGAGCAAGGTTGAAGACATCGTTGGACAGCTTTAGGGACTCTAGCTCCTGGTTTTTAAATGTAGAATCATCATTCACCAAAACCGGTTACTCTTGCCAAGGCTAAAGAATCCCGTTGGCCTTACTATTTACAAATAAGTGGATGGAGAAGAAGTAAAATGTAGCCTTTCGCAAGGACATTTGCTCACAACGAAACACAAACAGCCTCGTGGCTCGTGTGTCGGGATGGTTATTGTCGAAAAAAAAAAAAAAAAAAAAAAAAAAAGACATCCTGATTATATCCTTGAAGATGACAAATGATGTGAGAAATTTCTGATAGGTTTTTACATGTAATTGAACAAAACTTAAGAAACCTTTCAAGGTACTATTTACCAACCCCTCCGCGAGCGGCAGGATATGACACAAGGTCAATTTTTAAGCGGAGTTTAACAGGTTTTGAATTCAGAGTTTTCCTTCTCCTAGACTAGTTGCCTCACCAAGGCTGAAGAACCTAGTCCGTCCTACTATTTATCCATAGTTGGAGGGAGAATAAGGGGGTTCATACCTTTCCAAGGGTATTTGCCCGAAAGTGAACGTAATAGCGCGACTGGAGTACGAACTCGCGTACTACGATTCCGCAGTTCATCGCTTTAACCATTACACCACGAGGACACCTTTCAAGGTGACCAGAAAAGTTTAATTAGAAATTCTTTAAAAGAACCTTGTCTATGATTTTTAAGGAAACATAGTACTCAGAAATGATTGGTTGATTGCTTACTCGACTGATTCATTTTAACAGCATGTCAACTTGTCTAGGGTTATTCTATGGTCATAGGTTAAGGAATAGTGTTCATTTGACGTTCATATCTACATTTCTTGCGTAGTTGTTTCTTGAGAGGATATTTTTGGCACGCGGGTCTATAGAATACGAATAATTTTTAAAGATATATATTTGATGCGTAGAAAAGACCCTAACTGGTACTACCATTCCGATTCAGAGTGGACTGCTTCCTAAATACATCTTATATATATGTGAGTGTGTGTGTAATGACCACCACATCTTAACAGATGATAGCCGTCTTTATAACCAAAATTACAATTCAAACATCATGAAAAATAAGTAATTCAACTTATGAAAAATAAACAAAGTAGATAAGATGATAAGGTAGTAAGACGTATGTCGTTGGATAATAGTGAAATATGCTTGTAAGCCACTTGGGTCACTCTCTGGGTCTACGTTGTTACAGCCCAGTAACAAATTGTTATAACGCGTACTCTGTTAAACAAGAAATAAAAGTAGTTTTCTTGGTGGTAAATAATCAGATACAGAAGGGTGTCGGTCGAAATCCTCTATTCATTGTAATTTATTAACTATATATATCATTCTAGAATATCACATTTTAATTCAACGGGAGAGACACGTTTTCCTTCACGATACAAATGTAGCAAGAAATTGGTGACAATGCAAACTGAAGGTTTTATTTCAGAGTTCCTTCTCTTGGACTTTTCCTATCAAAGGATACCTACAAATCAGCCGAGGTTTAATGCTGGAGGTGCCTACTTCAGTTTTGATTTTGGAGTTAACTACTCCTGAAAGGGTTACCATAACCCCGGCTTTGTCATTAGACTGGTGCTCGTTCTTCCCCACTTAAATGTAAGTAAAAGTAAAGTTGGCGACCGTAGTCGAGGGCGACCCGAAGGCTCCCTTTTCAATAGCTACCACACCGAGGTGTAGGGGAGGGCGCTACTCCTTTCCCTGGATTGCTCCACTTTACCCTCGATATTGCTGAGTGTTTAGCAAGGCGGTATCAAGTACCATTTTTTAAAGTCTTTGGTATGACGCGACCTGGGATTGAACCCAGGTCTCCCAGATTATTGGCGAAAACTCTACCCACTGGGCCAATGAGCCGGTTAAGGTGTATTTTGGATGAATTCTTTCAAACAAATATTAGCACATTTAAAAAGAAATATTCATTGAATGTATACTTTATCCCTTTTAACTAATTGTATTTAATGAGCATCTCGTATATACTTACTCATAGCTCTTTATGTAATTTATATATACAAATGAACACACAAATACACCTAATTTTAATATCAAGTGAATTCATACAATATATTATCCTTATATTAATGCACACCACAAAAATATGTAACATGCAAACTTTTGTGTTCACATATTTTCAGATATTATAAATAGCCAATTGCTATGCAGATCCAAGTTTACGAAAATAGTGAATGATATCCACACAATTTCTGTCGCTCGTAGAAACGAAGGCGCTGATACCTGCTCACGATTAGGCGGATACAAGGAAATTAATATCTGAGAAAATCAAACTGATTTTGTTATAGCCTATAAAAGTGCGCGAATGGCTATTATTGAATTAGGTGTGTGCGAGTAAAAGCGAACGAAAATGTGCAAACGAATCAATGATTTTACGAGTGTAATGCTCAAGGTGGAAAGAAAGAAAGAAAGAAAGAGTGAAGGATTAGATAAAATAAATTACAAGAATGAGGCGGGTAAAGATTTCAGAGACAGGGGGAAGAGGACGACTTAGAGAGAGAAAGAGAGAGAGGGGGAGAAGAAAGATACAAAGAAAGAACTCTTCAGAAGTGAGGAGAGAATTGTAATGAAGAGAAAAGAGGATCCATAAAAGAGAAGAGAAATGAATAAAAAAGGGCGTTGGAGAGATAAACAGATTGATAGATCGATAAAGAGAGGAGGGGGAAATAAACAGAATGAAGATATGTTTGAGAGAGGACAAAGAAGAAAGAGTGGATCAATAAAAGAACAAAAAAAGGAAAAAACAAAAGAAGAATGAAGAAAGAGTGAGAATTAAAAGAAAAAAAAGGAAAATAGAAAAGAAAGAACGAAAAAGAATAAAAGCGAATAAATAGAAGAACGCATAGATAGAAGACAAATAAGGAAAAAGAAAAGAAAAATAAATAATAAAACAAAAAGAAAGTAAGAAAAACTGAAACGAAGAAAAAAATAATAAGAAAAGGGCAGGTAAAAAGAAAAATACGCGAAAAAAAAAAAAAAAAAGAATGAGATGAGCAAAGAAATAAAAGAAAAAGGAGGAATAACAGAAAAGTAAGAAAAAGAAGAGATGGGAACAAAAAGAAATGAACAGAATGAAAAGGAAAAGGAAAGAGAGCGAATTTAGGGGGAAATATGAAGAAAAATAATGAATCACTTGCAATAAGAATTAGGAGTTTAGAAAAGACATTAAAATGGTGACAAAAGAATTGAAGAACAAAATGGCGTTACGGAAAAAATGTAGAGAAAAGTGTGGGGAAGCAAGTATAAAGGAGGATAAAAATAAAGAAATAAAAAAAAAAAAATGAGTAAATTCGTGAGGTAATAAAATAGGGAGATAAATCTGTAAGCAAAGGGAAAAAGACAACATATAAAACAAACAAAAAAAAAAAAGATGGTTTGACGAAACAAGCTAAACAAATGAAATAAAATAAAGAGAATGAAATAAGAAGCGAAGAAGTAAAATGAATATGAACGATTACATTTAGATGAGAATGTAAACAAAAGCAAATGATAATGAAAGAGAGAGAAGAAAGAAGAAACGTAAAACAATGAAAGAAAGGGAAAAGTAAAGAATAAAGGAAAATGAAAATTAATGAATTAGTGGAAAGAGAAATAAAGAAAAGTTATAAAAGAAGATTAATGAGAAAGTTAATAAAAACAAAAAAGAATGAAAGCGAGAAAAGAAGAATAAGGAAGAAATAAATAGAATAGATAAAATTAAGAAAAAAAAATATGTATGTTACTGAAAAATAATGAATGAGTAGGGACAAGAAGAAATGTAAAAGAGGACAAATAAGAGATAATAGAAGAAAAACAAGAAACTGAAGAGAAAGAAGGAAGACAATGTGGAGTTTTGCAAAACAAAACAAAAACAAATAAAAAACGGGAAGAAAAAAAGAAGTTGTTTAATGCTGGGACTGAAAAATTAAATTGAGAAAGAAACGAAAAAAAAAAAAAAGACACATAAGTTTGCCAAAAGAAGTGCATAAAAAAGATGAAATGCAAGAAGTGAAGAAACGAAACATAAAAAAAAAATAAAAGATCTAATCTCAAAGAAAACATCGCAGAGGAAATCTAAGATGGTAGACGTATGCTGGCGACCTGGTCATGGCGAAGAATGGTTGTATCTAGGGTTTGGTGGGGGTAGAATAGTAAATAGACAACTAGCCATAATGGACTATATCAACAGCGTTAAAATTGTCATTAGCGCATTCATCTGTTACGCTGCGTTGACGTTATTAGCAGCAAAAATCAAATCATTACCCGAGATTTGGTTTTGCCATTCCATTATCCACTCCGCTTATCTCTTCATATTAATACAATGGTCAGTGCTTGACGAATTGGAAAGGGGAAGGTGAGGGAATCGAATAGAAGGCCGTCAGCGACGAGCCTTTTCCAATATCAGCCACTAATGTGCAGTTAATGGAAAAAGAATACCGAGGAGGAATAGGCCGAATGGGTTTATGGGTAATTTTTTTCTGTCCCGCCAATCGACCAGTGAAATCTCAGATTCACGTCGATTAACGAAGCACACATCACAGCTCGTTTTCTAGCGTTCGCCTCGGTGTCTTTACATAGCATTCGCCCCTCAGGACACAAAAGAGTGCTAACAAGGGAGATAAACGGAACTAATTGACTGATAATAGTGATCTTCTCTCGCAAGCAAACGTGGTAAGGCTAAGGGTCCGTATAAAGGCGTTGAGAAACATAAAAAAAAAATAAACAGTGGAAAGGAAGCAAAGAAACATTCACCAACTATCGATAAGCGCACTAGTTTACTGTGATACCGAGTCAAATTTTATAATGGTTGACTAAGAAAAATTTGGGTTGTTTGTTAACATATTGCCAATTTGATGAGATTATGTAGAGACAGGAGACGTGGTGATTAAGGGAAAAGTGGGGGAGGAAATATAACTGATGCATGATGGGAAAATATGCTTGACAAATGGCACTGTAATTGCTAATTTTTGTAAGGTTCTCATTTAAGTAATTTTTTTAAAACCTGGAAACAGGCAGACACAATTTATTGACTGATTGATTTTAACGGCATATCAACCCGTATGAGGTTATTTTATGGTAAAAGATTATGGAATTGCATATATTGTGCGTTTGGCAATAAAGAGTACTTCACTTTCCAGAGATACAGAAGTGGAGCCTCACCGTCGGATGCAATTTAGTACCACACTCAGGATACCATTTTTAGAGAGTGGTATTACTCCTCTACATGAGATACAGTCAGCGTATGCTAAGCCCCGCCGACAAATCAATCAGATACGATTTGTGAACTTGTCGTTTTTCATGGGTAAGATTTATGGAACAAAGGCGTAAAAATTTGTATTCACTCTATTGACTATACGAGATGTGACAAAAAAGTATCGAGACAGGATTTATAATCTTTTTAGATTTTAAAATTTAAATGAAGACGTGTACTCAATTAAATGGAAACTTAATAAAGTACTGATGTCTCGACAAATCAGTGACAATTCTTGATACTTTTGGATCAGCAGTCTTGACCCTTTTTGATCGGCGTTTTTGCGAAACACAGTATTACGTAAGTGTAGCACAGTTTATACTCATCAGGCTTAGCTCCGTGTGACTTTTTTCTTTTTCCCTAAATCTAAAGTTCATTGCAAATGTAGGATTCGTAGACGTAGAGAACATTAAAAGTAATATGATGGTGCAACTTGACACCATATTGAAACAAAGTTAAAAAGTTACCTCGACCAATAGTGAACTCGCAGAAATAAGTGTGCAGTATGCCATGAGGACTTTTTAAAAACATTTTATTCATTGTTCATTTTCGTCTTGATAAATACAGCTAAAGTGTCGATAATTTTTTTAATACGACACTTATGTTTAGACGAGGAACCCTAAAAAAATAATGCTGATTATTATTTTCACGGTCACTATTATAGATACTAGGAGCTTAGCGTCCCGATTTGAAATCATGAACGAAACTGTGTGCGTTTCACTTCGGCTAATGCTCTTGGAAAAGGCATGAATCTAACTGTTCTTTCCAACTATGGGTGAATACAACAGCAAAGCAGATTTTGTGTGTGTGTGTGTGTGTGTCTCTCTCTCTCTCTCTCTCCAGAGAGAATCTGGTTATGACGTATTCCTGACGTATTCGGGTACACATTCAAGTAAAACTCACACATTTCATCTTTATTGTTGGGTCTCTCTCTCTCTCTCTCTCTCTCTCTCTCTCTCTCTCTCTCTCTCTCTCCCCATATATATATATATATATATATATTTATTAGATGGGAAAAGGGGAAAAGGTATATAGGAATATTTCTTTTGTGTCATTTATTTTTTGATTGTTCTTAATTAGTTTCGACCTTAGGTCATCGTCAAGAGAAAAATGTTCCGGAGAAAAAATATTTTTGGAAATTTTTTTTAAATAGTTTTAAAAAGTATTCATTTGCCATGAGAGAAGCGACAAAAAATTAACTAGTGATGTACCATAATCATTCACTTAATGAAAATTATCTCGTATCCAAATGTCTTCAATTGAACTTTGCTCTGGGCTCTTCAACAAACGTTAACATTTCTATGCAAGTTCCTTAATGATATTATGAGTTTAAAGTCTCCACCTGTTTGCCATCCCTGTCAAGACATTATTGGAATCTTCCCCAAGTGGTATATGGAATATCAGTTTTGCCTTTCCAATAAAGATACTCCCATGGAAATATTAACATTTTTAAAATCAGCTGTATAAGATTTTAAGAATTTGTGACTGGAATGGTGAATATATGAAGACGGTTTAAGATATTATCATAATGGTACTCTCGTAGGGATGTTATCGTTTTTAATCACCTATATATCAATTGTCAGGACACATGGTAATGATCTCTCTATCTGGGACCTATATGTGAAGTATGAGCGAGGTATGTTTCAAATTAGCCCTAACTACTTGGTCAGAGAGAGAGAGAGAGAGAGAGAGAGAGAGAGAGAGAGAGAGAGAGAGAATTCTCTTTCCATTGCCGTATTCTTATAACAGAAGAAAGCTAGACTTAGGGAAATGTATCCTATGCTATTCCAATTACTGTGGTTTCTACATCGATAATCGAAATACTTTTTCCCCACAAATAGTCTTTATTTTAATAATTTATGCTTATCGGTGTTTTTATTATTTCTTGTGATTCAGGTCTGGTTCCAGAACAGAAGAGCCAAATGGAGACGCCAAGAAAAGCTGGAGAACAGCGCTTTAAAACTGACCGAATGCGGCAACAGCATGGGCATGCACCTGCTCGGCCATACTGCTGCTGCTATCGCTGCTGCTGCTGCCGCCGCCAACATCTCGTCAAATACATCGTTGACAACCGGCACCCCCTACAGGGCACCAGGTTTTCTCCCTATCGAACCGTGGCTTTCACTTCCGCTCAGAGCAGCCGAGTCAGCGCGCTTTATGACGTCATTCCCTTCATCTCTGATTGCCGCGCAAACGCCATCGTCACTTCCGACGTTTCTTCCGGCTTCGTCTTTTGTAACGCCCGCCATTCGTCCGAGTTTTTCCGCCAGGGCGGAAGGCACTAATTTGTCGGCACAGAGTCGATTGCCTGATCACGATAATCGCCATTACAGTATTGTCGCTCTGCGAATGAAGGCTAAAGAACACAACGAAAATATGGAGAGACAAACTTCTTAATGAAAAAACGAAATCAGGGGAAATTATTCAAGCATACACAAATAGCTGCAATATTTTCCACACACACACACACACACACACACACATAGACGTCCACTTAGATTCAAGAAGATAAGTTCGCTACTTGTTTGAGACTGCATCTTGTATTTGTTGAGTTTTCACTACCCCAGACTAGAGAATAGCTGAAATAAAGTAAAACATTTTAGCCAAATAAATAAGCATCATATTGCTTATGTCAGTAGACTTTATTCAGATAGAAATACAGTGTGTATCTATATATATATATATAAATGTATGTGTGTGTGTGTGTGTGTGTGTTGGCTATATTTATAAATAAGGTGTTCTCAATGTCAATTATAAAGCATATATCAACGCTCTCCTAAATTATATATATATATATATGTGTGTGTGTGTGTGTGTGTGTGTGTGTAAGTATTTGACTTAGGATAGCGTTGATATAGTCAGTAGTGCTTGGTGACCGTCAGCTTCTCACCTATGTAATCATCGGATCAAGTGCTTGGATTGCGTTTCCAATTTAGGATAACGTAGACAAGGAGTCAACTAAAACAAGATAAAATAATATGGGCCAATAAGCTTAGCGTTTCAATATTTCCTGCTCGTATTAAGTATATTATTTCATTTCCTATTTTGTTTCAGGTGACTCATGATCGTATAGGCGAGAAACTTACAATCACCAAGCGTCAATGATTCTGCATTTACGCTATCCTGTATTTGATATATATGCTCTTTCACCGATATTGAACACTCTTATCAATATAGCAAACTCTCTCTCTCTCTCTCTCTATATATATATATATATATGAAAGTAAGCTGGCTGATCGTAGTCGACAGTGACCGGAGAGCTACCTTTTCAATAGCTACTACATGGAAGTGAATGGGATGGCGTAACTCCTTTCCCTGGATAGTTCCACTTCCCCTTGATTCGTACCTTATAATGCTGAGTGTTAAGCAAGGAGGGATCAAGTGCTATTTTTGAGTCTTCGGTATGACTCTACCTGGGTTTGAACCCCAGTCTTTTAGACAATTGGCAAACACTCTAACCATTATGTCAATGGGCCGGTATACTTATATATATATATATATATATATATAGTGGCGTGTATTACAAAGAAGTATGGTTGCCATTGCTCACCCTTTAAAGATTATTTCGGACAAAATTATGTCGATCTTTAATAAATAAGTTAAACATTATTTCAGTTATGTCCGATAGCACTTTAGGGAGACTCAGTGGATTTTTGTAACAAAATAGATTGGTGAGATTTATTTTTGGCATGTAGCGTAGTAATCAAAGTAAGTCCTGAATAGTTAAACCTGGAAAAATACAAGAGTCAACAAGTTTGAGGAACAATCATTGAACCCGAGGTAAATCTGAGATTACGGCTATCATTAGATAGTTTTAGTCTGATGACCAAAACGGTTCAAAAGTTAGAGTAAGTCAGTCAGTTAAAAACTCTCAAAACTAGAGGTTGAACGTTCCAACATGTTCTCATTGATTCCTTTTTCGGCCGAATGGGTAATGAAGGGAGAAGTCGTCAATAAATCAAATGTAAAATATGCAAGTGAAATTGTGTTCGCGTTGTGGTTCCTCATCAATGAATATGAATAACGATGGCAACACGAAGGAGTCATCAGATCGACCGAGACGACAAGGGGAGGTATCAAGATGAACAAACGGAGAAGATACGAAATGAAGTGAGGTGAGGGGATGGGCAATAACCGATTATGGTGTAAGACATATATATATATATATATATATATATATATATACAACTTAGATCATAGTGTAAGGCCCATCTAACATAAAACGGACCAAAGTAGAGTAAAAGACTGTACGACATTTATACCTGTGGTAATAAACACTTGAAATTTGTAAGCAGACCTTTGCCTTTGAAAACCTGTATCTTTAACATATAAAATTCAATTCGCAGTACATGATATAATATGGCACTTCCTGAGGTGTCCTCGTAGTGTAATGGTTAAAGCGATGGACTACGGAATCGTAGTCAGCGAGTTTTATGTTCATTTTCGGACAAATACCTTTGGGAAAGCTATGAACCCACCAATCCTCCCAGCTATGGGTTAAATTGTACCACTACTGTTCTTCTCGAAGGATGGCTTGGGCATTAAATTACCTACAAAGGTTATTTATCATGATGCGCCATTAAACAAAGAAACCAAACCAAATCATGACACTTTCCGACAAAACAGAGTGCATTGGTGGGCAAAATTATTGTCAGAAATACGCAGAGCGTTCAGTTCCTGCTGATTTCATGAAATAGAAAATAGGCGGACACGCAAGGCGTTTTCAATATTTTTGTCACAATAAATATTTTATGCTATAAAATTTTGATTCGGTTAAATTCAGGACTAATTATCACAGTTTTTGAAAGATGAAATTTGTATAAACGATTTAATAATACAAATATAAAAAATAAAGTTGGCGATCTTAGTCGAGGGTAACCCTAAAGCTCCCTTTTCAATAGCTATGACACTGAGGTGTAGGGAAGGACGATACTCTATTCCCTGGATTGCTCCAATTTACCCTTGATCCGTACCTTATAATGCAGAATGTTAAGCAAAGTAGCATCAAGTACCATTTTTTGAGTCTTTGGTATGACTCGGCGTGAGATTGAACCTCGTTCTTCCGAACCATCGGCGAACACTATTCTCATTAAACCAATGGTGCGGTTAGATATAAATCATTATAATTCAATAGTATTAATATATTTCTTTTTAATTTCTAAAATTTTGTTTTGGAAGTTATGCTCGAAGGATAATAGTTGTAAACACAAACACACGCAAAAATTCAATTGACCTTTTGGAGGTCACGCGATACATATAATTTAATCTTTAATTACTCTTAATTATCTTTTATTACATCTACATAAATGATAAGTATTATTTGCTTACCCAAGCATATTTTTCAGGTGAGGCCAGTGTTAAGAAATATGATTGTAAAGGGAAAACAGATTTTCAAATAATTCTAAGATTTAAAATCTCCCCAGCAACCGGTGTTCAGGATTTGTGTCCTTACTGATTTATATCAACAAACACCGTTATCATTTTGAAAACAAGTTCGTTGTATCTCATGAAGCCATAGGACCAAAATAAGAAAACTTGACTTTAAAGACTGACATTTATACACAAATATATGAGAAAAAAAAATTGTAATAAGGAATTATAATTATTATGTAAATATATATGTATATGTATTCGATTTGATTATTCTTTTTCCTATATATATATGTGTGTGTGTGTGTGTGTTTTTAAGCGTTTGGCGTAATGCCGGACGTATTGGTAAAGTTTCCTTTTCATCTTGCTTGGAATAACTCTTGGAATATATATATAACAATTGGGTTTAAAACTGAACCTACTTATGATCAATTATTCAGACCCTAATCTGGTCGTAAGTCGACATATATCTGTATGCATTTGCCCAACACCTCTGCCACGAGCAGGGTGCAACAGAAAGTCAATTTTTAAGTGCAGTAAAGCTGGTTTGAATTTAAAGTTTTCCTTCTCTTAGACTGGTGGTCTTACCTGGGCTAAATAACCCAATCTACCTTACTATTTACTAGGGTGTCCTCGTGGTGTAATGGTAAAAGCGATGCACTGCGGAATCGTAGTACGCGAGTTCGTACTCCAGTCGCGCTATTACATTCACTTTCGGGCAAATACCCTTGGGAAAGGTATGAACCCTCTTATTCTCCCTCCAGCTATGGGTAAATAGTAGGACGGACTAGGTTCTTCAGCCTTGGTGAGGCAACTAGTCTAGGAGAAGGAAAACTCTGAATTCAAACTCCGCTTAAAAATTGACCTTGTGTCATGTCCTGCCCGAGCGGAGGGGTTGGTAAATAGTACCTTACTATTTACTAATAGCTAAGGAGGGAACGGATAGATTCATAACTTTCTCAAGAGCATTAGTGCGAAGTGAAATGCAGGATTTGAAATCGACGATAACCGTTATGCTAAGCACGTCTTCCTCTGGATCTATATACAGAAACAAACAACACATACATACATATATTGAGACAGGCTGAGATAGATAGATACATACATACATATGTTAAGTTTATGTTGACCATTTCATTTTTCTTTACAAGATGTTTTATTCATATAAATTCATTGCATCATTACTCAGCAATCATTTCCCCGGTTTCATAACACCTTACACATTTCACAAAAAAAAAAAGAACTATTTTTGTTTTTATTCAATTGAGGAATGTTTAGATAGACCAATCAATGATCAAATACACCACAAATGAAAAATCTTCTTACTTGAACTCCAGAATTTTTTGCTGAGCCCCATTCGCACCATGAGGACCGGAATTGTCATGCAGCAACATCGTTGGTAAACTTTTTTTTTTTTTTTGCACAGAAAAAAAAGAAGATATTTTCTGTTTCAATATGCCATCCAAACGCCTTGACGGATTCATGTCAAATGTGTCTGCAAGTTCACATATTGCTTGCGTTACGTCATTTTGCGCCTTTCTTCAAAACGTCTTCTATTCTATATCTTAAAGTTCTGATATCTTCCAGAAAATTCTTTGCCCTAGCGTGAAAATCTATTGAGAAAAAAAAAAAAAAAAAAGAAAAGAAAAGAAAAAGGAAAAAAAAAAGAAAAAAGAAAAAGGAAAAAAAATCAGTTACAACAAACTTTGCAAACCATTTCCAATATATGCTTGAACCTACTGCATTGCTATCTTAGGCTTGAGGGATCTATTGTCTTAGCTTTAGCTGCACTTTTTTTCTCAAATTAAACATGAACAATAAAAAGTTTCAAATATGTATTTTATGTTCACCAATTGTTTTTTGAAAATAAAGTTGAAGTGTTACTTTTTTTAAAGAGTGCGGATGCCCAGACAAGAAACAGCTGAGAAAAATTCAAAGACACTTCAAAGATTTATGATGATCATTGGTTGCAAAGTTCATTTGATGACTTCATATCTGCTGTTGATGACTTTTTTGACCATTGGGATCCAAGCATTGCAATTCCTGAGTAACATGGTTTCATGTTACCAGTTATAATAAATGATCCCTGATCTGACTTATATTTTTCTCTGGAGAGTTTTAAAAACATGATGTTTTACTTCGCCTTGTAGACTTCAGTTCGTAAAAATGGTTGTCCTTTAGCACTTCAAAAGCGCTTTTTTTTACTATAAATTCAAAAAGTAAAACTAGTAATAATAATGATAATAATAATAATTATAATAATCTCTTGGAACAATCCTCAGGAACCTGAAAAAGAAATTGGTGGAGCGAGAAATCCGAGGAAGAAAGGAAACTGTTCAGATTGTATCATTGCTGTAGTCGGGTAGAATACTGAGAAGAGTTTTGAAAAGCTGAGTAGACTTGATGTCACTTGGACTTCATTGACAACAAGTAGTTATTACTAGTGAGAAACATTCGAAAGAAGTAAGATACAACTACAACGAATAATAATAATGCAAACTTACACAAAAGGAATGCAAGACTAGACACAATTGGGTAGAAAAGGCGATCCAGTGGGAATTGTAAAATTTAGAGATTAAAATTTGACCTTACTAACAAATGGTATATGTGCAAACTAGAATCTGTCTTAGTAAATGTGACCCATGAACTTTTCTATGATTTTTAGACACAAACAGATCCAAGCTAGAAGAACAAACCGAGTTTTAATAAAAAAAATTTAAAAAAGAACAAAAAAAGCTATATCGTGGATTTTTTTAATACCAGCAGACCACAGACTGAAAAGGGGGTGTCCTCGTGGTGTAATGGTTAAAGCGATGGACTGCGGAATCGTAGTAAACGAGTTCGTTCTCCAGTCGCACTATTATGTTCACTTTCGGGCAAATACCCTTGGGAAAGGTATGGACCCCCAGCTATGGGTTAAATAGTACCACTACTGTTCTTCGAGGAGAATGGTTTTGGCATTAAATAACCTACAAAGGTTGATATGCCATTAAACAAAGAAACCAAACAGACTGAAAAGCAGGACAAATAACTGAACTTTGTCTCAGAGCTGATTGATCTCTTTATTTAATGCTAAAGCTATACTTTTAGAAGAACAGCCATGGTACGATTTAAACCATGAGGATGAGGGGAAAAAGTTGAAAAATCTGTGAAACATGAAGATGATGGTGATACCAACTTTGGCTAGGGCCCATGGAACACCCACCAAGAACATGGAAAAGAAACTCGATGAACTGGATTTTAGAGGAAGCATTGAAACCATCCAGACCACACCACTAATAAAATCGATTGATTCTTGGTTGAGTCCTGGAGAAATAAAGAGACTTCCTGCAATTTAGACTCCCGTGGAAAATCATCAGATAGTGTTAATGCGGAAAAACTCCAATAATTATGAGTATACGAAACATCTGGTAAAAACTTATAAATAGTCACATTCATATTTATATAAGTCTTATCAGTCATAAGAAGTTTGGTTACGATCAATAATCATTTCACAGTGATGCTAGAGGTAGAAAGAGTACAGAATAACTCACTGTTCTATAGTTGATAGCAACCCTTGC
>OY757905.1:54952278-55189778 GCA_963585895.1 Sepioteuthis lessoniana | reverse complement strand
GTTGACTAACTGATTGATCGTTTGGCTCTGTGGCAAGAACTTACAGTAAACGATGTCCCCCATATCGAAGAACGTAGACAACATGACTTTGACTTTTGACTTTGATTGTCTTGTTTTCTTTGGCTCCAGTGACGTCGGGAACTTCTACTAACTGTTCTAACACGTGGTTTCCATGTATTGGATATCGATTGGAAGATCCCTTTGAAATGCCGCATAAGTTGCGTAGGTTGTATAACAGGAAGTGCACCTGTTTCTTAAAGTAAAGAGGGCACAAGTTGTTCCCCTGCTTAAGTGCCACGTAAATTGCGTGGAAGGCAGGCCAGAAGGAAGCGTGTTCACGTGCAACGTGTAGGCGGAAGGTGCGACCACAAGGATTTACGTAGGGGTCTGGAAAATTTAATAAACTAGGGAAGATTTCAATCAGGGAAGAACGAAGCAGAAAGGCAGAGAGGTTTCACCGAAAAAACGCGCCATCACCTCTGTGTCTGTGTCTCCGACTCTCTCTTTCACTCTACTGATTCGTATATTTCGGGTAATAAAAAGAAAAGAAAAGAAGCAGATTATATTTTTATACATCAGCGTTGTTGTCTTTCTCTGCTATACGACACATGTCTCATAACCAGAGATAACTCAACGAAGAAAATACGTTTCAGTTTGAAGACGTTCGATTCGATGATGTCCTGGTACACCCTCATGCGGTTCTTCTGATTATTATTCAGCAGTCTTGACATCATTTTTGCGCAGACTTTTTGTGTACCCAAATCTTCGGCGATAATCTTCCAAACACTCCTTTTTTTCTTGTCTAACTGATTTGCAATCATTTGAACAGTCACCCACCTTACTCGCTCAATTCTGTTTACTGAAGGCTTCTCGCTTTTAAAGTTATCTTTCACTTTCTCACGCTCTTCTTTGAACTTCTTGTGCTCTTAAAAAACATATGTGCGTCACATAGAGTTATCTCCCTGCACTAGCTGAAACATTTCAAGTGCTTATGATGGAGTTTTCCTCAAATAGACCAAAAATTTCAGGTTTAATCGTTGATCAGTGTTCATTGTTCGTTCCTCAGTGGTCAGGGATGAACGACTTAAAAAAAAAAGAGGTGTAAACAAAAGCATGTGAAAAAAAATGCAACGGTTGCAGAAAGATAAGATTACAGTTATATACTCCCAAGATATCATGTTAAATGGTAACACAATCCACTTATCCCTCTTTCGGTCATAGCTCACTCTGGATACCCACCTCATTATTTTTCATTTATATATATATATATATATATATATATATATATATATATATATATAGAGAGAGAGAGAGAGAGAACCAGGAGGTGCAACTATCATAAAAGATCATAAATTGATTACATCAAAATCCCAATGACAAATACAAGAGTAATTTGCTACAACGTCTCATCTCATTAATACAAAACCATTATTTTATCTTTTGTTATTTCCTCTCAAAGAAAACGTATTACCCGATGACTGGATCTAAGAGTAAGCAATCTATTCATCCGCTTAGGAACATTTAAAAAATAGATTTAAAAATGTAATAGAGCTAAAGACGTAGCAATAAACGGGTCTAAGATTTTATTTAATTTTTGTTTATTGTCAAAAATATATACATTTGAATGTCTATAAAACCAAGAAGCAAATATGAACAGAAGAGATAATAGAAGGAGAAATAGACAGAATAATGACCGACTAAGAACAAGGAAACGCCTTAAAGTTAGCTTTTATTCTTTGAGCAGTGTTCAAAGGTCGGTAGCCAATCAACATAGAGAATGACTTTTAAATCAGCAATGAAATAAAACACAAAATTGGCTAGAGAGTGAAGTTGGTAGGGGAGATAACTGAGGGGGAAAACAAGAGGAAGAAAAGAAGGTGGGGTTGACAGAGAAACAATAAAGCAACCAGAATAAGACTTAACGAGACAAACTAACAAGACAATTATTATTGAACAAGGGAAGAAAGGGGAAGGCCAGAAATACAAGCGGACATGAAATGTAAGAGCCACAATAATAACTACAATAGCAATAACAATGATAATAACAATAATAAAGTCGACAGCAGTCAAAAAGAGAAATGAGTGGGGTATGCTGATTGATAGAATCTAGAATCGTTATGAGAAATCAGTAGACAGCAGTTCTACGCCGACCACACACCTTCACAACCCCACGGCGATCAAATCCTTTATTTGTAACCCTACCCCATTCCAAATCGACCACCTCGTTTGTTTTTCCTCGAGTTTATAATTGTCTGCTTTTGTTTTTCTTTCTTTCTTTCTTTCTTTCTTTCTTTCTTTCTTTCTTTCTTTCTTTCCTCATCTTGTTGTTGTTGTTGTTGTTGTTGTTGTTCTTCTTCTTCTTCTTCTTCTTCTTCTTCTTCTTCTTCTTCCTTTCTTTCTTTCTTTCTTTCTTTTATTTTTCCTTCTATTTATTCTATTTCTTTGTCCTTTTTCTTCTTTTTTTGATTGCTCTCATATCTTATACATTTTTCTGATTTAATTCTTTTCGACGAGGCGCTTCTGAAAAGTTCTTTTCCCGACTAATTACCAAGACCCATGAAACGTATATGCTTATTCTATATATTCATCTTGTAGTTCAACACTCTGCGTGTATCCAGTCTTGAGTTGTTTTTTTTTAAACCCTTGAAAAAATTCAATTAACATTTAAATAATGAAAAAAACTTTCTTCTTGTTGTATACAATATTTGCGTTGCTTCGTCTGGTACTCAATACTAAATGTTTTTTTACAGTGCTTGTTGTGAGTAAATAGTTACAAAGTGGTCACCTGCCAAATCGGCTGGGGCTGTAGAATACGCCGATTGCATCTCTGTAAAGAGGTAAGACCCCACTACTCAACGAATATCCTCGATATGACAGTAAACCATCTGACGGTGAGGCTTAAGTCGTGGAGCTTTGGGGAATCTTGAGTACCCCTTCATTGTCATTACTCCCTAGTTCACTCTGACTCGAAGTGGTAGTACCTGTTAGGATCCCATCTATAGGTCAAATAGAATTATTTAACCATTTAATTATCTACAAACAAATAACTGATTTCAAATTGAATTGTTAGTGTTACATAGCATTACTTTAAACCATTTAACTGTGTGCAAGCAAATAAGCTCTGACTTGCTTAAAATGTTGCCAACAAACTATTCGTTTAGAAATGTTATATTTATGTATGTATCTGTGTATGTATGTATGTATGCATGTATAAATAGAATTTAGCATTAAATAACTTACTAATATGGACATGCCATAAAATCTAACCAACCAACCAACTAACCAACCAACCAACTAACCAACCAACGTAGTCACTTAAGTACTAAATCACTGCTTAATTTAGGTGATATGGCGGGAACTGATGCAGTAAGAGTGATTTGACCTTGATTGAAGCAAGAACTTTCCAGAACCTCTTATACAATCTATCTCATGCTATTCCTTTTTTTTTCTTTTCGGGTGAAATACAAATGGCTTTTTCCAGGACATGAATTCGGCTCACCAAATTCATTCCTGGCGACGATAACAGATACACCACGCACTTCCATCAACACAAGGGGATACTTAGCTAATCTTAGTTCAACACATTACTAGATGTCTGTGACGCCTGGTGAGGTTCGAACTCCGTTGTGATAGTTTACCATTCTAGCTTGTTAACCTTTAAATCACATGAGGCACCATTCTTTTACTATGGGGCAACAGAGAGAATCGAACTCGCACTTGTTTATAAGTTATAATGCACCAAAGTTAACAAGTCTAGCTCATGAATCATTAAATCAAACAGGACTCCCATGGAACCATACTTACGAGGATCATTTAAAAATTTCCAGACTTTTTTCGTGTGGGCACTTTTATTGATAGTACACACATGAAACTCTAGTACCCTTCGAAGTAATCTCATCCGGTTGCAATGCACTTGTTTTACCGTTCCAACAGCTTCTGGAATACCCCATGAAAGTCCTCTTGTGTGAGCGTGTCAATGACCTTCGTCACAGCCTCTTTCATCTCCTCAATTGTCTCATAACGATAGCCTCTGAGCTTAGGGAATAACCAAAAGTCACAAGAGCAAGGTCTGGACTATAGGGACGGTGAGGAACTGTCTTGATGCCCATCTTGCTCAAATAGTCTGTGACAAGGATTGAGTTGTGGACTTGTGTATTGTCCTTGTGGAAATGCCACTGACCCGATTTGAAGAGTGCCGGCCTCTTCCGAAGGAATCTCTTCATGAACTCCGTTAAAACATCAACATAGTAACCCTAACCCTAACCGTTTGGCCGATCAACTCTGGTATATTGACTTTCTTACTCTTCCCACACCTCTCATCATCCCTCATAGACTCCCTGCCTTCCTTGAATCTCTTATGCCACTCAAAAACTGATGCTTGATTTATGCAAGATGCACCAAAAGCAGTTTGAAGCATTCCAAATATTTCTGTGGCCTTTTTTCCAAGTTTAAAACATAATTTTTATTGCATATCGTTCTTCTAAAGTGTCCTGACGTCCAGATTGCATTTTTTAAATTTACCAGCTGGGACAATCAGGCTTTAGTAGGGTGTATTCGAATTCCTGCTGTAGCTGATCATTTGAACCTGAAATCATGAAAATTAGTCAGTCATCTCATAAGATGTATAGGAATAACATAGTGAATTTTCAAGAGTCTACGACAATTTTAAATGTCTGTACAAAAAAGTCTGGAAGCTTATTGAATGCACCACGTATTTAATAGATTTAATTAAGTTGTGATACAAGGCCAGAAGTGTTCGGGTACCAGTAAGAATCGAACTCACAAACTATAGTTTGCCTAACAAACCTAGCTCATTAATCATTAAATCAAACAAGACTCCCATGGAACCATACTTATTTAAAAATCTAATTTAGTTGTAATACAAGGCCAGAAGTGTTCGGGTACCAGTAAGAATCGAACTCACAAACAGTAGTTTGCTAATCCAGTTTGTTAACCACTGCACCACATCAGGTGCTCGCCGATGCAATCAGTTATTTACTAAGCTTTGCTTGGTGGGGGGGTGTCCTAGTGATGTAATGATTAAAGTACCGAAGTGGGGAATCCTAATACGAGAGTTCGAACTCCAGTCGCGCTATTACGTTCACTTTCGGACAAGTACCCTTGGGAAAGGTATGGACTCCCTCATCCTCCCAGCTATGGGTTAAATAGTACCACTACTGTCTTTCTAAAAGGTTGGATTTGGTATTAAATAACCGAAGAAGGTTGATATACTATCAAATAACAAACAAATAAGCTTTGCTGATTTGTGACACAAGGGTGTGTTATATAATCACGATTATCATAATGATCTCAGTCACAACTGCAATACAATACACATGTTCAAATACACAGGCAAATACATGTACAAATGCAGGCGGACTCTCTTGTTCAGGTATGAACGGTTTATTAACTTCTGACTTCGGTTCTTCGACACGAGGAGAGACACAATTCTTAAAAGTCTTTCGTAATCATACTATGCTAACAACACCCCCGACGTTCGGCACATCTCGTGGTGTTTTGGATCTCAATTCATCTTCGCTGGTCGGGACCCGAAAAACTTAACCGCCGCCGCAACGGTAGAAAACTCAACTCAATGGCAGAGAACTCAATTCTCTGCCCTAATGGCAGAAACTCATTTGTCTGCCAGCATGATCCAATGTCAACCTTCAACTGCCGTGTTTTTTCAAAATCCTCAAATTCTCAGCACGTCTCTTCTGGGCATGACGTCATCCACATTCCAAACCCATTTCCTGTCCGGGGTTTATTATGACAATGGTGATTTACTTGTAATGGTTTTGTGACGATACATCCGCCCTCGCTAAACACGTGGTTGATTCCACTTCCAGTCCGCTGATCGTTCTGCTGGTCAGATGTATCTTCGGATGACACGATCGATTCGTTATCTGCCCACGTTGTGTTTTCTCAATTCACACCGCTTTTTCTACACCCAGGTTAGTCTGGTAAAAGGTCAGGTCTCGAAGTGACGAGGAATTCAAGTCGCGTTCTCTCTAAGGGACTCTCCTTTTCTTCTCTTAAATCATTTCGCTTTTTCTATACCTAGGGAAGTCTGGTAAAAGGCCTCCTTGAAGTATAATATTATCTCGAATTCTCTTCGCTTTTCTATCTTCACAAGTCTGGCACAAGGTTATTTTTCGTCCGCTCCGCGCTGGTTTCTAAAGTATTATATCATCTTGATTTCTCTTCACTTTTATATCTCCATGAGTCTGACACAAGGGCATCATCATCCGCTCTGCGCTGGTTTCTAAAGTATCATTCTATCTCAAATTCCCTTCATTTTTATATCTCCTTGAGTCGGGCACAAAGGCATCTCAAGGCATCGCATAATTTCAGTCTTACTTAGCTTTTTTCATAGAGTTGTATATCGATAAGACAACATCACGTCCAAACAACATATAACAGGGATTTTTCTGTTTTTCTACTCTGGGCAATCTGGCGAAAGACCAGAGCTGAGAGCAATGTAATCTAGTCGTGAATTCGTGCTTTCTCTGTGGAACACTTCCCAAGGAAGAAAGAACCTTGTATTTCATGTAAATCTCCATCGGAGGGGTGGTGATGGTGGCGAAACTTAGAAATATCAAACTTCTAATTTGGTTAATAACAATCAATTCCGCCTCCCACTGTTTGTCACCTTTACATTCACTTTGCTCTTACTTTTACCCAAAAAAGAGTGATTCTTCTTAAATTTGGTATCATAACAATTTTATGTTCAGGTGATATGACGTCAGTAACCGTTCATTCATATCGGTAAGAGAATTGAATTAAAATTTTCTAATTTCCCAAATTTTTCGCCCGAGGGTTGTTGATAGACAACTGCTGGCTTCCAGGTCAAATCTCCGTAACCGATTTTATTTTTACCTTGGCTTTGTAGACAAAACAGTCCCGTTTGTAATTTCTGATTTATGAGAATAATGAATAACAATCGTTTCAATAACACTTTTCCGATTAACTCCTGAATGTATTTTCGCTAATTTTCACTTTTTTCAATGAACGGAGTTCATTCTTCTAAGCTAATTCTGAGCTAATTCTTATTTTTATGATCAATAAATTTCCTCGACTGACTTCCATCAGGTTACATTTTGCTAGTTTAGTTTATTTAGCATTACACCATACGAGGTGCCCGATTTTTTGTTTTTATAAAACTTAGAACCAGGCTAGAAGTATAGGGTACTGCAAAACTCGAAGACACTAACAATGGTTGGTTAGTCTTGCTCATGAACCATAACAGTGGCAAGAGAAAAATAATAGAAACAGAGATAAACAAATCATGTAAGAGCGCAGTGAAAAGGCAAAAGAAGATGACAAGAAAAGGAAAGAAAGAGAAATAAATCACATATACAAGCAAAGAAAAATGATCAATATTAAAAAAAATACTTAAAATATAAAACAGATTTTAAAATAAAACCCCCAGCAGAAAATAATTTGTCTTTGAATGGTTAAATCCACTTCCAGTTGTAAGCCGGAACTGAATATCAGTTGAAACAATATGATGTTATCACTGCAGCAGGGATATGGCCACCTCCGCTGCACTTGGCTTAATGATCTGTGAAAAAAAATTAAGATTTATTTTTCTTGAAACAAAAAATGTATAAAGGGATAGAATGAATTAAGAGGAAAATGTAAATGAAAAAAGAAAATAGATCATAAAATCCAAGAGAAAAAATAATTTTCGCAAACAGAATCGTTTATCTTCCTCACAAAACCTGTCTTCTATCTATCTATCTATCAACAAGTGCTGGAAGGTTCTCATTCCAGCAAAGAATCGAATTACTTTTTTTTCAATGTTTTTATTAGCATCATCATCATCATCATCATCAGCAGCAGCAGCAGCAGCGGCAGCATTTTAGCCCTTTTGATTTGTTTACATCAGCTCAAACAGATGGTTTTTCACTGGAGTCTGTGTGACAGCAAGTCCCCTCAGATCTCCAAGACTCTTCTAAATATCCCAGCTGATTTTAGTAGTACTGTACTGTGGATGGTTTTGATTATTCTTCCTCTGAACAACAGTTTAACGAGTATCTTGCCCAGGTTATTAGAAATTGTTCCAAGGGTCAAGAATAGGACTGGTATTACTGTCACTTTCATGTTCCACAGTTTTTTCAGCCCTCTGGCAAGGTCCAAAGTTTTGCTAGCTTTTCTCCTTCCCTCTGTGCCTGCTAGCACACCAGTTGACAGTTTTTTTTATTGATAATTAAGTCGAAGTTTGACCTTCTAACCTAGATTAGGTTATTTGTTTGTATCTCAGTTACAAAGTTTTTTGGGGTTTTTTTTGTTTTTTTGCGTTTTATTTTTAAAGATCGGTTCTGTTTTGTGCATATACCATTTGTTAGTATAGCGAAATTTTCGTTTCTTGCAGGCCCAGTCCGACTGCATCTTTTTTTTAAAGTTCTCTGACAAAATCAAAGTATTTATTAATCTTTTCGCTTTCTTTTATCTTCATTCTGTGGTGGGTCGGAAGAGCAATATCCAGGAGACGGCAAGTTCTCTTGTTAATTAATCAGGACTTGGCCCGGACTTTATCATTATTATTATTATTAGTAGTAGTAGTAGTATTAGCAGCAGTAGTAGTAGTAGCATTATTAGTAGTAGTAGTAGTAGTAAACATGAGAAATGATATACCAGGTGTGTTGAATTGTGAGATAAGAGTAAGGAATAGCACGTTTTATGGCTTTCGGCATTTTCTTTTGTAGTCAAATCGAAAAGTTTTCATCACCTAAGAATTTATCCATCTATCTATCAATCTATCAAGTGCCGTTAAGATTTATTTTCGTAGTTGCTAAATCTCGTTTGTATTCTGCTTAAGAGATATGTCACACAACTAAAAGAATTTTCTTATTAACGATGTGAACTCTTGGACTAATCAGTTCATTAAGACAGACGAAAAGTATTTGCTACGGGCATACCTCTTGCTCTTACGACGAGGAGAACGCAAAAATCGAACTCACATCCTCCGCCTATGGGTATGCACCTAGTTTGACTCCCGCTCTGAAATAATTCGTGTACAATCAACGAGTTTCCCAAGTGTCAGCTCTTAACTGCACGCATCTTCTCGCAAATTTTAGATTTACACTCTTTCTCATTATCCAGGAATCTTTCTTTTTCTTTCTCTCTTTTCCTTCTCTCATAAGGTTATATCGTAGATCTCAAAGCTTCTGTAGGTCCTCAACCAAACTGTGCATGTGGCAGATTCAAGTAAGTTTTCTTTATTACTTAAAAGAAGATGAAACCGAATTAGAATGGCATTCATTAACTTAAAAACACCTTCAACAAAAACACACACACATACATAAAAACACACATAAATCCGTACACATAAACACACACACACACACAAACATATACATACAAACACACACACACACTCACAAACATACACACATACATACATTATAAATCATTTATCTTTAAGCCAGACTTCGCCATTGGCAGAGTTTCCTGAATAATTTCTATTTACATAATCTTTGGAGAATCGGTTTCGGTTTCTCTGTTTAATGGCATATCAACCGTCATGGGTTATTTGCCAAATTCATCTTTTTAAAAGAACGGTAGTGGTACTATTTAACGCATAGCTGGGGGATAAGGGAGATTAAACTTTTCCTAATGGTTTTAGTCCGAGAGTCAACGTAATAGCATACCTGGAGTTCGAACATCCCAGCATATGGAGAATTGTTACGTTCACTTACAGCTATCTATCTATCTATCTATCGATAGATAGATAGATCGATAGTTAGAGTTATCAGAGGAATGTATTAGCCACTATGGCAAGGAATCCAAGTTGTGTAGCTACCGCAACTAAATAAGAATAAGAAACATATAATGGAGTTCAGTGATAAAATCAGAGAAACAATTCTATACCAAAAAGTTTGATACTATTTTTGTTTTTCGCTCTTAAGAAAGATACTCGAATCCGATTTTTTTTTCTTAACGGAGAGATATATCAATCTTCATGTCCAATTTCTAAATACAGAAAGATTTTAACGGAAAACACCTCCGCATTACACAAAGCAAAAAAAAAAACAAAAAAAAAAAAAACAAGCACAAACTTCAAATTGCTGAAGCTCTCTCTCTCTATATATATTAAGAAACCTTACTGAAAAAAAGAACAACTTCGAATATAGTAGCCTCATTCTAAAATGCTTATAGCACATTGCCTGTTAATTCTTTTTCTTACCTTTAGTAAATTTCTTATCTTCCCGAAATTTCCCTGCCACTTCTTCCTCCAACTTTTTATAAAAATCTCTGACTCGTCAGTGTGTTTGTGATTTGATTATTCACTCCCTCAAAGATGACTCCAGTTGGAACTAATAGTACTTGGGAAACAAACGGTGCCTTCCTAAACTTATTACATTCAAAAGTCAAACGACTCATGCTGAGACGAAATTATAAATATGAAAATGAAAAGTTCTTACTTATTAATTTAATGGAAGAAAAGCAAATTTTGCTCAAAACCTTAATATATTATAAGTCAAAGAATTTCAAAAACTAATTCACATGTAGATCTTACGAAAAGAATTTACACATCACTGCCGACACAACCAATGAAAAATAATTTTTATTCAATAAAGTAATTCACTCAGTCGAAAATTCCTTAAATGCAATGCGTTTTCAACATTCAAGAATAGAAATCCATTTAACATTCTGATCTTATATGCACCTCAACACTTTATCTTTTGCTTAAAATAAAAATGCACAATCTCATAAAGGTAAAATTTAGGAAGCGATGAGAAGAAAAAGATCTTATGCTCTGATTTGGAATTCTTTTGACGATAATATTTATGAAGTCTCTTTTATTTTTTATTTTTTTTACTAGAGGGAATCAATAGTTTTGCAAGCTGTTTTGAATTTCGTATTTCAAGTACTTCAGCGTCAGTTTGCAAGGTCGAGCTTATGGAGATGTCGATTGATGTTGCTTTGTGAAGTACCACATTCTGTCGACAATGTGGGAGTGCTTGTGCTAGAGTGCTATTCAGCCATTTCAATTAAGGAGTTATCTTCCCCAACGGAAGGTTTCCCTGATCTTGGTTTTTATTTTGAACTAGTGTCACCGTTTTTGTAATGTCTGAACCAGTTTTGTGTCACGCGTTAGTTGACAGTTCCTGGGACTGTTCCACAAAATTAACTTCTTTTGCTGCAGCCCTTGCACTCAGTAATTTTTTCCATATATAGCGTATTATGGATTGGATTGTAATTTTTTCACCATTCATTACATTGGTCAACACGATTTTTGGTGCCAAGAAACAAAACACCTTTTGAGCTAATTTTATGGCGCTAATTCGGAAAATGTCCTTAGTTTTTCATGGTTAGTTACCGTTTTTGCTGTACTGTAATTGCGCATTTGAGAAAAAGATCAATTTACGATCTTGGCTGATCGCAAAATTTAGTTAATAAAGCTGAATAACCCCATCTATTTTCAAATAGGCCGAGCAATTTATGTCAACTACCTGAAATAAACTATAAAAACTATAAACTATAAAAAGTGTTTTTGAGTCAAAAAGTTTAAAATAAAAGTACCAATTTTTAAAAATCTATCGCCAAAATCCAAATTAACTTAAAAACTTTATCAGTAATACACTTTAGAAAACTTGATAATTAAGGTGACTTTAAAAAATGAGACCCCAAAATCTTGTTTGATATTCATAAATTTATCCCATCTCTTTTGTCCCTTCACTACAGTAGGAAATCAAGCACATTAAGAGCTTTTGTTTTCACAGTTGGAAAGAAACTCCAACGAAAGACCTCCCAATTGAATGTACCTATTCCATTAAACATGATGAACATCATGAAAATTGTTTCACCATATTATCAGGGTACTCATTAAGGATGATTAATTTGTTAATTCAATAAATGAATTGGAATTACGCGTTTAGACATCGGTTGTTGACGTGGTGAAAAACTTCCAAGGCAATCGTCCAGCCGAAAACTACCACGAGTTTGAGGAAAAGCAGTTGAAAAGTCTACAAGACAGAGGCGTTAATATGAGTATTAAGGTTCGTTTTTTACATTACCATATAGGTAAATTTCCAGATAATTGCGATGATGTGAGTGATAACGATCCCATCAGGATAGCAAAACAATGGAAGAGCGCAACCAAAGACGGTGGGATAACGACTGATGGCTGGTTGCTGTTGGAGTATCAAAAGGGTACTTTGCTTGGATCAATGGGGAGCTTCGGGTCTTTCAACATCATTTTCCCCTCGCCAAGCTGACCTTATTAGAAAAGACCTCTCTGTGATATACACTCTAAAACTGTAAAGCTAAAAGACACTTGGCTATTACTGATTTTGGACGAGTGTACACCACTCTACTACGTATTTGATTGGCTGTTGCAAAATGTGTTGAAATTAAATCTTGAAGAAAGTTAACTTTTCTTTAATTGTTCATGTTTGTTATAGTATCTACAAGTTCACTCATGATACTTTTTGAAAACCCATCCTTCACACACACACACACACACACACACATATATATATATATAAAGTTGTAGAACAATTCTTAATTGTTTAGTAACTAAAAATGACCAGTGATAAAAACTAAAACAATGCCCGATTAATTAAGTGAATATAATAATGATAGAATATTCGCCCACCACTCCGAATTTTGTTCTAGAGCAATAATCATGAGTTATAAAAAGTTTGATTTTTACTTTGAGTCCCAAAATTTCTCGATTATCAGATAAGTGTTGGTAATTAATGATGATTGTAAATTTGTGAATCGGGGATTTTCTTTCTTTTTGATATAATTTTCACTGTTTTTGAATTGAATTACCATGACCAGAAAATCCGACGAACACCTACGCACGACATACGGAAACACTGGACCGCTGTTTCGACCTTATTAGGTTACATCAGCAGTGTATACCGTAGTCTCCACCATTGGAGATCAAATTAGCAACCACAGATTTCAGAGCCGAAGCTTTACCATTGAGGCAGCAGTCCATATCGCACACAAGTGACGCCAAATTAACTAGTCATGGTACTGATGTAACTTGCAAGACATATTCAGGTTAATTGGCAATTACCATTAGTTAATTATTTTGTGCTGCTCTTAAATGAGATCCAGTTTCTCTAATCAGGTTTTCTCCTCCCAGCCATGCCTACCATATTTTTCTATTGAGCACGATTTTATTTGCTGCATTTTTATCACAATCATTTTGTTTTTAAAACTGACGTTATAGATTTTAGTTTGTAAAGGAACAGCAATAGTATTTATTTTAAAGTAAAAAAGTACTCACACACACACACACACACACATATATATATATATATATAATCTATAAATCTACTATCTTGATAATCTGAGCAATATAATAGGATTTAAAATAATACATTACAGATCCAAAGATGAATTGAAATCCTTGAAAAAACAGTATAATGGGGTAGTTACCATGACATAATTGTAAACGTACTGGATTGTAATATTATAGAAAGCAAGTTCGAACTCCAGTCGATCTGTTACGTTCACTTTCGGACTAACAGCCTTGGAAAATATATGAACCCCCTTATCAAGTTAGCTATCGATTAGATATTACCATTACTGTTCTTCTAAAAGGATGGCTTCGGTATTAGATTAGCCACAAAGGTTTGAGAGGCCATTAAAAACAAAAGAAACCAAAAGTAACAGTATAATGAAAATTACTAATAATACAGAGACAAGTGTTGAGGTGTGAAGGAATCTTGCGGACACTTCATTTCCAAAAAAGATAAATTCAAAATATACTAATACACGAATATTTTCACGTGCACATTTCTTATCATGTACAACTATAAGATGAAATTTGTACACTTTGTAAGAACTCTTAGAATGATTAAATGGAACATAAATGAAATACACTCACATGAAGAAAGATTGATACATTTCACTGAATACCCCTGACAAAAATAATGGATTTAGAGAATGTTCACCTTGCTTTTTTCATTTAGCAGTCAGAATGAGTCATGGTAATCTTTCGATAGCTGTGTTTTTATTCTCACCTGTAGAAGCCACCCTAATAGATGAGCAGCAGTAGTTCCCCCATCGAACTATTTGATCCTAGCCGTTTTCCCGAGGTATTCGCCCGTCAAACACTTGTGAGACATGCCGTTAACCCGTCCTTGCGTTCGTCCGCTTTTACGTCTACCATGCTGCTTCCCATGGCTTCTGAGGTGTATCTAAAAAAAAAATTCTGCAAGTATTAGATTTTAACTTAATATAAGTCCACAGTTAAGTTATTTTATTATTATTTTTTTAATTCATCGTAGAGTCCTTATCTATGGTTCATTGCAACCTTAGAAGCATTCTATTTTTAATCTAAACGAATAACAGATAAGAAGAAAAAGCTTTTGTATTCATTAGATGATAATTTTGCCATCATGAAATATTCCATTGCATCCTTAGAAGCATTCTACTTTTACTCTAAACTAGTGGTTTTCAAAGTGGGCGGTACCGGCCCCCTCCCCACAGGGGCGATATGAACTTTCAGAGGGGCGCTGGCGAGTAAAATGTGACTTTGGTGTTGGTAGAAAGGCCGGAAAAACAGGTTGATTTAATTAAGCGTCCCCCAGTCGCGGCAACGAGACGTACGTATCACGTCTGTATTCAGAACTCTCTTCGTAAGGGACACTTTTTCCCTGGTCACCGCTTTCCCCTTTGTTTACTTCCCGTTTCTTGCTGCGACGTTAAACTTTCTGCTCCTTTTTAACTCCGTTACTTTTATTCCTTATTTCTTCTCCCCTTCTTAATTTCTCGTTCGGGTTGCCTTAAGCTCTGCTCTTGGGAGTTTATCCTCTCTTTATTAATTAATCCCAAACTCTTGGCATCGCGAAAGCTACGAGACTTATTCTTCTCGGTGGGACTTTCAGCCATTCCGCCCGACATTTTTCTTCCCGACAACACGCATTCTTTCCTTCTCGCTTCAGTCACCCCTTCAACATGACTCTGGTATGTTTCATTTGCCTTATCTCACCATGTTTACTTCCTACTTTTTGCCTTCAATTTATATATTATCGGAATATTTTTCCTATTTGCCATGCTACTTGTCTCGCTTTTACCCGCTTTTTTACTTAGTAGTAAACTAAAATTCTACTTGTTACAGTTGCCTTACTTTCCCTCCCTTCCTCTCTTTTTTCTTTGCCTTTCTCTTTCTCCCCTGAAATTTCTACTTATTTCTTCCCCTTCGTCGCAGTGAAAACTTCTTTGTTGTTATTTTTTCTCTCAGAAATTTACCTGTCTCACGTTGGAATAAATTTCTCTTTCATAATTTTGGAATTAGTTTGTGTTCCTTAATGCGTGAGTCCGAGTTTATTCTGACTTTCTAAGCAAGATGTTTATTAACATTTGGCAAGGGCAGCATACATACATGGCAACCCCAGGAGCATCGAAAAAGAAGTGTAGGCAATACTCTGTGGAGTACTTGAAGTATGGATTTATACAATCACCGACCAATCCACAACAACCCATGTGCTTGGTTTGTAAGAAAAACTTTTCTAATGAAGCAATGAAGCCGTCTAGGCTCCTCGAACATTTACAGAAGATTCATCCCGATAAATCTGGTAAAACACTGGCGTTCTTTCGTTCTCTCCGAGATCAATTTTTGAAGCGAAAAACAATGAATATGTTTACTTCCTCATCGAAAAATTCAGATGACGGTCTAAAGGCTTCTTACAACATTTCTTTGCTGATAGCGAAAGCTGGCAAGCCCCACACTACTGGAGAAGAACTGATTCTGCCTGCAGTTAAAGAGGTTATTAAAAAAGTCTTGCACAAATCTCCTGAACAAGTCATAAAATCGATTCCTCTCAGTGACAACTCAGTTCAACGAAGAGTAGACAAAATAGCTGAAAACGTCGAAAAGACCCTCAGTAAGATGTTGATGACAACTGAGTTCAGTTTGCAATTGGACGAATCCACTCTTCCAGGAAACAAATCGCTACTTCTCGCATATGTACGCTTCATCAAGGGTGGATCACTGTGTCAAGAATTATTGTTTGCACGTCTCCAGGAAACAGATACCAAAGGAGAATCAGAGTATCGAGCTGTGGAGGACTATTAACACAAAAAAAAAGCATTCCACTTACAAACATCATCTCATGTGCTACAGATGGCGCCCCGTCCATGGTTGGTTGCCACCGTGGATTTCTAAGTTATTTGAAAATAGCTGTTCCGAAAGTCCTCACAGTCCACTGTGTGATCCATCGACAACACTTAGTGGCAAAGAGTTTGAGTGAGAAGCTACATGAATCTTCATCGACTGTGATTACAGCAATCAACAAAATCAAAGCGAATGCTCTCAATTCTCGACTGTTCCATCAGATATGTATTGAAAATGACGAAGATTTTCAATGCCTGCTTCTCCATACAGAAGTTAGGTGGTTGTCGAAAGGTAACTGTTTAAAAAGGTTTTACTCACTGTTTAACAGTGTCCTGTTTTTTTTTTCAAGAATCCAACCCTGAGTTTTACGACAAACTGAAATCGAGTAAGACAGATACTGCTTACCTCACTGAAATATTTTCCAAATTCAATGAAGTGAATTTGCAGCTGCAAGGTGATGAGACTTCTATAATCAAAGCCAAGTCCGCCCTCTCGGCATTCCTCTCAAAATTATAGCTCTACAGCAGGAACCTTGGACGCCACGAATTCCGTCAGTTTCCTTGTTTGTCTGACTTAGAGAAGAAAACAGGAGTGAAGGACAATGACATTGCTGTGTACTGCGCTCATTTAGCGGAACTCCACAGGGATATGTCAGTCAGATTCAAAAACCTATTTTCTCTTGAAATCCCTGGTTGGGTGATCGATCTGTTTACTGAACCCAGCACAGAGGTGCCAACCCATCTAGAAGAGGAACTTGTAAGTTTGCAAAATGACGAGGATATGAAACCAAAGTTCAAAACCTCTTACCAAGCCAACGCTACCCAACCCTGTGGAAAGACATCAAGTTGTTTTTCATTGCTTTTCCGACTTCCTACATGGTTGAGAGGGGATCCAGCGCTGTGTCCAGGCTCCTCACCAAACAAAGAAACAAACTCAACATAACAGAGCGTGGTGATCTGAGACTGCTCCTGACAAACCTTCATCCTGACGTTGACTGTTTGATTGCAATGCACCAAGCCAACCCTTCTAATTAAGCAGAGTAGTTATTAATGATTACTCGTTTAGTTTTACAATTTATTTCATGTTCAGTTCAAGTTGTTTGTGATTAAAAAATAAATGTTAACCATTTTTGTATATTAAAATTGTTTTTATACTCTTCAAACTGTTTGTGATTGAAGAATCAACCAATTCTTATGACATTTAACATTACCGTCGTTCTGGCGTTCGTTGGAAGAGGAGGGCGCTGGCATTTTGGTCCGGCGGTGAAGGGGGGGGCAAAAAGTTTGAAAACCACTGCTCTAAACGAATAACAGATAAGATGAAAAACCTTTTGTATTCATTAGATGATCATTTTACCATCATAAAATATTCCATTGCACACTTAGAGGCATTCTATTCTTACTGTAAACTATTTACAGATTAGACGCAAAACTTTTTTTTATTCTTTACATGAACATTTTGCCATTATAAAATATTCTGTAAACTAACTAGATTAAACTATTTTAATCAACGGTATAGTATTTTAATATATGGAAATATTGAATAACCCAACGTTGAAGACCAAATTATGGAATTATCTTTTAATTTGCATTCGTAAAATAGAAACAAGCAAAAGCCTAAAATGCTAATCGGTCTACAATTAAAAGATATTACTTGCAGACCTCGACAAGCGGTTGGGCAGAGTTAATTGAAGTGTTACATGGCTCCAACAAAAGAACTGACCATTGTGTGACGTTGCATAAATTATTATCTCAGGACGAGAGTTTATTTTATGCACATGTGACGTTGGGGGCGTTCTGGCACTTGACCCTCCGCAAAATAAGTCCTAGTCAAGACTTCTATTTCGGGCATATGGCATGGTAAATAATGTGGGGGTAAATTTGGGGCCAGACACATCTCCAACGCTGGCGAGAGGGTTTCCATTTTCACTTTCACATACCCCACAAAGCCCTTCGTTTTCCTACCCCCTCGGATAACGGAAAGCATGGACTTCTAGGTTAAAACAAAATATATTTCACTGTAGTCAAATTTCCAAAATTCCCTTGTAATGTTTTTAAGGCGAATAAGATACTTAGCGAGAATAAATGAAAGCGATTCGAAGCTGAAAAAGATATGTGCAAAAGAAGGCAACTCGATAGATAAACAACATAACCAATAGATTTCAAAACAAGGGAGCATTTAAAATGTAACAAAGCTTTAATAAGCGACGACCAAACAAATAATTATGAGATTTAAGAAACAGTTTCTTTTTTCTTTTCTCCTTTCCTTTTAAACTATCGGCTTTGTTAAGCTAGCAGGCAGTGTTAAACACAAGTGTCTCTCTCGATAGTCCTTTTCTTCTTTCTCCTTTTTTCTTTCTTTTACTTGAGAAAGTATCTAAGGCCACTCATTCATTTACGGTTGATGAAACAAATCTTTTCAGTTTCTTTCTTTCCTTTTCTGAATATATATATATATATATATAATTTCCAATCTTTAGGAAGGGTAGAAGGAAAAACAGTTTAAGTTGTACTTATCTTTGCGAAGACTAGTTCTCAGGTTCCTTTCTTTTACGGGCTAGTGGCATTTCTCTAGAATCTGGCTGAAGGCGCCTTTCTGCTATCTTCTGTCCAAAGATTCTGTTCTACTCTTTTCCGGAGCTTGGCTAACTTGGCGTCCACCTCTTGCCAATGTCTGTCCAGAACTAAAGATTCTTTTTGCAGGCGAGTGACCCGGAGTTCTAGTCAGCACGTCTTTTCACGCCGACTTCTGTCCTCAAACTGAAGACCCTTTTCCAAATTTCTTCTGACGAAAAGGTATTATTTTGGCGCCAAAAGAGTCTAGCCAATCATTTGGCTCTTTCTTCTTCCTCTATTTCATCCGGTCATACTACTACAATGACCAACATTCCCTTCTCTGTCCAACCGATTACAGGTCATGGAGTGCGAGTAATTTGACTTTCGTTCATATCTCCCTTTTAACGGTCAGTCTTGGGACTTGTTAGTTCAAACACAGAGGGTAGGGGAAATTAATCTTACTTTTCCTCTCTCGGTGGCATACCACGTCACAATTGAAACAACGAAAAGGATCGTAAAATTCATTCCAGAAGGCAATTTCCTTTGGGTGTGGGAAAAGACGTTAGTTGTTTTCTGTAAGCTGTAACCAATATTTAGTGCCAATATAAAAGAAATCGTTAACAAAGGAAAACACATTAGTAGACCATGAAATACATCCACTGAATGAAATGGGTTTTTTTTACAGAAAAACTAAACTAAAACCAACTCTAGAACACAAACAGAAGAAAATGAGGTTAAACTGAGCTTCAGAGAAACAGTTATTGCGTGTGTTCAATTGGATGAAAGTGATATTCAGAAGTAAATGAAGAACCTACATTAGCCAAAGCGATGATGCATTGAAATCCTGGATAATTTTTTATTTTACATAGGGATCATTGGGTTGGTAAGGTTCTAAAACTTCAAGGCGATGATGCATTTTTTTTACAAAGAAAAGCGGATTAAATATTTTCTTTAGAAAACATTCAGATAATATTCATAAATGAATAGTCATCTCCCTTGATGAATTATTGTGAGTACGAATGAAGATCTCACTCAAATGAAAAATGTAATGGAAGTCGCCTTATTCTCTAAGTTAGAGCATTTTAACGTTTACAAAAATCTCGCTAGACCTTCTGCCCCCTTATTAACCTTTATCTTACTTTTCTCCGGTGAACTACTTTCAGTTAGTCCCTTAAAAAGGTATCGGAAGGCATTCAGAATGGACTTCACCGGAGCTTAAGGCATGGATCTATTAGACCTTCATTCGCAGCAATTCTCTCCCTATCGACAGCATCACCAGTACGTAATATTACGCTTCTTTCTTTTAACCAACCAACTCTCTTAAAAACTGTTATATAAACATTAATGTAATATTGCATTTTATGTACATTTCTTTACTTTATTATGAAAACTCATTTTTCTACCACGTGTTGCTAATTTTCTTAAAGATATTCTTAGTTGTATTAATTGTTGTAACTTACTTGTTCTTAATAACTTTGTTACGTTTAGATATTATACTTTAAACCTACTTTTCCTGCTCCCTATATTTTTATCTAGAACTTTCCCTGGTCTCTTAGTTCTTCTTAGTCTCCGAAGTCTCTGTTACGTTAGGAACTTTTCTCATACTCCTCTGTAATTTGTTTGTATTTTTTCTTCTTTCAGTTTTACTTTCTCGGAAACAAATAATCCTGTTGTAGAAAACCAAATTCTCTTCAAAGTCGTAATTGCCGAGAGGCGTTTATGTTGTGGAGGAATGAGTATTTCTCTAAGATGTAAATCAGAGTGCCAGTTCCACAATATACAACACAATTTGTACAAATAAACGTAGACGAAAGAAAATTGACAAAAGCAAGAAAGTTAAAAAAAAAAAATTACTTAATCGCAACTGGACAAATAACAGATACAAAGATAGTCATCATCATCATCATCGTGTCATGCCGCGAGCACGGATATATTCCTGACCCTCTCTCGCCACTTCTCCATATTGTTCATCGCCTCTGGCAGGTCTTCAGGGCTACATCCCATATCCTCACATAGCTGCTGTATGTATGTTCGAGCTGGTCGTCCTGCTTTTGCTTGGCCATATGCGGGGGTCCATAGGAGTACATCACTTATGAGCTCGTCCTTGCTTCTCCAGCAGTGTCCTGCATGTCTGGTTCGTCTAACTTGGATAGTTTTCGTGATGGGAGACAGGTGGCCGCAACATTCTTGTGTAATTGCCGTCTAGCTTCTTCTCCAGCCGTTTAGTTAGCGTCCAGGTAGTGCATGTATATAGCAGTATCGACACGACCGCTGCCTGGAAGAAACTGCGTTTCATTTTATCAGTCAGTGTGTGTGTGTGTGTATATCAAAACAAGAATATTTTTAGTCAAAAATAACAGGGAGAAAGAGAGAGGCCAACTTGTACTTACATACATGTGTATGTGTGCAGGTTTGTGTGAGTTCTGGTATGTATAAGTCGCTTAATTCAAGCCCACTGTTGGCATGTTAGTGCATTTGAGTGTGTCTTGACTTTTTCTTCCACGTGTGTCATCATCGTGTCGCCTGTGGGCGCCTGTGTCTCGCCTCTGTATGTCGCCTCTTTTTGAACTAAAAAATTCTGGGTTCTTGTGTTCTTTGAGTGGATCGAAATAATATCTTTTAAGTGTACGCAGGTAGATTTTATTTCAGGTCTACTAAAGTTCAAATGTGCGGACGTATGAGTAAACACAACTTGTGATTTGATCTAACCTATGAGAATCGTCGAAATTACTTATTTATTGAGGCGCCTATTTTTTGCTTCTGTGAAAAATCTTTCGGTAAGTTAGTGTTTGATCCGATTTTTCGAGAATGTTCTAATCTATGTTTTTGCTGATTGGCTTAAAAATATTCTAAGTAAGTGAGAATTGGATTCTTTTTTTCTAGAATATTCTGATTTACGTTTTCTTAGCTAATTTAGCTAAAAATAAAAAAAAATGTGGATCCTATAATCTGACTGATATTGTATCACTTAATCAAAACTGTTTCCTGGGTAGAACGGAAGACGAGCCATCTATCCATACATAAAAATTCACATCTTCCCTTATCCTCCAGACATTCTTTCTGTTCATTTATTTCATCAATTGGACATATTATCGTAACCCCTAACTCATTCATGACCAGTTCGGATTTGATAAAGAAGAATCTCGGGGTTTTTTTAATAGAAATAAAAAAAGAAACATCATGATAGACGGAAACAAAAAAAAACTGTGAATATCATCAAAAAATTTGGAATAGGAAAAAAATGGAAAAATTCTAAAACAAAACAAAACTTAACAATAACCGTTAGAAAAATCTAATTGTGAAGAATCTAAGAGACAAAAAACTGGAAAAAAATCATTTGAACATATTATACAGAGGACATTTGTAAAGGAAAACGAATCTACGATATTATCTGTTCGGAATAAAAGTATTAGGATAACTTATATCAGATAAGATACAGCAGATGTAGCTTGTATGTAAACAGATAAAACTGCAAATTATACGAGGTGCATACGATAAGTTTCCAGACTTTTTTCGTATGGGCACTTTTATTGATAGTACATACATGAAACTCTAGTCCCCTTCGAAGTAATCTCCTCCGGTTGCAATGCTCTTGATGTACCGTTCCAACAACTTCTGGGAGGCCCCATGGAGGTCCTCTTGTGTGAGCGTGTCAATGACCTTCGTCACAGCCTCTTTCATATCCTCAATTGTCTCATAACGACAGCCCCTGAGCTTAGGGGATAACCAAATCACAGGGAGCAAGGTCTGGACTATAGGGACGGTGACGAACTGTCTTGATGCCCATCTTGGTCAAATAGTCTGTGACAAGGATGGAGTTGTGGACTTGTGCATTGTCCTGGTGGAAATGCCACTGACCCGATTTGAAGAGTGTTAGCCTCTTCCGACGGAATCTCTTCCTGAACTCCCTTAAAGCCTCAACATAGTAACCCTAACCCTACCCTTACCGTTTGGCTATCAACTCTGGTGTATTGACTTCCTTACTCCTCCCACACCTCTCATTATCCCTCACAGATTCCCTGCCTTCCTTGAATCTCTTATGCTACTCAAAAATTGATGCTCGATTCATGTAAGATGGTCCAAAAGCAGTCTGAAGTATTCCATACGTTTTTGTGACATTTTTCCAAGTTTAAAACAGAATTTTATTGCATATCGTTCTTCTAAAGACTCAGATTGCATTTTTGAAATTCGCCAGCTGTGACAATCAGGCTTTAGTTGGGTGTATTCAAATTCCTGCTGTAGTTGTTCATTTGAACCTGAAATCATAAAAATTGGTCAGTCATCTCATAAGATGTACAGCAATAACATACTGAATTTTCAAGAGTCTACGCAATTTTAAATGCCCATACGAAAAAAGGCTGGAAACTTATCGAATGCACCACGTATATATATATATGTGTGTGTGTGTGTGTGTGTGTGTGTGTGTGTGTGTGTGTGTGTGTGTGTGTGTGTTTGTGTACATAATGCAAAACAAAGTCATTTTAAGTGGATTTGTATAGATGTGAATTCAGTATTTTCCTTCTCCTAGAAGGTTAATGGTTAAAGGGGCCAATCTAACCAACTATTTACGTATCGTTGGAAAGAGAATAGTTGGATTCACATCAGTCGCAAGAGTATTAGCTCTATGTGAAATACAAACAGATTTGTCCAGGGTTTGAACTGTGGTCACCGTGCCTATTCTCTTGAAAAATAACAATAAACCCACAAATACCTCTAACCCTATAACTGAATAACCGTATTCATACCTTCCCCATGTGAAATACAAACAGTATCGTCTAAGGATTGAACTCTGTTAAACGGAGCCCAATACCTAAATCAATAACAATTATAGCACAAGTACTTCTAATCTAATAAGTGAATAGCTTGATTTTTACTTTCCCCAAGTGTATTAGCACAATGGAAAATACAGTCTCATCCTGGATTTGAATTGTGGTCACCCTGCCCAATCCCAAGAACAATAAGGAATTATACAATAAGTATCTCTAATCCGTCAAGTGAATAGCTGGATTCATACCTTCAAGAAGAGTTTAATCACCGAGCGAAATAAAAACAGTTTCATCCACGATTTGAACACTCTTCACTGTGCCAAATGCCTAAATAAATAATCGTTATATCATAAGCACCTTTAATCCTATAAGGGAAAGGCTGAACTCATACCTTTCCGAAGTGTATTATAAAACTATGTGAAATACAAACAGCCTCGACCTGAATTTGAAATCTAGTCAAATTGCCCAATTTCCACAACAATTGTCATTATACCACAAGTACATCTAATCCTTTAGCGAATAGTTGGATCCATACCTTACCCAAGTGTATTATAACTATGAGAAATACAAACAGCCTCGTACAGGCTTTGAACTCTAGTCAACTTGCCCAATCCCAACAAAAATAACCATTATACCACAAGTTCGTCTAACCTATTGTTGTATAGCCGTGATACAACTATACGTATACATATATATGCGGAAACATAATCAACAATAATGACAAACGAACACACATCTTTAGAAAAATATACCCCTCACACTTTATTCTCGAACGGGTTGCGAAAGGGTTGTGTGTGAGAGGTGATTTGGAGACGGAACAGACTGCAACATATTGACCCCAAGTTCCTCTGACTATAGCAGCACTTCTTTCTCATTCTGCTGGGCTGCTCAACCGGGGGTCACTGAGGGCCGCAAGTCCTCTATCTGGAGCTGGTTCTCACTGCCTCGAAATGCAACTCGAACTTCAACTAACTGACTCCAACTAACTCAAACCGTCTGTGGCAGCTGATTATATAATTGTTTGACGACCACCAGCTTCCCGTGGGCGTCGCATGTGCACCAAATTCAACGCGTCCATAGGTCAAGGTGACACCTTAGACATCCTCGACCGGATGCACCTGTTTCTTGATTGACGGCTAGATCGAAGGTCAATTTTTTACACTATAAGTGAATAGATTGATTTATTTACGTTACTCAATGGTATTAGAATTATGCTTTCAAATCTGGTCATCACGTCTAATCCCAAGCACAAGTATATTCTAATCCAGTAACTGAATAATTGGATCCATATATTTCCCAAGTGTATTATTACTATGAGAAATACAAATAGCCTCGTCCAGGCTCTGAACTCTGGTCACCATGTCTTATCCCAAGATCAATAACCATTATACCACAAGTAAATCTTTGCCCAGTCGGTTGGAGTTGTAGAATACACAGACTGCACCTCTGCAGAGGGGTAAGATCCCCAAGAGTGTCCTGAATATGACATTAAACAATCTGATGGTAAGATTCCAGTGATGTTGGAACTTTGGGGAATGCGGAGAACCCCTTCATTGCCTTCGCTTCCAGGTTCACTCAAGCCCGGAGTGGTAGCACCTGATAGGATTCACTAATAGGATTAGATGTACTTGTGGTATAATGGCTAAATAGAACTAATCTTCATACTTATGATGAACTAAATTGCTTAAAATAGACCTGTTCTGACATCTAAACTGCGTACTTACACTAAAAGTTAATTGTTTGAAATAGAACTGTTTTTGACATGAAAACTGTACTACGCTAAATTGAATTATTCGAAAGAGAACTGTTTTGACATTTAACTGTGTGTGGACAAAAACTATTCTTATACTCAACTGAATGGTGTGAATTAAAACTTTTTGACTAAATCGGATAGCTTGAAATAGAAATGATTTTGACAATTAAACTGTGTACTCATGATAAACTGAATAGTCTGAAGTTGAACTGATTATTTGTATAAAAAAGGATTTGGCATTAAATAACCAACGAGGGTTGATATGCCATAAACCCAAACCACCAACCAACAAGTAAATCTAATCCTATAAGGGAAAAGCTGGATTTATACCTTTCACAAGTATATTATAACTATGTGAAATACAAATGGCCTTATCCAGGCTTTGAAACTCTAGTCAACGTGCCCAATCCAAAAAAAAAAACAAAAAAACTTATACCACAAGTACATATAATCCCATTAGTGAATAGTTTGATTTATTTATGTTTCTCAATGGTATTAGAGTTATTTGATATTGGGTTCCAGCTATGCTTTCAACTCTAGTCACCATTTCTAGTCCCAAACACAATAACCATTATACCACAAATACATCTAATCTTATTGGTGAATAGTTTGATTTCATACGTTTCTCAAGGGTATTAGAATAATCTGATATTGAGTCTGTTGTGATGCTGGCAAAAGAAAGACACGGGGAACACGAAAAGGTTGATAGAAAAACACATATATTCAAGTGACAAAAACAAGATACAAGTGAACTGGGTTAGACAGTAGCTCACTGAGAGTCCAGTCGGGTAGCGACGATTGTCCACTATGCGAGTGGTATTACACGTGATTGTGTCACGTGGGTCTAGATAGACTCTGGTGAACTCCAGTGAACTCTGGTCAATGCCCCGTTGACGTATATTTATAGAGGAGGGTAAGTCCACTATATCGGGAGTACAACAGAGTTCCACCCATGTTTTTAACTCTGGTCACCATGTATAAATGCCAAGCGCAATAACCATTATACCAAAAGTACATCTAATCCTATTAGTGAATAGCTTGATTTCATACATTTCTCAAGAGTATTAGAGTTATCTGATATTGAGCCCCACCCATGCTTTCAAATCTGGTCACCATGTCTAATCCCAAGAACAATAACCATTATACCACAAGTACATCTAATCCTATTAGTGAATAGTTTGATTTATTTACGTTTCTCAAGGGTGTTATAACTATGTGATATACAAACATCCTCGTCCAGGCTTTGAGTTGTAGTCATCGTGCCCAATCCATAAATCAATAACCTTTATACAAAAAGTATTTCTTATCACATAAGTGAATGACTGGATTCATCATACCTTTTCTAAGGGTAATTTCACAATGTCAAATACAAATAATCTCGTACAGGATTTGGACTCTGGTCACCGAACCTAATCCCTAAATCAATAACCATTATATCATAATCACCACTAATCCTATAAGTGAATAGTTGGATTCAGACTTTTCTCCCAGGTATTAGCATTATGTGAAATGCAGTCATGTCCAGGATTTTAAATCTGGTATCTGAGCCCAATTCGTAGAACACTAACTTATACAACAAATACATTTAACCCGAAACAGCTTCGTCAAGGTTTTGAACTTTGTTTTCTGTGCTCAATCCCTGAAGAATACCCATAATACATCAAGTAACTCTAATCCTTTAAGTTCGACTCATACCTTCCTCAAGGCTATTATCACTATGTGAATTACAAATAGCCTAATCTAGGATTTAAACTTTGGTCATCGTGCTCAATCCCTAGAACGATAAACATTATACCAAAAATACCACCTAGCATATGAGTGAATAGGTGGATTCATCATATCTTTCACAAGAGTATTATCATTATATAAAATACAAACAGTCTAGTTCCGGATTTGATTGGTTGGTTGTTTGGGTTTTATGGCGTATCAACCTTTGTAGGTTATTTAACGCCAAATTCTGTCTATATGTATATACCTTTTACCAATGAATACTTAGTAGGTAAAATTTTCTATAAGCAGGATTTCACTTGTTTGCACATGATTAATCAGTTTTAATTCCTCATATTTTTTCGTACAACCCTGTTTCTCGCAAGAAGGACAGAACGTCATCTATTTTGAGGATTTGAATTGTGGTAACTGTGCTCAATCCCTTGATTAGGACAATGTGAAATAACCTCTTGTTCAAGATTTGATCCCTAGTCACTGTGTCCACTTCCTATGATGATAACCATTACACCACGACCGTCTCCAATTATATAAGTGAAATAGATAAATTTCCTCATAAAGATCGTGATAAATAACTTGGATAATGATATTCTTCATTGTGATTTAGAAATATAACGGAAAAATGAAAACGCGACTTGTTTGAATTAAGAATGTATTCTTATAACATGTTTTGCCTATGTATGTTTGTCAGATAAGAGGAAATTGTTTTTGTTGCTATTTTTTCTTTCTTTTCTCTTTTTATTCTTTATTGATAATGGATTTTTTTAAAAAATAAATCTTCAAGGAAACACACACTGAACTTTGACTGTTTAGGAACTATTAAAAATTTTAAATTTGTATATTATCTGAAAATCTGTTGTGTGATTATAATCATCATCGAATATAAGTAAAGATGATGTCTGTTTCTAAACTGTCAATAACATTAATGAATTATCCAAGTTTTGCTTTTACGCTACGGTAACCAGAAAAATGTTTTAACGTTAAAATGTTTTTAGTAAAAGAAACGAGGAAAATTGTTTCATTTTGAAAATAATTTTTTAGATGATAATGAGATTTGTTGAAGTAACGAGCGTCCATCGTCTGTTTTTATGATGATTTACGTCAACAAATTCCTTTATCATTAAAAAAAAAAGCGACAACAATTTCGTTGTATCTGATAAAACTGTATAGGCGAAACAGTTTATACGAATAAATTGTTAATTTCAGTTACTTTCCGTTTTTCATCTATATTTCTTTATCAGAAAAGGTATATAAAAACAGACTCTACAGGGCGGAAACAGTGAAAATTATGCAATTGACTTTAATATAACCATGTAGACCAATTACACGAGTAAGCATATACAAGAAACTGTTCGTGGAATCCTTGGGTCGTAACGGCTAAAGTGCTGAACTGTGACCTCGAGGTAAGCAAGTTCGAACTCCAGTTGTGCTCTCTTGGGAAAGGTATGAACATCCTTATATCTCCAACTATGGGTTAAATAGTATTACTGCTGTTTTTTTGTTTTTTTTGTTGTTGTTTTTTTACAGGGATAGCTCTAGCATTAAATAACTCGCGAAGGTTGATATGCCATTAAACAAAGAAACCCGACCAAAGAAGCAGAAAATGTAATTCGGAGAAACTTTGGAGCTAATATGTAATACCAAATCTATGCCAGGGTACCAAATGTCATCATCATCATCATCATCGTGCTGCAAGCACGGATTTTCCTGGCTCTCTCGCGCCATTCGTCTCTATCATCCATCGCTTTAGGCAGGTTTTCTAGACTACGTCCTGTGTCCGTACTGAGCTGTTGAAGTTAAGTTCTAGTTGATCGTCCAACAGTTTCACATTCGTGTGACGGGGTCCATAGGAGAACGTCACTTATGAGTTCATTCTTACTTCTCCAGCTGAGTCCCGCATGTCTTGTTCGGCTTATTTGGATGGAAGAGGAGAGGTAGGTGGCTAATTTCTTCAATATAGCACGTAGCATTCCTGTGCAATTCCCGTCTAGCTTTTTCTCTGTGCGCTTTTTCAGTGTTCATATGGTGCATCCATACGGTAGAATTGACACAACTATCTCTTCGAAAAAATTGCGTTTTATTTTATCGGATAAGTCTGACTTACATTTGATCGATAACCTATCGATAGCAGTCCATACCTTCATTAGTTGCTTATTGATGTCATTTTCAGTAGATGAGACGCTACTTCTGAGGTAGGTGAACTTGTCCACTAGTTTCAGAGAACCACCTTTTAGTGTGGAGATGTCTCTACTTGATTAAAACAGTGCAACCTGCTGGCTGCTCTAAACTATACCGCAGGGATTCTGTTTGAGTATCAAATGTAGCCATCTTAAATAGACAAAATAAAAAAAAATCTTATTAAGTAGATGATGCCAGAAGACTAATTAATAAAAATGGCAGCAAAAACCTGGAAAAATATTTGTCTTTAACAGAAAACATCAAATATGAAGGGATGATTATACCCATCATTATTCGAGTGCTTGGAATAGTGTCAAGGACCCATGAAAAAAGTTTGAAAAAATTGGAAATTCAAGGAAAGTAGAAACCAAAACAAAACAATGGTAAGAATACTGAGGAGGGTGCTAAAGTCGCGTGGAGACATGTTGTCACTTAATCTCAAGTAAGAACTACAATTCCCATCACTGGAGTGTAGCTAACTTTTTCCTTTTATATTCCTCTTTTTATGAGAGATTTTCCGATGAGCAATATTCGTTAATTCTATCCATTAGAGTTTTCAGTGAAAACACGTTTTATTATCTCTAGTTGGAATCATCAGTTCTTTCAGAATCTGTCTTATTCCAGGCACGTTTTCCATTCCAACAACTTCTTTCTTTGAACATCTATAGTGATAATCAAATTCCTCTATAAATGCTTTCCTTCTTGCTACAATATCTTACTCAGTCTTGCTTCAGATTTCTGTTTTTAATACTCTTTTTATACCTTTACCCTTGTTGTAATCAGTTAGAAATCCTTTCAATAAGCCCAGACGGTAGTGTTCACCTCTACCGTTACAGCTCATATGGCAAAGTGAGGACGAAATTTAACTGGTTTCGATATTTTCCGACCAAACAAAAACCAAACAACGCTACACTCAGCAAAGCCTCCCGTGACGTATATAAGAAAAGTTGAAAGATTTCAGTAGCAGAGAAAGAACACGTACAGCAAGCAGCTCAACCATCCTTGCAATATATCCTCATATGGGATCCTTCTTATATGCTCATAGTCGCTATAAATTCTAACAGCCTTCATTGGTCATGTTGTAACTCGATTCTTGTAGAGGCCAACTCGTCCTGTTGATAATGAAAACAAAAAATGCAGCAAACACTAAATAATAGAGGAAATTTTGAAAATAAAATAAAACCATAAATATCAAGACTTTGCTTGAGAGCGACCAAAATTATGTTATATGAAAGGGATTATTTTGCCAATAACTATTTGTCGGCAGGGCTTTGAAAGCGCTGATTGTATTCCCTTAAGATTGATAAGATATAAGTATGACACTGAACTGCATCTAATGATGAGACTTCAGTTTTGGAGATTTGGGGAATGTGGAGTACCCCTTCATGGATATTACTATCAGGTCCACTCTGATCCACAGTGGCACTATCTGAAAGGATCCAATCAGTGGGTCAACTAGATCTGTCAAAAATCATTCGTAATTGATATGAATACTTGATGCCATATAACTCTAAATTACTTGTAATAAGAATAGTTACTTGAAAATATAATTGTTTACTAAGAATTATAATTAGTTACTTGAAACCATATAACTGTGTGCAAACAACTATCATTAAATAGAAGTAATTACTTGAAACCATATTATTACCGGGCAGCGGTTAGAGTGTTCGCCAATGGCCCGGGAGATCTGGGTTCAATCCCAGGTCGAGTCATACCAAAGACTCAAAAAAATGGTACTTGATGCCTCCTTGCTTAACACTCAGCATTATAAGGTACGGATCAAGGGTAAAGTGGAGCAATCCCGGGAAGGAGTAGCGCCCTCCCCAATACCTTGGTGTAGTAGCAATCGAAAAGGGAGCCTTCGGGTCACCCTCGACTATGGTCGCCAACTTTACTTTATATATTTATTAGCATTTTATAAAAATGCTTGAAACCATATAACTTATTAATTGTATTTGATAGGAATACTTAATATCATATAACTGTGTGCCAAAAAACTCTTCAGAAACGGCTACACAAAAAATGTAAATATAAACGCACAATGAGGGTGATTCCCTAACCTCTAGGCATAAAATTAATCCTGACGGTCTGACGTGCCCTTAATCAACCACTTCGTTCATATTCTTACTATTTTCTGCGTTAAATATCTAAATATTTCTGACGGGAGTTGAATGCTGAATTTCAAATTTTCATCTCAAATCTTTTTTTGACATATCAGTAAAATCAATTAATACCAATGGGACCATTATGTGGGATCTTATAGGATATTGGAAGCTTCAAGTGACTTGCTATAATTTATTCTCTCAGCTATCAGATTGCTCTGATACGGAGAAACAAAATTGAAAATCTTTATTTACCAATAGGGATTTGGAAATTCACAGACTTTAAATAGTATTAGTTTCTTCATTGGAATGAGATCAAGCACTCGTTAAAAATAATTCCCTATTATCTACAGTCAATTCTTTATTTGCTAATCGTAGCCAATTTAGTTGACTGTCTTAATTTGAAGGCTTTAATTCTATTTGGTGAGTTAAAAGAAAATTGATTTGATCAAAGACAGTTTCTGCTTTAAGAAACAAATAAAAAGTTTTATTTCAAACTGATTTATCACAGACATGTGAAGCACTTTTAAAACACATTGTTTTTTAATTGATCCAACTCTATACTTCGTTGCCAGTACATTTCTCCTGTCTATAAATCCCAGAAATTATTGTCTTTAAGGTTTGATTCGCATTCGACAACAAAAATCTATATAGACGTCATAATTTGTCATAAATATACTAGTGTGAATCAAAAGTTATTTTAGTACGTACTAGTTTGCAGTGTGTATAACGCGTGACCGAAGTAGTTCAAGCTGTGGTAGGTACACCCAGTGGTTTGATAGTATCATGCTAGTTGGTGCGCTGACACGTTGTGTATTGCTTTATATCGTGTATGATTTGAAAGCTGCATAGATGAACGTTCAGTATTGTCTAATTCGGGACCTTTCCGAGTTCGAACTTGATCATAACGTTGTGGAAGTAACCAAAAATATTTGTTGTGCGAAAGGTGAAGGCGAAGTACAGTTAACAAATGGTTCAAGAAATTTCACACATTTTGCAAGAACCTCGACGATCAAGGGAAATTAGGTAGGCTTAAAAGCGAGGATTCCGAGACTCTGCTTCATGCCATAGAGTCAAATACGTCGAGTAATAGTTGGAGAGTTTCAGGCATCTCACACATCTCAGCAAAAGAATCCAGAACTACTACATTCTGTCTCACGTTACCAAAATATTGTAAAACTTTTTACTCATCCAAGAATATTTTCTGATTTTATCTCTTAATTAAATGGCTGGAACTGCGGAACTGGACATTTCTTACTGGAAGTTAAAAGTTGGAGACTGATATCACAAATAAACATTCCGGTATTTTATTGTAAAAAAAAAAAAGTTTGGACTTTTGTTGAAAATATATGAAGGAGACATGCTTAGTGTTGTGTTCTGGTTAGTGAACACAAGTAGTAGTAATAATAAGACGAACCACGATATGTGAGGAAAATAGTTATAAGAGAGAGACTGTTAGTAATAAGAACATAGGATTAGTGATAGAGTAATGATATACTTCAACAATAGGAACGGCTCTTCTGGTCTGACTCGTAGGCTTATTCTCAAACTCATCTCCGCAACTGCCATATATGGCAGATAGAACAGCTCATGCTGAAAAGGTAGGTGTGACGGCAAAATTATTAAAATCTCAAGACGGGAATTTATTTTTCGCACGTGTGAAGACGGGGCAGTCTGGCACTTGATCCCTCGTTGAATAAGTCCTTGTTCAGAGTCCTTTCTCGGGCATATAGGAACTGGTATATTATGTGGGGGGGGGTAATTTAGGGCTAGACTGACCGCCGCTGGCAAGGAGCTTCCAAACTTCACGCTAACACACACACCCACCAGGCCACTAGCTCTTCATACCCCTAGAACAATGGAAGATATGGACCTCTAGGTTTAGATATAATAATATTAATTATAGTGGTCAACAATTCCAGTTTCCCGTATTATATTTTTAAAGGAAAGAATAGGACAATTTAGGCGAGAATAACATAAGGCGAAAGAAGCTGAAAACAAACATGAAATAAGCAACTTGACAGCAGACGACACAATGAACAAACTTCAACACGTGGTGTACATTAAAATATAACAATCTTTTTACTATACACGCGGACACACATATTCAACGTGTCGACTATATTATCAGCAGATAATACATAACTATAAATGTCTTTCTTCCTTTTCTTTTTTTTCTTTCGTCTTTCTTTAAATTGAGAGAGAGAGAGAGAGAGAGTATATAATTGGGTGTAGGGAGAAACAGTCTTAACGTTTACTTATCTTTTCGACGGGTTCCTTCGGAGAGTATTTTCTCTTTTACGGGCAGACGGAATTTTATATATTCATAATGCTCTGGCTTGAAGGCATAGGTTCTTCTACATGTCCAAGATTCTTTCCGTCTTCCCCCCTCCGGTGATTTCGGCGGTAGTTTCAATATCTTATCACTTCAGCTACTGTCCCGCAAATCCCGGTTCTAGTGCTTCGCCCGGAGTTTGGCACGAGATCCTATCTTCAAAAACTGATTTTCTTATTCCCTATTTCCGCTTGACGAGAAAGGGTGATACTTCCGTTTTAGCATTCTAGCCAATCATTTAGCCTTTTTTCTTCCTTTCCTTGGTCACAGAATGCAAACATCTGTTGGCTTTCACTCTGATCCACATTCTTTACTTTCTCCGACAGGCCGGCCGAAATTGACCTACAATTATTATTCCTCTTTTTAGCGATCAGCCGTTGACGGCCTGCTCATTCAAACACGGAGGGATATTTGTAATTCTTTATTTCTCTTCTCTCAGTAGTAGATCACGTGACAGTAGGTGATACCCAACACTTACTGTAAAGTTTATAGTCATTGAAAATGGAATCGGCAACCCGAGAATAAATCCTGGACGAGGCTAGATGCATTTTATTTCGCGCAAGTTCCTTTGTTTAAGGCATGATTCCCATCTCTGCAATGGGTAAATAAATCGTTTGATTTGGGGTGAAAAGTTCATAGGCTAACCAAGATACTCTTATGGAGTGTAACCAAATGAGTTTTATTTTTCAACACTTCTTGCGATCCACACACTTCTTCCATCACTGTTGCAGTGTTCGGATCTCAATGGTCAAAAAATCATCAATAGCTGATGGTACAGATCTTCAAGATATTTCCTTTATGGTCATTTTCCACAATCAATAACTTTTTTTCAAAAGAATAATAAAAGTAATATAAAAACTTATACTTTCCCGAAAAAATATGATTTTTTATCCAATCAATTTCATATAATTTTCAGTTGAACATTTTATAAATTTGCAACATGATAGAATTAGATTTTGTGTTATCAATATTGTTACATTTTATAAAGATTTGCAGCTGTTCACCTTTCGTTGGGTGGCCCAGTCGGCTAGGGCTGTAGAATACACTGACTGCTTCTCTGCCGAAGGATTAGACTCCCCACCCACCGCCAACGAGCGTCCGAGATAAACAATCTGATGGTGAGGTTCCAGTAATGCTAGAGCTTTGGAAAATGCGGAGTACCCCTTCATTGCCATCACTCCCAGATCCACTCTGGCCTGGAGTGGTAGCAACTGATAAGGTCCTATTTATTGGTCAGATAGGACTAAATTGTGTACTTATGCCCAACTGAATTGCTTGCAATAGAACTATTTTTGATATTGAAACTACGTACTTTTGCTAAACTGAACTGTTTGAAATAGATCTGTTTTTAAATAGAACTAAACTGTTTACTTATGGTAAACTGAATTGCTTGAAATAGAACTGTTTTGACATTTAATTGTTTGTAAACAAAAGCTATACTAATACAAAAATGAAATTTAATTCGGCGTTAAATGATCCAAAAAGGGTATATACGCCGTAAAATGGTGGATACGCCGTAAAATAAAACAACCAACCAACAAATTAATTTTTCGTTAAGTGGATGAATTGGTTCCCCAACCCCTGCAAAATTCGTATAAGTTAACGCACCAAATATACTCGTGAAATGAACGACTTTTTAGTTCAATTTTTCACCTAAAAATCATTGAGTCGTTCGTTACACGAGATTTGTTTTTTATGTTTTGACGTTCCCCTTGTTCCTCCGCATAATCTTCCTGTAACTTCAATCCAAAACGTTCCCAAACCAAGGTTATTAGTTAAGATGATAAAGTTTTTACTAAGGTTCTTATACAGAGTGTCGCAATATACATGGGGTCCATGTGAATACTAATAACTCTACTTATAATAATGTGTTCTTTATTGTTTCAGATTTAAAAATAGTGTACTATAATAACTACTAATCCTCGATCACAATGCCTTGGACAACACAGGAAAATATTTTGCGTCACTACTTATTTGGAGACAAAATCATTCAAAACTGTCTCAAAATAGATGCAACCAATTAATTTGATAATGATTCATTACTGAGGCAAAAACTAAAAAAAAGATTGCATGTCCTGGAAGCTGATATAATAACAATTTAAAAAAAAACGTTAATTTGATGTCTCTTGCTCAAAGGATGCATTTTTACGAGAGGTGTTCCAAATGACCGCCATTGCACTAGTCTCAGAATAAATCATTATCATATTAATGGGTTGCTTCTATTTTGAGAGACCCTGTATTATCTCTGCTATTGTGCATCATTGCTGGGATTTTATTGTGTTTGCAATATCCAAGTAAACTTTTTATAGGCTACAACAAAGTCTTAACTACATTGTTTATTTACAGTATTACATTGATTTTGATTGTATTATGGTACTTTTGAAAGTATATGAACACGAGTTTTTCTTCTTATTTCATTGGATGTTGCAGAAATATTTTTGTAAGCAAGCATAATCAAAAGTTAGGGGTTGTTCTTTATACGAAGGATATGATAAAAGCACCTTTTTTTGTAGCTAAAGAATAAGGGTCGTTAATTTACGGTGAGTGTAAATGTACAATTTGTTTGTTTTTTATAGAAGGGTCTTTAGCGAGGAAATACATATATATTAGATGGACTCCTTGGTGTTGCCTGGTTGGAGGGAATAATAACATCACATATAGTAAGAATTTCTTCAAAGTAAATTAATCTATTCATTCACGAAAAAATCCCATGAGTTTGTTTGGTTTTCATTGTAACAAGAAATTCATGATGATATTGATACTTTTATTTCCGAAAGATTCCATGGTTATACTCGTTATATCGAGAATTTAGATGATTATATATATATATATATATATATATTCAATCCCAGGTCGAGTCATACGAAAGACTAAAAAGATGGTACTTGATACCTCCTTGCTTAATTCTCAGCATTATAAGGTACGAATCAAGGGTAAGTAGAGCAAATCCAGGGTATGGAGTAGCGTCCTCTCCTACTCCACTACTCTTATGTGTAGTAGCTATTTAAAAAGGAGCCTTCGGGCCGCTTTTGACTAAGGTTGGCCAACTTACTTATAAATATATGCATATATATATATATATATATAGGCATATATATATATATGTATATAGGCATATATATATATATATATTATCAGTAAGAGACTTAAGAGAAAGCTCGAATGACACTAGGAAAGACTAGCGTCTGTTGGCAAAAGATAAACACAATCGTTACCGGGTCACAAATAAGATCTTTCTCAGTCAGCTCTTATCTTTTTTTCAGCACCTCTACCGTCTTCTTTCTCTGTCTCTATTCATATCTCTCTCTTTCTCTTTCTTTCTCTCTCACAATATATATATATATGTATATATATATATGTGTGTGTGTGTGTGTGTGTGTGTGCGAGTATGTGTATGTGTGTATGACTGTAGATGTGTGTGTGTGTGTGTGTGGTTCTTTACATGTGCAATGCGCATGTTTCATTTATATTTTTCTTTTTTTCTTTGCATTTATTGTGAAAAACTTTTCTTTTTCGCTCATTCAATTTCTTTCGATTTTCTATTTTACGCCTTTCTTCATTCAATCTTTTCATTCACACCGACGACCACTCGCCCTCCCCTGCTCTCAATTTTTTTTTATCACTCTATCACCTTCTTGTCTACTATGTTTCTCTTTTACCTCCTTCCACCTCGCCTACCCCCATTAATTTCTCCCACCACTTCTTCTTCTTCTTCTTCTTCTTCTTCTTCTTCTTCTTCTTCTTCTTCTTCTTCTTCTTCTTCTTCTTCTCTTGCCAGTCAGACGAGCGTTCGTAATTGTAAAAGCGAACAAACGCCATGTGCTGGTGACAGAGACGAAATAATCCTGCCCACCGATACATTCTCCAGTCAGTCACACGGAGCGGACGGCGAGCGCCCCCTAGTGCGAGATGCGGAAACAACTTGTCGGTCCCGTCAGTTCTCCAACGCTCGGAAAGCACCGCAGCGAAAACAATTTAATTTTCAACAACTGAAAGATCTAGAAAGAAAGACCTCAATTGGCTCTTTTAAAGAAAGGAAATAGACCAATTGCTAACCGCTCGGATGGCAATTGAATAACGTGATTATATTAGAGAAAAAAAAAAGAGTTTCGTTCTAATGATGTTTTAACTTTGTTAGCAAAGCGTTGCCCTGATCGGCGCATGTTCCATTGGATTAGTTCGATTTTCTTTGTGCCTTTACAAGAAAACATAATCGCAAGTCATTTCAGGTTTGATCGACCAAGACGCGACCAGAAAATAACTAAAACGATCCACAGCTGCAAACAGCTTTCAATCGACACGAATAAAACTTATGAATAATATAAGGTTCGGTTTGATTTCTTTGTTTAATGGCATATCAAACCTCTTGTGTTATTTAATGCTGTAACCCGCCTTTGAGAGTAACAATAGTGGTACTATTTGTAGTACCGTATGTAAATGTGATACTGCTATAAAATCAGTGTCGCCTCAAGTGAAGTCAATCGCTTACAGTCTACTACAACTACTTGAGACAAGACAGCTTCTTTTTCCAAAGACAGCTTTACTTCATAACACTACTCGATTCAACCAACAGCTGGGGAGGATAAGGAAGTTGATACCTTCCCGAAAGGCATTAGTCCGAATTAACGTAATAGCACGACTGGAGTTCGAACTCTCTAACTACGATGTCGCAGTCCTGCACATTAGCATTACGCCACAGAAAATCCCTCATGAATAATATAAACTGCAGATGTTATTCTGATGCCAGCCCATAGAATGAAAATTGGTGAACACAGATATTCTATTTAGGTACTTAGTAACAGTAACACAACAAAAATGGCACGTCATAGCGAAATTTCTACCATCATTAAAAGCTCCAAATTAGAAAGTAAAGCAACTTCCAGTACATTTTACAATTGTGCAAGATCTTAAAAAGTTTGTGAAATGCACTAGAGGGTCTGACACAAGGTCAATTTTTAAGGGAGTAAAACTGTTAGAATTCAGAATTTTCATTCTCCAAGACTGATTGCTGTTTTAAGGATCAAAGAACCCATGGTTAGGGGAAAGAAATGGATTCATGCTTTTAACAATGGCATAAATACAAAGTGAAACTTAGTCACGTTCAAGATTTGAACTCGGCACAGTGAATCCGATTTCTACGAAGACGATTGTTACGCCACACATGTTTCAAAATAGTTTCAATAAAAAAATTAAAAAAAGTTTTATCCCTTTTTCAAAGTTGTATATGTACCTACACATATAGATATGTGTGAGAGAGAGAGAGAGAGACGTAACGGTTATCGTCATAAGAAATATATATATATATATATATATATATATATATATATATATATATGTTAACCGGACATTGGCCAAGCGGTTAGAGTGTTCGCCAATCGTCCGGGAGACCTGGGTTCGTTCCCAGGTCGAGTCATACCAAAGACTCAAAAAATGGTACTTGATGCCTCCTTGCTTAACACTCAGCATTATAAGGTACGGATCAAGGGTAAAGTGGAGCAATCCAGGGAAAGGAGTAGCGCCCTCCCCTACACCTTGGTGTAGTAAGCTATCGGAAAGGGAACCTTCGGGTCACCCTCGACTATGGTCGCCAACTTCTTTAATATATATATATATATATATACGAGGTGCATTCGATAAGTTTCCAGAAACTTATCGAATTTTTCGTATGGGCATTTAAAATTGCGTAGACTCTTGAAAATTCAGTATGTTATTGCTATACATCTTATGAGAAACGTATGGGATACTTCAGACTGCTTTTCGACCATTTTGCATGAATCGAGCATCAGTTTTTGAGTAGCATAAGAGATTCAAGGAAGGCAGGGAGTCTGTGAGGGATGATGAGAGGTGTGGAAGGAGTAAGGTAGTCATACACCAGAGTTGATTGGCCATACGGTTAGGGTTAGGGTTACGATGTTGAGGTTTTAAGGAAGTTCAGGAAGAGATTCCGTCGGAAGAGGCCATCACTCTTCAAATTGGGTCAGTGGCATTTCCAGTAGGACAATACACCGGTCCACAACTGCATCCTATGCACAGACTATTTGACCAAGATGGGCATCAAGACAGTTCCTCACCCTTCCTATCGTCCAGACTTTGCTCCCTGTGACTTTTGCTTATTCCCTAAGCTCAGAGGCTGTTGTTATGAGATAATTGAGATGAAAGAGGCTGTGACGAAGGTCATTGACATGCTCACACAAGAGGACTTCCATGGGGCCTTCCAGAAGCTGTTGGAACGGTACAACAAGTGCATTGCAGCCAGAGGAGATTACTTCGAAGGGGACTAGAGTTTCATGTGTGTACTATCAATAAAAGAGTCCATACGAAAAAAGTCTGGAAACTTATCATATGCACCTCGTATGCATATATATATATATATATATATATATATATATATATATATATATATGGATGAACCCATGTTAAAATGGTTAACGTTGTAAGGAAATAGAATCGACACGCTGAATTCAGATTTTGAACGAGGATGTTTGCATATTACATCTTGCTAATGCCCTTGGTAATGGCATAAATTTATATATACTCCCTCAGCTATGGGTAAAATAACCCAAAGAATGTTGTTCGGGAAAGACAAGACATTTTGGTTTTGATAAAGCTCTCCATCTACGAGAAAAATAGACGAGTTCTTTTCTGTGTGATTTCTCGGACTGTTGTCCTCATTTTTATTGTTGGTAGTTGTAACACAACGTTTCAGCCACTGTATCCTCCAGCCTTCCTCGGGTGTTTCTTGTTTATCTGGGCATAGAGATGATTCAACTTGGGAAATTATTTTGTAAGTTTGACAGTTGATCAAACAATGCGCTCAAGAAACGTTGTGCAATAACTAACAACAATAAAAATGAGGATAACAGTCCGAAAAATCACACACAAAATATGGCACATCAGGCCTCATCTCAAAAATTTAGACAGAATTCTTCTCTTTCTTTCATAAGGTTGGGACAAAAATAAAAATAGATAGATAAATAGATAAACAAACAAAAACATCCCTATATCTTAAAAGCTATTGTAGTCAATACACGACATCAGGTAGGAAGAGAGGAAACACTCATAAAGTCGACTTACTAAAGAATTTATCATGATTTCATGGAGATAATTTCTTTTTCCTCTACCTTTCTCTTGAGATCACACTCTTCATTCGTTCTGTTATTAGTTTGGTTTGGTTTGGTTTGGTTTGGTTTGGTCTCTTTTGTTTGATAGCATATCTATCTCCGTGTGATATTCAATGTCAAAGCCATTAGTAAAGAAAATAGATACGGGGATAAGGGAATTCATACATTTTTTGAGTATATGTCTGAAAGAGAATGTAATAGCGTGTTTGAAATTCGAACTCGCTAACTACGATGTCACAATCAAGCACGTTAGCCATTTTACGATGGTTGAGCTGCTTGCTGGATGTTTGGTTTGGTTTAGTTTAATTTGGTTTTATGGAATATCAACTATTGTAGGTTATTTAATGCCAAATCTATTTATATATATATTTAAACAGTTCTATTTCAAACAATTCAGTTTAGCATAAGTACACTGTTTAGTTCTATTTGACCCATAGATAGGACCCTATCAGGTGTTACCACTCCGTACCAGAATGAATCTGGGAGCGATAGCAATAATGGGGTACTCCACATATCCCAAAGCTCCAGCATTACTGAAGCCTCACCATCAGATTATTTATTGTCAAATCCAGGACACGCGTTGGGGAAGTCCTACCCCTCTGCAGAGATGCAGTAGGTGTATTCTGCACACTTGCTGGACGTACTCTTTCTTTACTCCTAGGATCTTTCAGCCTTTCTTTATATCGTACGGGAGGCTTTTCTGAGAGTATCGTAGCTAGGTTTCTGATTGGTCGAAAAATATTTTTATAACCCTTGATTTTTCTCTAAATTTTATCCCGGAAGTGACTGCATGCAACCGGTTGAATTTCGGTCTGTCTTTGCCAAATGAGCTGTGACATGTCGAGATGAACTCCTCTGTCTTGGGTTAATGAAATAAGTTTCCGACTGGTTTAGACAAGGATAAGGGTATAAAAAATTGTATTATGAAGTGTATTAAAAACAGAAATCTAAACCTAGACAAAGTAAGACATTGTAACTGGAATCAAAATTATTCAATTAACGACGCTTACTTTGAAAAAAGTCAATCGAAAGGCAACTCAGGGTTTAATTTGCGATTTATTTAAGCCGATTTTAAATCTATTTCTTATTAAAATCATGACTCCATCCCTTTTTAACTTGATATTCCATTAGAGTTGTACCGCTAATTTGTCTATATATATATATATATATATATATATATATATATATTATGTAGTTTAGCATCCCAGCGGTTAGAGTGTTCGCCAATGGCCCGGGAGACCTGGGTTCAATCCCAGGTCGAGTCATACCAAAGACTTTAAAAATGGAACTTGATACCACCTTGCTTAACACTCAGCATTATAAGGTACGGTTCAAGGGTAAAGTGGAGCAATCCAGGGAATGGAGTAGCGCCCTCCCCTACACCTTGGTGTAGTAGCTATCGAAAAGGGAGCCTTCGGGTCACCCTCGACTATGGTCGCTAACTTTACTTTTTACTTATAGATGAAAAGTGCTCAACATCATTGACAGAAGCTATATATTTAAGTTGATAGCGTTGACACAAAGTTTCTGTCAGTTTCTTGCATGATGAACGCATAGGCAAGAAACCGACCGTTGCCAAGTGAGGGTGACTCAGTGTTTACACTATCTAAACTATATATATATATATATATATATATGCTGGGATGTATAGCATACAATCACATATTAAACGCACACAATCATAAATTTATTCACTCAAGCATATGCATGGGTATATGTAGAAAAATATGCTTAGTCAAATTTAGACTGCATCCCAGAGACCATAAATTTAGTCATATATATTTGTCGTATATAAAACGTTTACAATTACTTTTACAGATCGTGCATGACAACGTCTTCTTATTTTTATTCTGCATTTGCACACTCATCTACAAACACACATACATGTTGAAGTCCACGCGTGAAATCTGCGGGTTTATGCCGTCATGCTCTGCTCTGCGCACGCGCAGGTCAGCTGCAATCTGATCTGTTCGCGTCAGACATCTTATTACATCTGATTCTATGTACGCATCTCATTTCATTTTTCTCGCCATTTTGTTTTCATCCTTTTCTTTTTTGTTGTTGTTGACCGGCGCACTGGGGTGCCAACAACAACAACAACAACAACAAAAGACATTGCGAAATTTTTTTTTTAAATAATGAAAAATTTTTTTGGCAATAGGGTAAAAAAATCCCGCAAGTTTGTTTTTTTTTTATTTTATTTTTTCCTCTTAGATATTTTCCATTTTCGTGACTCACATACAAAACATGAGCATAGACCATCCTAATATTTTAAGGAAAAAAAAAACGGGGGGCTTCTTTCTCAATCAAGTCTGCCTGACATTTTCATATAACGTTACCTAGAAAATAGTAATAATAATAATAATAATAATCAACATTACTGTAACAAAAAAAGAGCACATCGTAGCGAGATTTTAGTTAACGCAATATCCTTAGATGTAAAATAAAGTAAAGTTAGCGACCATAGTCGAGGGTGACCCGAAGGCTCCCTTTTCGATAGCTACTACACCAAGGTGTAGGGGAGGGCGCTACTCCATTCCCAGGATTGCTCCACTTTACCCTTGAACCGTACCTTATAATGCTGAGTGTTAAGCAAGGTGGTATCAAGTACCATTTTTAAAGTCTTTGGTATGACTCGACCTGGGATTGAACCCAGGTCTCCCGGGCCATTGGCGAACACTCTAACCGCTGGGCCAATGTCCCGAATAATAATAATAATAATAATAAGAAGAAGAAGAAGAAGAAGAAGAAGAAGAAATGAAATACAAGATTGTACACGATGGGATGGTATAAGTGATCCAAAGATGATTGTACCAGAGATAGAGATTTGACCATGCTTGCAAATGGTATACCATGCAGTCAACAGCATTGTAAAGATCGATTAGAATACTTAAAAGAGTCCTGGATACCGTGTGGTTTCATTTGGTTTCGCTGTTTAATTGCATATCAACCTTTGTGGGTCATTTAAAACGGTTACACCACGGGGACTCCCCCATCTGAATACTTGAAGAGACTTGCTGTCACAAAGAATTCAATGAAAAACTACCAGTTAAAACTAGCGTGAAAAACTCACAAGGAGTAAGATGATAATCTCTATTACAATGATCTGATTTTTATATCTTTATTGACGTAACAAAAAAGATACCTTATCATAGCGCGATTTTTTAAACATAAAAGTGTTAAAATGCTCAAATTTCATAAAAATAAAAGAATTACTAGGACTCGCAGAAAGCCCTAGGGTGGATATACACCTGGAATCGCTTAGAGCAACATGAAAAAATTACCAAACTGAAAAACGCCAAGCTGTGATAGCATACATGGGTTCTGGTTTTAAAAATTCACATCTCTCCGCAATAGACTGGTTTTTGAACCGAGTAGATGCCAATAAGAAGTAAATCTACCTGAACGGATGACTGATTGGAAGACTATTCTGATCCAGAGAGATCCTCGGGAAGGAATCATCCCCAGTAACAATAGACCGATAACATGCGGAAAATCCTAACAGCACAGATTAGGGAAGAAGTCTATTACTCCCTAGTAAACCACTGACTGTTTCCCGAAGAACAAAAAGGATGTCACAAGGGGGAAAGATGAATACGTGATTTGCTGTTCATTGATCAGCACAAAGCGAAGCAGAGAACAAAGCGAAGTAGAAAAATATAGTCATGGCGTGGATTGATAACAAAAGCCCGATGATCCCTCAAACCTGGATAATTGACTGTCTAAAATGTAGAAGATATCTGACAAAGTCATAAAATTCCTCACAGAAACCATGAAAAACTAGAAAGTGGAATTAACAGCTTTAAAAAACTGTATCAGAGGGGAAAAATCAGACAGGAATCTTTCAAGGAGATACGCTTTCACCATTACTGTTTGTAATCGCATACTTCGTAAATGCACTGGGGGCTACAAATTTACTAAATCACATGAAAACTTTAATCATCTAATATACATGGACGACATTGATTGTGTGCAAAAAATGAAAATGAATTAGAAACTCTGATACAAACAATCATGATATACAGCCAGGATATACGAATGGAATTTAACATCGAAGAAATGTGCCATGCTCATAATGAATAGTGGGAAAAGATAAATAACGGGAGAAATAGAACAACCAAATCAAGAAAGACTTAGCACGCTTGGAGAAAATGAAAATTACAAGTACTTGGGAATATTGGAAGCGAACACCATCAAACAAGCAGCGATAAAAGAAAAAAGAGAAAATACTACCTCAAAAAGACCAGATAGATTATCGAAAATAAGCTCTGCAACAGAAATCTCATCAAAGGGATAAATACCTTTTAAGATACACGGGACCATTCTTCGAATGGACAAAGAAAGAACTCAGACAAATGGACCAGAGGACAAGAATGTTGATGACTATTCACAAAGCCTTACACCGAAGAAATGACATAGACAGATTTTACGTGTCAAGAAAAGAAGTAAGAGGATTCACCAGCATTGAAGACAGTGTAGATGCATCAATCCAAGAACTCGAAGACCAAAAAAAAAAAAAAAAGAATAAAGACTAATGAGAGCGACCAGTAACAGCATTAACTATATGAGGACAAAAAATAACAATAAGTAGGAAACAGAAATTGGAAGAAAAAAACAACTGTATTGCTATTTCAAACAACAAACTATTGAAATCTCAACTGAGGAGACCTGGATATGGCTACGAAAAGGAAACCGCAAGAGAGAAATTGAATCTCTTCTAATAGCAGCAGAGAACAACGGCTTGAGGACTAATTATATTAAAGCAAAAATCGATGATAAGCAACAGAATATCAAGTGTAGGTTATGCGGTGACAGATTCGAAACTATGAATCACATTATAAGCGAATGCAGCAAACTAGCGAAAAAATAGTATGAGACTAGAATCGACAGGGTGGGGAAGTTGATCCATTGGGAATTGTGCAAGAAGCTGAAATTTGACCATGCTATCAAAAGGTCCATACACAAACCAGAATCGGTTTTGGAGAATAAAACTCACAAAATTATTTGGTATTTAGAGATACAAACGAATGACCAAATCCTTGCCGGAAGATCAGACCTAGTGATAATTAACAAAAAAAAAATTGATTTTACTATCCGGGCGGACCATAGAGTGAAAAAACCCCAAGAGAAACAAGTACTTGAAGTTCACCAGAGAACTAAAAAAGCTGTGGAATATAAGAGTAACGACTGGCCCTGCTGAAAAATGGCAAATGTACAAACCAGAATTTATCCCACTGGCCATGCTGACAAATGACAAATGTAAAAATCAGAATGTATCCCACTGGCCATGCTGACAAATAGCAAATGTACAAACCAGAATTTGCCCAACAGGCCATGCTGAAAAAATGGCAAATGTACAAACCAGAATTTGTCCCAATGGCCATGCTGACAAATGGCAAATGTACAAACCAGAATTTGTCCCAGTGGCCTTGCTGATCAATGGCAAATGTACAAACCAGAATTTGTCCCACTGGCCATGCTAACACAAGGTATATGCACAAACCTGAACCATTCCTAGAAAATGAGGGGCAAAAAAATCCCTGGAATGTTGAGGTTGAAAAGGTTCCCCTAATCCTGGTTAGAAGATCAGGCCTAGTTTTGATTAAAGAGATAAGAAAAAAAATTCGTCATTTGGTGGATTTCGCTGTTTCATTGGAGCACAAAATGAAAATAAAAGCTGTTTTCGAAAGGCGAAAAGTTTGACAAATACCTAGATCTAGCCTGAGAGCAGAAAAATTCATGAAACATGAAAATAACGTTGATACCAATTGTAATTGGAGCCTTTGTAGCAGTCCCTTAGAACCTGCAAAATAGGTTGAGGGGATAGGAGATCAGAAGAAAAATCGAGAGGATCGAGACCACAGCACTGTTAGAATCGACTTAAATACTTATAAGAACCCTGTTGATCTGAGAAAACTTATTGTAATTCCAACTCCATTGAACCCCACCTGTTAAAACTGGCATGAAAAAATTAACGAGTGATATAATAATTACAGAAGGTAAAACCATTATTATAATAAATTGTATATGTCTAAAGAAAAGTCAGATTTGATAGATAAGAGCACTTGCACCTCCAGTAATAAAGATGTTATGCAAATCCTATTGGAAGATCTACATGATTAGAAAGGCACAGCGAATGGATTCTCTTAATGAAGTAATCAATGACTATATTTATAAATGACAGCAAACAATTCTATTCATATCACAACAGAAAAAAAAGGATAACAATTAGATCCTATTTAAAAGCTTTTAAATTGATTAGAAATTAGCTAGATGGAGCTACCATTACTATTTGCCTAAGTGATAATTTAAAATGGGGGAGGTATTTTTGTTGCATCCTGAATTTTATGAAAATTAATCACGAGTTTTCTAATAGTTTTCAAATTTGAACTTTCATAAGCCCTCCCCCCAAAAAACAAACTAACGTTGAGCTTGTATTTCCATGACGATTTTGTCAACAATTTTAAAAAAATTCTATTTTCTGGTTCGTTTAGATTGATTGTTTTATTTTATGGCGTACATACCCTTTTGGGGCCATTTAACGCCGAATTAAATTTCAAACAATTCAGTTTATTGTAAGTATAGTATTTGTTTACAAACAGTTAAATATCAAAACAGTTCAATTTCAAACAATTCACTTTAGCAAAAATACACAGTTTCAATGTCAAAAACAGTTCTATTTCAAACAATTCAGTTTAGCATAAGTATGCAGTTTCAATGTCAAAAACCGTTCTATTTCAAACAATTCAGCTTAATCTATGTACACAGTTTCGTTCTATTTGACCCATAGATAGTACCCAATCAGGCGCTACCACTCTGGGCCCGAGTGGACCTGGGAGCGATAGCAATGAAGGGGTACTCCACATTCCCCAAAGCTCCAGCATTACTGGAGCCTCGCTATCAGATTGTTTAGTGTCATATCCAGGACACTCGTTGGTGGTGGGGGCTCTTACCCTTCTGCAGAGAAGCAGTGGGTGTATTCTACAACCTCAGCCGCCTGGGCAACGTATTTTCTGATGAAGCTGTAAAAACAAAACATGTTAAACGAATAAATTGTCATTACCAACAAATTGTTTTTTGTCTTTTTCAGTCATATTTCTTATATAACTGTTACCGCAATACCGCAATATTATGTGTAAGATCTATCAAACTTGGATAAGATACATAGGAATTTTTTAGTGAAAAGCATGAATCTGTTCTCCCCTTTTAGCTATGTGCAATAGCAAAGCAAACTGGGTTCTTTAGCATTGGTTGTGCAACCAGTCTCGGAGAAGGAAAACTCTTTATTCAAACCAGCTATACACGCTTAAAGATTGACTTTATGTCTTATCTTTCATGTGGTGGAGAGGTTGGGTAAATACATATACTTGAAGTTGGTATACGTCGCCAAGTTTGGGGCTTTTCATATCACGAATCAATTAAGCACCTCTTCTATATTTCACATTCTCTTCGCTCGGATCATTTTCAGCATTAGCAAGCAAAATATTCCTATATTCCTTTGAACTCCTTCTTTCTCCCTCTCTTGAGATCTCTGTATATTTCTCTTTATGGGAGATCGAGATTCCTCTCGTATATTATCAAAATCTTGATGTCCTTCAGAGTCCATGTTTGCGTCCTCGAAACTCTCTTCGTCGTCTATTTGTTTCTTCCTAACTCATTTCCTGTTGAGAGTTTATTGGCTCAGGACTGTCACATCTGATTCAATCTCTTTTTTGTATTCTTGTCTGAATCTTATCTAGACATTATGAACAATAATTTTAATCCCATTTTTCATATTAATGTTGTATTGTGTCCTTTCTGCATTATGAAATTCACCCTTTCTGGAGTAGACTTTCTGTTCTTGTACCACATTTTTTCATTAACGGAATATTATATAGTTGATATACCATCCCATTAATGCAGACGAACTTTGTAATCTGTAGGCATCTTGTAGTCGATGTAGAAAGTTATTGTTGTCCTTAGTTTAATGGCATATAAACCTTTGTAGGTTATTTAATGCCAAATCCACCCTTCTATAAGAACAGCAACGGTACTATTTAACCCATAGTTATGGGACTTTTGGTTCTCGTTTTAATGCCATGAATTTAGTTCATTCAGCAATGACCTATCGTTTTGGGGTTTAATATCCTTTGGAATACTCTCCTTAATTTGAATGAATGTCAGTTCTCCCAATTCTCTTCGTGAAAATCGGAAGAATTTTCACATTTGTTTCACAACCATCTGCAACCAAAAAAAAATTTGTAATTTCATTTTTATCTCTTTATTCTTTATTGTCCTTGGGTTTCTTTACTCTGGTATGGGCCGTAAAAGATCGTATCCAAGTTCCAACAAAGTCTAGTTCATTTTGGTGCAACAAATATCTTATGAATCCTATTGACGAACTTACATATCCAAAATTTGTTGAGAAAATTTGGGCTCACTTCGTATTAAAAACTAGAAAAAAAGGGGGAAGGATTTGTTGTATTTTAAGCAAATGGGACGGGGACATGAGCAAATAAGTTATGAAAAAAGCAGTTTCTGGAAGAGAAAGACAAGTTGACAGAGTTCATCATCTCTTCCAGAGGCCTAGGTGTAAGAATATATGCTATATCTAGTACACCACATCGGTTTTGCCAAGATCCCTATTTAAGTTTCACCCACTTTAAGCAGAAGTGGGGGAGAATGTCTATGAACCCCAATACATCACAATGTATCACATTTCGTGATTCAGTCTATTTTTTTTCTTTTGGTGGATGGAGAACGTGGAACGAATAAAAGATATAAGAGTCATATTCCAAAAAGAATTAAGAAACTAACCCACATTTCTTCCTGCTTCCAGAGACTGAACGAAAAAAATTAAGCAACGAGGTTCTAATGCTTAAATCAAATTTTTTTTTTTTGTTTTTGTTCTTTGTTTTTTCGTTTCCATCATTCGATGATTAGCCATCACATACGTAATAGTTCTCAGATTATCAATGCTAAGGGAGACACTGATAGAAGTAGATTCCAAAAGTTCTGGAAATCAGAACTGCATGTGCAAGCCGAATGATGTACCGACATTTGCTCCTACATTTTGTAAGCTTCGTCCTTTGTAAGTAATGTTTAGATATCAAGCAAGAATCCACTTCAAAAAGGCGGTAAAAACAAAGTGTTTGGATAAGTCGTTCTCTTCATGGTTAAATAACACTAAGTTTGGGGGAGAACTTTGTATTTATTTTGTTAAAAAATAGATAACAACTCAGTCGTGTTTGTTCAGCCTTCAAGAAAATAATATTTCCATATCATTTCATCATTTTTTTTCTTATTAAATGATTTGAATTAGGATTGTAAATTCAGCATATATCACTATGAATGTGCAACGATAGAAAAAAATTTTTCTCGTCTATTATAGATATTTCTTTTTATATTCTTGAGACCTTTCAGAAACATTCTCCCGTTAAGTCACACCCACCAAAATAAATTCATTCCATATCGCTCGGCATTTTTAAAAAAATATTTAATATCTATTTCTGTCTTTCTTTGCATATCCGTTGCTTCTCTCTTAATATTCTTCCACCTGTTTTCCTCCCTTCCTTATTTTTTTTTTCTTTTCCATCCATTTCCATTGCCCTACTCTCCTTTTTCATCACTTCTCTTTCTTCTAAATCGGTATTATTCTCCCCGGTGTTTTCTTTTTTCTTCATTTTCTGATTAGCCTCCATTTTCTTCCAACGTCCACCTTTTCATCTCTATCGTTCTCTTCTAGAATGTCACAAATGACAGATTTTCCTAACAACTGACTCTCAGCCATGAATAACGAACTAAAAAGTCAGAGGTCAGTTGATCATTATTGGTCTTAATCTGTTTTCCATACACCATCGTCGACTTACGACGACCACCAATATTTACAGACACTTATGTGAAATGTCTATTGAGCTAATAACCAATGTCGGCTCCAAAATCAAAGATAATACAAATTTACTTTAGTAATTTGAGATATAAATATTTGACATCTTTCACCTTGTTTTTGTTTTTAACTTTTATTTATCTATTTATTGTTGATGAGGGTTTTTTTTCAGTTAGGAAGTATGAAAAGTATTTTCGCGTTATATAGACATTTATTTCAAGGCTTATTCACCCTGATGGTGAGGCTTAGAATACATTGCCTGTATCTGTTGCAAAAAAGCAGGTGTCCTCAGTATGACACTAAACTCATGTTCTGTTTTGGGTAATGGGAAGTACTCCTTAACAGATACAGAGTGTTTTTACCTATTAGGGTCCTATGACGGCAATTGCATGAGAATACTACGCGCTATACTGAACAAATCCTGGAAGCAACATCGCACAAGGCTCTACGGTCCGAGCGTCCCTCTCAACGTATACGTTATATAACAAATATTATGGGGTATATATACGTACGTAGAAACCTCACAATTAGATTTTTTTAAAACTATAAGATTTAGAATACAGGGATTTAAAAAGTTATTATTTCGAAGAGTATAAAACTTGATGAATAAATCAATAATTAGATTAAAAAAAAAGAAAGAAAAACAAATACATAAATTTTTTTTTCATTACTACACTGGTGTTGCATTTATCTCTCTACAGAGGTAGTTCGTGAAACGTGGTCATTTATGATCTGGGAACCAACGCTTATGCATAGGCCATACCTTATTCATGTGATCATTGTCACAGAGGCGTCAGACTACTCTGACCTTCTTTGGTCACTTAACACAATATGATTGTTAGCGATCCCGTTGCAAGTGAGTTAAGTTCTCATAACGTTCTACATACTTCTGGCTTTTTTCCAAACTAAGCTAAGCGGAGTAAATAACTCTTCAGACTTTCCCGTTTGGTGTAAAGAGGTGTTGTAACAGGTTTGGAATCATCAGAACTAGGTTCAACTCGTATTTTGTTACGTCTAGCTTGGAGAGTCAAACAAGGAGCCCGAAAACGAGGGCATAGCTCTCTAAGATCCTCGTCAAGTTTCGCTGACCTTTTCTCGTCGTCCGTTCCTATGTTCCATTGCTCCTGGTTGGTCATCCAGTCTGCATACAGTGTCAGCTCAGAGCTGATGTAAGTCCTCGCTGGTCGGCTAACACTGATGGGTCTGTGGAGGAATTCATAGCAGAAATTCGTTCGTCCTTTCTTCTAACGCAGTGCTCTGCATATCTTCTTTGTCTTGGATGACTTGGGAGATAAGGAGCCATACAGTTACTGGAGTGTTGCTTCTAGGATTTGTTCAAAGCAGCTCGTAGCATTCTTGTGTCGTTCCCATCCAGCCTTTTCTGTATGCATTTCGTTAGCGTCCAGTTAATGCATCCCTACAGTAGTATGGAGACAGCCACAGATTGGAAGAAATACTGTTTTATCTTATCAGAGAGATCAGATTGTCAATGATTTATAACCTGTAAATAGCCTTCAATGCCTTCGTTTGTTGTATGTTGACACCTCTTTCAGTAGATGAGATATTACTGCTGAGCTATCTGAATGAGTCTACTAATTTTATAGGCTTTTCCCTTAAAATCAAGAAAGCTCCTTCTTGTTTAAAACATACTACACTTTAATACTCTGTTCTTGAATTTGATTACATCCTTTTGATTGTTGTGTGGGTTTTTTTTATTAAAAGTCTTTATTAGCATATATGTGAGCCAGGTAAAAAATAGTTTTGATTTCTGTGATCACTGTTGTACATTCGCTGGACAACAGCAGATTACCAATTTTGATGTAATGGGGATTTTCTGTCGAAAGGTTGGAATACCTGGGGAAAAATCTCGCCCCATTTCTTTTTGCAGTGTCTTGTTCGAATGCAAAATTACGACGCTGCATCCTGCCAAAAAATGATAGCACTGTTGAGAGAGAAAATATATATACTTCTGCTTGATCCCAGTCAGAAGACCAAGTAGCGGAGCTATGATCCTAAGTAAAAGTATCGAGACAACAAAGACATAATGAAACAGGCAGAAAAAGTTACAGAGCATCATACAATAATGAGAGATATAGGACTTACACTCCTATAATTTAAAATGAACGTTATGCCACTTGTTCCCGAAACAAAGATGGCGGACTCATGTAAACACTCAGTCTTGGGAACCCATTGGCCAGGAGAACCACATGGTCAGTGCTCAAAACTACGTCCGCATTTCAATTTCGTCCCGCTTTTTTGGAGCCTACTCCATGACAAGAATTTTCTATAAATACGCTCATCTTTCAACACTCTTTCTCTTTTCACATTTTCACTTACAGGGCCAACACACTCTTTCTAGTGTGACTTCCAGAGAGAACACTCTCATTCTCTCAATTTCAACTAATAGAGTCAACACACTCTTCCTCCTTTTTACATTCAACTTCCACAACCAATCACCATGAAAATGTTTATTTCACGCAAACGTTCTCTTCCTCGTTATACTTTGTCAGTGAGACTTTTTCCAGCCTCGAAAACAGAATTTCGTCAAACCACAGAAAGAAACAAACAGTAGAAATACGTAGTCAACACGCATAGGACACTTTTGTTATTAGGTCCTTTTTTGTAGTATTAGTGTTAATCACACACACACACACACACACACAAGATTATTTCACGAACAGTAATAGAACCATAGTAATGTTTTAAAATGTTTCATTGCATGTATTGTTGAGATATAAATTTGAGTTTGTTAATACCGCTTTGTCCTTAATTGTATTTTTTGTCCGCGCCGTTTCACATCTTTCATATCATTACTTCATTTATCTCCTTTGCCCTTTTCCAAATATAAATAAAAACAACCAAGCAAATACCAAATATAAACAAACATAAATTCTGGGGGACCAAACATATTCACCAAATAACATGTCCCCCTACAATAGATATACATGTTGCTGTAAAGAAACAAAACAAAAAATACAATGTCTTCATCAAATTGGCTAACAAAGTCTTCATCAGATAATGATGATGTGAAGTCAGACGTGTTTTAGGGCCAAAACATAATTATCATTATTTAGAGAACCGCAGAAGTATCTTTCAATAATACCAGGTCTTACTGCTTTTCGTGACATCGTGGGAATGACAGATAAAAAAGCAACCTCTTCATATTGTCCATCGCTGTATTCACAACTTTCCAACCACAAAGTTTTAATTTAATGATGCAAGATTTTAAATAACTAACTAGATGACACTTCATTACACTGAACATGAACGACGATAGAATTTCTGTGGCACAGCTTTTTTAATCTAATTAATTTTGAAAAAATAAGTAAATAATAATAATAATATTGACCATACTACGAAATGGAACGTACCCAAACAGGAATCCATCCTGGAGAATGAAACTCATGAAATTCTCTGGGATTTTGAGATACAAACAGATCATCTCGTCTCGGCCAGAAGACCAGACTAAGTAACAGTTAACAAAAAAGAGAGAACCTGCCAACTAGCGGGCTTACCGTCCTAGCAGACCACTAAATGAACACTAAAGAAAACAAAAAGAGAGACATGTACTTAGACCTTGCCAGAGAACTAAAAAAGCTCTGGAACATGAAGATGACGGTGGTACCAATTGTAATTGGTGCGCTCGGAAAGATTCCCAAAGACGAGCCGAGACCATCCAAACTACAGCATTGTTGAGATCTACCAGAATACTGAAGAGAGTTTGGGTGACTTGAGGGGACTCCAGTAAAAGACCATCAGCTTATATTCGTGTGAAAAACATGCAAGGAGTCAAATAATAATGAGATAGTTAATCACATAATAAGCAAATTCGGCAAACTAGCACAAAAAGTATACAAGGTTAGTCATATCAAGGTGGGAAGGGTGATCCACTGGGAATTGAGCAAGACAGTAAAAACCAGGCCATTTTGACAAATGGTATACGCACTAAGCATAATCTGTCATAGAAAATGAAATGCATATAAACATGGGAATTTAAAATACAATCTGATTCCGACCAGAATACAAGACCTAGTGTGAAACTACAAGTAAAGAATTTGTCATCAAGTAGGTTTTGCCATTTCAGGGGACTGCTGAATGAAAATAAAACCAAGCCAAAAGATTGACCAATTCCTGGATTTTGTTAGAACGCTGAAAAAGCTGAGTAGCATAAAGGGGTGACAGTGATACCAATTGTTGTTGGTGCTCTTGAAGCGGTCTCTGAAAGCCTGAATAAGATAATGGTGGAACTAGAGATCAGCGGAAGAATCCAGACCATCCTGATCACAACATTGTTAAAATCAACCAGAATACTTTTTTTAAAAAGTCTTAGAGACATCAGGAGATTTTACTAACACTCAGACTCTACTTGTTTCTTTTTATTATTTTCTTCTATTCTCCGTTTCTTTTCTTTTTTTTCCTTAATGTTTTCTTCTTTTCTTTCTTCCACCTCTCAGACTTTTACCTATTGATATTTACTGATATTTTGTTTATATGGCGAAAGACAACATATATGGGTCATCATGAGAAAATCGAATTTCCTGCGGAGACTGGTATTGTTTCGTGGAAAGGCGAGTGACTTTCTGCCTGTTGGTGCAAGTAGCTGTGTAGGAAATCAAAACAAACTTAGTTCCAATTCGATGCACAGAATGGGCAATTTTCTCTTTAAGTAACCAAGACGAAGAACACACACACATACGCACACACAGATGTATATATATATATATATATATATATTCTCATTAATATTATTTGCTAGGTTTCCACACCTGGGTTTGTCGGTTGTCAGTCACTGAAGTCAGAATTTCATCAAGTCTCCTTAAATCTCCAGGACTCTATCATACTCTCGGTGATCTTAACAATGCTGTGGTGTAAATGGTCAAGATAGTTCCTCTGATTTCCATCAGGCTACCAGGACACTTCTCAGTATTCTTGCCGATCTCAACAATGCAATTGTCTGGATGGTCTCGATTCTTTTTCTGATTTCCTATTGATACAATTTCTTTTCTAAACCTTTAGGAACTGTTGCAAGCGCACCAACTACAATCAATATTACCGTCACTCTCTTGTTTCACACTTTTTTAAAAAGTTCTCTGGCAAGATTAACGTATTTGCCCATCTTTTTTCCTTTTTTTAATTTTCATTCTGTGGTCTGCTAGAACGGCAATGTCAACAAGATGCCAAGTGTTCTTTTTTTGTTAATTTGCACAAAGTCTGGCCTTCTAGCTGGGATTTGATAATCTGTTTGTATCTTGAAATTCCAGAGAAATTTATGCATTTCATTATCTAGGACAAATTCAGGTGTGTGTATATACCATAGGTCGTATGGTGAAAACTCAATCGTTTGCATAATTCTCATTAGATCGCCCTCTCTATCCAATCATTTCTAGTCTTGTACTCCTTTTGCCTTTTTGTGCTAGTTTGCTCCATTTGCTTACTATAAGATTAACCGTTTCATCACTTTCTCTGTATAAGTTATACAAGTGTTAAGTATTCCTGTATTGTTACCCAGTTATGGCTAACAGAATCAAAACAGGAGACCCTCGTAGATTCAATAAAGGACGTACTTCGAAGTTCCGTGAAGGTTCCCGAGTTCGACAAACACCTGAAGAAGGCCAGAGGACATATCGGCCGAAATGTTGTGGAAATAACAATAAAGATGAAGAAAATAGTCCGAAAACCCTAATGATAAAAATCATTGAGCTTCGTCTCAGAAATTCAGACAACTAACTTGCTATTCTGTTGCATATTATCGATTTTCGTTTAAAAATAATTGGTCCTTATGGGATTATTTTGTACTGTTATTAATAGAGATTATATTTCTCTTTTGAGGTTTCCTTTTCTTAGCCATGTCCATCTCTTCTATTTGCAATCTCGCCAGTTTGTCGCTTGAAATATTCATACTGTTGTTTTTCTTCTGATGTCAATTTCTTAGTTTTTGTTGTTTTTCTCTCTGTCCTTATGTCGACGTTGCTATTATTGACTGCTGAAATTAATCTTTATTTGCTCTTCTTAATGTAATTCTTGACTTTTTGTATTGATGCATTTTACCTAATCCTCAATGCTAGCAAGTCCTCTTCCTCCTTCTTTCCTTGTCATATACAGTCTGTCTATCTTATCTCCCGGGTGTAAAGCATTGAGCAGAGTCATCAATTTACTTGTCATTTCGTTCATTTATATGAGTTCCTCCCTTGTCCATCTTAAGAATGGTTCCGAGTATCTATGCGATAGGACTGCGTACTAAAAAAGAGAGACCAACGAAACTACTTAGGAAACACTCAGCACAAATAATGTAAATCGGATAATGAACACGATCCCTTAACCTCTAGGCCTACCATAAGCCTAGATGGGACAATCAATCATGTTATATCTTAGATATCTAGCATAAGCTTTGGTTGGGTTGGGTTTTATGGTATATTAACTCCTCAAGATTATTTAATGCCAAATCCTCTTTATACATATATATTAAACATTTATAATTAATAAACATTTTCTTGTGATTGTCTTTAATTGGAATCATTTTGAGATGAGGCTTCTTAATCTGAGAATTAATATTTTATTTATTGCGGACTTTTTGTCCTCATCTTGGTAGGGTTTTTTTTGTGTTGTTTCTTCTTTCACTACGTTTCGGCCAAATTTCACCTCTGGCCTTCTTCAGGAAATTTACCACGACCTCGGATAGGAATGATGAGTCTTGTAACCGTATCCCTAGCAATTACTGCCTTCCATAGTTGTTGTCTATCGCACCACGTTTTTGACCAAGTAAACTACCAAGATGAGGGCAAAAAGTCCGCAATAAATAAAATATTGATTCTCAAACATTTTCTTGATGACACCATTGATTTACTTGCACTCAGTCAAGTATCGCTATGTTATACCGATATTTCAATTCAGGTACACACTTAAAGAGTTCCAAGTATTACAATTTAACTTAAATAATACTATTTAACATTACTCATTCGTTCGCTCATAATTAAATCATTCCGCGTAATACTATGAATAACTAACAATTCAATTAGAATGTCATTTGTTTACGCACAGTTAGATATCCAAACTATTCTTTTTCTAACAATTCAATTCAATGGAACTCTTTTGTTTGCACACAGTCTTAATGTCAAACAGTTGTATTTGACCCATAGATAAGACTTTATCAGGTGTTATCACTCCGGGTCAGAGTGGATCAGGGAGCGATGGTAATGAAGAGGTACTCCCTACTCACCAAATCTGCATGTTTGGAGCCTTGTCATCAATTGTTTAATTACATATCCAGGACACTCGTCGGGGGAATCTAACCCCTATACAGAGATGCAATCACTGTATTCTACTGCCCCAGCCGAGTGGGCTGACCGTAAGCTTTAAACTTAGTATTGATATGATAAAATTACATATTACTACGTATCAGGGTGACTTTTTAACGTTTGGTATTATATATTCTTTGGCTGTATCTAGCCGTAACGTTTAAATTCACCGGTAATATATATATATATATATATATATATATATATATATATAAGTTGAACATGGTTTGGAATGACGGATCTTCTCGTCTTTCTTTTCTCCCACACCCTCTTATAATTACAATCCCTCTTTTTTACCTCTTTTCACTATTGTTCTTACCGGAGTCGCAAATAGTGTCATGGTTATCATTGTAAGAAATGAATTCGGTGATCGGAGTTGAAATCCTCGACGAGGTTGTTTACACTTTATTTCGCACTAATGCCATTAGGAAAGGCATAATCCGTTTATTCTGCACCCGGACATCGCTAAATATAAGAAGAGACTGGGTTCTTTATCCTCGGTAAGGCAACCAATCTTCAAGAAAGGAAACTCTGAATTCAAACCAGCTTTACTCCGATTAAAAAAAAAATTAACCTTGTGTCACATCCTGCCCATGGCACAGGTGTTTGGTAAATTCATACTCCAATAGTTATTTTCTTTTATCATCACGCAATTACCTTCTGTTTTTTCTTCTCGATTTCTTTCTATTTCCCCCCACTTCCTTCCCATACTTTATTGTCTTTTATTTTTTTTTTTTTGTTGCTTTTTTAAAGCCTTTCTATCGCTTCCACTTTTCTTATACTCCGGTTACTCTCAATTTTTTCCCTTCATTTTTTTCCTCTTTCTACTTCTGTTTGTATTTATCCCCCCCCCTACGATCAGGATGTGGCAAAAGATCAATCTTAAGCGGAGTACAGCTATTTTGAATTCAGAGTTTTCCTTCTTCTGGACTCGTTGCTTCGCCAAGGCTAAAAAACACAGTCTGTCCTACTATTCGCCCATATCTAGAAAAGATGGATTCACGCCTTTCCCAAGGTCATTAGTGCAAAGAGAAACACAAACAACCTCGTGGAGGATTTTGATTCCAGTTCCTACAATAACCGTTACGCTTTCTACTTATTCTCCTTCGGATATCTTTTTTAAACTATCAAACCTCTCTCCCCTTCCTTTTCCCCCCATCTCTTCTCGATTCTTTTTTTCCCTAAATCCCCCATTACAATTTTATCAACACTATTTCTTTATCTTCAAACTCTATTACCACTCTAGATTCTCTGTCGTATTTTTGCAGTCCTTTACCGGTGCCTTCCTGCGCCATCTTCCTCACCAATCTTCCTCCGTGTAACCTAAGAGCACATTGTTTCTGTCGTCTGCCATGAATTCGTTTTGATTGTGCTCGTTGCCCAGCGTTATTAACACTGCCACTATCAGTGCAGACATTAGAACTAATCACGGCCATTCTTTGCGACGACTAAGCATATTAAATGCGCAACATAAGAGGAAGGGAAATAAGAATGAATAGGGAAGGGAGATAATTACGGTCAGTGAATGGTTGATAGCTTTCAGACAAGACCCTGGATCGATCATAGGTTCTCCTTCTTCGGTCTCTTACCACAATAGATCTATACTGTTACACGCATGCATCCTTGTATGGGGGTGAGGATAGATGTGTATATGAGTATGTCTAGATCCGTCCAATCGGATCTGTATTTCTCTCTATGCGTGTCTATAGGGTCATGAGCATTTACATTGTATGTACAATGCGTCAACAAGAATATAACAGCAGGGAACGGAACAAAGACAGCGGTTCAAGTCCTAATAGAGAAAGGTTTTCTTTTGCATTATGCACTTCGGAAAGGCATGAGCCAAAATAGACCTTAGCTCTGCTTTTATATCTGTTTTGTGGAAATAGTTTGAAGAGAGTGGATGCAACGCTGCACAAGTATCTTTTAGAGATTTGCGAGCTGGGATGTAACTATACAGGGAGAGAGAAAGATTATGTTGCAGCAATTGTACTGTTGTAATTGGCTTGTAATAATTACTATAAGAGTATAGCAACGCATTCCATCGCTAGGTACTGTGAATAAGAAACAAAACCCTCTACAAGAAGACAAAAATACCCTTTCTCAAGAACAATGAGAAAAATTAAATGGGAGTTTCAAGTCATATACAGAGAAGAAACAAATAGTTACTAGGAAACAAAGCAATGACACTGTCTACTGATTCTGTAAACTCCTTTTTTGAAGTATAGATTCGCAGCCACACCGCATCAGAGATGGTGCAGCGATTTCCGTAGCAAGTAGATTTTTATGAATAAATTTGTTCGCTCCACGCCTTCGGATTTTGAATTCAGAATTGTTTTTCCCTAGACTGGTTTGCCTTGAGAACCCAGTCTACCCTATTATTTATCCATAATTGGGTGTGGGAAGGCATTGATTTAAAGATTTCCCTGGAAAGGAAGCAAAAACTTAATCTACTTCTATGGTTGGATGTCTCTCCCTCTGTCTGTCTGTCTGTCAGGAGAATAGTTCTGCAGTTAAAAGCCAAATAATAATGACATGTACTGTAGCCACGAGACAAGTTACGTATATGGCTTTCATTCAATGTTACTGAATATAAAAACTATGTCTGTTGGTCACACAACCTTGCAATCAGGATTTCTTTTGTCACGGATATATTGCTGAATATATTGAGTATAGTTATAAATAACTTCCGTTTTAGTAAAGTATAATTCATTTATGAATAATCTAACAATGAAATAATTTCAGTCAATTGTATATTCACTATTATTTTGAATCACTTCTTGCCAATAATCAAGAGGCTTGTTGGTTCAGTTAAAGTAAAATCCAGCTGGTTTCTAGCTCAAAATTTTTCCACAAACGTTTTCACCTGATATTCTTGAGAAAACTTTTGGTCTTTCGGAGCATTTTGTAGAGAACGAAAAAGATGGAAATCACTTTGTGCAAGGTCTGGTGAATATGGTGGATGGGGCAGAACAGACCAGCATAAGTCTAATATTATTTCTCGTGTGATTCTTGCTCAATGTGGCCTTGCGTTATCACGGAGAAGCATAAAGTTCCTCTTATTGACGAGTACTTGGCGTTTTCTTAAAATATTTACATGCATATGTTTCAGCTGTTGAGAGAATATCTGTATTTAAAAACTGTTAAAAAAAGCTGTTTAAAAAGTCAAAATGAATAATACCGCGGTGATCTCACCATACACACAACATAACTTTCCTTTCATCAGCTGGGGCTATAGAATACGCCGACTGCATCTCTGCACAGGGGTAAGACCCCTGAACGAGTGTCCTGGATGTGACACTAAACCTCCTGATAGTTAATCTCCAGTCTTGGAGCTTTGGAAAATGTGGAGTACCTTTTTATTGCTATCGCTTCCAGGTTATATGCGTCAAACAAAATTGTTTAATCATTTACTATCCTTGAAACCATTGAACTGAGCAAATAAATGACTGATATTATATCTAATCATTAATATTAGATAGAAATGCTTGAAACCATTTAAACCGGGGGAAAAAAGAACTATTAGTGTTAGCAATACTTGAAACCATCTGACTGTGCAAACAATAAATAGCAATACTTGAAATCACTTAACTTTATGACAACAAATGTGCTCTGGCTTGTTTAAAAAGTAATGTTACTTGCAAACTATTCAATTTCACATTATATATATGATATATATGTAAAAATCTTATTTATGTATAAAGAGGATTTGGTATTAAATAACCATCAAGGGTTGATATGCCATACACCAAATAGCCTAATGTAACCTTTTCTTCCAAGAATTTACGTTTTTAGGGTAGATTGTGGAGAGTCATCCTTGTCAATCTACTGCCTTTTGCGCTGAAAATTGTCCTAAAAGATCTATTTTCATCACCTGAAACGATATTCTTGAGAAACGGGTCATTTTTTCCGTCTTGAAAGAAGGCTTGTCGCTATGTACATGCGATTTTCTCACAAAGAGTATGCATTAGCCAAACGCCCAACTTGCTCATTTTTCCTATTTTTCCAAGTGGCGTCAGATTGTGGATAAGGATGCGTTGAGATTAAGTGCTAATTCTCGAGTACTTTTGCACGGATTGTATTCTACCAACTCTCTTAAAGAATCTTGATTAAGGTCTGATGAGCGTCTTGGTCTGAATTCATCTCTTAGTGAAGTATCGCCTGAAAAAATTTTTGAAAACCAGTTTCGGACTTGACAGTCAATAATGACATCTTTGCCATAAACACTAGAAATTTTCTTAGCTGTTTCTGTCGCGTTTTTGTTATTTTTAAACCCCGACAAGATAACTTGTCGAATATGCACTTTTATTTTCTCCATTTTAAGGGAATGAAGTTATAGATTAAAATATAATACCTTATATCCAGAAGTAAATAAAAAAAATGCTATATTACTTTTTTTAAAAATCAAACTGATATTACATGCTTTGCGATTTACCTGAGTGAGGTCAATTTTTTTTTATTTTCAGTATCATTTTGTGAGAGTCCTTTTCCATCAATCTGCTTCTATGACTGTAGTTCTCTCTCTCTCTCTCTCTCTCTCTCTCTCTCTCTCTCTCTCTCTCTCTTCTCTCTAAAGAAGAAGAAGAAGAAGAAGAAGAAGAAGAAGAAGAAGAAGAAGAATATTTATATATTCCCTGGTCAAAAGTGAAATGCTAACACTCTCGTCCATACGTATCGTCTCCATAATGAATACATGTCTTAACCAAAACGAGAAAATGAATATAAGAAAACCTTTCATAGTCGTTCTTAATCATAATCTTGACTAATATTCTAGAGAGATTTTCGCTCCTCACAAGGTATAATGGTTAGCGAACTTAACTTCCGACGTATCGACAGTGAGTTCGGTTCTCTCTGGGTGCTCGTTCTTCAAGCCTTGTGCTAAATGAAGTTAAGCTTTGTAAATAACAATCGTAGAAGGTTACTAGATTGCAAAATTTGTTTAATAACTTAGAAGAACTAAAGAGAGTGAAGTTCGTTGTAGAGAAGCGATAAGTGTAGACAAGATCCATTGAAGGAATGATGAAGAAAGGAAACTGAGACGCATCACAAATAATAGATAAATAATGTTTTGTCATTTACAAAGCTTAGTTTTGTTTAGCACATGACTACGAGTTGGAGGCACCCGGTGAGAATTGACCTCACTAACAAAGTTATGTTAACCTAACTTTCTAACTACAACACCACGTGTCCTGAGTATGATACTATACTGCATCCGGTGGTAAGTTTCTAATTCCGGAGCTCCTGGGACTGTGGAGACATCCGATTCATTGCCATTACTCCTTGGTCCAATCAGTTCCTTCCAACGGTCAAATAGATTTGTTTGAAATAACGCTTACAATGTATTTGAACTACATTAATACTAGCAAAGGCATGGACAGCTATCGGTCATATAGAAGTCAGGCCTGACCGATAAAATGAAACGCAGCTTCTTCCAAGCAGCAGTCATGTCGATACTGCTGTATGGATGCACTACATGGATGCTAAGGAAACAGATGGAGAAAAAGCTTGGCGGCAGCTACACAAGAATGCTGCGAGCAATATCGAACAAGTCCTGGAAGCAAGACCCCACAAAGCAGCAGCTATACGGCCATCGACCACACATCACGAAAACTATCAAAGTTAGACGAACCAAACATGCAGGACACTGATGGAGAAGTAGAGACGAGGTCATAAGTGATGTACTCCTATGGACCCCTTCACATGGCCAAGCAAAGGCAGGTGACCAGCTCACACCTACATACAGCAGTTCTGTGAGGATACGGGGTGTAGCCCTGAGGACCTGCCGGAAACGATGAACGATAGGTAGGGGTGGCGAGAGAGGGTCAGGGATATCCGTGTTGATGGCACGACAAGATGATGATGAATACTTTGACTCTTAAAGCATTAATATTTCAACGACATATAAAAAGTTTACCCGTTTAAAATGATTTCAAACAACATTAATACATTGGCCCTTAAAATATTGACTTAGGAATAAAGTGTTATGTGTTTCCCCATTTGAAATAATTGCAAAAAAATTTTTATCATATAAAACAAGTTACCATAATTATTAAATTACTCTTAACGCACTTGTTCTCACAAGATCACCGAAGTTAAGTAGCGATGAACCTGTTAAGTACTTAGATGGGTGACTACTTAGTAAAGTAATAGCAGACACTGTATGCCGGAAGAATCGAAGGTTAGTAAATATTTAGAAAAAGTAGTGGAATGTTGATTGACCGGGAAAAGGGGATGTAGTGTTGTTTACTTGCATGTTTTTTTTTTATACTGTATCACTTTTTATAAAAAGTAAGTAAAGTTGGCGACCTTAGTTGAGGGAGACCCGAAGGTTACCTTTTTCAATAACTACTATACCAAGGTGTAGGGAAGGGCGCTACTCCATTCCTTGGATTGCTCCACTTTACTCTTGATACGTACCTTATAATGATGAGTGTTAAGCAAGGCGGTATCAAATAATATTTTTGAATCTTTTTGGTATGACTCGACTTGGGATTGAACCCCGGGTCTCCCGAGCCATTGGCGAACACTCTACATAAGGGGCCAATGGGATGAACCGACACAATGAGACTCGAACTGACTCGTAAAGGCTTGCTAGTCTAGCTTGCTAACCATTACACTACCCGGGGCGCCCCCTCTTCTACCTCTGTCTATCTGTCCGTTCAGCGTTTTCGTGAAGGTCTCTCAACATCTATATGCTTGTTTGTCTCTCTCTCTCTCTCTCTCTCTCTCTCTCTCTCTCTCTCTCTGGGGAATGTTTATGAATCCCCTGTCCCAAATCCAAGTACTCATGATGTTTTCTGAAGTAATGAAACAAGCAATATACAGTGTTTTCCTTCAATCTTGTCATGTTATTGACTATAAAAGCCATGTCCATTGGTCATCAAACCATCCAGTTGGTGGGGCTTAGAATACGCTGATTGTATGCCCTACAGCGGGGTAAGAGTTCCTCAAAAAAGGGGGTTCCCTGTTTATGTACATAAACAGCATCTGAAGGTGAACTCTAAAAAGTACGGAGTTCTCCTTTATTACCATTACTGACGGGTCAACTCTGACCCGGAGTGGTAGTACCTGTTGAGGGTCCCAACTATTGGTCAAATAGATTTGTTTGAAAATTTTTCATATTCGATAGGACCGTGTGCAAAAAAAAGAACCCTGTAAATAATGAACACGATTCCCAAATAATTTATACACAATTATATGGTTTCAAGTAACTGAAAACTCTAGGCCTAACATAACCAAAGACGGGTTGATACGCGGTTAAAATCAACCAGTCAATCAATCAGTCGGTCAATTTACAACCATGCTATCAGGATCTTTTGCCATATTGCCAAATATATAATACTTTACACAAAGAATTAAATCCAAAAATCTAGATTTTAAGATATCAAGCTGATATTACACGTTTTGCGATTTACCTGAGTAATATCAATTTTTCAACTTTAAAATCATTGGTCACATGTTTGATTAGAATTACATAAAACTGATTGATTTACTAGACTCTTTTTTGTGATGAAGAGAAGACAAGACTATTGTCTTCATATTCTTCCTCATTTTGTCTCTAAACATTCCCCCTTTCTTTCTTTCTTTCTTTCTCTTTACACTTGAACCTCCTTTCTTTCTGTCCTCATGCCATAACGTTAACGATTAATCATTCACCCGCTTCCTTCGTTCACCGATCGAAGGTGTACACTTGTCAAACTCACATTGACTGGCAAATGAACGAATGAAATCTTTCGTGATTAACTAATTGAAAAGATCTGCAACCAGGACCTTAAATGCTTGACCAGTCTCACTTTAGTAGTATCAGCCAATAGTTGCATTGGTCGATGCACAATACGACCCGGCCCATAGATCAGGTGACGTAGTGTCGACGTTTCATGTCGTTTGTAATGATAATAACACTAGGCGCCATTATACGCTATAATGAACAACCACAGAAGAACGCGTAATTGGCCCATACAATCCGTCTTCCTTTTGCTGCTCCTCTTTTAAATCTTTTGTTTATATTCTTCTTCTTCTTCTTCTTCTTCTTCTTCTTGAAGTTGATCTCATTTGCGACTTGAATCATTTCTTCTTCTTCTTCTTCTTCTTCTTCTTCTTCTTTCTATCTATCTATCTATCTAATCATCAGTATTAGATGCGAGTAGAACTGAGGTGGTACCACGTGACTGTGAAAATTGCCCATTCGGTTCAATCAGCGGGCATGTTAGAAAATGACAAATTCGTAAATAGAAGTTTGTTATCCGTTGATCCTTTGCGGAGGCGGCGAAAAGTGCAGAAGTGATGGGATCGCGTCGCTAATTCTTTTAAACACTGGTAACAAAACCGCGCATGCGCAAGTGTTTGTTTTGTACTTACGTGTAAAACATTTATTCGTTCGAGTTTACTCATCGGAGTTTATGTGCAGTGAGTAAAGTTATCTGATCACATATACTTGTGTATATAATTGGTTTTGAATAGTTTAATGAGTAGAGATGTGTTTCTAAACGCGTTGTTGCTTTTAAATAGAAAGAGATACTTATTCCTAATTTTGTGCTAGTGTAGATGTATATATATATATATATGTATATTTACTCACTATAATAATAAAACGTCAATAGATCTAATGAAAGAACATGGTCTCACACTAAAAAAAGGCAAGCAGTAGACGATATCTCCCCGAAACTATCATGGATATAAATTGCGCAGATGATCTAGCGCTTCTCGCAAATACTCTTCCATATTGACCCTTGGCATAGCCATCAATCGGGGATTTCTCGAGCATGATGCACCTGCGTAAACAGGCGAAAGCAGATGCGTGGGTTGACAGCCAGAAGGACTAAACGCGTAACGTGTAGCCGTTGTGAAATCATATATGCAGTCACCCACGGCAGTTACAGTCAGTCGTCAGATTTGGATAAACAGTCGGGCAGTTAAGGGGTCCCGAGGAGCGCTAGTGAGTGGCCGGCGAATGTCCAGAGGGGGGCAGTGGCTCCTCCGGTTGAAAAGCCGATGAATTGCTGATTAGGGCTCTGAGTATGGAAGAGCAATGCAGCTAAGAACAAGTTATGGGTCAATATAGCAGTCCTCCGTGTGTCTTTGAGAAATAAAGTTTAGAGAGTTAAATTTTTATAACGTAGTGTTATCTTCATTCCTTCATCATTGGTATACAACAATACACCAATCCATGCCGAGTCCCTACTGCATAGCCTAAAATTTAGTAGACCGTTTCACATATCTTGATAGCAATATCTCATTTATTGAGAGTGATATCAACATACACATAGGAAACACATAAACTGCTAATGACAGGTTAACGACCATATAAAAATTTAATCTCACTCTGATAAAAGATGGGAATTATTGAGTTGTCCTATTTACCCAACCCCTCCGCTCGGGCCGGATATGACACAAGGTCAATTTTTAAGCGGAGTTTAACAGGCTTGAATTCTGAGTTTTCCTTCTCCTAGACTAGTCGCCTCACCAAGGCTGAAGAACCTAGTCTGTCGTACTATTTACCCAATGTTGGAGGGAGAATATTTGGATTCATACCTTTCCCAAGGGTATTAGTGCGATATGAAATGCAATCAGTCTCGTCCAGGATTTCAACTCGTGTCGCCGTGTCCATATCCTGCGACGATAACCATTACACCACGGGCACCTCCATAAAATTATTGAGTTGTAGCCGTCTCAGTATTATTATATGGCTGCACCACCTGGATTTTAATGAAAGACTTGGAGAAAAAGTTAGACGAGAACTACACGGGGATGCTATATACGGTTCTGGAAAAAACAGTAGCTGTACGGCCACTTACTCCTCATCTCACAAACTATCCTAATTAGACGACTAAGAGATGTTAGAGAAGTAAAGACGAACTCATCAGCGGCATTCTAATGTGAGCACGCCATGTTGGCCGTCCAGCAAAGATTTACATTCATCCCCTACATGCAGACATTAGAGTGATGGATGGTAGGGACAGGAGGAGAGAGGGAGACAGACAGACATAGAGTCAAAAGAATCCATGATAGCAGCACAACTTGAAAATTAATAATAATAATAATAATAATAATAATGATAAAAAGAGAAATTCAAATGAGAAAAATTAGCAAGAAAAAAAGATCGACGCAAGTATAGTAGACCATAAAATTAGTTATTAGTGTTGAATAAATTCACGTGTTAAGATGGAAATACGCCTGACCTTCTAACGCAGGAGAATATATATATATATATATATATATCCCTAATCATTTTTTATAAAAAGTTTATTTTCCTGTAAATTAAAGATATTAGGATGTTATCATTTCTTGTGGAATTGGACACAATAAAAACAGATTTTATTTGGTATTACTTATTACCAAACTCTACACCACTCCACTCAGATACTCTGCAGTTTTTCAATTCTGTCCTGTTTTCTAATTTCCGTTTACGTTCTCCACGTGTTTGGAACTGCCTCATATGCATAGTTTTGGTTTTGCTGTAGAGCTTGGTTATAGATAATACTCAATAATATCAGTTTTGATTCTATAAGGAACCACTACAAATGATTTGATAGATAAATGATCGTATAAACATCCCGGTAAATACAAATACTTATACACAACTATAAATATATATATATAAATATTAGTCGGATGAATACAGAGGATCAAGACCCCCCTCACACCAAAAATAGGTGATCTGAGTAAACTAAACTGCATCCGGTGGTGAGACTCCTGATATGAAGTTCTGAAGAGGGAGAAGTACCCTCTCATTGCTATTTATCCGAGAACCAATCTTAGGTTCCAATCTATAAGTCAAATAGATCTGTTTAATTGACAAAGATACTTAATACTGTAAGTAAATTATTTGTTTTTAGAATAGTTACTTGTAGGTATAATTGTTTACTAAGAATTATTATAATTAGTTTACAACTTTGAGCAGATTATTAGAATCGAAATAATTGACAAATCTTAACTAAGTACAAAACGCACTTAAAAAAAAACCTACTATACAAGAAATATAATTATAAACGTACACTGTACGCGATTCCCTAGACATAACAAATTATTATTATAATTTACTCCTTTGAGAGTTTTTCATACCAGCGTCAACAGATGATTTCTCACTCGAGTTTGAGTGACATTAAGTCTCCTCAAGTCTTCAGGAGTATTATCAGTATTCTGGCCGATCTTAATAATGCTGTGGTTTAGATGGTCTCCATTCAACCACTCATTTCCAAGTCCTTTTGTCCCTGTACTAATCATTTGGTTACAATACCGACCGCATCAATTACAATTGGCATCACCGACACTTTCAAGTTTCATAGTTTTTTTAGGTCTCTAGCAAGGTCTAGATATTTATCTCTTTTTCGCTTTCTTTTTGTTTTACCCTATCATTAGCCAGAACGGCAAAGTTCACAATTCGGTAGGTTCATTATTATTATTATTATTAACGAATAGATTGTTGAAATCATATAATTGTGTATAAATTATTTGCATCAAATTTAGGCAATAAATAACCCATAAGGAGTTGATATATCGGTAAACAAATAAATCCAAAGTTGTCATTATCAATGCGTTTCTGTTATCACGTTGAAATAACTGTCGTCGGTCTTACGCATGCGCACCGGTGCTGAGACGTCGTGAAAAGCCGTTATCGGTATGAATGGGTTCCATAATCACAACTAACTTGAATTCTTTGAGAACGAAAAGGCGGTTCCCAATTGGAGGTGAATAAAACTTTCTGTTTTATCCAACTGCAAAGATCTATTTAATAATTCTACAATCGTCTTGTCAGCAGACAAACATGTAGACATAAATGATTCTTTTATAAAAGTGTCGATGAATGGGATCGTCGTGGAACCTTTTGCTAAGGTCAGGCGCCATTGTAGAATCCACAGGAAAGTTTCAATCCTTTTTTCATTTTTCAGTATGTAAAGTCTTTAGAGTTAAAGTCTTGTCAGATGCAAATTTATTCACACAAATACACACACACACACACACACACACACACATATATATATATATATATATATATATCACATTGATAAAGGATTCATACCAAATGTGTACAAAAGAAAATTCCTTCAAATCAACAATCATCATCATCATCATCATGTCGTGCCGCCAGCACGGATATCCCTGACCCTCTCTCACCACTTCTCCCTATTATTCATCGCCTCTGGCAGGTCTTCAGGGTTACATCCTGTGTCCACACATAGCTGCTGTATGTAAGTTCGAGCTGGTCGTCCTGCTTTTGCTTGGCCATATGTGGGGGTCCATAGGAGTACATCACTTATGAGCTCGTCCTTGCTTCTCCAGAAGTGTCCTGCGTGTCTGGTTCGTCTAACTTGTAAATTTTTCGTGATGGGAGGCAAGTGGCCGTATAGTTGGTGTCTTGTGGGGTGTTGTCGCCAGGACTTGTTCAATATTGCTCTCAACATTCTTGTGTAATTGCCGTCTAGTTTCTTCTCCAGTCGTTTAGTTAGCATCCATGTAGTGCATCCATATAGCAGTATCGATACAACCGCTGCCTATTGCTTGGTAGCAAACTCTGCATGACTGACATATATAACATAAACCAAAATTGCAACACTTTTGTAGCAAAAATAAATCCTATAAGAGGTGTACATTTCTTTGACTTCAAATTTTCAGTGCTGTAGATTGTGGTAACAAATAATACTCAATAATATCCTTTCTGAATATACAATACTCCACGAGAAATAAAACCCTGATATCTTCGGTCTGAAAGAAAATTTACTTTTTATAAAAAAAAATTTAGGAGTGCTTTATTTATGATATATATATATATATATAGTACCAACTGCTTTTAAAATCATGTAAGTCTTTATTATCAATGAAAGTTTGCTTGTTTCCATTACTTTCCCCGATTCTTGAAATCAGTATCTGATCTTCAGTATAAAGTGTTTACTGTGCAAATAAATCTTCTTCTTCTTCTTCTTCTTCTTCTTCTTCTTCTTATTATTATTATTATTATTATTATTATTATTATTATTATTGTCATTGTTGTTGTTGTTGTTCATAATGGCGTTGTATTGTTTTCAGTGTTAATTATACTAAATTACAATCATTATTTATCCTCTTACTCTAAAATTTCGTTTTCCACCACAGTTGTTGTTGTTGTTCTTCTTCTTCTTCTTCTTCTTCTTCTTCTTCTTCTTCTTACTTTGCCACCCTTTTATTTTTTCAGTAGGGATATTAAGTAATTTCTTCTTCGTCAGTCTTTTTCTCTTTCTTCATTCATTCACATTTGTTTTCTTTTCTTTTTTTAATATGTTATACCTTGCATCTATTTTTGTTTCTTTGATCTTTTCTTCTTATTTCTCTCTTTATTTGCTCCCTATATTTCCCATAAATATATTACATCATTTCTGTATTATGGGGTCAGTATTAAAAAGAAAAGTAAGGCAAAACAATATGAAACAAGAAATAAATAAATAACGAAAGAAAGACACATGATGTGCAGTGACTGCAGCCATGACCAAAATAATTCGACGGCAGATTATTGCGAAAAAGGTGTAAGTAGTGGTGTAGGTATCAATGACTCTCATCATTCATGCTATTCATGTTACTAATAATAATGAAATGGCGAAAGAGAGAAAACAATTGAAGAAAAAAGAAGGAAAATTTGAAGATAAGGATAAAGAGAAAAAAAGGTTGATATTGCCAGAGGTAAAATGCAAGCAAATGATAACTAAAGAAGAAAAAGGTGACAATGTAGGGAAAGAAGAAGAAAAGAAGGAAGGACAAATGCAGTGAGAGAGAAAAAAGTACATGAAAATAACAAGACAATGTGGATGAAAAAAAAAGAAAAGAAAAAAGAATAATAAAAAAGAAGATATGATGGAAAATAGCCTCCATAAAAAATGAAGAAGAAGAAGAAGAAGAAGAAGAAGAAGAAGAAGAAGAAGAAGAAGAAGAAGAAGAAGAAGAAGAAGAAGGTATTACAACAGCAAGAACCAGAAAAAGAAGAAAGTAAAAAAAGAGGATAATAAGAAAGAAAGAAAGAAAGAAAGAAAGAAAGAAAGAAAGAAAGAAAGAAAGAAAGAAAGAAAGTGGAGGAATTGAAGTGAGAAAAAAGGAAAAAGAGGGGATGAAAAAGAGAGAGCAAGAAAGAAAAAAAAGAAGGAAAATAACAGGAAGAAAAGGAACTAAAGAAAAACATTTCAAAAAGAAAGAAAGAAAAAAAGAAAGAAAGAAAGAAAGAATGTAGAAAGTTAAAGGGAAGAAGAAGAAGAAGAAGAAGAAGAAGAAGAAGAAGAAGAAGAAGAAGAAAAGAGGAGGAGGGAGAATATAACAAGAAACTCAAAAAGAAAGAAAGAAAAGAATTATCGGTGGAGGAAAGTCAAAGAAGAAGAAGAAGAAGAAGAAGAAGAAGAAGAAGAAAAAAAAAAGAAATAATAATTATTAAGAAACAAGAATCACAAAAAGAGGAAAGTAAACAAAAGAAAGAAAGAAAGAAAGAAAGAAAGAGCAATTATAGAGATAAAAGAAATATAAAAAGAGCAAGAAAAAAGAAAACAGAACAAGGATAAAAAGAAAGAAGGAAGGAGAGAGACAGTGGGGAGTTAAATTTTAGCGAAAAAAGGGATATCAAAAGGGCAAGAAAATTAATTGGGAGAAAACAAAGAAATTATGAAAACATAAACTTCCCAAAAAGAAAGAAAGAAAAATAAAGAAGAGAAAAATAGAGAAGCAAAAAGAAATCAAAGCATAACAGAAGAAGAAGAAGAAGAAGAAGAAGAAGAAGAAGAAATGAAGGGGGATTGAGGACGAGTTGGAGACTGAAAAAAATCCTGAACAACAAGCAAAAGAAAGAGCACCTTCTTCAGTGTTGACGACAGCCGTTCTTTTCCGGCAGTGGCGTCGACGTTGTTGATGAGGACGAAGGCGTCGCCTTTTGTTGGCACGGAAACTGCTCAATTAACAACGCTATGACATTTCATTAGCGTTGTTACGTGCTGGGTTACTGGTTGGATCACTGGACTTGACAGGTATGGTGCTCACCTCCTCTCCACACATACCATTGCTCCTCATCATCAGCTGACCACCGTCACTCGGAGGTGCAGACGAGAAATGAAGACATCGCTTAAAATGGCTCAGGCGTAACATTATAGCCGTCAGCTATTTTACCTGGTCTACGCAGGCTGATAGGTGATCGCGCAAAGGGTGTTTTTATGACAACTGACTCTATAAACAAATTATCTATCTATCTATCTATCTGCATATACTTATATATATACATATATGTGTGTGTGTGTGTGTGCGCGCGCGTGTGTGTCGTGTTTCAAAAAGAATGCAAGTCTTTTTGACAACTCGTATTTAAACGATTTTTATTTCTTTGTTGGTCTGAAAACACTAGTTTTAGGCAACCCAATCTGCGAAGATGGCTTTCAAGGATATTTTCTGAGTGAGCTAGTTGAACCCTGGGTCACAAAAATATTCATATGTATGAAAGAAGGAACCGTCTGGGGTCTGTATTATATAAATATATGTGTGTGTGTCTGTGTTTGTGTGTGTAGGGCCCACGTAGGTCGAGATTGATGGGTGTATCCATTACAAACACACGCACACACACATCCGCACATACACACACACACACACACGCATATATATATATATATATATATATATATATATATATATATATATATATATATATATATATTACCCCATGTAAAATTATAGAATTAGCGCACTCAAAGGATGTTTACTTATTTTTTTTTAGCTGTAAATAAACAAATGACGAGTAATAAACGGACAATCTTTTATTTAATAACTGAATATTCTGGATTTGTAAAATATACCTTAAACAAATTAGATTTAATTATATAAGTTAAGAGTATATTTTTTTCTTATGTTTTATAGAAGAAAATATTATGGAATAACTCAATTTCAAGGAAAAATTATTGAACGATCTTGGAATTAGCATTCCTTAAGTAAATGCTATCTGAAACCAAGGTATGCAAATCGCTCTACTTTAAAAAGTTTTTGGAGACCTCAACAAAAAGGCCTGATGATAGTCTGGACAAATTAGCGCAATAAAAGTTCTTAATTTCAAAAGAAATGCTGAAGTTTGAAGAAAATGAGGTTAAAATTTGAAGAGAAACAGTTATGGTGTGAGGACAATTGGAAGAAAGTGATGTTCAGTGATGAATCAAGAATCTGCATGGGCCAAGGTAATGATACTGAAACGTGTGCCGGGTGCTATTTAAACGAAACATTTACAGATGACTGCCTGGAGTTAATTTTCCAAGTTATTCATGATATATGATGAGTTGACAATCATAACCTCAACAATCAATTCACATGTGTACATTGAAATCCAGAGGAATTTTCTCATTCCATCGATAGACAATAGGTTTGGTGATGATGAAATCATTTTTCTGGACGATAATGCATCTTGTTACCGAACAAAGAGGTTAAAGCTTTTCTTTATTGTTTGGTTTAGTTTGATTTTATGATATATCAACCATTGTAACTTATTTAATCACAAATCCATTTATATATATATATAAGTTCCATTTCAAACCATTCTGCTTAACATAAGTAGACAGTTTGAATGTCAAAAACAGTTATATTTCAAACAATTCAGTTTAGCAAAAGTACACTGTTTAGTTCTATTTAACTCCTAGATAGGACCCTATCAAGTGCTATCACTCCGAGCTAGAGTGGACCGGGGAGCAATGGCAATAAAGAGGTACTCTGCATTTCTCAAAGCTTCAGCATTACTTGAGCCTCAAAATCAGATTATTTAGTGTCATAAACAGGACACCCGTTGGAGGGGTCTTACCCTTCTGCAGAGACTCAGTCAATGTATTCTGCAGCCCTAGCAAACTGTGCCAAGTTTTTCTTTAGGAAAGGTATATAAAATCAATGACATGGTCAGCGAACAAATCAAATCTAATTCCAACTGCAAAATTATGGTGAAATTTTTTATAAATAGTCTATAATACACACACACACACACACACACACACACACACACACACACACACACACACACACACACACATATACATATATATATAATTCTAAGTAGAATTAAAAGATGAACTAATTGCATTTAATATTTTTAGTGCGTAATGTTCGATAGAATTTTATTTTTGTTTATATATATATATATATATATGTGTGTGTGTGTGTGTGTGTGTGTGTGTGTGTGTGTGTGTGTGTGTGTGTGTGTGTGTGTTACCCACCAATATACTACTTTGTCGATTGGGGCAGGAGAATATGCCGACTATACCTCTACAGAAGAGTAAGACCCCCCCTATCTTAACGCGGCTACCTGTTGGTCGTGGGTTAGTAATAATGCTTAAGGACGGAATCTTGTGACTGAGCAGTTTGTCACCCGGCCATTGGGGTGGTCACATAACTTGCAACATTTCTCTTTGGCCCTTACTAAGACAGACGGACTATTGGAGAGGCCCTATCCGATCAATCGACTAATCATCGCATGCCCAAGCAGCAATATGAATATCTCGAATGTATTCTTCAAATTGCTTACAAGTACACAATCCAATTTTATTTTAAAGGTGCTAGAAGTCAGTGGCTGAGGGTCATTTGCGCTATAATTGAAGGCATTTAAACTGTATGCAAACAAATGATTAATATTATATAGAATTATTCGTATTAAATACCAATACTTGAAACCATTTAAACAAATGAGCTATGGCTCGTTTAAAAATCATGTTACCTACAGACTATTAGCTTTGAAATTATATATATATATATATAGTGTGTGAACAGAATTTTGCTTTAAATAAACCACAAGGGTTTATATGCCACAAAATACGTCCAAAACAAACCAAATGAACAACATGCAAACCGAATATGGAGTTTGTAAGCAATATCCTTTATGAGGTTGAAAAACAGGGAGAGAGAGGGGGGGAGAGAGAAACAGAGAGAGAGAGAGAGAGAGGAAGAGAAAGAGAGCGAGAGAGAAAGAGAGAGTGGAAGAGAGAAATGAGACAGAGAAGAGGGGGACAGAAAGATGAACCTGTGTGAACGTGTGTACGTTAATGCATTGACCTCCCCGCAAAATATCAATCCGTTAGTCCTTCGCTTATGCAAACATTACGGTAGACTTTAAGCTTATTAATAGTTTTAAGCTTATACACACACACACACACACACACACACACACACACACACACAGAGTCATAGACACGGAGACTTATATATATGTTATTCATACATATCTTTTACACGTACATATACATATATATATCACTTCCCCAGCGTCTATACTTTCTTCCCATTTATAATTGAAACGCATACATTCACGCACACACATACATAATTCTCACACATATGTGCATGTAATTCACGCACACACATATATTGCTTTTAACATATCCATATATGCATTCTATAAGTTTCCAGACTTTTTTGAACAGGCATTTAAGATTGTCGTAGACTCTTGAAAATCCACTATGTTATTGCTATACATCTTATGAGATGACTGACCAATTTTTATGATTTCAGCTTTAAATGAACAGCTACAGCAGCAATTGGAATACACCCTACTAAAACCTGATCGTCACAGCTGGTGAATTGCAAAAATGCAATCTGGACCTGAGGAAGAACGATATGCAATAAAATTGTGTTTTAAACTTGGAAAAAATGCCACAGAAACGTATGGAATGCTTCAGACTGCTTTTCAACCCTCTTGCATGAATCAAGCATCAGTTTTTGAGTGGCATAAGAGATTCAAGGAAGGCAAGGAGTCTGTAAGGGATGATAAGAGGGGAAAGAGGAGTAAGGAAGTCAGAACACCAGAGTTGATTGACCAAAGGGTTAAGGTTATTATGTTGAAGTTTTAAAGAAGTTCAGGAAGAGATTCCGTCGAAAGAGGCCAGCACTCTTCAAATCGGGTCAGTGGCATTTCCACCAGGACAATGCAACAATCAACAACTCCATCCTTGTCACAGACTATTTGACCAAGATGGGCATCAAGACAGTTCCTCACCCTTCCTATACTCCCTGTGACTTTTGGTTATTCCCAAAGCTCAGAGGCTGTCGTTATGAGACAATTGAGGAGATGAAAGAGGTTTCGACGAAGGTCATTGACACGCTCACACAAGAGGATTTTGATTGGGCCTTCCAGAAGTTGTTGGAACGGTACAACAAGTGCATTGCAGCCGGAGGAGAATACTTCGAAGGGGACTAGAGTTTCATGTATGTACTATCAATAAAAGTGCCCATACGAAAAAAGTCTGGAAACTTATCTATTGATCCTCGTATATACTACACTTCCTCATAGATATTCTTCATATATACGCATATAAATATATGTTATTCTCACACATACAAACAAACACACACACACACACACACACACACACACACACACACACACACACATGTACATATTATTCACACATTCACATATATTTATTGTTCACATACATATTATTTACATATGTATATGTGTGTGTGTGTGTGTTTGTGTGTGTGCGTATTATTCCGCCTGCATTTATATTTTTCACAAATACGCATACAAATAGACTATTCATGTACACATTTATAGATAATGTTCTCAACACCCGCACACACACATGCACATACATAAACACATGAATATGTATATATTTTATTCCTCCCACATCTACAGTCTTCACATATACGCATACATATAGCTTCACACAAACATATATATTGATATTGTTCACTCACACACACACACACACACACACATATATATATATATATGAAATACTAATATACATATTAAATAGATTTTTCATTAGTTCATACCCACCTTTTTTCGGTCCCTCTCACTTGCATCCTCTCTTTCACGAGTTTCTGCAGGGCGTGTATTATTGTCGTGCTGGGTCGTGCCAAAAAAGGTTTCGAGATCACTGCCTTATCGTAACCCGTTCATCACATCTTCAGCCAATAAACCGTATTCTCTCATTCAGTTCTATCAAAATGTTTTGCATCAAAACCAATAATCATTGCTAAATATTTCCTGATAACTTCTGGCTAAGAAAAAAAAAAAGTTTTTACTTTTTATCTTTTTTTGAAATCAAATTTGCAGTCAGGTTATTACCGCCTAGCTTTTCTACGGAGTAGTTTATTCGTAGTTGGCTACGAAAACGTTGTAAAAAATGAATAAGAATTTTTGTTTTGTAGAATTGATCTACTTGATTTTTACCCATGCCTCCCACCAGGTAGAATTTGGCACAAGCTCTTTTTTATGGTGGGAATTAGTGAAGAGGAAGGTTGCGCACGAGCCGAGTTCACTAGGGCCGAAGGCCAGGTACAATGTGACCTATCCTCGTCATTACTAAGTCTCCCGGCATGAATCCAGGTGAACTTTCTGGTCATAGATTCACTAGATCCAAAGACCTAGAGCAATGTGAATCCATGTTTGTCGTTATTTGCCACTCGGCACAAATGCCAGTCGGCCGGTTGAAGCCACTTCCTGTTCGAAGGCTGTAATTGACCGGCGAAGTGGCCGAGTGGTTTAGAATTGATGTACTTATGTATAAAGGACAATGTAACTTTACATATACATCACTGCCCATTATAATGAACATTATATATATATATATATATCATCAAGTCGTGCTGATGGTACGGAGTCTCTTGATCCTCCTTTGCAATTCGTTCTTATCATCCATTGCTTCTGTCGGGTTCTCTAGACTGTATCCAGTGTCCGCGCTGAGCTGTAAAATATAAGTCCTTGCTGGTCAGCCGACATGTCGATGTGTAGGAGTCCATAGTAGAATGTCGCTTATGAGTTCGTCCATACTTCTCCAGCAGTGCCCGGCATGTCTGGTCCGTCTTACTTAGATAGTTTGTGAGATAGAAAGAATCTGTACTACTGCTATTTTACGGGTCACTGCTTCCAGGATTTGTTCAGAACAGCCTGCAATATGCTTGAGTAGTTTTCAGCTAGTTTTCCTCCATGTGCTTTCTTAAATTCCAAGTGGTTCGGCTATACAATAGTACCGAAGAATTCCTGTTTTATTTCAATAGAGATAGAATTTCCATGTAGTCGATAACTTGTCAATAACAGTTCATGTGTTTCCTATGCGTACGTCGAGATCCCTTTCAGTACATAGGATGTAGTTACGTAGGTATGTTAAATGGTCTACAAATTTCAGAGGTTTCTGATTAAATGTGAAGATAGCACTATCTTGTTTTAATTTCATGAACTCTGTTTTATCGGAGTTTACGTAGAGGCCAATACCCCTGGCTACCTTCTCCTGGCTATGCAACAGAGATCCGGCATGAATAGGTGTATTTATGAGAAGCGCACGGTTATCTGCGTAGTTTGCATCTGTAAATGTTTCTGCGTGATTTAGTCTGCTTCTTGCCTTTTGTGTATGTTTGAAACTATTTTCATTTTATTAGATCTATTGACGTAAGAAGTAGTTAGATTTTATAAATACTTGAAAAATCGTTTATGTTTAAAAATACTAGAAATGATGTCAGATTTCTGTTTTTACGAATTAAATGTTTGCTAGAAGAAAACTCTATTTGAGTGTTTTCTGTTGGTATTAACGTTAATAATTAATGTTTGCATAATTCTTTTCTTTTAGAGAGTGTCTTTGTATTTTTTGCCTTAATCTGTCTCAAAGAAATTACGCTTGGTTGGTTAAAATCTTAAGTTATTATATGCTGTTCTCAATAATTTACTCATAATTTGGCTACCTCACGTGGTCTATTGATTAGCGGACCATTTAAAGTGAGTTCGATTCTCACTGGGTTCCCTATGATTCTGATCTTATGCTAATATAAGCCAAGCCTAGTAACTTGGGCGCTTGATGAGGTGTAATGTTCAGCGAACTAGACTAACAGACAATTACTAGTGAGTTTGATTCTAACTGAGTACCTATTAGTTCCAACATTGTGCCAAACTGAGCTAAGCTTAGTAAATGACAACTGGTTTAACTTGAAACATTAATAATTTGTTGAAATCTAAACTAAGTAAAAAGTCTTAAGAGAAGTATGTATTTACCCAACCCCTCCGTCAAGGTAGGATTTGACGCAAGATCAATTTCTAAGCGGAATTAAGTTGTTTTGAATTCAGTTTTCCTTCTCCTAGACTGGTTGCCTAACCAAGGTTAAAGATACCGTCTACCCTACTATTTACCATTAGCTAGTGGAAGAATAGAAGGATTTATACCTTTTCCAAGGGGATTTGAGAGAAATGAAACACAAATATCTTCGTCGAGTGAATTGAATTACCATGATCAGAAAATCCGTTGAACATTTGCGCGCGAGATACGGAAACACCGGGCAGCTGTTTCGATCTTATTAGGTCTCATCAGCAGAGTTATACCGTGATCTCCACCACTGAAGATTGAACCAGCGACCACAGAATGCAGAACCGAAATTCTACCATTGAGCTATAGCCCACATCGCACATAAGTGATGTCTAATCAACTAGTCATGGTAATTTCGCGGCCAATTAACCTGAATGTGTCTTGCAAGTTACATCCGTACACTTTACAGAGGACACGGTCACCTCCAGGGCTACGTCTTCCCAGGAGGATTGGAAATACGCATCTGCGTGATTATTATAACCTCAAAGGCAAGAATATAGATGTACATTTTCTTTTTTAAGTAGAGGAATTATATTTTTGATTGAATTACCACGACCAGAAAATCCGGCAAACACTTGCGCGTGACATACGGAAACACTGGACAGCTGTTTCCATCTTATTAGGTCTCATCAGCCGTGTTATACCGTGATCTCCCTCAACTCACTTGCGTGCGATGTCGACCGATACCTCAGTGGAAGAGTTTCGGCTCTGCATTCTGTGGTCGCTGGTTCGATCTCCAGTGGTGGAGATCACGGTATAACCCTATTTACCAACCCCTCTGCTCGGGCAGGATATGACACAAGGTCAATTTTTTAAGCGGAGTTTAACAGGTTTGAATTCAGAGTTTTCCTTCTCCTAGACTAGTTGCCACACCAAGGCTGAAGAACTCAGTCTGTCCTACTATTTACCCATAGCTGGAGGGAGAATAATTGGATTCATACCTTTCCCAAGGGTATTAGTGCCATGTGAAATGCAATCAGTCATGTCCAGGATTTGAACTCGTGTCGCCGTGTCCATATCCTACGACGATAACCATTACTTCCAGTGGAGGTGCCCGTGGTATAACACTGCTGGTGAGACCTAATAGGTCAAAACAGCTGTCCAGTGTTTCCGTATGTCGAGCGCAAGTGTTCTGGTCGTGGTAATTCAATTCACAATATAATTCCTCTACTTAAAAAAGAAAATGTACATCTTCGTCTAGTATTTGAATTCAGATTGCCGATTCCGTTTCCTGCGACGATAACTGTTACGCTAATGCTAATCTTGCTTTCGCATTTAATTAGTAAATTACATAAAAATGCTAAATAAATTCATTTATGTCATTTTTCAAGGATTAATGGAAGTACAGCGAAATCTTACATACATCAGTGGACACATATGCAGACTAGAGAACCTGCCAGGAGCGATAGGATGATAGGGATGGATGGCGAGAGAGAGAGACAGAAAGGGAGAGAGAGAGAGAGAGAGAGAGAGATTTAGGAAGCTATGTGCTGTCTGTGCGACTTGATAGTGATGAAGATGCATCTGAACGTATGAAGATTGACGTATGAAAGGTAAAAAGATATTCAGGTCGTGTTCTATTTTGTCTTATTCTGATAAAGTGGATATCAACAAATTTGTTCATACAAACGTTAATGGTAACTCATCAAAGACTGAGATTGTATTTCCGCCTTTTATTTCATGCCACAGGCCAAAATGACACATCCATCCCACAATAGATACATCAAGAGAGAACACATTGGGAACAAGGAATAGGAAATTGAAGACACAAAGATTTCAATGTGGACCGTAATGAATAATCTGTTTGGTGAGATCGAATTGACATCAAATGAAGGTTGCTTCATCGACCAGTTCTCGGGGGTGAAATAAAATATCGGATTAAAATTTACAAAAAAGGAGGCACCTTTTTTTTGTATTTATAATTTCAAAGTTTACTTCGGATACATTGAACTACGAAAGAGGTAATTTACAAAAACAAAAATGCTTCCTCGCGCGGAAATTCGGAATATGTAAGCCTCGATCCAACAATTAGCACACGCGCACACCCACGCCCACGCCTCAGAACAATAGTATAAGGTTTATCGTCATAGAAAACTGAAAAGGCGACCCGAGTTCAAATCTTGGAGGAGGCTGTTTATATTTCCTTTTCTGCTGATGTCATTGTGCAAGGGACTATTCCTTCTCCTAGCTATAAGTAAATAGTTGGTCAGGCTGTTTCTTTAACCTTGATAAAGCAACTAAGCTAGAAGAAAACTGAAATACAACCGGCTTTATTTCGCTAAAAAGTTGACCTTGTGTTACATCCTGCTCGAGGTGGAGGGGTTGGATAAATATACAGAGAGAGAGGGGGGGTTTGGAGAGAAAAGATATTAAATAAACCAATTTATAAACTTTAATCAATCTGTATTTGCTGTTGTTTAAGAATAACAAACATTTTCCTTTTTATGTGAAATTACTTTATACGTTATAAATTAAAACACAAACGTAATCGGAACAACATATCTTACACGCCATATATATATATACATATATCATCATCATCATCATCATCATGTCGCGCTGGTAGCACGGATATCCCTGACCCTCTCTCGCCACTCCTCCCTATCGCTCATCGCCCTAGGTAGGTCTTCAGGACAACATCCCGTATCCTCACATAGCTGCTGAATGTATGTTCGTGCTAGTCATCCTGCTTGTATATACATATATACTAAATGATAAAGTAACCCATTAGAAGCCCTAAAGAAAATCCACTAAATTTTGCCTACCATGTAGTATTAAGAAAAACCTATGTAACAAACATTTCAAATCAACCAACTCACTCCCTAGTTTCACAACTAAAAAGCCTTTAAAATTTCCCATGAATGAAATTGCAGAAGCAAAAAAGTAATGTATTCACTGGACTGCACGCGCAGCCAAAAAGAAAACTTAGGGGAGTCAAAATAAACATTTTGCTTTAGATGAAATGACTATAGACATAGAATCAAATCGATGGATTACAGCAAAGGATACTTGTAGAGCAGCATTTTCGCATAAATAGTCACAAGTTTGACAGATGCAAAATTCAACATCGGACAAAGAATTGGAGGAAAAAAAACAAAAAATAAATAGAAGAAAAACAGACATGACAACAATAACAAAAACTCACCAAGGTAAATGGATAAAACGCTTAAAGACATTGGCACCAACTAGATGTGACATGAAACTTAGTGGCTCTACCTTGAAATAGATTTGGCAGACTTAAGGTGGCAAATAAGTATCTAAATAAACAAATAAGCAGGGCTAGTAGTCACGGCTGATTGGAAACACATTCTTCATAGACTTAACATATACCTCCCAAATGAACAACTCACTAGTCAGTAGTCTTTACTACAGATATATAAAGGTCAGTTGAAGATACTTGGATACTAGAAAATAATTTTCATTCGACAAACGAGTACGTTACGTCAGCAGTGCAGTTTTCATCGCTTCTTTTATGGCATAGAATCTCCTTTGAAAACTTTTTCAAAAACTTCCTTAGAAACTTTTTTCCACACATTTTTTTCCCGGAAGATGATATAAGATCGAAACTTGTTGAGAGCTATCAAAAAATAAGAAATATAAAAGTAATATTCCTATTTGTCGTATCATTTTTTTTCATCTTTGTGTATATATATATATATATATATATTTGAACAAAACTTATGGAATTATATAATTTACCTTTATATTCTTATTTTTCCTTGATGAAATGTTCTACGAAGCTTTAAAATAAAAAGTTATTTCATACTTAGACTTTCTTAACATCGTTCTGATCTTTATGCTCGCTACTGTATATATATACTAAACGACGCGTGTACCCACTACCTTCCTGTTCTAACAGCAGTATATTATGATACTGATACTTAGATTTAGGAAGCCGTGAGAGATTGCAATTACTATTTCTCGTTTATATCCGGTATATCAAGAATTTTATATCCGGTATATCGAGAATTTGAATGATTAAAAAGAGATGTTCAACACAAACGTAGACCCTACTCAGTTATCATTCAATTTTACATTGGACGGGAATTTGTTTTTAAACTCTGAGTTAAATCATTTTAAGTGTATTGCTCTGATGCGCCATTTTTACATTTGCGTACAGTGATGATTCTATCAATCTGTATGTAAGCATGTATGTACATTCAGGATGCGACGGTGAAGTGTTGTCTAAATTACGCAAAAATGAAAATAACGCTCACGTCTTCATCAGATATATTTCTCAAAATTACATTAAAAAATATCTTGAAATATTATAGATTACATTTGAAAGAATTAGGCATTGGTTTCATCCACAGCGTCTTAATTTTGGAACCTCCTCCAAGCCTTTTCGACGGTCTCATTTAAATTGCAAAAGCTGCCGTTGTCTTGCTTTTAGTTCATCTTTAGGGTTGCACGGAATTTTGTTGGTCTCTTGCTCAACCACTTCCTACACGGAGATTGCAATATGGGGAGTTAGGTGGCCAGATGTGATCGCAGAATTTTACTTTCAGCTATCACTAATTTCTCTTGCTAGTGTGATATTGTGCAAAGTTCTGTTGCCAGATATAATGTCTTCCACAAGCGCTACCTCCTCCAGTCACTCGATGAAGGCCACTGTGTTGTCTGACGTCATACGGGAAGATAAATGAATGGAGGCATGGAGTTACCATTGCTAGAGACCACCCCAAACACCATAATATGGACTAGATGTTTAGTTTTTCTCACTATCGGTACATCTAGCGTGAACAGAGAAAGTCAACAGTTGTTATGTGAGTTCAACATCTGATTATTGTAGTAATGTTTCTCATTTGAAAGAAACCAAAGCATGTTCTGTTGAAGTTTTTTCGAATATTTTCAGCGTGATCTTTCCTCTTGTCCTTTATGGCCTGTGGGAAAAATTGACCCTTTCTCATCTTTTATGAGAAATACCTAATGTCTTGATGCACTATCAGCCTAATAAGAAATTCACACATCTCCATGTCCCTTGCTATGGACTTGATTGATTTGCTAGGATCGTTGTTAATCATGACCAGGATCTCAACAACAAATTCACGAGTTCTGTTCTAATCATAACGATCAGAAGAAGGCTTCCTAGCTATTGTACATTTTTAATAACCATTGGGCTAGTCCAACTCTTTTCAAATCCTCTGGACTGGCCTGAGATTGACTCTCAAACACTCAGAAATCTTCATATTGGAGTTTCTGGAGTGAATGCCAGGAAGTGCAGCATGCTGTTCCCAATTTTCTAGAGGGGTGAATTGTGTCGTGGTTCTGCATTTCTTACAATACCCAACCTACTTATGTTTGGCGTATAGTAGACAAATCTTGAAACAAAAAAAGGGCATACGCAAAATTGCAATATGTATGTATCTACGTATGTATCTATTAATCTATCTGTGTGTGTGTGTGTGAATATGTGTGTGCTTGTGTTTGAGAGGGTGCGTAGGAATAAAAGTGAGACATAAATTCATCGATTTCAGTGTTTAAAATATGGAGCATTAAATAAGTATCCCACACACTATCAAAAATTTGATTGACCAACTTATTAATTATAGCTCATATGTTTGCAATATAAGATAGATAGATAGATAGATAGATAGATAGATAGATAGATAGATTTTCCAGAATTAGTTAAAAAAGACCCACATGTGAACAAACACCTCACTTGCTAGATATTTTGCTAGGTAGATATATATGAACAGAATAAAACAAATAGATTTGAACAGACCAAGATAGATAGATAGATTTGTACACTTTCATTTCTAAATTAAATTAATAATACATGGTTTTTTGCTATTTGCCTAATTGTTCATATATGAGGTACGCGAACAAGGAATCGGTAGACTGAGAAAGAAGTGTGATAATATGTGTGTATGTGTGGGTAACCAGAGGGTATATACGTAGTTAAGGGGTGTGCACTTGAAATATTCCCGTTAAAAAAAAGGCCTGATGATAGTCTGGACAAATTAGCACACAATGAAAGTCCTTAATTTAAAAAGAAATGCTGCAGATGTGAGAATTGCTTTTGTTGTGTTTCAGGGATTTCAGAAGCTTGAATTGTCACAGGCCACAATAGAATGGCGACAGAGTGAAGTGAGCCAATCATAAAAAGCAGACACCCAAGATTATCGGGAGAATTTCAATTGTTTCGTGGGGGACGAGAAAGAGCTTTTTCGACAGTTTGTCACTGCATGATACGAGACAGAAGAAATAAAAGGATTAAGGTATTTGGGGGAGGTCTTATTCAATGAAGCCCGGCTGAACTTAGCGTAATATTTGCGAGATAGCGAGACAGAAATAGAGATATAAGGGGTGCTACCTACAAAAGTGCGGAGAATTTGACCCTGAAAAAAGGTCCCTGCAAATACAAACTTTGAGTGGGAATTTTCAGTATTGATTTTGAGCATTTTTAAATACTGCGAGTTTATTCGATTTTTCAATAAGAAAAATCTGGACTGTCTTTAATTGGAATCATTTTGAGATGAGGCTTCCTAATCTGAGAATTAATTTTTTATTTATTGCGGACTTCAGGGCCCGTGGCGCAGCGGATAGAGGCGTTGAGTCTCTGCGGTTCCAGGTGAGCATTGTCAGAAGATAGCGGTTTCAAATCCTACCCAAGCCGGCCAGAGGTTTACTTGGCCAAAAAACGTGGTGCGATAGACAGCAACTATGGAAGGCAGTAATTACTGGGGATACGGTTACAAGACTCAGCATTCCTATCCGAGGTCGTGGTAAATCACCTGAAGAAGGCCAGAGGTGAAATTTGGCCGAAACGTAGTGAAAGAAGAAACAACACAAAAATTACCAAGATAAGGACAAAAAGTCCGCAATAAATAAAAAATTAATTCTCAAAATCTGGACTGTTTATATATATCATCATCATGACGTGCCGCTAGCACGGGTTTTCCTCTCTCACCACTCGTCTCAATTGTCCATCGCTCCCGGCAGGTCTTCCTGGCTACATTCTGTATCAGTACAGAGCTGTTGTAGATAGGTTCTAGCACGTCATCCAACACTTGCTCGTTTGTGTGAAAGGGTCCATAGGAGTACATCGCTTATGAGTTCGTCCTTACTTTATATATATATTTTTTCCATGAGGGTCGTTCAGAAAGTTCTAAGCTTCCCTGAGAAAAAAGATCCACGGCTAAACATTTTTGTTGTGTCAACAGACTACCACTTTTTATAAAATCAGAAAAATTAATTCAGATTTCTGTTTCGATTTCTGTATAGGTGAAACTCATATAGGTGCGAAGTGTGCGAGAAATCTAAAATCTAGGTAAAGCTTAGAACTTTTGGAACAACACGTGTGTGTATATATATATATATAGTGGGTTATTTATTATGGATGTGTTTATCTTAGGGTAATACTGTATGTATGTATGTATGTATGTACGTACGTATGTATCCAACCCTTCCGCCACGGGATGTATGTGACACAAAGCCATTTTTTAAAGCGGATTATAGCTGATTTGAATTCAGAATTTTCTTTCTCCTAGACTGGTTGTCTTAACAGAGCTACAGAACCCAGTCTGTTCAACTATTTGTTCACCTCTCTCTCTCTCTCTCTTTCTCTCTCATTCTCTCTTTCTCTTTCTCTCTCTCTCCCTCTCTCTATATATATATATATATTTAATAATATATATCATTGGCATAAGGGTTAGCGTTCGCCAATGGTCCGGAAGACTGGGGTTCAATCTCAGGTATAGTCATACTAAAGCCTCAAAAATGGTACTTGATGCTTCCTTGTATTATAAATTACGGATTAAGGGTAAGTGGAGCAAACCATGGAAAGGAGTAGTGCTCTTCCCTACATCTCAGTGTAGTAGCTATTGAAAAGGAAGTATTCGGATCGCCCTCGACTATGATCGGCCAACTTATATATATATATATATAATCAATCATATATATTAGTGCGAAGTGTATCAGGAACAGCCTCATCCAGGAATTGAACTACGGTTGCCGGTTCGATTTCTGATGACAATGTATGTATGTATGCATTGTCCAATAAAACTAAATATCTTGTGTGTCAAATTTATGTCAGAAACTTTAAAACACTTGCCAACATAAAGAGCCACACCCATTCATGGCACGGTTAATTATTCTTTTACAAAATGATAACATGTGATAGCCACCGTTAAATTTGAGGTGGCAACCATCATTTACTAATCTATGTGTCTATGTACCCACGAATATGTCTCTATAGATAATCCAAAATAAATGTCTTCGTAAATAAATCCCAGTTGTACTTGACACGTGTCGGTTCGGCAAGGGTCAAACAGTTAAACCTTTGACAAAACTGAATTAGATCAACGAAATACAAAAGCCAGTATCCAGACCTTTAAATTAACCCTTTTCTTCATATCTCAAATACGCGATAAATACATAGATGTTTGAATAAAAGTCTTAATAGTAATAATTGTTTTTGGGAGTGAATATTTTTTTTCAAATAAAGACTTTTTATTTACTTGTCTGTTCAATGCTTGAAGGCTCCGCAATGTCTGGAAGGAGGTCAAGACGTTGATTCACTTTTTGTGGATTTATGTTAAATCTTCAGATGGGCACAGATGCATGACTGTGTAATTGACACACATAGAAATTTGAAAAGAAAAGGTGGAAAACTCACAAATTTGCAGGTATTCTCAGGAAAACTTTCATCATGGACTTTCGGTGACTATAGCCTACTGTCGGTGTGGCTTAGAATACACTAAGTGTATCCTCTACAGAGAAGTAATTCGTCTCCCGAAAAAGTAGGGGGTCCTCGGCATCTGATTTGAATTCAGAATTTTCTTTTTCCTAGACTGGTTGTCTTAACAGAGCTACAGAACCCAGTCTGTTCAACTATTTGTTCACCCCTCTCTCTCTCTCTCTCTCTCTCTCTCTCTCTCTCTCTCTCTCTCTCTCATTCTCTCTTTCTCTCTCTCTCTATATATATATATTTAATAATATATATATATCATTGGCATAAGGGTTAGCATCTGTTCATGAGTATCGAGTTCTGAAGACCTTGGAAATGTGGAGTACTTAATTGTCATTACTCCTTGGCCCACTTTTACCAGAAGTAGTAGTACTTGTTAGGGCCTCATCTCTGGGCAAAAAATACCTGTTTTGAAATTTATCATATTTGATAGGAACGCAGTTCCCAAACCTCTCGTAATCCTATTTACCAACCCTTCCGCTCGGGCAGGATATGACACAAGGTCAATTTTTAAGCGGAGTTTAACAGGTTTGAATTCTGAGTTTTCCTTCTCCTAGACTGATTGCTCCACCAAGGCTGAAGAACACAGTCTGTCCTACTATTTACCCATTGTTGGGGGGGGGGAGAATAATTGGATTCATACCTTTCCCAAGGGTATTAGTACTATGTGAAATGCAATTAGTGCTATGTGAAATGCAATCAGTCTCGTCCAGGATTTGAACTCACGTCGCCGTGTCCATTTCCTACGACGATAACCATTACACCACGGGCACCTCCACAAACCTCTTGTAATAATATGATCCTAGACGTGTTGACATGTCATTAAAATCAATCAATCAATCAATAATTTAACCCATTACTACTTGGAGTAGATGTTTCATTATTTAGTTGTTAAGGTGATTACGTGTATGATAGTTGGTTAGTTGATTAGTAAATCCTTTTTGTTTTGTTTTTGGCAAAAATTCTATTGTTTTTGTCACCTAATAATACAGATCCTTAATAAACAACCATTGCTTCAAATAAATATTCTTAATCTAAATAATTGGCACACGTTTATATGGTTTTAAGTTTTCCTATCTAATACTAATATAGCCCGGTCAGTTGGGGCTGTTGAATATACCGGTTGGATCTCTGCTAAGGTGTAAGACACTCACCAACGAGTGTTCTGGATATGACACTAAACAATCTAATGGTGAGGCTCCAATAATGCTAGAGTTTTGAGGAATGCGGAGTACACCTCCATTGCCATCGCTTTCAGGTCCACTGTGACCCGGAGTGGTAGCCACCTGATAGGGTCCTATCGATGACTCAGATATAAATATTTAAACTGACTGCAAACAAATGACTTATGCTCGATTCAATTGTTTTTAAAACCATTTAACTCTGTAGAAACAATCGCAATACTAGTCTACAAACAAATTAGTCGTAACTCATTTAAAAATGAAATTGCCGACAAACTAGTAAAAGTAAAGTTGGCGACTGTAGTTAAGAGTGACCAGAAGGCTCCCTTTTCAATAGCTACTACACTGAGGCGTAGGGGAGGGCGCTACTCCCTTCCTCGGATTACTCCACTTTACCCTTGATATGTACCTTGTATTGCTGGGTGTTAAGCAAGGAGGTATCAAGTACCATTTTTAAAGTCTTTGGTATGATGCGACCTGGGATTGAACATGGGTCTCGCAGACCATTGGCGAACACTCTACCCACTAGGCCAATGAGCTCTTATATATTATGTATATATAGCTAAATGACAAACAAATGACTTATGTTAAATTGTTACTGTTACATAATAATACTTGAAACCATTTATCTGAGTGCAAACTAATGATTAGTAGTAAATAGAATAATTTATATAAGATAGCAATCCTTGAAATCATTTAATTGTGAGGCAAAAAAGTGAGATCAGGTTCGTTTAAATATGTTATCAAAAAAATGTGTCAACAAATCATATATATTTAGTTAACAGGATTTCGCATTAAATAACCTACATAAACCAAAACCCAGCATACCTAATACTAATAACTATCAAACGGATTCATTTGGCTTATACATGAGACTCAAGCAAGTACTACCAGTCGTAGTCAGGTTAAAATGCGCCTGGGAGTAATGGCAAGTAATTTATGACTCAGCACTCTCCAGAGTTGCAGAACTAGAGCCTCACCGCGTGATTCAGTTTAGGGTTATGCCCAGAACATCTCGTTTTGTGGGAAATGTTCTTACTCCGTTATAAGGGATACATTCGGTGTCTTTTACGTTCCCCTTAGCGATGGAGTATGTGCCGGAATCAACAGTATATCAGACAGATATAGAGAGAGATTAGAGAACAGTATCCCATTTTTAACATTATTGATTTTTGTGAAGTCTACTTTCCCTCAATTCTGCCGATCGCTGAATCAAAACAACTTCTGAACTTTTCTCTTTTCTATAATCTGATTCTCAACTGTTTAAAAAACTCAAACTTTTACAAAATTAGGAAAGGTACATACTTGTCAAAATAATCTTCGGACTTCTTTTAAATATAAAAAGAAAATAAAAGTACAAATTACATGCTCAATTATATGAAATACTATTTTAACCTAATTTTTAGGGGTTAATAAATACAGACACGGTGAATATCAAAAAAATAAAATGTACGTTGACTTACGAATCTTTCTCAACGTTAAATATTGAACTTAATCAAAAATTTTATTTAATTTATCTCGCAAATTTTAGATTTTTATCTTTTGGTTTGGTTTGGTTCCTGGCATATCAATGCATATCAATGCATATCAACTTTCTACATAAATGTCAAAGGCATCCTTGTAGAAGATCAGAAGTGGGTCTATTCAACACATAGCTTGGTTGCGGGGAGTAAGGTGGCTCATACCTTTCCTTAGAGTATTAGTCCAAAAGTGAACATAATAGCGTGACTGGAGTTTTAACTTGCTTACTATGATCTTATTATTACTTCTACTACTACTAAATAGAAATACTTTGTTGAAACTATAATTGTGTATATAAAAATTCGTAGTTGACCGATAAAATGAAACGCAGTTTCTTCCAGGCAGCGGTCGTGTCGATACTGCTGTATGGATGCACCACTTGGACGCTAACAAAACGGCTGGAGAAGCTAGACGGCAATTACACAAGAATGTTGCGAGCAATATTGAATAAGTCCTGGCGATAACACCCCACAAAGCACCAACTATACGGCCACCTACCTCCCTCGTGGTGTAATGGTTAAAGCGATGAACTGCGGAATCGTAGTACGCGAGTTCGTACTCCAGTCGCGCTATTACGTTCACTTTCGGGCAAATACCCTTGGGAAAGGTATGAACCTCCTTATTCTCCCTCCAGCTATGGGTAAATAGTAGGACGAACTAGGTTCTTCAGCCTTGGTTAGGCAACTAGTCTAGGAGAAGGAAAACTCTGAATTCAAAACCTGTTAAACTCCACTTAAAAATTGACCTTGTGTCATATCCTGCCCGAGCGGAGGGGTTGGTAAATAGTACCTCCCATCGCAAAAACTATTCAAGTTAGACAAACCAGACACGCAGGACACTGCTGAAGAAGCAGAGACGAGCTCATAAGTGATGTACTCCTATGGACCCCCACATATTGCCGAGCAAAAGCAGGACGACCAGCTCGAACATACATACAGCAGCTATGTGAGGATACGGGATGTAGCTCTGAAGACCAACTGGAGGCGATGAACGATAGGGAGAAGTGGCGAGAGAGGGTCAGGGATATCCGTGATGGAGGCACGATATGATGATGATGATGATGATGATGAATTGTTTATGAAAACTTATTATCATTAGTTACTTATAATTGCTTAGAACAGACGGACTTCGGTATTGAATAACTTCAACAAAAGTTGCTATACTGTAAAACCTACCAACTAATTAGCATGTCTTATTATCCTTAATATATGGAGAAGCTAGATAATTAAAAAGCGTTCAGCGCGAAAAATATCATTCAGTTGAAAAACTGGATTGTGCAAATAAAAATAATGTGTCTTTTGTTTTGGGTTACCACACATACACATACATATATATATATATATATATATATATATATATATAGAGAGAGAGAGAGAGAAAGAGAGAGAAATGGTAGATTTGGTAAATCCGACAAGATGAGAAAAATAAGTGAAAAAGTGGACAAACCGAAACACGGACAACGAATTCAAAAATGATATTTCGTCTTTATTTCAGAAAGACTTCATCATAATGACAAGTTTTTATAAAGTTCAGCATAGGAGGAAGTAGATAATTAAAAGAATTTAATTATCTATTTCCTCCTGAACTTTATACAAACTTGTCATTCTGATGAAGTGTTTCTGAAATAAAGATGAAATATCATTTTTGAATCCATTGTCAGTGTTCTGGTTTATCCACTTTTCCATCTATTTTTCTCATATATATATATATATATATGTGTGTGTGTGTGTGTGTGTGTGTGTGTGTGTGTGTTGAGAGAGAGTGAGGCAGAGAATGATTAAAAAGTAACTATTTCAAAATACTTATAATTCATTTCTGGCAAAACATTATAGTTAAAAATTAAAGTAAGAATTTTAGTACTAGAATTTACTTTTTAATGACCCTCTACACTCACAAACACACGTACACACACGTACACACATACATACATACACACACACACACACACACACACACACACACACACACATATATATATATATATATATAATGAATAAAAATGATGAGAAAGGTAGGAATACTTCTTTTATGCTATTTGTTGTTGTTTTTTTTATTATTGTTTTTATTTAATTTCGATCTGAAATCATCTTCTGGAGAAGTTTTTGCAAAAAAAAGTTTTTAAAAGTTTTTAATATGTAATGAGCGAAGTAACGTTAAACTCACTAGCGACGTAGCATATCAATTTGCTGAATAAAAAGTATTTTCTGAAATCTTAGGACCGATAAAAGAACTTATATATATATATATATGTATATATATATATATATATATATATATATATATATAAACTTTTGGCAATATGAAGACAGAGAGCCGGTCTAAAATGCCGAACACTTATTATTCTGATGGTAGAACTAATGGATTGGCAAAGTTTGGAGATAGTATTTTGTTATATAGCTTAGAAACTGAATAAGTTAATCTGTCAAAATGTCAAGACGTAGGAAAGAATAGAAAAAAATGTCATAAAAGAAAGAAATTCCAAGTGAAGCTTAACCACCCAAACTGTCAACTTCCGGCGGCATCCATCTTGTGTTACTCCTGTCAACGTCAGACACCCTAAGCGGAATATCTGTAATTATGCCCTAATAACATGAACTCCTAATTGCATGGACAACCCAGAATCCACTTTCCAATATGGCACTCCGATTTAGTGCCAACGCCCCCCTGTTGCTTGTCTCCTCCAATAGATTTGTTTGGAGTTTGAGGTACAAAGGCGTGTCCTTAATCTATTTTTCCCTAAAAGAACCATATCTAGCAGGACACTTTCATCTCCAGTATTCACTTACCACCGCTGGCATCTTGAGATTTCGTTTTTCATTCCTTTACTAAATCGAAAACCTATTCCACTTAAGTAATGGGCTAACAATGGACGACCGTCCCTAATCACATTGGCTGTTGAAACACATCAATGCTTTGGTGTCTACAAAAGATTTAATACCATCCCGCGTCGATAAGCAAATAATTAGGAGGTGATGGACGCGGGGTTGTAAGGAAACATTAAGATTCAGTCGACTGAGTCCTGACCGAGGTTAATTCGGAGTTCACCCCGACTTGTTACTGATCAGGTAATCAAAAGCAGAAGAGGGGCTCCGGTTGACGGCAAGGCGCCGCTCTGTCTCAACAACAAATATAAAGCTCCTCCTCTCAAATTAATTGGAAAAATACTGAAGAATAATTTCGTTTCTTTTCCATTTGCCTACGGGGTTTCGTCTTCTTTGCATCCCTGTTTTATCTTCTTTTTTTTTTCTTTTTTTTTTCACTTTTTAGTATTTATTTTTATTAATCTGTCGACACTAAATTGTTGAAAGGGCCGATGTTACGTTTTTTTTTTTCTTCCACGTGTCGCCATCTGAGGACCGAACGTATTGGATGTATATACCACCTTTCCTTTTCAATATTGACGTTCTTGGCTTCCGGGTACGGATCTTGAGTGTAGTAGGTGGACTCAATCCGATACACTTCCTTTCGTAAATTCTTTACAGTTGTACCCCGAGCAATGATTTTATACCATGACCGCCTAGTTAGGGTGCATTCGGTTCAAAGATTTGAGCTTCTAACTAGAGTGCAAATTCATAGCAAGACCGACGTTATTTCTTTTTCTTCATTTTCCCTGAACAGTAATTTCTTATTTACTTGATGAAATAAATATAACAGGCAAATCTAAAGCTAAACATGTTTTCAATGAAAATTTTAAAAATTAAAAAACAAAGCAAAAAAAAAAACAATAAAATTTCAGAGTAAAATGCATAATTGATTGATTGATTTTAATGGCATTTCAACCCCTCTATGGTTATTATGCCCAGAGGTTAGGAAATTGCTTGCATTGTACGTCTGTGTTGTTTTTTCTATTGTTTTTTTTTCATACACAGTTATATATCATCAAGTATTCCTATCTAATACAAATATTTTTCACACTGATATATAGTTTCAAGTATTCCTATCTAATAGTAATAACTATAGTTTCAATAAATTATTTCTATCTAATAATACTAATTTGTTTGCACACATTTATATGTTTTTGTTTGAATTTTTAAATGACATATGAACCTTTGGGGGTTATTTAATGCCAAAACGATCCTTGTCGAATAAGAGTAGTGGTACTATTTAACCTTTAACTGGGAGGATAAGAGGGTTCATGCCTTTCTCAAGGGTATTAATCTGAATGTAAATGCAATAGCGCGGCCTGAGTTTGAACTTGTTTACTACAACGTCATAGTCCAGCACATTCGCTCCTCGTTCATGGGAACTCCCCCATATTCTCAAATCTTATTGATTTAGAAATAACTTGGTATCTTCAGCTTCGCTGGCAGAAAAACTGGGAGTCGTGGCGAAAGTGTCTTCGCGTGTGACACCTAATAAAAAGGAATTTATTGGGACTATCGACTATATTAAAGATATCACTTAAAACTTACAAAGCTTTGCTTAGTCTGACATACAGGTCCAAGTTCCTTTCAGTACTTGCTGTTCTTAAGTGGTCATCCATCTAAGTAATTTTTAAGTACAGTTGGCGACCTTAGTCGAGGGTGACCTAAAGGTTCCCTTTTCAATAGCTACTACCCCAAGTTGTAGGCGAGGACGCTACTCCATTCCCTGGATTGCTTTATTTAACCCTTGATCCTTACCTTATAAATCTGAGTGTTAAGCAAGGCGGCATGAAGTACCATTTTTTGAGTCTTTGGAATGATCAAGTTGGAACAGAGATTTTCAGGAGACGTCTGCAAGCACGTCACTTGATAGCTAGAAATATATTGAATGAAACCATTATGTTCTTTCTATTTTTACATTCTTAGAACATTTTTACCAAATAACCGAGACTCTCTCTCTCTCTCTCTCTCTCTCTCTCTCTCTCTCTCTCTCTATCTATCTATCTATCTATCTCACACACACACACTTCACACAAACGTACACACATATCCAGAGAGATTGAAAAGTACCATCAATATACGTGGTGCATTCAATCAGTTTCCAGACTTTTTTTTGTACAGGCATATAAAATTGTTGTAGAGTCTTGAAAATTCACTATGTTATTCCTATACATCTTATGAGATGACTGACCAATTTTTATGATTTCAGCTTTAAATGAACAGCTATAGCAGCAATTGGAATACACCCTACTAAAGCTTGATTGTCCCAGATGGTGAATTTCAAAAATGCTGTCTGGATGTGAGGACATTTTAGAAGAACGATATACAATAAAATTCTGTTTTAAACTTGGAAAAATGCCACAGAAACGTATAGAATGCTTCAGACTGATTTTCGACCATCTTGCATGAATCAAGCATCAGTTTTTGAGTGGCATAAGAGATTCAACGAAGGCAAGGAGTCTGTGAGGGATGATGAGAGGTGTGGGAGGAGTAAGAAAGTAAGAACACCAGAGCTGATTGGCCAAACGGTTAGGGTTAGGGTTACGATGTTGAGGTTTTAAGGGAGTTCAGGAAGAGATTCCGTCACAAGAGGCCAGCACTCTTCAAATCGGGTCAGTGGCATTTCCAGCAGGACAATGCACCTGTCCACAACTCCATCCTTGTCACAGACTATTTGACTAAGATGGGCGTCAAGACAGTTCCTCACCGTCCCTATAGTCCAGACCTTGATCCCTGTGACTTTTGCTTATTCCCTAAACTCAGAGGCTGTCGTTATGAGACAATTAAGATAAAAGAGGCTGTGACGAAGGTCATTGACACGCTCACACAAGAGGACTTCCATTGGGCCTTCCAGAAGTTGTTGGAACTGTACAAATGCATTACAGCTGGAGGAGATTACTTAGAAGGGGACTAGAGTTTCATGTGTGTACTATCAATAAAAGTGCCCATAAGAAAAAAGTCTGGAAACTTATTAAATGATCCTCGTACTAAGGAATTATTTTTTTAATAAATATACGCGGTGCCTTCAATAAGTTTTTTTATCCTCAATTGTCTCATAACGACAGCCTCTAAGTTTTTCCTTGAGCTTAGGGAATAGCCAAAAGTCACAGGGAGCAAGGTATGGACTATAGGGACGGTGAGGAACTGTCTTGATGCCCATCTTGGTCAAATAGTCTGTGACAAGGATGGAGTTGTGGACTGGTGCATTGTCCTGATGGAAATGTCACTGACCCGATTTGAAGAGTGCAGGCCTCTTCCGACGGAATCTCTTCCTGAACTCACATAAAACCTCAACATAGTATTACTTGTTGACTGTCTGTCCAGTGGGGACCCAGTGCATGTAGATCATGCCAGTGCTGTCAAAAAAAGGATCATCAAAAGTTAGTGGGTGGATTTGCTCTACCTGGCCTTTTTGGGTCTGGGAGAGCCAGCATGCTTCTACTGGGAACTCTGTCTCTTGGTCTCTGGGTCATAGCAATAACATACTGAATTTTCAAGAGTCTACGACAATTTTAGATGTCTGTACAAAAATGTCTGGAAATTGATTGAATTCACTATATATATATATATATATAGTCATATGCTAGTTGCGATGACCAATGTAGTATGACTAATAGTCATAGTACTTGTTGTGGCAGTTATGTTCGTGACTACCACATTTACTTCTGACTGGTTGTTTTGTCAAACCCTTCCGTGCCCACGCTGTGTTTGAAAGATCCACTAAGGGAGTGTTGACACAATCCAGCCAGATCTTCTTCCGACGGTCAGGTGATACGTGTGGCTAGATTGTCTAACAACTCAAAGAATTGAGAAAACCCGTTGTTAGCGAATAACAAAGATTTTTTTTTATTGAAACACGTCTGTGACACAATAACAAGAAAACAACGTTTGCTTCCCTGGCAAAAAGAAGAAGAAAGAGTATTGAGAGAGGAAGAGTGACGATGAGGTGTAGTTAGTATGACACGAATGTCTCTGAAGACTGCCGGCTCTTCGGAGTGGCTCGGATCCAGAATGGAAGAGATACTTCTTTGATAGTCTTAGGTTTTGCTCTTTGTCTCTTTCCTAATCCTCTCTGATGATTCGTTTTACCATCCTGTTTTTATAGATCAAAATCTGGACTAAAAAGGTTTCTGATTGGTTTTCTTATAAGAGACAATTAGGAGTCATATTCACATTGGTCAGCAAATCCTTGTTCAGGATTATATCTAACGGATATAGGGAAACCCCTTTTTAGATTCTTTGACCAATGGGAACAGGTTTAGAGCAATGGGGTTTAACTAAAAATTCTCTGCCTCACTTCACTAGACGAGCCATCCCCAGCTCACCTTTATTTAGGGTGGAGCAAAATGTAGTCTCCACTTTGACATTGGCCGTTAAGATAAGAAAAATATGTTTCACGAAATTACCCGTCTTATCATTATGATAGATGGAGTTAGATGACGACCGAACAATTGAATGAATTCGCTGACCTTTAAAATGAAAAACGATTGTCTTGCACTTAACTGACCTTTAGGAACAATCAACCAGCTTTTTAGGTCACTTGAACAAAAACGATTTTTATTTTAAGGATTTTTTGTTTTTGAGATATATATATATTGATTTTCATAAATTTCATAAATTCTAATTTTTACTTATTGATTATTTAACCGCACATCGTGTCACACACACACACACACACACATATATAAATATATAGAGAGAGATATACTACAACAGCGTATGGTTGTCACTATCTCACTTGATGATTGTCGTATAAACATGGCGTGAAACCAGTGGTCGCAGATAAGCAATCATGCTATTAGATATATATACAAACTATTGTATATTTATTCATTATATATATATATATATATGTGTGTGTGTGTGTGTGTGTGTGTGTGTGTGTGTGCGCGCGCGCGCGTGTGTGTGTGTGTGTGTGTGTATTATTCAACTTAAAAGAAAAACAAAACCAGTGTATCCCTGACAGTTGTTCATGCCTGTATGTTCAGATTAGTTCCTCAGTAATATTTTTTGTTTCTCTCATCTATAGGGATGGAAATGAATTGATACACTTGTCGGTGATATTTTTGAATTAAATTCATCGAAAGCCAAATGAATTCTTATATCCAGGAAGTTTTTATTTACACATAGTTTTTTTATTCACTTTATCGGATTTAGTTTCATCAATTTATAATTAATTTTTGGCTGACAACTGACAACTTTTGGCTGAGAACTATTATTTCAATAGATATTGCTTATGCTTTGTGAGAAAGAAAGAGAGAAAGAAAGAAAGAAAGAAAGAAAGAAAGAAAGAAATGAGGAAGGGAGAAAGGGAGAAAATAAAACATAAGCGAATAAATAAATAAATAAATAAATAAATGTGGAAAGATGTCAAACCAGGAGAGCAAGCCAGCAAGAAAGAAAGAAAGAAAGAAAGAAAGAAAGAAAGAAAGAAAGAAAGAAAGAAAGAAAAGAGTAAGGGAGAAAATAAAACATAAGCAAATAAATAAAAAAGATGAAGAAAGATGGCAAACCAGGAAAGCAAGCCAGCAAGAAAGAAAGAAAGAAAGAAAGAAAGAAAGAAAGAAAGAAATGAGAGAAGACAGGAAAGAAAGAAAGAAAGAAAGAAAGAAAGAAAGAGAATAATGGAGAGTTAATGTGTGGGGAGGTTGCTAAACAGAAAAGCTTGTTTAGAAATTCGGATAGACACTCCTTCTATATTGTGAAGACAAATTGGGTATGAGACATTTCTAGATTATGGAGCGTTTAATTACCAGTTAAAGGGAGTTTCACGCTTGACCTGTTTATTTAACAATCCATTTGAAAGTAAGTTTTATCATTTATTCATTTTTGTCTCTTTCTTTTCCAGAAAGGAAGGAAAAATGAAGATACGAAAACTTTTCATATCTTTCCCCAAAATATGATATAAATCCTGTGTTGGCGACTGGAGAGTCAATTTTATTACATCAATAACAACACAACGCGAAACTAATTATTATATTTTCCCTTTAGTCCTTTCTATTTTGATACGGTTGATTTAGTATTTCCGCAATTTATTCATTAGTAAGTTCAATTTACATAGATTTTAAGGGTGCTTTTGGATGTTTCATCTTATCACATTTATAAACAAAAACCGCCCAGCCGGTTGGGCTTACAATATGGCGACTGCATCCTCTGCAGAGGGGTAAAATTACCGCCCCCACGAAAAAATGTGGGGCGTATCCTGAGTATGACATTAAACTGTATCCGATGGTGAGGCTCCGGTTCTGTAGTAATGGCAATGAAGGCTACTCCACACTCTGGAGAGTGTAGAGTAAACTTCATTGTCATTACTCTAAGATCTGCTAGACCCAAATAAATCTGTAAGAAAATTATTAGCGTTGGATAGGAATACTTAATATAGTTATGTGCAGTATAACTGTGTATAAAATGTTAGTAATTGATAGAAATTATTTAACTCTATGCAAATTATTTGTATAAGGAATATCACAAAACAAGCTTGTAAAATTTAATAACAAGAATACATTGTTTTGTAAACAAAAAAATACTTTTATTAAAATGAAAAACATATTGAAACCAAGATTTTGGGTGGTTGGGTTTTATGGCATATCAACAGGGATAAGGCCGACTACATTAATTTGCTGTTGGCTTTGCCCCCAGCCGGCTTCTAAGCCAGGCCGTCTGGCATTCGTGTCGGACAGGGCATTGTTCATCTAAGGCAGAATCGATGCCGGAAGGCCCCTAGCTTCGGTTGGGTCACCTTCGGGTGGACAAACTGCATATTGACACCTTTGTATAGCACTCAACCTCGTGGTCCAGTTTAAGCAATAATCTGGCATCCGTGCTTGGACTCGTGTTTGGGTCCATGTCCAGCTTGGCTTGTCGGCTCACATTGCACTAAGTGAGCCGAAGACCAGCATAGACCAGCAGGGCTCGGATCCGATCTTCCCTTCCCCTAACCTCCACTATAATACGACCCTCGGGTCATTTGACCTTGTGTCAAGTTCTGTATGGTGGGAGACAGAGAGAAATATACCCTTTAAAATAGGGCAAAGGCGCAGAAAGCATTGACAAAGTAACCATTCGGTAGACACATGTGGTCATGCCAGTGATAGGACTACGGAGATATTTATAAATGACTACAATCATCTTTTAATAAATAACTACACAAATATGAATGTACAATGACGAGAATCCCTAATCTCAAGATATGAAATAACTTTAAACAGGTTGACATGCCGTTAAAATCAACCAATCAATCATTCAATCAATCAATCGAAAATGAACTTTAATCTAGGTAAAAGCTAAATATTGTCCTGTGAAAGGGTTTTAATTTGAATGTAAAATTCAGGTTAATGTTTTCAATATATATTTTTTCATTTTATATTCTATATGCCATCAAGTAGGATTATTTAGTCTTCATAATAAAGTTTTCTCTCGATTAAAATACGAAAATAAACTTGAAAATACTGTTACACAGGAAAATGAGCGGGCTTAGTGTAACGGTTATCGTCGTAGGAAATTAAATTCTGGACGAGGCCGTTTGTGTTCAGTTTGCGCCAATGCCCTTGAGAAACACATGAATTCTTTGGTTTTTGATCCGGTCTATAAGTAAATAGTAGGAATAGTTGGTGGGGGTTGCCTAGGTAAGGCAATCATTTGAGGAAAAGGAAAATTCTGAATTCAAACCAATTGTACTCTGCAAAAAAATTTACCTTGTGTCGCATCCTGTTCGTGCCAGAGGGGTCGTTCAATACATATCAGAGGATTTGTGAACCCTTGATGATATTGATGGTTCGATTCAGAAGGGATTCAGAGAGTCTGGTTAACATTTCATTGACATATTTGTTACATTAGAAATTTGGACTGTTTAGATATTATGGAATATATTAGGCCGATCGTTGAAGAAGTCGACACCAAATATATGCCTCTGGGGTCAAGGAGTCAGTCAAACATGTGTCACCTCACCTGTGGCGAGTTTCCTGGGAAAATAATATTTCATGAGTGATATTACACGATGGGAACTGAGTGAGTGCATCACTGACACCTTTGTCACCTTTGTATAGCACTGGACCTTGTCTAGTTTAAGCTATAATCAGGCATACATGCCTGGGCCCAGAATTGGGTCCATGTCCAGCTAGGCTCATCAGGTCCACATGGCACTAAGTGGGCCGATGACCAACATAGAACAGTAGGGCTTGAGCCTCGGCTCATTCCCGACCTTCCCCACTACAGGGTCTAATCATATTTACCAACCCCACCCCGCTCGGGCAGGATATGACACAAGGTCATTTTTAAGCGGGGTTTAACAGGTTTTTTTATTCAGAGTTTTCATTCTCCTAGACTAGTTGACTCACCAAGGCTGAAGAACCCAGTCTGCCCTACTATTTACCCATAGCTGGAGGGAGAATAATTGGATTCATACCTTTCCCAAGGGTATTAGTGCTATGTGAAATGCAATCAGTGTCGTCAAGGATTTGAACTCGAGTCGCCGTGTTCATTTCCTACGACGATAACCATTACACCACAGGCACCTCCGTCTACAGGGTCTAATACCCACTTTGGGGTGCCCCAGAACTTGGAGCTCATAAACTTTCTTCTCTTTACATACTCGTGGTTCGTTTCCTAACTTTCTCGCTTCTCGCCGTCGACTCCCCAAAGAGACACACGTTGTCCACTCACTTCCGCCTGCAGTGTCGGGACAGAAACCATCTCTGTTTCCTCTCTCACATGCGCACAACGATCCTCACACCTCTTGTCCTCCCAAGTCATTTTTTAATTACAACGAGTACCTCTGCTTTGTTATTGGGCGACTATTGTTTTCTTTATTTTTTATCTATTTATCTCTCTATCTATTCATTAATTTCCTATGAGCCGTTTAATTACGTTACATAACTTCCTCACGACAATTCTAAAATTTTTAGCCGTAAAGTATTTAAAAACTAAGTTCTTTGCATTGTTGACTCATTCATATAAATAATTATTTAACCTTAACCATTTATCGTCAGTTTTTAATTTGTGCTCGTCTCAGCAATCCTACCTAAAAGATACTTCCGTCACTTCTCCACGACGACCACAAAAACACATCGAACGCAATATAAAAATTAAAAAAATAGAAAAAATACAATACAATTCAAAAAAGAAAAAAAGCAACATGCAACACGTTACTAGTTCACAGTTCATTAATGTTCGTTCTTTCTTTCTTTTTTTTTTCTGTTGCCAAAGACAAAACATTTTTTCCTTTTAAACCACGTTTTTTTTTGTTTTTTTTATTCTTCCTTTCTTCGCTAGATATCACCCCCCCTCTCTCTCTCTCCCTCCCTCTCTCTCTCTCTCTCTCTCTCTCTCTCTCTCTCTCTCTCTCTCTTGCTCGTAAATTACTTCCTCTCACTTTTCTTTCTTTCTCAATCTCTTTTCGTCTTTTCTTTCCTCCTCCGTTTCTTCAAGCTCACATATTCTTGCTGGAAGTTTGTAATACACTCTAAGAGCTATCCGGTCCGCCTCTAGAACAAGGAGTATTCTTTATAAAATGGTCTTTTGATTTCTTTGCTTGTTCTTCAAAACTACTCTATCTACTCACTGATCAATGAGATAATTTTTTGGAGGACCTTTCCCGGTCGGTACTGACATTTTTTATTTCCTAAATCTTTTTGTTCACCTCATTGCCAATGTACAAATCCACGACATCAACCAAGACCAAAAAAAGACCGGAGAAATCACCCACAAGTTGTACTCAAAGAAAAGAAAAATTTGTTACCTTCAAACAAGCAGAACAGGCATCATTTATCTCTTTACTTCGTCGGAACTCGGAAAATGCAGGTTCCAAAGCTTTACGAAAATCATCATCTAGCTCTATTTCAATAAAACATTTTCCAATAGGGATTTAAATATGAAACGGTGAATTTCTCGATAAAATCACTTCCTTACCGTATGTCCAAAACAATCCCCCACACAACGTGGATAAAATCTCGGACAGTCAGGCTCGAAATCAGACTTGACTGAACGAAAAAACAGCAAGGTGACCAACACATTAAGAGAAAAGATATTACATTTCCAACCTTTTCCAACACGCAGTTTGTATTTCTCTCTCATCATTTTATTCGTATTTTTAATACTTTCTTTAACACGTGGTCTTGTCTTTCTTTCTTTTATTCTGTTCTTTTTTTTCTTCAACACGTGGTCGTGTATTTTTTTTTTCTTTTCTGCCCGTTCTTTTGTTTTCCTTTTTCCTTTTCTTCAACACGTGGTCTTGTATTGTTCCCTTTCTTCTTTACTTATGTTTCTTTCTTTTTTTTTTAACACGTGGTCCAGCATCTTTCTTTCCTTGTTTTCACCTTTCATTGCTTCCTCGTGTTTTTCTCTTTTTGCCTTTTTCGTTGTTATTTCATGTTATTTTTATCTTCTTATTTAGTTATTTTTTTTAAAATTATTTTAACGGTCTTCTCTCCTTTCCTTCTGCCTTTGTCTCTACAAGAAACCCACGTTTTGTTGCTTTATATTTGTTAGTCGTCCGACTGTCTATATATTTCTTCTTTTTTTTCCTATCAGATCACCTTGTCTCCTTTTCTTCGTCTAGTGTTTTTTCCTCCTTTGTATTTTTCCTGTCTTGACTTTCTTTTTTTTTTTTGTTCTTTTTCCTATTTTTCTAGTGACTTTCTTTTTCTTTTATCTTTTTACTTCGTCTTTCTTTTCCTGTTTTTTTTTTCTCCTCTGTCGGCGTTCCTCAGTTTATTTTTATTTTTATTTTTATTTGTTTTCCGTCGGTTTCATTTCCGTTTTTCTTTCCTTTTCCCCTTTTCATGCAGGTCGTCTCCTGTGTTTTCTTATCACTTTTTTCTATCTTTTTTTATTCCGTCTTTCTTTTCCTGTTTTTTCCCTTCTCTCCTGTCGGTTTTCTTCCGCTTATTTTTTTATTTGTTTTCCGTTGGTTTTTCTCAGTTTATTTTTCTTTTCTTTCCTTATGTTTTCCATTTAGTATTTATATAACTCGTAGTCCTTACTAACCACGTCTTGTGGGTGTGGACCGGTTAAGCGGCACCAAAATGAATTAATGTACTATAGCAGTTTTAAAAAGACTCTAGACCTCCGTTGTGACTCGCCGTGGTAATCAAGTTGACAAATGCAAGAACTCTGTCAAGCTACACAGAGTTTTATTGACTACACACTTATAAGCAGCGACCGGGAGAAAGAAAGGGAATAGAATAATGTGACGGGTGTCAACTTGACAAAAAAAAAACAAACAAGCAACATATCCTAGTAGTAAAGTAAGATTAGACACAGACCTTGAATTTTTTTCTTTATTTCTAACATGCTTGTCTACGGGGTCTAACACCCCATCTGGGGTGCCCCAGAATTCGGAGCTCATAAACTTTCTTCTTACATCCTCGTGGTTCGTTTCCAACTGACGTTTTAACCTTCTCGCGTCTCGCCGTCGACTCTCCAAAGGGACACAGGTTGTCCACTCACTTCCGCCTGTCGAATCAGGAGTAGAAACCATCTCTGTGCAAAACGATCCTCGGACCTCTAGTCCGCCGAACTCACTTTTTTAATTACAACGAGTGCCTCTGCTTTGGTATTCGGTGACTACTGTCTGCTTTATTTATTTTCTATTTATTTTTTCTATCTATTCATTTAATTTCCTACAAGACGTTCAATTACACTACATTTAGTGTAAAGGTTACCGTTGTAAGAAATAGAATCATCAAACCCTAGTACTCTGCTTAAAATTGGTTTTAGTGCTGGACTGCGATATCGTAGTACGCAGGTTCAAACTCTAGTTGCATTATTGCGTTTACTTTTGGATTTATGCTGAAAAACTATACTAAAGAGACCATTTGTAAATAATGTAGGAATGAGTAAACAGTTCCATTCGAAGGCAAGTTCAAAACTGGTTGGTAATATTTTGTAATTTGCTAAACTGTCATTTAAAATGCATGTATTATTTTATTTAATATCACCATTGTAAAATCAGTGCTGTATAGTATGTGTGACTTAAATGGAAGAACAATTTAAACTGTAAAGCCAAAATTAAAATTTTGAACCTAGACAAAGAAGCTAACACTAATGGGCATATCAGACCCCCCCAAAAAAACATAAAGTAAAATAGAATGCCTATATGGATGCTAAAAAGTACTCTAGTAATTTTTTTAAAAAGTAGTCCTTTACTTTAACTAAGTTAAAACTTAATGATGAAAAACAAAGGAACAAAAGTAGTTTTTTTTTTATCGAAAGCCATGGGAAGCAGCATGGAGGACGTAAAGGCAAGAAGATAAACCCTGTAACCGCTCAACATGATGCCTAACCTGGTCCTGGACGTATGAATCCTACGGATCAACGGCCAGGATCGATTAGTTCGATCAGGGAACTACTGCTGCTCATCTATCAGGGTAGCTTCTATGGATGAGAATAAAAACAGCCATCGAAAGATAATCATGACTCACACTCAAACCACTTGTCCAAACTGCATCGCACTTCGCGCGGGTAAAAAAGGGGCACGTCCTGCTGAGGCTGGAGCCCTGGTCTCAGTGTTTGAAAAATCAGATACAGAGCTCAATCAAAAATTACTAAAATGCAAACAAACAATACAAATTGCGACTTTTAACGTTAGAACCTTAAGTAGAATAGGACAATTACCAGAGCTGACTGCATCGGCCATAGAACACAACATAGATAAATGCATTCAAGAGCACAGATACACACATAGTGAGGATATTAAATATGATTACGGTAATGGATGGATGCTAGCCACTGCATCAGCATGGAAAAATTCTGTCAAAGCCACGATAGGAGGTGTAGGTATGCTTATAGGACCAGGAGCCCAAAAATCACTGAATAGCATTGAGAAAATACAACCTAGGATGATAGTAGCCACTTTCAATGGCAACCCCAGAGCAACAATAATCTCCTGCTACAGCCCTACCAATTTTAGAGGAGAAACTGAACTCATCGCTTTCTATGATGAGTTATCCCCTCTTGTTCGCAGCATCCCGAAACACAACGATCTCGTCATTCGCGGAGACATGAATGCCCAAATTGGCGAAAGCCGAAACCGCAAATTTAGCTTACACAACTTTTCAAACAGAAATGGACAACATCTAACAGATTTCACGATAGAAAATAGATTAACATGCCTCAATGCAAGCTTTCAAAAAAGGGAGGGAAAACTTTGGACCTACACATACACAAACAATACCAGAGCACAGATAGACTACGTATTGATAAACAAGAAATGGAATAATAGCGCATTAAATTGCGAAGCTTACTCTTATTTCGAGGGTGTGTCCATTTATCACCGAATTATCACGGCAAAAATACGACTGACCCACGAAAGAATGACACTCGAACAACGACCACCAAATTCTATGACTGGGCCCTGCTTAATAACAAAGATATTAGAGATAGATATACATTAGCACTAAGAAACAAATACGATGCTCTACAAGAACAGACAGAAATACCTACTCCGAATGAAGAATATGAGAATTTCGTCAACGCCCACTTAGAAGCGGCAGCGGAATTCATTCCAACTAAACAAAGAAGAAAATATAGAGTCCCGTGGGAGACATTAGCGCTTAGAGAAAAGTGTGCAGACGTGAAAGTTGTATCCAAGTGCAATAGGAAGAACCCAACCAATACCAATTCCCTGAAACTTAAAAAGGCACAAAATGAATTAGTTAACATATACCTAAAAGAACATACAGAATACATACAAAATCAGATCGATAAGATTAGAGACTTGGTTGAAGATAGACAATCCAGAATAGCATGGCAAACGATAAACGAAGTGAGCAGAATGAAGAGCACTGCCAAAGCTAAACTGAAAGCTACCAGCCAAGAAAATCGAATACACCTGTGGAAACAACATTTCGAGAATTTACTCGGAAACCCTCCGGAAATTACTCATGAACCAATCACGAGAATTATAAGTAAGCAATTAGACATCAAACTAAGATCGTTTACTCAAGAAGAACTTGACTCGGTACTGAGAAAAAATCAAAATAGAAAGGCAGTAGGGCTCGATGAAATACCCCAAGAAGTGTGGAAGACCAGAAAACTCGACGACATACTGCTCAGACACTCTAATGCCGTATATAATCAAAATCCTATAAACAGATGGATGAAGGGATGCATCCTCCCCTTCCTTAAAGAATGCGACCTCGGATTAGTCAAGAACTACCGAGGTATAACTCTTATGTCCATAGCGGCCAAGATATACAACGCCCTACTACGCAACCGCATGGAACCCTAAATTGACAAAATACTTAGGAAGAACCAAAATGGCTTCCGGAGAAACAGATCCACGACCTCACAAATTCTGACAATTCGTCTAATTCTTGAAGGTGTATGCGCAAAAAACCAAGAGGCAACAATATTATTTGTCGACTTTACTAAGTCCTTGGACTCCATTCACAGAGGAAAGATGGAGCAAATCCTTCTCGCATGCGGCCTACCAGAAGAAACAGTTGCAGTCATTATGAGGCTCTATAGAAACAGCAAGGTAAAAGTCCGTTCTTCGGATGGAGACACAGACTACTTCGATATTGTAGCAGGTGTACTGCAAGGAGACACATTAGCCCCATACCTCTTTATCTTATATCTAGACTACGTGCTTAGAACATTTGTTGATAAATTAAAAGAAAACGGTTTCAAGCTAACAAAAAAAAAGAAGCAGAAGGTACCCCGCTAAAGCAATTACCGACGCTGACTACGCTGATGATATAGCACTTCTGGCAAATGCACCCGCACAAGCCGAAACCCTGCTACATAGTCTGGAACGAGCCACTGCAGGCATCGGTCTCCATGTCAACGCACACAAGACGGAATATATGTGCTTCAATCAAACGGGCGACATCTCCACACAAAACGATTGCGCTCTGAAACTAGTTGACAAGTTCACCTATGTAGGGAGCAGTGCCTTATCAACCGAGACAGACATTGACACACGACTAGCAAATGCATGGACAGCTATAGATAGGCTATCAGTCGTATGGAAGTCAGACCTGACTGATAAAATGAAGCGCAGTTTCTTCCAAGTAGCGGTAGTATCGATACTGCTATATGGATGCACCACGTGGACGCTAACAAAACATACGGAGAAAAAACTTGACGGCAATTACACAAGAATGCTGCAAGCAATATTGAACAAGTCCTGGTAATAGCACCCCACAAAACAGCAACTATACGGCCACCTACCACCCGCCTCGAAAACTATCAAAATTAGACGAACAAAACATGCGGGACACTGCTGGAGTAGTAGGGACGAGCTCGTAAGTGATGTACTCCTGTGGACCCCTTCACCGTCACGAGCAAAGGCAGGACGTCCAGCTTGAACATACATACAGCAGTTCTGTGCAGATACTGGATGTAACCCGGAAGACCTGCCAAAAAGCAATGGACGATAGGTGGTGGCGAGAGAGGGTCAGAAATGTCCGTGCTGATAGCGCGACATGATGATGATGATGATGATGATGATCTTCGGAAAAGGTCTGAAATCCTTTATCCCTCAAGCTATGGGTTAAATAGTACCACTATTGTTCTTCAAGGATGGCTTTGGCATTAAAAAAAGGTTGATATGCCTTTAAACAAAGAAACTGGAACAAAATCAGCTAGATTTAATATAACGGATGGCGGGTTACTGCGTGTAAGCAGCTGTGTGGTTTCGGGTTACAGCGTGCAAACAACTGGGAAGTATGATGACCCCAAAATGGCCGTAATGTTTCCTAGTACAGAATGAAAAGAAGACTAGATCTGTCTCCCGCCTGAAACGAGTAAACCATTGTTCGAGCGCATCTTGTTCATTTGATAGGAATAACAGGATCAGTAGAGAAAATGGACCTTCTACTCCCCACTAGAGGAACGATGGGATTGTTTGATAGAGATCACGGCATAAGAAGACCTCAAAAAAGATTAGTGAAATTTAATTTCAATAACAGCAGAGCCAGGTACGTGTGGGATTTTGCCCTAAGGTAAATTTAGCAAAGGGCAAGTTAGTTGTAGACAGTAGAATTTCTCCACTGAAAAAAATGGTGGTTTGAAAACCGATGCAATGAATTAACTGGATAAATTGGTTTGGTTTCTTTGTTTAATGGCATATCAACCTTTGTAGGTTATTTAATGCCAATGCTATTCTCCTAGAAGAATAGTAGTGGTACTATTTAACCCATAGCTGGGAGGATAAGGGGGTTCATACCTTTCGACTGGAGTACGAACTCGCGTACTACGATTCCGCAGTCCATCGCTTTAACTATTGAACCACGAGGACACCCCCAACTGGATAAATGAAAATCATCCCGTATAACAACAATTAACAGCTTTTGGGTCCTGCCTGTGAATAAGCGACAAGTTACCTGACTCTCCGATAATATAAAATTAACTTTAATTTATGACAATAAAGTAGGAGTATTTCCCATGATTACGTATCGAACTGAGGTTAAAAAATTTAAAACTTAAAAAAAGCATTAAATGCTTTCGAATATTTTGAGGGATGATAAAAGTAAAGAAGAGATTAGTTCAAAAATATGAAAAATAAACAAATATTCACTCACAACTAGCATTTAAAAATTAAGGAGACGCGTTTTGTGTAAAGGTAATTGTCGTAGGAAATAGGATCGGTGATCCATGCTCAAATCCTGGACAAAGATTATTGTTTCATTTTGCATATTCACTTGGAAAAAGCATAAATACGTCTGTTTCCCCTCTCATACCAGCTAGGGGTAAATATTTGGGCAGACTGGATTATCTAACCTTAGTAAGGCAAGCAGTATTGGAAATGGAAAAGCCTGAATTCAAATCAGCAGAACTCCGCTAAAAAATAACCATGTATCGCATCCTACCCGTTGCGAACGGGTGCGCTAAAGACTTTGAGAAAGGCATGATTACTCTTGTTCACCCTCCATCAGCAAGGAATAAATAGTTGGGCAGAGTAGGTTATTTAGCCTTGGTGAGGCAACCAGTCTAGGAGATGGAAAAGTCTGAATTCAAATCCTCTGAAAAGTGACCTTGTGTCGCATTCCACTCGTGGAGGAGGGGTTAGTAAATTCATATAAAGATTAAGGTGGAAAGAGAAAGAGAAAAAGAGCAAAAGTGAGAGAAATAAAGAAAAAATATAGCGTTTGGTTTTTAAACCGACAGAAAAAGAACAAAAAGAATGAAGACGAACAGACATTATGAACTTTATTATACACAACTTTAAGATAAAATGAAAGACAACGAAAGACAGTGAACTCTTTTTGGTGAATATTAAAAGAAAGTGTTGTTTAGACGGACTTAACTTTAATCAAAATACACCATCTAAAACGAAATAAGAAAAAAGAATATGTAGCAACAGAAACATGACTTGTGTCATTTTTGTAGATGTAAGTTTATACAGGATTTATTTTGAGTAATTTCAATTTTTTTCTCCTCTACCAAACGGTTAACATTCTACATTATTTATCGCTGGTTTTTCTTACAGTCATTCCTCTAGCGAGACATGTAAAAGAAAAACAGACCTTTTTAGAATGAATCTGCAACTAAACGCTATTTCAACTTTTTTAATTTTTAATATGATGTGTTAATGTAAATTTACTATTCTTTTGGAACGATAAAGACAACTTCCAGTTTTCTGGAATGTGGAGTACCCCTTCATTGACATTACTCCCAGATCCACTCAAACTCGGAGTGTTAGTACCTATTCTGGTCCCATCTATGCATCTAATAGAATAATTGAAAATTATAAGTATTAAGTAGGAATATTTGATACCATATTACTGCAAATTATTCATATCAATAATAGTTACTTGAAACTATAACCGGCTAATTCGTCTAGTGGGTAGAGTGTTCGTCAATGCCCGGGAGATCGGGGTTCACTCCCAGGTCGAGTCATACCAAAGACTTAAAAAATGGTACTTGATACCACCTTGCTTATATTCTGCATTATAAGGTACGTATCAAGGGTAGTGGAGCAATCCAGAGGAAGGAATAGCGCCCTCCCCTACATCTTGGTGTAGTAGCTATTGAAAAGGGAGCCTTCGCGTCACCCTCGACTACTTATAATTGTTTACAAAAGAATATTGTTAGTTACTTGGAACTATGTGCAAACAAATGATTATTATTTAATAGAAATAATTTCGTGAAATCATATAATAGTTAGTAGTTGAAACAATATGAATTATTATTATTATTATTAGAGAGGAATACTTCATATCATTTAACTATGTGCAAACTCTCGAGAAACAACAACACTCAAAAAAATGAAATATAAACGTACAATGAATGCAATTCACTAATGGATTGACATGTTAAAATCAAGCAACCTTTTCGTTTCATTCCATTGTGGGAGTATTAGCCCAGTATTTCCCAATCATCTTTGTTTTGGTACACCCTTCCGTAGCATCCACTTACACATAAAAAAAAGCATCAACTTCTTTTTTTATATTAGGTGTAGTGCAAATTTAAAACACGTTCATGATCATATCTATTTTGACTCAAGATTCTTATATTGCCCAAAATGAAGTAGTTATAATCAATTTAAAATAAATAAATTAAAAACATATATTTTAACTATAAAAGTAAAAACCTAATAAAAAAAATAAAAAAAAAACGTAATACGATCGCCATTCAGAGATGCTAATACTGTCTGGCTCTAATATTTTATCAATGTAGAAATCAACACCTTGAACAAAACAACCAAGAGTAATGAAGGCAGACAAGTGAAAATTTCTTAAACCAATAAATATACAATCCCCTGCTGGGCATAAATAAATACGAACGAAAATACAAGATAACACAAAGGTGTCATGGTGTGACCCTATTGACATTTAACGAGACAGTACTCGGTCATTGACAAAAAAGTCTATTATATATGAATTTACTCTAATTATTGGGTAGTTAAAATTTAAGGAACTAATGGCCTTTTTAGGGATTTTTTTATGAAGCGGGTTTCTGTGTATCAATCGATTGTATTTCTGATTTCACATGAGTGAACGCATACCACCTTTTTTCTATTTGGCTACAGCGCTTTATCGTTATTATTATAATTATTATTATTATTTTGATTTTATTTTATTCAATTCTTTCACACCAGTATTAGCGGGTGGTCTTTCACTTAAGTCTGAGTGATAGCAAGTCTCCTCAGGACTCTAAGACTTTAAGACTGAGTATTCTAACCGATTGCAACAATGTTGTGGTCTGAATGGTCTCGATTCTTCCTCTCATCTCTAATTCCTCCAGTTTCTTTTCCATACTTTTGAGACTGTTCCAAGTGCCCCAACCACAATTGGTATTACAGTCACCTTCATGCTCCACAGCGTTCTCAGCTCACTAACAAAATCCAAGTATTTGCATATAATTTCGCTCTATTTTATTTCACTTTATGGTCATCTGGAACCTCAAAATCCACGACTCGACAAATTCTTTATTCTTCTTGTTGATTAACACTTGGTCTGGTCTTCTGAGCGAGGCCAGTTAATCCATTGATCCACTTGATGACAAGTTCTTTTCTTCTTATTGATTAATACAAGGTCTTGTTTTTTGGTTTTCTGGATTTGATTTAGTCCTAGAGGATTTTGTAAAGCTCATTTTTTATTGCAGATTCTGGCTTGTTTATATACCATTTGTCAGCTTCGTGAAATTTCAATCTCTCGTATAAACTCAGCTCTTTCTACTCCAAATACGTTGTATTTCTGATCGACGTTCAGCTCAGTTCGAACCCCGTGTGAAATCTCACTCTCTACAAAGTCGTCGGAATGGGGGCGGTATTAAAAATTCGAAATATTCATTCGCCAATCGTTTTGCTTGATATTCAAAAAGTATTATGATTCTTATAGGCCAAGGAAACGGTGTTTCCCAAACCAATAAGTCGTGGATAAGTCGATCCCTTTTCCGGAAAAAAACAATAATGCCAGTTGAGTCAATAGAAACTGTTTAATAACAGTATATCAACTGAAATACAAGCAACTATTGTATGTCATCTATAGTGATACAAAACAGAATACAACGTCTGGACTGGCAGCTTGAGGGTCGGCAATAAGTAAACTTCAGCAACGTAGGTGGTGTCATTCACTGATGAGTGTGGAGGTATGTAAGTCGGTCGACTGCTTTCAAAATAGCGTGTGTGCTTCTGCCCCTCTCAGTGCGTTCTCTCAGCACTTTTACTAACTCGTGACGAAAAATAGCAATATATTACATGCACATCTCTTCATAATCCAAATCTATTCCCACGCCGAAAATACATCCTAAATCAGTTATTGTTCAAATTAAGTTATACAGTCATTCCTTCTACATTACTAAGTCAAAAACAATATTATCAGCGCTTCTGGCTATTACCTCTTACCAGGTTCGAAATCCTAACACGGTTTGAACGCTCGCTATACGGGGTCGCGCCTGATCTTCTCAACAATCTATCTGTTTTCTGAGAATACTACAAAAATCCGATTTTTCGCATAAACCCAATCTATACAGCAGTGAAGGCAATTATAACTACGATATTCTGAAAAACAAGTTAACTCTATTTCATTCCAATCAGTTACCTAGAAATCACCAATGGCCCGGCAGACCTGGGTTCAATCCATGGTCGAGTCATACCAAAGACTCAAAAAATGGTACTTGATGCCTCTTTGCTTGACACTCAACATTATAGGGTATGGATCAAGGGTAAAGAGGAGCAATACAGGGAAAGGAGTAGCACCCTCCCCTACACCTTGATGTAGTAGCTATCGAAAAGAGAGCCTTCGGGTTACCCTCGACTAAGTTCGCCTACTTAACTTTACCTTCGTCAGACTCGCACAATTCCCAATGTATTACTTTTCCCACCCAGTCGTACCTAGAATTGTATTATTTTTATGTTGTTGCTTTTTTTATATCAGCTCTGATGGCCTTTCACGTGAGTCTGAGAGACAGCAAGGTTCTTCAATTTTCCAGGACTTACAGCATTCTAGCAGTCCTGTGGTCGAGATGGTCTCAATTCTTTCTCTAATCTCCAGTTCTTCTTTCAATTTTTTTACATTCTTTGGAAGTGTTCCAAAGGCATCAACAACGATCGGTATCATCATTACCTTCATGTTCCTGAACTTTTTCAGTTCTCTGGCAAGGTCCAGGTATTAGTCTATTTTTTTTTTTTACTCTTCTTTCAATTTTACTCAGTAGTCTACTGGAACGGCAAAATCTACCAGACAACAAGTTCTTTTGTTTTATTAACATTACGTCGGATCTTCTGATTTGGATTGAGAGATCCATTTGTATTGCAAAGTCCCAGAGAATTTTATGCGTCTCATTTTCTAAAATGGGTTCGGCTTTGTGCATATGCTATTTGGCAGTATGGTTTAATTTCAGTTTCTTGCACAATTCCCAGTAGATCATCTTTCCTAACCCAGTCATGCCTAGTCTTGAATTCTTTTGTACTAGTTTGTTGCATTCACTTATTATGTGATCATTATTCTCTTTATGAGTTTCACACGCCAGTAGTAATTGGTGGTTTTCACTGAAACCCGAGTAACAGCAAGTCTTATCTGATCTGCAGGACTGTTCTGAGTATTCTAGCTTATCTTAGCAATGATGTGGTCTATCATCATCATCATGTCGTGCCGCCAGCACGGATATCCCTGACCATCTCTCGCCACTTCTCCCTATCATTCATCGCCTCCGGCAGGTCTTCTGGGTTACATCCCGCGTCCTCACATAGCTGCTGTATGTATGTTCGGGCTGGTCGTCCTGCTTTTGCTTGGCCATATGTGGGGGTCCATAGGAGTACGTCACTTACGAGCTCGTCCTTGCTTCTCCAGCAGTGTCCGGCGTGTCTGGCTCGTCTAACCTGTATAGTTTTCGTGATGGGAGGCAGGTGGACGTACAGTTGGCGTCTCGTGGGGTGTTATCGCCAGGACTTGTTCAATATTGCTCTCAACATTCTTGTGTCAATACTGTCTCTATTCTATCTCTTATTTCCACTCCTCATAGTTTCTCATCTAGGTTCTTTGGTTGACCCCCTCTCTCTCTCTCTCTCTCTCTCTCTCTCTCTCTCTCTCTCTCTCTCTCTCTTGAGTATATCTATTCTCCTACATCTTATCTATATTTGCTTGGAGAGTTATAGTGGCTAATATGCTGAACTGCGACATCGGAGTAAGCGAGTTCAAACTCCAGACGTTCAATTACGTTCACTTTCGGACTAATACGCTTGGAAAAGGTATAAACTACCTTATCTCCACAGTAAAAAAAGTAAAAGCCCCCCTCTTTTCAATAGCTACTACACCAAGGTGTATGGGAGGGCGCGACTCCTTTCTCTGGATCGTTCTACTTTACCCTTGATCCATATCTTATAAAGCTGAATACTAAGCAAGCGCCATTAAGTACAATTTATTGAGTCTTTGGTATGACTCGACGAGGGATTGAACCCCGGTCTCTCGGACCATTTGCAAACACTCTACTCATTAGGCCAATGGCCTGGTAATCTCCACAGTGGTAGGTTAAATAATATCAGTACTATTCATCTATAAGGATGACTTTCACATTAAATAACCCACGAAGGTTGATATGCCATTAAACAAAAAAAAAAACACACACTTTTGCTTTTATATAATTAGTTCTGAAAGTTTTTATTCAGTGCTGCTCTAGATAGCAATTCATTTTCTCTGTGCAAGTTTACTCTGCATTGTCATATCCAGGTCATCTCATGCTCCATTGACTGGGTTAATCTTCTAATAAACCCTCTTAGTTCTTCTCGTTCCCAGGTCCACTCTGACTCGGAGTGGTAGCATCCTATCTATGGGTCAAATAGAACTAAACTGCGTACTTACGCTAAACAGAATTGTTTGAAAGAGAACTGTTTTTGCATTTAACTGTGTTTAAACAAAAACTGTACTTATGTTAAACTAAATTGTTTGAAACAGAACTGTTTTTGACATTTAAACTGTGTATTTATGTTAAACTGAATTGTTTAAAATAGAACTGTTTTGACATTTATATTGTGTGCTTATGTTAAACTGAATTGTTTGAAACAACTGTTTTTGACATTTAAACTGTGTACTTATGCTAAACTGAATTGTTTGAAATACAACTGTTTCGACATTCAAACTGTGTACTAATGCTAAACTGAATTGCTTGAAGTAAAACTGTTTATATATATAAAAATAGATTTGGTATTAAATAACCTACACTGATATACTATAAAATAAAAACAAAACCTACCCAAATGTAATCAAACTAATCTTTTTTCTTCATTTCTTTTAACATGTAATCATTCAACGTCATCTCTATGGTGTAAAGCATTGTGGGTTATCATCAACGTTTTTATTCTGTTTATTTTCCAGAAGTTTTCTTGTTATTCTTCTTTTTCTTTTAGAGAGTATTTCACACCAGCGTTAGCTGATGATTTCTCAATTGAGTCTGAGTGACAGCAAGTATCCTCAAGTCTCCAAGACCCTTTTTAGTATTCTGGCCGATCTCAACAATACTGTAGTTTGGATGGTCTCCACTAGTTCTCTTAGTTCTCCACTCCTTGTACAAAACCTTTCGTTATTCAACAGAATACACCCATTGCAGTTGGTATCACCGTCACTTTCTGGTTGGTTAATTTCTACCTCATTGTACTTTTGGTCTAAGCGGTATAATATACTTTACCGAACTCAGCAGAGGTACACCCATACTTTAACCGCAATGAATAGGAAGAGGTTCCTTTAAGCATCTCATGAGTAGCTATCACACGGCTTTGAGCGATGGACATTATCAGTGGTATCATGATCAGATACTCAAGGGAGTTGCAGAAGTTATTGATACAGCATTAAAATCTAGCAAATACCACTCAGGAAGACAACTATCCCTTTTCTCGTTGCCGGAGAAGAAACCCAAGATGAGACGGTGTCTGCTTTCTTCAACACTATATTGACAACTGAGAGTTAATCTTGAAAACAGGAGAAATTCCCTGATCTCATCATACAAACAACATACCATTAAGTCATATTTAGCTTTTTGGATGCAGGTGATAATGTGGGAACTGATAGTGCTCTTGAAGGAACGTCTGGAGAAGGGTCATGAGCGGAATCCCACTAAATACCAAGGAGCTGCTAAAAAGAAAGCGGACATTAGAGCTATTACGGAGTTCGAGGAAAAAGCCATTGGATAAAGCTTTGGATAAAAGGGCAAGCCCTGAGATGCTAGCTGGCAAGAGATCAATCCCAGCTGAGAAAGGAGTTTGATATTAAAAGTCTCTAAATTTCTGATGGACCCAAGAACATCTCTGGTTATGCGTTCTATGAGATGCGTATTGATGAATTAATATTATTGTTATTATTTTACCCCTTGTAAGTTTTCCATGCAAACTATGTTTCTTTTTTCACTGAAATCCGAAAGCAAATTTCTTCAAGTCTCCCAGACGCTTCGAAGAATTCTAATTTTAACAGAGCCGTGGTATGGATGGTATCAATTCTTCCTCTAATCTCCAGGTAACACTTTCTCTTTACCAGGTTCTTGGAAATTATACCCATAGCTCTGAGTGGTTACATCATTAATTTTTTCAATTATCAAGCAAGGTCCAGGTATTTGTTCAGCTTTTTGCTTTCATTTTGCGGTTCGCTGGAAAAACAAAATCCATTAGATGACAAGTTTTTTTTCTTCTTGTTGATTAAAATTAGATCTTGATTTCTGGCTGGGGTTGGGTGAACTGTTTGTCACACAAAGTCTCTGAGAGCTTCAATCATTTATGGTTTGTGCATATAGCTTTCGTCTGTATGGTCAAATTTTATTTTCTTGGGCAATTCCCACTGGATCACCTTTCCTATCTTATCCTATATACTGTTATATATATATATGTATAAATATAATTGATTTGGTTTAGTTTGGTTTAATTAAGTTTTATGGCATATCAACTATCATAGGTTATTTGATGCCAAATCCTTTTTATACATGTTTATTAAATATATATGATTTTTAAAACATTTATAACATTTTTAGAGCTCATTTTTGTACCCAATTAAATAGTTGCAAGTATTGCTATACAACAGTCAAAATCTGATATCAGTCATTTGTTTGCACACATACTTAGTAGATCATTTCATTTTTAAATGAGTTAGAACTAATTTGTTTGCACACTAGTATTGCTATTGTTTCGACACCGTTAAATGGTTTCAATTATTGTTAACTAACACTAATAATTCTATTCTATATTAATTAGGCACACATTTAAAGAGTTCCAAGTATTGCTATTGAACAATAATAATTCTAATCAACATTAATGGTTTCAAATATTGCTACGTATCCATAACAATTCAATTAAACATAAGCTACTTGTTTAAGTGTTTGCTTGCATTTTAGTAGTTTTGGTCGTTTGAGCTCTGTAGCTGATTTTTCGAACACTGAGGCCAGGGCTCCAACCTCAGCAGGACGCGCCCCTTTTTTACCCGCGCGAAGAGCGATGCGGTTTGTGTATGTGGTTTGAGTGTGGGTCATGGTTATCTTTCGATGGCTGTTTAATTCTCTTCTATAGAAGCCACTCTTATAGAGGAGCAGCAGTAGTTCCCCGATCGTACTAACGATCCTGAGCGTAAAGTCGTCAAACTCACGTCCAGGACCCGTTTAGGTATTGAGTTTGGTCGTCCATGGGTTTATTCAAATACCTTTACGTACATCATGCTGCTTCCCATGTGTACGTAAACAAAAAGAAAAAGGGGGGGGTAATTTTGATTTAAGTTTTAACTTAGTTAAAGTCCAAGATTAAGGTACTTTCGTCAGACTTTTACTGGTACTGAAGTTTGTTTTTTTGTTTTGTTTTTTTTTGCTGCGGTATTCGGACATTTTCCTAGGCTTTTTCGTTTATCTTCCATACTGCCGTTGGGAGCCGGGGAGGCTCTAGGAATTGAGTTTTTACAAATGACAATTTTTGTTTTTATTTTTTGTTTTATTTTATTTATTTATTTAATTTTTTTTGTTTTTGTTTTTTTGTGTGGTAGCATTGGCAGCTTTAGGCTTTTACTTTTTCTTCTAAACTACTGTTAGGCCTCTAAGAATTTTTAACTTTTATAAAAGATTCAAAAACATTTTGCCGTGTTTGCTGACATTTGGACAGAGTCATATATTCAATTTGGGTTTATAGTAAGCGTGTCTTTACATTTAAAACGCACAGTTTAAGCATTATTTTACAAACAAAAATACATTAAATAGAATAGGACAACTACCAGAGCTAATCGCATCGGCCGTAGAACATAAGATTGACAAAATATGCATACAAGAACACAGATGCACGCACACCGAAGATATCAAATATCACGAAATTGGCAATGGATGGTCGCTCGTCACTGTATCCGCATGGAAAAACTCTGTCAACGCCGCAGTAGGAGGGGTAGGATTGCTTATAGGACCTAGAGCATTAAAAACGCTAAATAGCATTGAGAAAATACAACCTAGAATGATGGCAGCTACTTTTAACGGCAACCCCAGAGCAACAATCATCTCCTGCTACAGCCCTACCAATGTTAGTGAAGAAACTGAATTAGTCACCTTCTACGATGAGTTATCCTCATTAGTGCGTAGCATCCCGAAACACAACATGTTAGTCATTGGCGGAGACATGAATGGCCAAATCGGGAAAAACGGAAACAACAAATACAGCCTCCACAACACGTCAAATAGAAATGGGCAATATCTAACAGATTTCATGATAGAAAATAGATTAGCATGCCTCAATACAAACTACCAAAAAAGGGAGGGCAAACTATGGACATACACGTACGCAAACAATACTAAAGCTCAGATAGACTACGTCCTTATAAACAAGAAATGGAAAAATAGTGCAATAAATTGCGAGGCATACTCCTCTTTCGAAGGTGTGTCCACCGATCACCGAATAGTCACGGCGAAAATACGGCTAAGCCTACGAAAAAACGCCAAACGAACAGCGACCACCAAACACTATGACTGGACCCTTTTGAACAACAGAGATATAAGAGATAAATACGTATTAGAATTAAGAAACAGGTTCGAAACACTACAAGAAAAGACGGAAAAAAGTACACCAAACGACGAATATGAAAATTTCGTCAATGCGCACCTCGAGGCAGCAGCGAAATGCATTCCAACAAAACTCAAAACTAAATATAGAGTCCCATGGGAAACTTTAGCGGTGAGAGAAAAACGTGCACTAGTGAAAACAGCCTCCAAAAACTATCGAAAAAACACAACAAACACAAATGCCTTAAAACTAAAAACGGCACAATATCAATTAGCAGGCATATATATAAAGGAACAGACAGAATACATTCAAAATCAGATAGATAAGATAAGAGACTCGGTGGAAGATAAACAATCTAGGATAGCCTGGCAAACAATAAACGAAGTGAGTAGAAGAAAGAACACAGCCAAAGCAAAACTGAAAGCAGCAAACCAATAAGAAAGAATAAAACTATGGAAACAGCACTTCGAAAACCTACTAGGAAACCCACCGAAAATAACACATGAACCAATCACCAGAATAATTAGTAAACAATTAGATATTAAACTAGGACCGTTCACACAAGAAGAACTCGACTTGGTTCTCAGAAAAATTAAAAATAGGAAAGCTGCAGGGCTGGACGAGATTCCCCCAGAAGTATGGAAGACCAGACAATTTGACGACATACTGCTCCGACACTGCAACGCAGTATACAATCAAAATCCGATAGATAGATGGATGAAGGATGCATACTCCCCTTCCCTAAAAAGGGGGACCTCGGATTAGCCAAAAACTACCGAGGCATAACACTAACATCCATAGCAGCCAAAATCTACAATGCCCTACTACGAAACCGCTTAGAACCCAAAATCGACATACTTAGGAAAAACCAAAATGGCTTCCGAAGAAATAGATCCACGACCTCACAAATATTAACCATACGTAGAATCCTTGAAGGTGTACGGGCAAAAAACCTACAAGCGACATTAATATTTGTCGACTTTACCAAGGCCTTCGATTCCATTCACAGAGGAAAGATGGAACAAATCCTACTAGCGTACGGCATACCTAAAGAAACCGTAGCAGCAATAACGATTCTCTATAGAAACACCAAAGTAAAAGTACGATCACCAGATGGAGACACAGAATACTTCGACATTGTAGCAGGAGTACTACAAGGGGACACGCTAGCCCCGTACCTCTTTATCATTTGTCTAGACTACGTACTTAGAACATCGATTGACAAAATCAGAGAGAATGGCTTTGAGCTGACGAAGAAAAGAAGCAGAAGGTACCCCGCAAAAACAATTACCGACGCCGACTACGCCGATGACATAGCGATACTGGCAAATACACCCGACCAAGCCGAAACACTACTGCATAGTTTGGAACGAGCAGCCGCAGGCATAGGCCTCTATGTTAATGCACACAAAACGGAATATATGTGCTATAATCAAACGGGGAACATCTCCACTCTAGAAGGAACCCCTCTTAAACTAGTAGACAAATTGATTATATGGAAATCAGACCTAACCGATAAAATGAAACGCAGTTTCTTCCAGGCAGCGGTCATATCGATATTGCTATATGGGTGCACTACATGGACGCTAACAAAACGGCTGGAGAAGAAGCTAGACGGCAATTACACAAGAATGCTGCGTGCAATCCTGAACAAGTCCTGGCGGCAACACCCCACAAGACACCAACTGTACGGCCACCTGCCTCCTATCACGAAAACTATTCAAGTTAGGCGAACCAGACATGCAGGACACTGCTGGAGAAGCAGGGACGAACTCATAAGAGATGTACTCTTATGGACCCCCACACATACATTCAGCAGCTATGTGAGGATAAACAGTTCTATTTATAACAATTCAGTTTAGCATAATTCATTTGTTTGCACACAGTTTAAATGTTAAACATTTCTATTTGACCCATAGTTAGGACTCTATCAGGTGCAACCACTCCGGATCCGAATAAACAGGGAGCAGTAGAAATAAAGAAATATTCCACATTCCCCAAAGATCCAGGACTGGAGACTCACCATCAAATTTTGGCAGGTGGGGTCTTACCCCTCCGCAGAGATGCAATCAGTGTATTCTACAGCTCCAGCCGATGTATATATATAAATATATATATATATATCATCAGATTATAAAATAAGTGTGACTTTATATATATATATATATATAAAGTCACACTTATTTTATAAAATAAGTGTGACTTTATATATATATATATATATATAAAGTCACACTTATTTTATAAGCTGATTAATTAATAAATCAGGGGAAGTACTCCATAATTACCATTCAATAGTTATCTCTCATGCGAGATTTTAAGGATTGTAATGAACGTGACCGAGACTCGGTACCATAATTATTAAGTCGGAAACTGAATTAGAACCCGGTTTACAGAAATTAACACAAAACGAAATCTCGCTACGATGTGCCACGTTCGCTGTGTACCTCATCTTTGTTGTATGGACCATTATTTTGCTCCATGTTCTAACTGATGGTTTTTCACTGGAGACTGAATGAGAGCAATTCTCCGCAGGTCTCCAGTACTCTTCTACGTCTCCCAGCCAATTTAGTAGTGTTGAGGTCTGGGTTGTTTCGATTCTTCCTCTGATCACCAGTTCATAGAGTTTCTTTTCCATGTTCTTGGAGATTCTTTCCAGTACCCCAACTACGATTGGTATCATCGTCACTTTCATGTTCTACAGCGTTTTTACTTCTCTGTTAAGCTCCGAGTATTTATCGTTTCGATTTTTTTCATTTTCTTTCTATGGTTTGCTGGAACGGCAAAATCCACAAGATGAATTGTTTTTTTGTGTTTTTTTTTTTCAAGATAATTACGACTTCTGACCATTTAAGACTGGTCCAGAGTATCTTATAAGGGATATTCTTTGTGTTTATTCCTCTGATGAAATTTTTGCTGCTGACTTTAGTTTCGGGAACTTTTCTTGTTATTCTTTAGTACTGCTTTTCTTTCATCTCATTTTAAAACTTCCAAGTTTTAATAAAGTCTAAATATACCATTTTTATTTATTCAAACTTTGTGGATTGATCTTATTCCTTACTTTTTTGATTCTTCAACGATATTATAGCTTTTTTGCTTTTTTTCCTTAGTTTTTCCTTTTCTTTAAATGATTTTTGCAAAGCTTGTTTTTACTGTTAAAAGCATTTGAATATAGTACAATACAGTTTTCCACTTTTTTAGTGGAATTTTGTTTTGGAAGTAGAAAGTGTTCAAATTCTATTATTTATTTATTTTTACATCAGCGCTTGCTGGTCGTCTTCAACTGAAGCCTGAATAACAGCGAGTCTCCAGCGCTCTTCTCAATAATCTGGCCGTTCTCAACAATGCTGTGGTTATCTTCAAGTTCCGCAGCTTTTATAGTTCACACGTAAAATCTAGGTATTTGTCAATCTTTTCGCTTTATTTTATTTTCATTCGGTGGTCGGTCAGGACGGCAAAGTCCACTAGACTGTAAGTCCCCTTTTTCTTGTTAGTTAACACTAGGTCTGGTCTTCTGGCCGGATCGGGTGATCTGTTTGTATCTTAAAACCCCAGAGAATTTTATATATCTCATTTTCCAGAAGGGATTCTGGTTTATGCATAGATCATTAGTTGGAGGTGCCCGTGGTGTAATGGTTATCGTCGCAGGAAATGGACACAGCGACTCGAGTTCAAATCGTGGACGAGACTGATTGCATTTCACATAGCACTAATACCCTTGAGAAAGGTATGAATCCAATTATTCTCCCTCCAGCTATGGGTAAATAGTAGGACAGACTGGGTTCTTCAGCCTTGGTGAGGCAACTCGTCTAGGAGAAGGAAAACTGTATTCAAACCTGTTAAACTCCGCTGAAAATTTGACCTTGTGTCATATCCTGCCCAAGCGGAGGGGTTGGGTAAATAGGATAGGATATCATTTGTTTGTTTGGTCAAATTTTAATCTCTTGCAAAATTCCCTTTCCCACCCAGTCGTGCTGAGTCTTGTACTTTTTTTACGCTAGTTTTCCGCATTCGTTTATTATGCGATTAACCATTTTATCTTTTTCTCAAAAATAATCTACACTTGCTATTCTGTTGCGTATTATCAATTTTCGCTTGAATATAATTGGTTCTTATGGTATTATTTTGTACTGCTGTTAACTAAGATTCAGTTTCTTCCTTGCGGGTTTTCTTTTCTTGGCCACCTTTTCGTTTGCAATCTTAGCAGTTTGTCGTTTGAAATTTCCATAACATTGATTTTCTTCCAATTTCTGTTTCCAAGTTTTTGTTATGTTTTTGTTGCCAATGCTGTTACTGGCTGCTGTGATTAGTCTCTCTTTGCTCTTTTTAGTATATTCCTCAGGTCCTTGTATTGATGCATCTATGCAATTCTCAACGATAGCGAGTTCTCTCCCTTCTTTTCTTGACACTTATAACCTGTCTGTATCATCTCTAAGATATAAGGCCTTGTGTATAGTCTTCAGTTTTCCTCCTTGTCCATTTTAAAAATGTGGCTTGGTATCTTATAAGAGGTATTTATTCTTTTAATGAGATTTATTATTATTATTATAATTATTATTAATATTATTATTATTATTATTAAACCCGCCATTATATCGTGCAGCACCTGGAGAATCTCAATGGACACAGAATCGCCTTTATCACCATGTTTTTCGCTATTATTATGAGTAATAGTAGATGTAGTCTACTCGAGAAAACTGGCAGATCTTGGAGTTAACCCAGTGATATTCCTACGAATGTTGTGTTTTATAGGTTTGGTTTCTTTGTTCAATAGCATATCAATTATTATAACTTATTTAATGCCAAATACATCCGCTAGAAGAAGATTAATGTCACTATTTCACCCACAGTCGGGTGATTAAGGGGATTCATAATGTTGTCAAGGGTGTTAGTTAAAAAGTGAAGGATCGAAATTTTGGGGATTATTACCAAAAACCGTTTTTAAAACAAATTAACAAGACAAAAAAAAAATGGACGTAAAGGTCTCAATGTTAAAAATAAATCAGTCTGAGCTAAAAAAACAATCAATACTCTTATTACGCAAGTTAAAACGCTTTATTCTATAAAGTGGACAAAGACAGACAACAGCTTGTGGGCCGCATATCAGTCCTTATGCAGGAATTAATTCATGAACAAAACATAAAACAAAACATTAAAAACTTTAGCAAAAATTGCATATCTCTTACTTTAATCAAGGTAACATTAATAGTAGTATCTAAAATTACATGTATCTTACTTCCCTGTAAGCGGGTCAAACCGGCTCCCTTTTTTCTTTCTTTTTTTTTTTCTCTCCTTTTCCTTTCGTTTTTGTCTGTGGGGAGAGTTTGTAGTTTAGTCGACGAATTCTTTTTTCTTTCGTTTCTTTACTCTTTTCTTTTTTCTTTCTTTCTTTCTCTGTCTTTCTTGTTATCTGTGGAGTAAGTTTATGGTTTAGTCGGCGACTTCTTTTATCTTTAGTTTTTTTTACTTTTTTCTTTTTTCTCTTTTCTTTTTCTTTAGTTTCTTCTTTCTTTCTGTTTGGAATCTATAGGCCCTTTAGACCTGAAATATTCCGGTTCGTTTTTCAGCGAGATAGCTAATAAAAAAATTGGCAACTTTCTTTCTCTGTTTTCTTTCTTTATCTTTCTTTTATTCTTTCTTTCTGATCGGAATCTACAAGTCTTTTAGACCTGAATTATCACGGATTGTCTTTTTGCGAGATAGCTAATAAACAAATTGGCAACTTTCTTTCTCTGTTTTCTTTCTTTATCTTTCTTTTATTCTTTCTTTCTGATCGGAATCTACAAGTCTTTTAGACCTAAATTATCACGGATTGTCTTTTTGCGAGATAGCTAATAAACAAATTGGCAACTTTAGTTCGCTCATTTCAGAGAATTACACATCTCTAATTAATAGGTACCGAAAACTGAACAAATTTTCTTTAGCAAGTTGTCTTCCATGTAGTAGACTACTGAGTTAGTTTTTCACTGGGTGTCTCGTATTTCTCTAAGTCCACATCAAAATTCAGTTTGGTAAATAACGCACCATTTGGTGTAATGATTAACAAGCTAGCCTTGAAGGTTAATCCTTACAAGTATTCCCGTACTTGTGTCCTACGTCTATTTTATTTCACAGGGTTCTCTATATAATTTTACTTGTGTCGATAATAAGCTTGATAAAAAAAAGTGTTCTTAGGTAATATACACGACTATGTTTATTGATTAACAAAAAATAAATTAATTAATAACTGGAAAATTTCATTGCTTTACTAAAAATAGAAATATATCAAAATTTATTGATTTACCAAGGAAAAAAAACATTGCAAGTTTTATCGTTTTACGATGAAAAACTAAATATTGCAATTTTATTGTTTTATTATGAAAGAAAAAGAAGAAAATTTCATCCTTTTGTCACGAAAAGTCAACTAGGAAAAATTATCGTTTTCCTGCGAAAAGAAAACAACTAGTAAATTTTATCCTATTATGAAAAAACAAATTAGCAAAGTTAATCATTTTATCAAGAAAAACAAACAACCAGCAAATTTGATTATTTTATCATGGAAAAAAAAACAATCAGTAAATTTTATCATTTTATCGTGGAAAACGAATAACTTTCAAATTTCATCCCATTTTTATGGAAAAAGAAACAACCAGCAAATTTCATCATTTTACCTATCATCAGAGGAATCTTTATAACAGAAATTAAAATTAAATTATCTCATGACTATGTCGTTTATTTAATAGAGGCACGAAACATTTATGAAACGACAATAAGAAGGTAAGATCATGATTTCCTTCTGTTTTTTATACTATTCTGCTGGTCAGCATTTAAGCATTTTTGATTTATTAAACGCTTTTTAAACGAATAATTGTTTACTCTGATCGGTTATATATATATATATATATATATATATATATATATATATATATATATATATATAACCATAATCATCCAAAGACGGCTAGTTTAAAATATTACACATTTGGTTCGACATGTCATTTTATGATCTGCGAAATAATGATTAAAACCGAATTGAATATCTCTAGTGGTTGACAAACAAATTTTAGGCGGTAAATTTAATGCTGTCGGGCTATAAGAGTTACTCGACAACAGGGTGTCGGATAAGAGAGGTAAAACATCTTTTTTAAATCGCACTTTTTTAAATGACTACTATAATTATTTGCTTGCACAGTCATAAAGTATCAAGTACTCCTATCCAATGCTAATAACTTATACATAATCATATCTTTTAAAGTAACTATTCATATTTAATTATAATCGTTTGTTTGCAAACAGTTATTTGATATCAAGTATTCCTAACACCAATAATTTGCAAGTACTTATTTCGTTTCATCAACAGAGCTATAATATTTGGTAAAGATGGTGACAGGTTCTTATGAGCTTACCCAGTGTTCCTGCCAAAATTTATATTCTTGCTTTCATTTTCCAAAGCCCCGGCCGGTAACGGCAGCCAGCAGACAGAGTTGGAAATAATGAGAGATAATCGATCTTCATTCTCAAGAAAGATGGTGGAGTTGATACTTGAAGAAAGTTACAGTTGACAAATAATCTGTCTAAATGTGAAGGCCACCCCTGGTCAGCCTTCTTGATCAGGCCAGTTTGTTGCCAAAATGGGTCTGATCCACCCATCCTCCTTTCAGTGCCTTTTACAGCTGGATAATCTGTCCACCGAGAAAGACGTTTCGTCCGAAGTGGACAGTCCGTTCCCAGCTGGGTCGGGTTCCTTGAGTGGAATGCGTGCTCTGTTTAAAGGTTGATCTAGTAATCAGAGACATCCGCACCCGGCACTTGTCTATGACACCCGGCACGGACTGCTGGGCAGATAATACAAGTTCTGATCCGAGATACAGGAACGCTTTTGGCCGCAGTACAAATAGGTTCTGTGGTCGCCTACATACGATGCCTTCATGTACAATTGTCTTACTCTCTGAGAAAGTCTCCCGTCGAGAAAGAAGCGGTCAGACTTCGGACACTGACTACGAATATAGCCAGAACGACAACGACAAAATGAAACTTCAATTTTTCATATCATAAGCACATATATTTGCATTAGAGCAACGCAGTGTGATTTCATCACTTGTTACAACATATTTCACCTTTCAGTGAAAAATCTATAATATTAATGGGATAAGACAAAAACGCATGTGCTCGAATGTTACATTCTGTCATCACCTCAAATAAATCATCGACAATTTCAGTTTGATTGTAAGGAATAGCATAAAGGAAAAAAGAGCACTACGTGTCAGAGAGAGAGAGAGAGAGAGAAAAAGAAAATATCATAAGAAAGAAAGAAAGAAAGAGTGATAGGTGACAAATAACGTTATATATCAGAAGCTTATCTTCTGATTCAATAGAATGAAAAGATGAAAGGAGAAAAATCATCATGATTATCATCAAGCCGCAGTGAGAACTCTCTCTCTTTCTCTACTATATCTCTCCTTCTCCCTCTCCCCCTCTCTCTATCTATCTATTTCTCCCTTCCCTATTTCTTTCTCTCTCTCTCTCGCTATCCATCCCAATCATCCATCACTCCTTGTAGGTCTCCTTGACCGCATCCAGTGTCAGCACAGAGCTGATTTATGTAAGTCTTAACGAATCGGCCAACACTGGCGTGTCCTTGTATAAAATTCCATAAGAGAACATCGCTTATGAGTTTATCCTTACTTCCCCAACAGTCCATGTCTTGTTAGTCTTTGGTGGTCTGTAAGATGAGAGGTAAATGGCTGTACATCTGCTGTTTTGGAGGATGCTGCTTCCAAGATTTGTTCAAAACAGTACGTAGCATTCCTGTGTAATTCCCATCTATCTTTTTCCCTCCTGAGTTTCGTTAGAGTCCAGGTGGTATTGCCACACAGTGGTATTGATACAGCCACAGCTTTGAAGACATCCTTTTTCGATTATCAGGGAGATCAGATTTCTATACGATCAACAACTTGACAGTAGTAGTCCACACCTTCGGTTAACGTATGTTGACATCCTTTTCTGTTGATGAGATATTGCTGCCGAGATATGTGAACTGGTCAACTAATTCCAAAGGCTTGTCATTTAAAGCGGTGATGGCTTCTTCTTGCTTAAAATACATTAACTCTGTTTTATTTGCATTCACATAGAGACTAATGAATTTTGCAATTTCTTCTTCCTAGCGATCCAGAAATGATTTGGCTTTGGCAAGTGTATTTTCGAAAGCGCTAGATCATCTGTGTCAGTCATAGTTTTTTTTTTTGTGGGATATTATCTGCTTTTTATCTTTTTTAGTGTTAAACTAACTTTCTTTTATTAGATTTGTTGGCGTTCGAAGTACGTTATCTCGGCAGATTATAAACATATATGGCACAAATGTATTTCCTGGCGAGACTCCAGCAACAATGTCGAAGAAGTCGGTGTCTACATTAGGTAAGTGACCCATTACTTTCGTGTTTTTGTAAAGCATCATTATAGCGGTAACAGTTTCTTTAATAAAAGTATTTGTTCTATTTTTCCCCTGTGTATAGAATCAAATGCCTTGGAGAAATCTACAAACAAGAGTGTTGTCTCGAGACTTATTACACGAACTCCTTCGATGATTCAATGGATAGTCAGAATCGACGAAGTTGTCGATGGATTTCTCCGAGAGCCGTTCAAATTTTTCCTATGAATTATCTCGATTTTCAGTCGGATACGACCGATAAGCAGAGTATTATAAACCTTTGCGAGGAAAAAGAAAGTGATAGATTGATAGATTGTTGAGTAAAAGAAATAAATGAAGAACGCCCATTTTAAAAACTTATCTTGGAAGTTTATCTTTAAAAAGATATATGTTTAATAAATAATAATAAAATCTTCCAAAGTCAACAATTCAATTTTGATAAAATTGTACGAGAATGGGTAACGCTGTGTACCAGTCGCTTATTGTCTAATTCAATGTAATGGAAATACAGAATGAAGAAACAAGGGAAAGAAAAAAGAAAGGAAGGAGATAGATAAATAGAGGCAAACGAGTAAAAGAAATGAATGAAGAATGCTTATTTTGAAAATTTATTTTTCTACAAAAAATGATGTAGTAAGGAAATTATTTAATTTTAATAAAATTGTCTGCACTTATTCACAAAAAAGATGAATCCAAACTCGTCTAATTACTCTTATTTACTTAATTGTTACTTGGATGGTTTTAGAGATGGGAGGTAAGTGTCCGTACAGCTGTGGTTTCTTAGAGTGTTGCTTCCAGGATTATTTCAATACAACTGGTAGCATTCTTGTGCAGTTCCCGTCTAGCTTTTTCTCCATACGTTTTGTCAGCGTCCATGTGGTGCATCCATAGAGGAGTATTAACACAATTGCTGCTTGGAAGAAATCCCGTTCTGTACAGCCACTTACCTCCCATATCTAAAACCATTCAAGTAAGATGAACAAGATATGCTGGACACTGCTATTGAAGCAAGGATGAATTCATAAGTAACGTTCTCCTACAGAGCTTACGCATGGAATTGTCAGTGTTGCTCGACCAGCAAGAATTTACCTACAACAGCTCTGCGCAGACACGGGATGCAGTTTAGACCTGCTGGGAGCAATGGACGATAGGGATGGATAAAGAGAGAGAGAGAGAGTCAGGGAAATCCGTGCTAGCGGCATGACTTGATGATGATGATGATTATTTAATTGTTTATTTGTGATGAAGTGGAATGTCCACGGGTGATGATAGTCGATGTTTATTAGGTTTAGTTTAATCATATGCAAATCCTCAATTGAAGATTAAACTCTCTGTTGTAGTGAATAGTCTATTTGAGGATTTTGTTAACCATTGTTCCATGGCGAAACAGTCAAATATTTATTATCCTTATCTAAGTATATCATAAACCCGTCAATGTTGAAATTATCGTTCTTCATTCCTTTCTTTTAATAACTCTCCACCTTTCTTTTTTTCCTTCGAGGTGGTCACCAGGCATTCGTGCCGGGTGCTTGAAAAATTATGATCACTTGGCCTCAATGAACCGTCCCCCAAGTTTTTGCCTACTTGCAGAATTAAGTTCATTGCTTGGTACCTGAGTGCGCCTCATTAGGGAAATGCCGATGGGGTCAAGTTCCCTTTGTACCTGCCACACAAGAGTCCCTATTCGTGCGTGGTCCCCGCAATAAAATGGCTTTGTGCCGTACCCTGGTTTGGTGAGAAGCTGTAGAAATACTAAGTACCTCTCTATTTCCCTACCTTACTTTCCCTTTTTTCTCTTTCTGTCTCCACTTCCTTTCTTTTTCTTGCCTTTCTTCCCTCCTTCCTTCTATTCCAATAAACCAGACGATATGAATTTTATGTATCTATTTACCAACCCCTGCGCATGGGAAGGATGAGACACAAGATCAGTTTTTGAGCGGAATTTAACAGGTTTGAATTAAGAGTTTTTCTTCTCCTAGACTGGTTGCCTAACCACAGCTGAACAACCCAGTCTACCCTACTAATTACCCATAGCTGAATAGAGAATAAGAAGATTCATACCATTCCCAAGGATATTAATGCTTTGCGGAATGCAATCAGCCTCGTCCACGATTTGAACTCGTGTCGCAGTGTCCATTTTCTACGACGATAACCATTGCACGATGGGCATCTCTAAGCATTTGATGTATAAGATTATCGCCTCTTTCCCTCTTTCTTTCTTTCTTTCTTTCTTATGTCTGGTGTGTTCTTTTCTTCCCTCACAATCAAAGCATTATTTATCTGAGGTGATGACAGAGTATAACATTCGAAAACAGGCTTTTTTGTCTTATTGATGAGAGGCCGTAACATTCGACCACATGTATCCATCTCTTATTCCCTTATCATTACAGATATTAGTGTTCGCCAAGGGTCTGGAAGACTGGGGTTCAATCCCAGGTCCAGTCATACCAAAGACTCAAAAAATGGTACATGATGCTGTCTTGCTTAACACTCAGCATTATAAGGTACGGATCAAGGGTAAAGTGGAGCAATCCAGAGAAAAGAGTAGCGCACTTCCATACACTTCGGTGTAGTAGCTATTGAAAAGAGAGCCTTCGAGTCACCCTCGACTAAGATCGCCAACTTTACTTTATCGTCCGTGCTGATGGCGCGACGAGATGATGATGACAATGAAAGCAGTTTTTCGTGGAACAATGTTTTGTAATCAAGACTAAGTAGCCATCACAACTGTTGTGATTTTGCAGCTTTTTACTGTATTAAAGTAAGATTTAAAATTTATAAGTATCTGAATGCTCCATTCTAGAGTAAGAGTTAGTAAACTTGTTGAAAAACTATTACCCCTGTAGAGAGACAAACTCACGTTTATGACTTTATACTCGATTGTTGTAATTATCTCATAAACTTTTTCAGCTCTTCGGGTCGCCATGCCGTGTAATTCCACTTCATGGCATTCTCAAGTAAATTAGACAATATTGTTTAATTTCTGGTTTGGTTTCTTTGTTTAATGGTATATCAACCTTTGTGAGTTATTCAACGTCAAAGCCATCCTTGTAGAACAGTAATGGTATTACTTAATGCATAGCTGGAGAAGAAAGGAGTTCATACCATTCCTAAAGCTATTAGTCCGAAAATGAACATAATATCGTGACTTACTGCGATGCGAGAGTCAAGTACGTTAGCCACTATGCCACAAGGATACCTCCGACAAGATTGAGATCGGTTACATGTCAAAGACTTGACTTTAACGTTATCCGACCCCCAAACTGCAACGCCACCTTGGTAGAGAGATTTTAAGTCAAAGTGTAGATGAGGGAGCTATCCCCCTTGTTTGGTACGGGCACCTTAGAGTTGGGTACACATTACCATAGTACACCGACCAGTCACACACATGACACCGTTAGAAGGGTTGACCTTTTTATTATCATTTCTTCAAGCAGAACACACGTGTTGCCGGACAGAGCTGCGATTTTAGACTTTGCGAAGGGGGCATTCTTTGAGGCGAACAGAGGTAAGAATCACACACTGTATCTGTATTTGCCCAAGTTATTGATCTGAGTGAAGGGGATTACAGAAGTTGTTTTCTATTTTGCTTTTAGCCTGGTCAAAGAGGGGTCAAAGAAGGATTTAAAGAAGGAACGAAAACCTATTGCGAATAGACAACGTCTTTACCAGTTGAGCCTTTTACCTCATTTTTTGCCTCATGGTGCTACCGTTACACAAAGTTTTATTTCTCCTAAACCGGTTTGCTTACCTTCAAGGCAAGAAAGAAACCCACACCATGAGGGATAAAAGATGTACAAATGACTTTCTCGTAGCGAGACGTGAAATGCAGTACAATATAAACAGCTGTGTTCGGTATTGGAACTGGGGTTACCAATTCTATTTCTTGCTACAATTACCATTACGACTCGCTCTATTAAGCTAAACTTAGTGACTGTAATTTTTAGAGCCCTTCTCCGTAGAGCAAGGGTTGGCAAGTTAATCTAGAAGACCATATACTTTTGTGAGCGTGATGCTCACCGAGTAATCTACCCTCGTGACTTTGTATCACACAGCACTGTCCCATGTACATACTAATCTCAAGAAAAGTAGTTTAGAATTATCAAATTTCGGTTCCTGTTAGTTTGTTTTAAAAAAATCCAGTTGGATTTTTTTTATACAATTCAGAAAAAAAATTTTCAATACATTTAAATTTGAAATAAAAATCGTTTTTACACAATAACAAAATACGATTTTAAGTTAAAGAAATTAAATTTTACTTCCAGTAAAAGAAAAACTGATAAAGCAAATTTTTTCAATTCATAAAGAAAATTCTTTAGATTTATTTTTCTTAATATAAAATTGCTTCCCATGAATAAATTTAGGGATTTGAAATGTTAAACAACTGGAATTCGATATTTCCTTGAAAATGTTTGATAGAAATTTCTTTTATGCTCTGTCTTACGTGGAGATTTCGTTATGTTTCCCTCTACATAGTTCGGGAAATATTAATTCTTGGTTGATATCTTAGGCTAAAAGTTCAATGATTTCAAATTATTTATTTCCTCTTATCAAATTTAACAAATGGATTTTCTGATTCAGAACTTATAATTCAGTCATTTCAAATCTTTTGATTTCTTTTTACAACTTGAGACGAACACAGACTGTTATTCAAAATTCTGAATGGCATCTGCAATGGAAATAACAACAGATTTTGTATTCGTTCAAATACTTATGAGCTGTGTTTTCTGTAATTACCATGAGAATGAACGTAAATTTCAGTATATCAAGTCAACCTTATAACCATCAAACTTTATAAAACTAGCGATCGACTTACACGGTGGGACTAAAATTCAAATCGTTCGCCACAGAGTGATCAACCAGTGGTAAAATTTTGGATTTTAGTCTTGCCGAATAAGTCGACTTCTAATTTTGTAAAGATTTTTTTCAGGCTTAAAACATCGACTAGTACGCTGCCATTTACGGTATCCACTAATAAGTGTTCTGGTCATAAACATTTTTTAACTGCCTTTGATTGCTTAGATTATAACGAATTTTTTATTCAAATTAAGTTACTAGTTTGGTAACTTCAAAATAGTGATGTGAATTTACCTTTTTTAATCGTCTCGATGGATTCAGAATAGGATTTTAAAAGGATTTTTTTAAATTCTTTTTTATTTAGCAATTTAATTCTGTTAAAAAAATTCCTGAAATTTTCAAAGACAATTGATGAGAAGCAAGTTGTATTTTTATTCAAATTATTAATGAGCAGTACAACACACACACACACACACATACACACACACACACACATACACACACACACACACACATATATATATATATATAAGAATAGTAAATAAGGAAAGTTTTTACAGGAAGAGTGTACGATGCTACAATAGCAGAGTTAGTATATACCAAAACTATAAGGGTTGTGTACACAATATATTTGTTGCTTAAATTGCTGTTCCACAATATTCAGATGGTCGTATCAGAAAACACATGAAACTTCAATGTTCATAATTCTAATATATATATATATATATATATATATATATAGTGTAATTAGGAAAAAAATCAAACCTGGTTTAATTGTCATTGTAAATTTATTTCGGCGAAAAATATCATTATACCCTTCGTCTTATCAGATGACTTCACACACTTAATTTGAGGTTGAAGTATATATATATATATATATATATATATATATATATATATATATATATGGAAAGTATCGTTTTAAAAACATTTTCATACCAAGAAAGTGCTCAATTACAGAACAGTAGAGCAGTATAAAACCGAAAATAAATTCTTATCACACTTCCTTGGCTTCATTAATAGAAGTTTCATTTGTTAAAAAAAAGGAAAAATAAAATCATCAATTGAAAACACACGAATCAAATGAACGAAGAAGCAGCCATTTTTTGGCATCGTACGAGAAATATTTAGTTTTTATTCACTGGACCATTGACCTAATGAGTAGAGTGTTCTCCAATGACCTGGAAGACCGGGGTTCAATCCCAGGTCGAGTCATCCCAAAGACTCAAAAGATGGTACCTTATGCCGCCTTGCTTAACACTCAGCATTATAGGGTAAGGGTAAAGTGGGGCAATCCATGGAAAGGAGTAGCACCCTCCCCTAAACATCGGTGTGGTAGCTATTGAAAAGGGAGCCTTCGGGTCACCCTCGACTAACGTCACCCATTTTACTTATTAATCTTTCTTCATCCATTTTACTCACGAGTTTCATCTGATGATTGTATTTATTTCAAATACATAACACTTTTAGTAATGAAGCCGACACGAGAAGGTGAGATAAGGTTGTTAGATTATTTTGTTTCATGGGATGTTAACCCTTGATGGTTATTTAAATCCAAAAACTGCTTATAGATATATAAGATTTTTAAGATAATAGTTTGTATGTAACTTTAATTTCAAACGACTTCTTAGAGTTCATTTGTTTGCACACAGTTAAGTGGTTTCAAGTATTTCTATCAAACCCTTATAATTCTTTTTAATATTTATCATTTGTCAGTACACAATTAAAGGGTTTCAAGTATTGATATTTAACATTTGTAACTCTATTAATCAAGTATTCCTACATAATTTAATGATTATTTGTTTGCATACAATCAAATAGTTTTAAGTATTGCTATTTAGCACTGCTAATTCTATTTATCAAATGGCTTCAACGACTGCTATTCAACATTAATAATTCTATTAATCAAATATTCCTATCTATTATGAATAACTTGCACACAGTTATATGGCTTCAAATAAATAATGATAATCATAGTCCTTCGTAAAAGATTGAAATGCCGTATTTGACCCATGGATGGGACCAAAAAAGGCACTACCACTCCGAATCAGAGAGGAACTCAGAGTAATGGTAATAAAGAGGAACTAGACATTCCCCAAACTTAGGGAGTGTAACCTCACTCTTAGATACAGTTTAATGCTATACCCAGGACACTCGATGACAGGAGTTTTACTGCTCTCCTGCGGTGTAGTTGGCATATTTTACTGCCCCTGCAGACTGGATGGGGAGGTGAGATAACTATATATACATAAATATATAAGTAAGTAAGCCAACTGTCGTCGAGGGCGACCCGAAAACTCCCTTTTCAATACCTAAAACACCGAGGTATTGGGGAGGGTGCTATTCCTTTCCCTGGATTGCGCCGCTCACCCTTGATCCGTACCTTATGATGCTGAGTGTAAAGCAAGGGGGCGCTAAGTAACATTTTTTGAGTCTTTGGTATGACTCGAGCTGGGATTGAACCACGGTCTCCCGGACCATTGGCGAACACTCTAACTATTATGCCCATGGGCCACTGGAAAAACAGAAAAATTTCAAATTATGAATACTAGAAGTCCGTTACTTTAAGGTTCATGTGGTGTGCACAATCACCAGACGGAAAAGTGGCCTATGAATCGTAAGTGTAGTGTGGTGCAAAGTCACGTGTATATATAAAACGGATCTTGATGTGTGTGCGTACGCACATGCGCTTTTTTCCGAATTGATAAGAGGAACTATTTTTTTTTTTTTCATAAAAATATTCCTGTATTTCTTTCCCTAAGGAAATAATTTCACACGAGAGGTGAAGCTGAGAAGTGAGGGTAAAGAAATTCAAATGAAATCTATACAAATACACCATTGATTTCAGCTTCTTAGCATACTAATAGATTTGTAATAAGGTCAATCATGTCGCAGCTAACCCACCTGTCCAATCTGATAGCCAATGACATTAGCCAATAGAAAGGCGACTATTAGCATGCTCGAGGCGACACCTCCGACAGCCTCTTCTTTTCAGACATGCAGCAAATTCAATTTGCATAAAATTAGTTCCCCACAAGTTTCTTTTTACGTCTCTTTATTTTAATTTTGTTTTTATTTATTCATTTTTTTTTTCACAAGTGCTGATTGGGAAGCTTTCGCTAAAATTAATAAATAAAAAAGGAACAGTGTAAAAAGTTTAAAGAAATTATTATATGATAAATGAATTTCAAACTGTTGCTTTAAAAAATCATTAAATAACCATTCGTGATATGTGGCTATTGCTGGTTTTGGTACTTATTTACAAAATAAAGTACTTATTTACAAAAAAGTACTTATTAACAAAAGTCATTAAATATGCATTCGTGATATGTGGCTATTGCTGGTTTTATTACTTATCTAGAGTTGCACATACGCTGGGAAAATGGCCGCGGTAATGTTAAAAACATATAGAAATATAGTACTTACATTCACATAAATAAGAATGAGTTTCAATCATAATCTTCTACTTATTCATGAACTGTAATCCATTAAAAAAATAGTTCAATACTGGTTTTCCCAAGTATGTTAACTATTCTTTAACCAGTTCACCTCCCTATTCACTGAACAAGATAAGAAAATTTAACCTGTATTGATTTTTCGAGCGGCAAAACAATCCCCCATCCCTTAACCGAAATGTGGTTTATATTGTTTTTTTTAGTGTGAATTATGATTAACCTATGATGAAATCACAAAAAAAGTGACTGTTAATTCACCATTCACGCCAACTCCACCCCTAATCCTAATCTTAGAAGGAGAAGGAAGACTTGAATGCGGAAGATAAAAATAGAAGAAGAAGAAGAAGAAGAAGAAGAAGAAGAATGAAGGAAGGAAGGAAATGAAGATAGGGTAAAAAAGTAAACGATGATTAGGTTTTTGATTTATTAGTTTTTGTTTGTTTGTTGGGGGGTTTTTTGTTTTGTTTTCTTATTTTGGGTTTTAATCCTTTTTTTTTTTTTCTTATATTTTTTCTTATAGTGCTATTTCAGAGAATTTTTCCAATGTTTTTTTGTTTTGCTTTGTTTTTGTTTTGTTTTTTTTTGTTATTGTTTGTTTTTTGCCTCGAGATCGCTTTCCAAGAAAAGATTATCGATCGGTTTTCGCCCACAAAATGGAAAGAACTCCAAGTGATAGAATTGGCTACCGTCTATCGAGAAACAGTTTAGTTGCAAAATTTCCGGAGGATTCTGTTTGAAAGAAAGAAAGAAAGAAAGAAAGAAAGAACGATAGCTTAGTAAAGTTAGGTACTAATAGAGAAATCGAAATTTGAAACTAAAAGGGGTAGCAATAGAAAGAAAGAAAGAAAGAAAGAAAGAAAGAAAGAAAGAAAGAAATGGTGAAAAGATGACAAAACCAATGAAAGAAAAACAAATAGATAATGAGAAAGGAGAATAAAAAGAAAAGAAAAGAGAAAAGAAATGTTTTCAAGAACAGAATAAAATATTTTGTGATGCTGTTCTTGCGTCTTTTCTTTTCAAGTATTTTCTAAATCAAATAATTTTAGAGGATAAATATATAAAAGCATTATTTACAAAACGGCAGTATATATTTTCACAACTCCTCTGCTCGGAGCAGGATGTGACACAAGATCATTTTTAAGCGGAGCACAGCAGGTTTGATTTCAGAGTTTTCCTTTTCCTAGACAGGTTGCCCGACTGCACAAAATAATCTAGTCTGTCCTACAACCTAGTCATAGCTAGGAGAGAGTGATTCATACTTTTCCGAAGGACATTAGTGCGAAATGAAACGCAAACAACCTCTCCTGGATTTGAACTTAAGTCGCTGATTTTATTTCTAACGGCGGTAACTATTACGCTAAGTGTACCTCCCGTAAAATGAAAGTATTATACAAACAATGACAGTCTTCTATAAGTAGCTTTTATTCTTGATCCCTAATAATCATTTTAGCTTGACTTTAAGAGCAAGTTTATAATAAAAAATATTTGTAATGTATATCTGTAATAAGATCATTTGGAATAAATTCCTGTTCTAAAACTATTTACAAGGGATTGCGTTTCTGTTTTTCCACTGCTCATTCGTCAACCAAATAACACATTGCTCGTTCGTCATGTAAGATACCACCCAACCAATTCCTAATAAGTCTAATTTGGGTTGAGTAGGGTTGGTTGAGTTTTATGGCCTCTCAACCCTTGTTGGTTATTGAATGCCAAATCCGCTTCATATTTATGGTCTTGTCGGCTGGGGGTACTGTATAATGCATTGACTGCCTCTCTGCAGAGAGGTAAGACTCCTTCAACGAGTGTCTTTGATATGACACTAAACAATCTGATAGTGAGGCTTCAGTAATGCTGGAACTTTGGTGAATGTGGAATACCCCTTCATTGCCATCGTTCCCAGGTCGACTCTGACCCGGAGTGGTAGCACCTGAAAGGGTCCTCTATTTGAATCAAATGGAACTCTTTGACATTTAAACTGTGTACTTATGCTAATCTGAATTGTTTGAAATAAAACTGTATAATCCTTTAACTGTGTGTAAGCAAATGAATGATGTTTAATTGAATTGTTAGAGTTAAATAGGAATACTTAAAAACATTTAACTCTGTGCAAAAAAAATTGAGCTCAGGATCTTTTGAAATGTTATCTAAAAAATGTGTTTAGAAATCATATATTTAATATATATGAATAAAAATGTTTTGGCATTTAATAACCTACAATGGCTTATATGTCATAAAACCATACCGAACCAAACCAAACCAAACTTATATATATATATATATATGTGTGTGTGTGTGTGTGTGTGTGTGTGTGCGTGTGTGTGTGTGCGTAAAGGAATAGTTAGTACATAAAATTTTGGAATAAGCTAGAACTCCTATATCTTTTGTGATATCCTAGATCAGCCTACCCATCATTTCTTCTCAACATTATATTATGAGAGACCCAATACGTCGGAACAACTTGGTCTAATGAAAGCATTGGCAAGAAACTCACACACCAAACGCAGTTGACTCTGTTTCTTTGCAACCCTAATATATATATATATATATATATATATATATATATGCTCTATCACTAATATTAAGCACTCTTTGTGTATACATATAACAAAGTATATAGCGGTTTCAAAATAAGATAGCGGTTTCAAATCCTACGCAAGCTAGAACTCCTTTGTTTGCACGCAGTTAAATGGTTTCAAGTATTGCTATGTAACAGTAACATCAATCATTTGTTTTCCCACTGTTACGTTGTTATACATATATGATTTGTTAGTGAATAGTTTGCCCGTAATCTTATTTTTCAATTAGTTATAGCTAATTTGTTTGCACACAAGTATTGCTATTGTTTGCACACAGTTAACTGGTTTCACGTATTGTTATATACCACTAATAATTCTATTTAATAATAATCCTTTGTTTGCACACCGAGAAAGGGTTTCAGATATTTCTCACAAATAGTTTTATTTGTACACAGTGAAATGGTTTCAAGTAATGCTATGTAATGCCAATAACTCAATTTTTGCATAAAATGAAATTGTTTCAAGTATTCTTATCTAACAAGAATAATTCTATTTAGAACCAATCATTTGTTTGCACGCACTTAAATGGCTTCAAGTATTATTATCTTACGACAATAGTTTTATTCGCACACAGTTAAATGGTTTCAAGGATCGCTATGTTATACTAATACTTTATTTTAACATCAGTCATTTATTTGCCCATAGTTAAATTGTTAAAAAGTTCTATTAACAGGTACTATCCGTCTGAATCAGAGTGGAACTGGGAGTAATGGCAATGAAGAGGTACTCTACATTCCTCAGAACTCCAGGGCTGGAGCCTCACCATCAGACAGTTTAGTAACATATCCAGGACACTCTTTGGAGGGGTTGAGATAAAGATAAAGACGGCCTATTTTAGAATTTTAGCTGATTGAGTACGTCTCGTTTGATTTGATTTCTTTGTTTTAATCATATATCAACCTTCGTGAGTTATTTTATGGCAAAAACATCCTTGTAGTAGTACGATTTAACCCATAGCAAGAATGATAATGGGGTCCTTATCATTCCCTAGGGTATTAATCAGAAAGTGAACGAAATACAGCGACTGGAGTTCGAACTCGCTTATTACGATGTCACAGTCTAACACATTAGCCATTACGCCACGGTAGCACCTCTTTCATCATAAGTTGTATTTAGCATCCTTTGGCTAATTTGTCTCTGACAATAATTCCTTGCCTTTTTTCATATCTGGGTTAGCAGAACAGATCATAGACTTCCACCAACAGACAAGCATGCACAGAACTAAGCTGGGAATTGAATCTTTGGGGCCTAATGTTATATTGTTAAATTTCCCTCATATGATATTATAATAGACAGAAAAAAATTATTAACAATCAAAATTTTTCTCTTGAGTAGAAACAAAAATATATTCTTTGAAAATCCAGAAGTAAAACACATTCGAGATTCTTGAAGATTATTTTTATCATTTCAAGTAGAAGCCTATTCGTCAGTTAGAAGTTGTTAGAAGAATTTCGTTTGTTTTTAGAGTTGATTTTCATGGGCCCAAAATAACTAGCTACGTAATTTTTTTTCTTCGTGTAAGATTACGAAGAACACTGTCAATAAAATTGATCTAAATCAACATTTTAAGATATTGAATTAAAACAAAATTACCGAGTTAGAATAATTAATTGAATTGTTCTGAGAAAATTCTTATTGCTTTGATAAAGATAGACTTGAGGGGATAGCTCTTCGGACTGAACCCTCAAAATTGTCACTGAATATATATACACACACACATATATATATATATATATATATATATATATATATATATATATATATATATATATATACTTTGTTATATGTATACACAAAGAGTGCTTAATATTAATGATAGAGCATATATATATATATATATATATATATATATATATATATATATATTAGGGTTGCAAAGAAACTGAGTCAACTGCGTTTGGTGTGTGAGTTTCTTGCCAATGCTTTCATTAGACCAAGTTGTTCCGACGTATTGGGTCTCTCATAATATAATGTTGAGAGGAAATGATGGGAAGGCTGATCTAGTTTGTGGGGCATTCTGGAAAGGGCAGTCTAGATTATATTGCATGGTTATTTTGTAATAATTTTCGTTAATTCAATTTCTCTAATCTATTATTTTCTAAAGTTTTTATCATTACTGTTGTCATAATTGTTGTTGTTGTTGTTGTTATTCTATTTTATTATTCTATTATGATTCATTTATTTATTTGTCGTTTTTTTTTTATTTTATTACAATTTCTTCCTGTAATTTTTCCCCCCCAGCGATAGCTAATGCTCTTTCACTGGGGTCTGAGTGACTGCAAGTCACCTTAAGTCTCCAGGACTCTTCTCAGTATTTTCACCGATCTTAACAATGCTGTAGTCAGGATAGCCTCTACTCGTTCTTCGATTTCCAACTCTTCCAGAACCTTTACCAAGCCTTTGGGGATCGTTCCGAGTGCACCAATTATAATTGGTATTACCGTCACCTTCGTGTTCCATATCTATTTTTAGTTCTCTGGCAAGATCTAATTATTTTTCGCTTTCTTTGATTTTCGCTCTGTTGACCACTTGGACGGCAAAGACCACTATTCGGCAGGTTCTCTTTCTTTTTATTTCTCATGTTAATTATCACTAGGTATGTACCATATTCGCAATTAACGCAATGTGCGAAATGGACATATAATGTTCATTACTATAGAATATATAAAGAACATAGGAATCTCGAAATTCGAAAACACGTAACGACTTCTTGTTCAGGTACGAAACCTTTTTATTAACTTTGAGTTAAAGGTTTCGACGTAAGGAGGAGAGACACAATCTTCTATGCTGTCTTATTCATTTGGCCTCCAACTCGAGTGCCCTCCCCCATATGGCGCACGTTCGCCTCGCGCCTGCGAGCTCCAAAATCGATCCTTCTCGTTTGGTGTCTCGTACCCGACTCTTATTTTCTTCAAATTCTCACACAAACTTCCGCGTGCTTCCGGTGTGTGACGTCACCCGCACCTTGTCACCCAGTATCGTCTCGGACTGCTATGACATCTGAGTGACACCTCCATCCGCCCGCGCGCACCCGCGTTAACACCTGCCTCAATTGCCTCTAACTAACCCATGTGCTGAGCCAAAGGTTCTCAGCCTAACTAAACTCAAAGGCATGAACCGAAATCCCTCGGCTATTTTATAACAGGTATGGTCTTCTTCATCATCATCATCTTCTTCTTCTTTTAGAGTTTCACGCCAGCATCAGCTGATGTACTTTTACTAGAGTTTGAGTTTACTGCAAATCTCTTCAAGTTTCCTGGATTCTTCTCAGTATTCTGACCGATCTTGACAGTGCTGTCGTTTGGATGGCATCCACTCGTGTTCTTGTTTCCAATTCTCCCAGACCCTTCACCAATCCTTTGGTGACTGTACCGAGCGCATCGATTACAATTGGTATCACCGTCACTTTCATCTTTCATAGTTTTTTTTTTCAGTTCCCTAGCAAAATCCTGGTACTCGTCTCTCTTTTCTCCTTCTTTCAATTTTACTCTATGGTCTGCCGGGACGGTAAAGTTCACAATTCGGCAAGTTCTCTGTTTATTATCATTATTTGTTTTAATTTATATCTTATTCATTTTTATTTGTCATTATCGGTACAAACTAAATCATCCTTCCCATCATTTGCGACACAACAGTATATAAAGGTATATTCAACACGTTGGAGCCACTTGGTCCGATGATCACATTGGTGAAAAACTGACAGTCGACAAGCGCTGTTATCTCTGTGTCTACGCTATCCTAAGTTAAGTGCATTACTCTAATAAAAACCACGTTAAGACGAGCCGTTATTGTATGGTTATATATATATATATATATATATAGTCTGTCTTCTCGGCTTTGACTGAGACCACTAATTGAGTTTTGTGATTCCTTACTATTTTTTTCTTTTCTTTTTTTTTTTAGTTTGTATGCACCCGAAGATGACTTTTCAAGCCAGCCAAATTGCAGCAAATGTGACCACAGACTAGGCATTGTCAATCTCTTTGGCTTAAATGAACGTCATGATGCGGAGAAGCAGGTTGGACATCTATGTGCATATGGCTTTTAAAACCAACAAGTGAGAGACTGAGTTTTCCACATATTTCACAGTTGATATGGTGACTTTGTGGACCTGATCGTTTGTATATATATATATATATATATATATATATATATATATATATGTAGTTTGTCATCCACAGACAGACTGTTTCGTTCTATCAGAACTCTTCAGTGTGGCTAGACCCGCAGGACGCTCGAAGCCGGGATCGAAACCCGTCTAACTTTACGATAGATTAAGGTTTCAGACCACACGGCTACAAGCGGTCTACGTTGGCTAAGGGAATTTTAAGGTATTTTATTTTTAGCAACAGCAGCAGCAGCCTTTGTTTAAATTTTTTAATACCCTATCGGCTACCAGAGTGCTCAATTCTTACGAAGAGCTTTGCATTACGCTCGGGGCGGCCGACAATTCCTTCGCCAGAGTGCTCAACCCCCATGGGGGAGCGTATATATTGTCATCCACAGACAGACTGTTTCGTTCTATCAGAACTCTTCAGTGTGGCTAGACCCGCAAGACGCTCGAAGCCGGGATCGAAACCCGTCTAACTTTACGATAGATTAAGGTTTCAGACCACACGGCTACAAGCGGATATATATATGTATGTATATTATCAGGAAAATTGATTTTAGTATTAGGTAATGAGATATTCCGTCGACATCTCAAAGAAATTCAAATATATTTTTGATTTCTTTCATGAGTAATAAGTTCGTAGAATAAACTCACTATCTAATCTCTTACTGACTCTGGCTCTCATGTATTTGAGATTTGTTTTATTTTCTCTCGCAATAACTTTTATACTTTAGTCTTATCCCTTCTCTACGCCACTTTGTGTTCTTTCGTTGGTTTTCAATTTCTCTTTCCTTTGAACTGTTCCTTTTCTTTCTTTATTTATTTCTTTCTTTGTGTACACACGAGAAATTTGAAAGGGTGCTTCTGTGTTCACATCTTACAACCTTGACTGATGGTATAATCGTGAAAGCCATTAACAAGCGGAAGTCCCAATCCATATTTGAAAATCTCCATCATATATTAAAAGAACGATTCGAGTAAATGAATAAATTTCAGCATATGAAAGACGAGGAATTAGAACCGTGTTTTTCAGAGATATGATAAAAAAAAAAGAGTATCAAGACTGAATCTTTAAATCCAAAAGCAATTAAATTTCAAATTTAAATGAAGACACATGCATATATGCGAATTTCTTCTTCTTCTTTGTGCATCGTAATCGACGAGGACCATCTGATCAACCTTATGATTGAGGAAGGCATCCGTGAGTGCGCAGATGGCCAATGAGAGCAATCTGTGCGCGAAAGAGCCACTGTCACCACCATTCCTTATTCTCACTGCCCAAGACTCTTTCGCGCACAAAGGAATGGTACTATTTACCCAACCCCTCCGCTCGGGCAGGATATGACACAAGGTCAATTTTTAAGCGGAGTTTAACAGGTTTGAATTCAGAGTTTTCCTTCTCCTAGACTTGTTGCCTCACCATGGCTGAAGAACCTAGTCTGTCCTACTATTTACCCATAGCTAGAGGGAGAATATTTTGGATTCATACCTTTCCCAAGGGTATTAGTGCTATGTGAAATGCAATCAGTCGCGTCCAGGATTTGAACTCGAGTCGCCGTGTTCATTTCCTACGACGATAACGACTACACCACGGGCACCTCCACTTCTCTCAACCCCTCCGCTCGGGCAGGATATGACACAAGGTCAATTTTTTTAAGCGGAGTTTAACGGGTTTGAATTCAGAGTTTTCCTTCTCCTAGACTAGTTGCCTCACCATGGCTGAAGAACCTAGTCTGTCCTACTATTTACCCATAGCTTGAGGGAGAATAATTGGATTCATACCTTTCCCAAGGGTATTAGTGCTATGTGAAATGCAATCAGTCTCGTCCAGGATTTGAACTCGTATCGTCGTGTTCAAATCCTATGACGATAACCATTACACCACGCGCACAAAGGAATGGTGGTGACAGTGGCTGATGTGAAAGTGACTTTTCTATGTTTCCTACGCAGCTCAGTTGTTGCATTTCTTCTGGTTTCACAGACTTTCGCTCCATGTTTGACAACTTCATGCTACTTACCTCTGTCCTGCGCCAGATATTCCAGGCAATTAGGGGCGATACTGAAAGATTTCATAGAGACCTTCAATGTGTTTTTGAAACGCTTTTTCTGGCCTCCTTGGGAGCGCTTGCCCTGAGACAGTATGCCGTAGAGCAGTTTCTACAGGGGGTGGTGATTTTAGCTGCGATTCTTATATAATAAAGTGATGATGTCTAGACTGATGTAGAGACGTTTAAACTTTGTCTAACCGAATCAGAGCCAAATCTAGATAATTTTTTATCAGCAATCTCGATACTTTTTGGACTGCAATCTTTTGGCAAAATACAATATTGTACTAGTGCAACAGCTTCCATACTGATCAGAACTTGATCTATGCAAAGTTTTCTTGTTTTCTAAACTAAAAATTTTTCTCAGGGGTAAGATTTAGGGCTGTAGAGGTTATTAAAAAATACGACGGTGAAGACTCACTGCATAAGAAAGGAGAGTCTTAGGGGTGCTTTGATCGATGAAAATCTCGCTGGAACAAATGTATTGAATGCCAAGGAGACTATTTTGAGAGAAAACTAACAGCTCGTGCAGTATTCATTTTTGTCTTGGTAAATACGGCTTCTGTCTCCATACTTTTTGAATACACCTCGTATTTTGAACAAAACTCTTATAATACATGCTCTTAAAGACGATACAACTTGAGCCGTTGGTGATTGACCTTCTTTCCGTAATACCAGTTCGACGGACACATCTAGCTATTTTTTTTTAATAAGTAGGTATTAAGGGTGACGAATGGGTTACAAGTATATGAAAAGCAGGAGAAAAGGAGAAGGTTAAAGCTGAGGTCAAAATAAGAGTGAAGAAGGAAACTAACAAGAGGTGATAGACAAAAGAATAGAACAAATAACATATTTGATGGGTGGGTACTTTCAGAAAAAAATGGTTAGAGTGCAGACCCGGGGCTGATAAAAGCGTTAAATGAGGGTATGGTTGCGAAAAGAGAGAGGACCCTTAAAAACCAAGGTTTTAAGGAGAGACCCACAAGTAAACACTTGTGAAAACAAGGAAGGGCTAAGCAAGAATAAGTACGAACCAACAAGCATATGAAGAAGCAAAAAAAAAAAAAAAAAAGAAAGAGAAGGAAGAAATGAAAGTGGATTGATGGGCATTTGAGGAAGAAAAAAAACGAAGATTGAGAACAAGATGGTGAACATATCGAATGGTAGCAAAAGATGAACGCTGGCTTAAATATGTAATCTTCAGCTTCGCTAGCGTTATTGCCAGTGTGAAGATGAAGCCCCCTTCCGGCACTCAAGGAGGGAAGGAAGTTCCTTCCGCCCTCTTTCTCGGTCGGTTCGAGCTCACCACGTCCACACACGGTCAGCGCTTTGCAGCGACTTATTATTTCTTCCAAATCCCGGACAATTACATAAACGCCGCTTCTTCAACTCAATTTTGCAACAAATATTTCGGCGCGCTGAAATGTCCGCCATATTAGATTTGTCGCGCGCGAAAAACCCCGCCTCGCCTTCTCTTCCTTCTCCTCCTCCTCCTCCTTCTCTCCTCCTCCTCCTCCTGCCTGCCAATAATTACAGATTTGCAACAAATAGACCAAATTTAATTACGCTGAATGCCAAATTAATACGAAAGACCCGATATCTGTAAAATAGCGGCTGGATGGCCCTTAAACGACTCATTACCACCCACACCACTCCACTCCCCTTGCACCATCCTCAATGATTTGTGGGAGGGGAAAGGAGGGCGTTGGCCGCTAGTCAGGTTCCCGGGGCTGTGCTGTACAAAAGAAGTCGCACGATTGAATTACGAGGCAATATCCGAATAAATTGTCAATATTTACAGCAAAATGTCTGTAATGGCTGATAGACTGTTGTTTAGCAGTGGGCGGTGCATGGTGGTGGCGGTGGCGGCGACGGTGACGGGCAGCGGAGGTGAAAGACGAATGAAGTGAAGCGAAGGTTGAAGTATTACCTGCTATCAGAGAGTTATTTTATTAATAAACCTAGTACACAAATATTTGTTCATATGAGAAAGTAAACACTCATATCCTTATTCTGTGGACGATTTCATTCGCCCGGTGAATAGAAAGGAGTGGGGGGGAGGAGGAGTGAAAGGAAGAGGAGAAGGAAGAGGTGATGAAGACGCTCAGCAGTGAATAAAGAGAAACGATACCGGGTAAAAAGAAAAGAAAAGATAGAGGAAAATATAGAAGTTGAAATAAAAGTGATATAAAAAATATGAAGTGGGAGGAGAATGAAAGAGAGTAAAAGACTAAGAAAGAGAGAGTGAGAAAGAGAAAGAGAAAGAAAGAGAAAGAAAGAGAGGAAGGGAGGGGGAAGAAAAAAGGATTCAGAAATAAGGATAAAAACAGAAACACCGCGTTGAGAGAAAAGCCAGTGTAAAAAATACAAAGAGAAAAAAAGAGAAAAAGAGAGTAAGAGACTGAGGGAGAAGGAGAAAGAAAGAGGGAAGATAGTAAGCAGGAAAAAAATATGAATAGAACGTGGAGAAAAAAAGGCATAAAAAAATATGAAGTGAGAAGGAATGAAAGACGAATTGAGAGGAGGATGAAAAGAAGTTCTATTATGATGAAATGTCTGAAGGATTGTGATATAGTTTTAAAAAGATTGAAGGAAAAAGAAAGAGATAGAGAAAAATAATGTTGTAAAAAGAAAAAGCAAAGGAAGGAAAAGAGGGAAAAATTGGCTTGATGCAAAAGGAAGAAAAAGTGATTAAAAGGATGAGGGTGGGAAAATAAAATACCGATTAAACCAAATCGATTGGTCGAGAGAGAAGGAAAAAGATAGAAACTACAGAAAAAAGAGGGGAGATGACGAGCAATATTGGTAAGAATAAAGAGAGTAAGTAAAAGAAATAAAAATCGAAGACAAGATGAGAAAAAAATAAAACGTTTCGTAAATGATGAAGAAAGAAATCATGAAAGAAAACTATATATTCTATGAGAAAATCAAACAAAAAATCAAAAAATAAAACGCTGAAAGATAAAAAAATGGCCTATTGATCACTGACCACAGAAAATAATAAGGGACAGGCTAAAAAAAGGGGAAAAAATAAAAAGAGAGTAGAAATGAAAAGAAAAAATAGACACTACAGAATACGGAGGACAAATAGGGGGAAAAGATATAAAGCAAAAAAATTGATAAATTGGAAGATGTAAAAAACAGAGATATACTGAAACGAAAGTAAACAAGGAATATGAACAATACTTTTTTAAAAAGAAAGAAAGGAAACGAACGGAAACTAAAAAGAGTGAGAGGTAATCAAAATAAGCAAACAGCATTAAAGGGAGTGAGAGAGAAAGAGAGAACCAGAAGCAAACAGAATTAAATCGGAGTGAAAGAGAGTCAAAGGAAGCAATGGAAGGGGAGAAACTTGACTGGAAGATGAGAAAAAAGGAAACAAAACTACTGATAGGAAAAAAAAGGTAATGAAAAGCACGTGATTAGAAGTAAAAAAAGAGAAAACGAATAAAGTTTTGTGTAGGAGTGGGATGAAATAGGGATAATGACAAAATTAAATGGGTGGGGCGTTAGAAAGAGAAGAGATACAAAAATGATTTTAAAAGAGACAGGAACGGAAAGCGATGGGTGTAGAAGAAGGATAAAGGGAAGGAGGAAAATTGTAAATTGCAAAGAAAATTAAATCAAACTTATGAATAAAATTATATACGTGCTTCATACACTAATATATATATATATATATATATATATATATATATATATATATATATATATATATATATATATATATATAATCAAAGAATGGGATTGTGAAAGAATTAAATTTGATATACGCCTGAAGGTAAAATTTTCCTGTTGAAAAAATAAAAATTACGGTTCATTCCTCCCACTTTTTAACTTCATCCTCCATCTCCTCTTCCTCCTCTATTCCTTTTTCATAGTCTTATCCATGTCTTCTTCTTCTTCTTCTTCTTCTTCTTCTTCTTCTTCTTTACATCATTATCATTGTTGTTGTTGTTGTTGTTGTTGGTGGTGGTGGTGGTGGTGGAGATGGTGGTGGTAGTGATGGTCGGGTCGTAGCGTTCGTAGTGATGATTTTTCTAATTTACAATTTTATTCGTTTATTCATCCTTTTATTCTAAAATTTATTTCATTTTTAGGCAGATTCTTCTTCTTCTTCTTCTTCTTCTTCTTCTTCTTCTTCTTCTTCTTCTTCTTCTTCTTCTTCTTCTTCTTCTTCTCTCAGCTTTTTATCATCATCATTATATACATCAACATCTTTATCATCATCATCATCATCTGAACGATTATTTACTGTCATCATTATTCTATGTTTACATAACGATGTTGTCATTATTATAGTTAGATTTTCCATATCACTTGTTTTTGATAGCTTTTACTGAAAATCAAATGACTACTTAAACCTGTTTTGTCACTGGCAGTGATACCAATTGTAATTGGTGTGGTCGAAACAATCCTGAAAGGTTTGGTAAAGAGACTGGAACATATAGAAATCAGAGGACGGGCGGAGACCATCCAAACTACAGTATCAATATCGGACAGAATACTGAGAAGGGTCCTGGAGATTTGGGGAGACTTGCTGTTACTCAGACTCCAGTGAAAAACCATCAACTAGCGCTGGTGTGAAAAAATCTGAAAACTAAACAGAAAAGAAAAATGGGAAGGAAAACAGCTATATGAACAATTCCAGCGACAAACAAACGAAGTCTCACACGGAAAAACTTGGACATGGCTAAGAAAGGGAAACCTTAAGAGATAAACAAAATCTCTTCTGATAGCTACCAACTAAGAACCAACTATATCAAAGTAAGAAGAGATAAGATGCAGCAAAATCGCAAATGTGGGTTATGTGGTGATAAAAATGAAACGATTAATCACATAAAAAAACGATATAAGACTAGACACGACTAGGTGGCGAAGGTAATCCACAAGGAATTGTGCAAGAAGTTTAAATCTGACCATACCAACAAATGGTATATGTACAACCCGGAACCCGTCCTGGAAAATGAGACGCACAAAATTCACTGGGATTTTGAGATACAAATGTATCATCCAATCTCGACCAGACGACCAAACCAAGTGATAGTCAATAAAAAAAGAGAACCTGCCAAATAATGGACTTTGCCATTCCAGCTGATTACAGAGTAAAACTGAAAGAAGGCAAAAAGAAAGATAAATACCTGGACCTTGCTAGAGAACTGAAAAATTATGGAACATGAAAGTGACGGTGATAACAACTAAAATTGGTGCTTTTGGTACAGTCACCGAAGGATTGTTACAGACCATAGCACTGCTAAAATCAGCTGATACTTAGAAAACCACTGGAGATCTGAAGACACTTGCTATCAGTAAGACTTCAATGAAAAACAATCTTGCAAGAGAGCTGAAAAAGCAATGGAATGTCAAGGTAAAGGTGATATCATTCATAGCGGGAGACCTTGGTACAGGATATTAGTGGATTGTTGGTTGGTTGGGTTTTATGGCATATCAACTTTTGTAGGTTATTTAACGCCAAATCCAATATTTATACAAAAATTCAGTTCTATTTCAAACAGTTCAGTTTAATATAAGTACAAAATTTGTCAAAAACGTTTCTATTTCAAGTTATTCAGTTTAGTCAAACAGTTCTAATTCAGCCAATTCAGTTTAGTATAAGTATAGATTTTTTTAGCACACAGTTAAATGTCAAAACAGTTCCATATTAAACAATTCAGTTAAGCGTGAGTACAGTTTTAATGTCAAAAACAGTTCCATTTCAAGCAATTCAGTTTAGCATAAGTTCACAGTTTTAATGTAAGAACACAATTTGATTGTCAAAAACATTTCTATTTCAAGCTATTGTTTAGTTAAACAGTTCTATATCAAACAATTCAGTTGAGCATAAAAATGCAATTTAGTTCTATTTAACCCATTGATATGGCCCTATTCAAGGTCAGAGTGGAACTGGGAGCGATGGCAATGAAGGGGTGCTCCACATTTTCCAAAGCTTCTGCATCAATGGAACCTCACCATCAGATAGTTTAGTGTCATATCCAGGACACTTGTTGGGGGATGGGGTCTTACTCCTCTGCAGAGGTGCAGTTGGTGTATTCTACAGCCCCAGTCGACTGGGCAATACACAGAGTTAATGTCAAAACAGTTTTATTTCAAATAATTCAGTTTAGCATAAGTGCACCGTTTAGAGGTCAGTTGAGCATAAAAATGCAATTTAGTTCTATTTAACCCATTGATATGGCCCTATTCAAGGTCAGAGTGGAACTGGGAGCAATGGCAATGAAGACGTGCCCCGCATTCCCCAAACCCCCAGCATCACGAGAACCTCACCATCAGATTGTTTAGTGTCATATACAGGACACTTGTTGGGGGATGGGGTCTTACTTCTCTGCAGGGTCTTACTTCTCTTGCTCCAGCCGACTGGGCAAGACATCTGTGGAACAAAGATCCGTGAAAGGATTGAAACCACTCTGACAGCACAGTTGATATTTAATAGAATGGTGAAGAAAGTCCGGTAGGCCTAAGGAGACTTGCTATTACCTGGACTCCATTAATGACCAATAGTCATTCGAAGGGAGAAAATTCACAAAGTATATACAACAAATATTACTACCACTAATAATAATAATAATAATTACCTGGACCTTGCCAGAGATCTGAGAAAGTTGCGAAACATGAAGATGACAGGGATACTAATCGTAGTTGGAGCTATTGTAACAGTTTCCAAGAACCTGTAAAAGTTACTAGATTAACTGAAGGTTAGAGTAAGAATTGAACTATCCAAACCTCAGCACTACTAAAATTGGCTAGGACACTAAGAAGAGTCATAGAGAATTGAAATGAGTTAGTTTCTTTGACTTCAGAAAAAAAACTATCTGTTTGAGCTGGTGTGAAAAACTCTCACATGGAATAATACGAGATGATCAAAACAACAGTATTGTTAAGATCGGCTTGAAGATCGGCATGAAGACCTGAGTCATTCAGACTCCAGTGAAAGACCAGTCACCCAGACTCCAGTAAAAGCCTATCAGCTAAAGCTAGTATGAAAAACTACCAAGCAGTATAATAATAATAATAATAATAATACAAAATAACAAATGTAGGTTATGTGGTGATAGAGACGAAACCACCAATCATATAATAAGCAAATGCAGCAAATTAGCACATAAATAATATAAGACTAGACACTACTTGGTGGGCAAGATGATCCACTGGGAGATGTAAAAGAAATTTAAATTTGACCATACGACCATACTAACAAATGGTATATGCACAACCCAGCATCGGTCCTAGAGAAAGACACATAAACTCCTATGGGACTTTGACATACAAACGGATCACCTATTCTCGGCCAGAAAACCAGACCTTATAATAACCAACAAAAAAAAAAGGAGAACTTGCAAAATTGTTGACTTTGCTGTCCCGGCTGATCACAGAATAAAACTGAAAGAAAGTGAAAAGAAGGATGAGTATATGGACCTTGCAAGGGAATTGAAAAAAACTATGAAACATGAAGGTGACAATTATACCAATCGTGATTGGTGCTTTTGGTTCAGTCACAAAATGATTATTAAAGGGACTGGAGGAATTGAAGGTTGAAGGACGAGTGGGGACCATCCAAACTACAGCATTATTGAGGATACTGAGAAGAGCCCTGGAGATTTGAGGAAACTTGCTGGCATTCAAATTTCAGCGAAAGACCATCAACTAACACTGATATGAAAAACTCTCAAGGAGTAAATAATAATAATAATAATAATAATAATAATAATAATAATAATGATAATAATAATAATAAAGCGAGAATAGATAAGACGCAACAAAACAATAAATGTAGGCTATGCAGTGACAGAGACGAAACGACCAATCACATAATAAGTGAATGCAGCAAATTAGCACAGAAGGAGTACAAGGCGAGACACGACTGGGTCGGCAAGGTGATCCACTGGGAGAGGTGCAGGAAATTTCAATTCGACCATACCAACAAATGGTATGTGCACAACCCGGCACCTGTCCTAGAAAATGACTTGCATAAACTCCAATGGGACTTTGACATACAAACGAATCACTTAATCCCGGCCAGAAGACCAAACCTCATAATAATCAACAAAAAACGAGAATCTGCAAAATTGTCGACTTTGCTGTTCCGGTGGACCACAGAATATATCTGAAGGAAAGTGAAAAAAAAAAAAAGGATAAGTAACTTGACCTTGCTAGAGAAATAAAAAAGCTGTGGAACATGAAAGTAACGATTGTGCCAATTGTGATTGGTGCGTTAGGCACAGTAACTAAAGGATTATTAAAGGGCCTGGAGGAATTGGAAGTTGGCGGACAAGTGCAGACTATCCAAACGACAGCATTGCTGAGGACGGCCAGAATACTGAGACGAGTCCTGGAGACTTTAGGTGACTGTCACTCAAACTCCAGTGAAAAACCATCAGCTAACACTGATGTGAAAAACTCAAAAGGAGTAAATAATAATAATAGCGTCAAGATAGTCTTCAGATGAGAACATAAAATAAGCTATAGGTTAAAACTTTTATTAAAAAACATTTTTTATTACACCTTAAATGTCTTCTTTCTTATTTGCAATAAATTTGCATCTTTCGTTTTCCTTTTCTTTAAAAAAAACTTTGTTCGTTTTTTTTAATATCTTATTCAATTCTTCACTTATTTCTATTCATTCTTTATATTTTCTTCTTAAACACGAGAATCTGCAGGAAAGTTCATCGGCTGACCAAGATTGTCTCATGGAATGTGAGGAAATAAGGTTTATTTTTCAACATAGTCCCCCCTCTGCGGTCGACACACTTCTTTCATCGTTATTGCAGTCGCTGGATCCCATGAGTATCAAAAGTCATCAACAATAGATATACATTCATCATTTTGGCTCTTAAGCCCCCACCCCATTGTACATTAAATTTTTTCAAGTCTTCTTTTTAAATTCTGTACTGTTTCTTCTTTAGTTTGGTTTCTTTGTTTAATGGTATATCAACCCTTGTGGGTTATTTAATGCCATAGCCATTCTCCTAGAAGAACAGTAGTGGTACTATTTAACCCATAGCTGGGAGGATAAGGGGGTTCATACCTTTCCCAAGGATATTTGCCGGAAAGTGAACGCAAAAGCGTGACTTGAGTACGAACTCGCTTTCTACGATTCCGCAGTCCATCGCTTTAACCATTACACTACGAGGACACTCCCCTGTTTCTTTTTTCTCTCAGATTTCACTCTTATCTTCCTTCCCCAGCTATGGGTTAAATTGTACTATTACTGGTTGGTTGGTTGGTTGGTTTAAATGAAATATCAACCCTTGCAGGTAATCTAATGCCAAATTCTGTTTATATATATATATATATATATATATATATATATATATATATATATATATATATATATATATATATATATATATATATTGTCATCCACAGACAGACTGTTTCGTTCTATCAGAACTCTTCAGTGTGGCTAGACACGCAGGACGCTCGAAGCCGGGATTGAAACCCGTCCAACTTTACGTTAGGTCAAAGAAGACCAGGGAGTAATGCCAATGAAGGGGTACTCCACATTTTCCAAAGCTCTAGGACTGGAGCCTCACTATCAGATACAGTTCAATGTTATATGCAGGACATTTGTCTGGACGGAGTCTTACCCCTCTGCAGAGATGCAGTCAGTATATTCTACAATCCGAGCTGACTGGGCTGAGTACCATTACTTTTCTTTTACAAGGGTGGTTTTGGCATTAAATTACCCATGAAGGTTGATATATCCATTAAAACAAAGAAATCAGAACCATCCTTATTTTTTCTTTCAGGTTTTTTTATTCTCTTTTTCTTATACACCAGGATTAATTCAGCGATTTTTTGCTTGTTTCTTCTAATTTCTCATTATAAGTTTTGTTTTCTTTTTTTATATCTCCTCTTCCTTCCCTTTTAAAAACTTTTTCTTATTTCTGTCTTTCGAAATATTTATTTATTCTATCAACTATATTTCTTTTTTGTTATTCCTCTAATTTATTCTATTAGTGGCTTATTTAGTTTTTTAAATTACTTTTTCTCTTTATATCAATTTATTCAGTATTTGCAGATTTACATTTATATATATTTAATTTATTCTCTCATTTTTTTTTCCATCTTTCTTACCATTATTAGTTTTTATCTTTCCTTAGATCACCCATTCTTTATTTCATTGATAGATTCTTCTCTCTCTCTCTCTCTCTCTCTCTCTCTCTCTCTCTCTCTCTCTCTCTCTCTCTCTCTCTCTCTTTCCTTCTATACTTTTATTTTATGTATTCTCTTAATCATCCACTCTTTATTTTATTGGTAGATTCTTCTTTGAGTTCACTCTCTCTCTCTCTCTCTCTCTCTCTCTCTCTCTCTCTCTCTCTCTCTCTCTCTCTCCTTCTATACTTTTGTTTTATGGATTCCCTAAATTATTCATTCTTTATTTTTTCTCTAGGTTTTCTTTCACTCGTTTTTCTTTTTATTTCCCTCTTTCCTTCCATATTTATTCTTTATTTTATTTCTAGATTTTCTTTCGCTCGTTTTTATTTTTATTTTTCCCTCTTTCTTTCTATAATTTTCTTTTATTACTTTTATTACAATGCTCATTCTTTATTTTATTTTTACATTTTTCTTCACTTATTTTTATTTTCTCTCTTTCCTTCCATAATTTCATTCCTTTTCTTTCCTAACGTGACTCGTTTTTTTAATTTATTTCAAAATTGTACTTATACTTGCATCCCTCACATAAGTTATTGCTTTTTATTTCTAGAAATTTCCTTTTCTCAATCTTATTTTTATTTTTCGTATTTTTTTCCATGCATGTTTCTTCTTCTTCTTCTTCTTCTTCTTCTTCTTCTTCTTCTTCTTCTTCTTCTTCTTCTTCTTCTTCTTCTTCTTCTATTCAAAAATTACAATTCTTACGGCGTCTTCTTTTCACACTTTCTTCTCTTTTCAATTCTTTTATTTATTTTTATTACCTTTTTAGTTATTATTTTTCTCTTCCCTCTTTTTAATTCTCAATTTTCACTCTTCTCTTTTCATTTAAATATTTTTCTTTCTTCTCTTTTCTTTCCCTTTTATTTTTCTTTCTTTTCTTTTTATTCTAATCATTTTTTCTCTTTATCTCTTTTTCTCTTTTTGGTTCTAAAATATTTTTCTGTCATTCTCCCCTCCCTCTTTTTTATTAGGTAAAACATCTTTTTTGTGGCTTTTTTTCCCAATCTTCTATATTCCTCAAACTTCTTTTCCAATTTTCCTCTCCTTAACTTCTTATTGCACGTATTGAATAAACAATCTTTCTTTCCTTATTTCTTTTTTCTTTTGCTTTCTTTTTTCTTTCATTTCTTTCTCTTTCTTTTACTGTCTTTCTTTCTTTCTTTCTTTCTTTCTTTCTTATTTAAACTATTGTTTTTCTGTCCTCTTTTCCTCTGCGTTTCTTTTTCTCGGCTCGCATCAGACCTTAATCAGTTTCCTCGAAAAATCGATTACCTGAACCTCTCGATTAGCGAATATCAATGGCGAATATTTGGCATCCATTCAGCTGTGATTCTCGTGCCATTCGAACAATAATTCTCCGGACGTTTTGGCGTCCGAGCTCTGAATCTCTAATCTTCGGACTAAGTGAGATAAACATCCCAATATAATGAGAGGGAGAACAGAGCAAATCAAACAGATTCCTATTATTGGCTGATATCAACTCCCTGTCCCTTAATCCCCCCCAACATACTTTTTTTCCTTTTGATTCCTTTCTTTTCACTTTCTTCTCTTCTTTCGATATGCAACACACCGCAATTCTTTTAACATCGGAACTTTTTTTTTTTGCACGATTTTCCAGTTAATTACTTTCATTCTATACACACGCCCAAATTTGATCTTGTCCATTCCAATCCTTATCTCAAATTGTCTTTAAAATTGATCTAATCCCATTTATCATGATTTCATTTATCCTTCGTAGTTTTTTTATTACTATAATTTTGCCTCTAACACACGATACTCACACACACACACACACACACACACGCACATATATATATATATATATATATATATATATATATATATATAAAAGGTATTTTTTCAACACAGTTCTGTTGTGGGTTTCAACCTCACTAGGTGCCATTCCACGGTGAAAAATTAAGCCACTTAAATAGATATATGCGTATGTGGTGGATTCTCTTGTCGATCACGACGTAAGAGGGACCAAAAATTCAGATAAAGAAGTGAATCATTGGACTAATCTACACAAGAATGCTGCGAGCAATATTAAACAAGTCCTGGCGGCAACACCCCACAAAGCACCAACTATACGGCCACCTGCCTCCCATCACGAAAACTATCCAAGTTAGACCAACCAGACATGCAAGACACTGCTGGAGAAGCAAGGACGAGCTCATAAGTGATGTACCCCTGTGGACCCCCACATATGGCCGGGCAAAAGCAGGACGACCAGCTCGAACATACATTCAGCAGCTATGTGAGGATACGGGATGTAGCCCTCAAGACCGGCCAGAGGCGATAAACGATAAGGAGAAGTGGCGAGAGAGTGTCAGGAATATCCGTGCAAGCGGCACGACATGATGATGATGATGATGATGATGATGATGATGATGAAGGACTGTGTAGAACCAGCCACACTTCTTGGATAAGCTGACAACCAAAAAATGGTGCACCGAACAAAAGACTCCAGTTTTTTAATTCAGTTTTTCTTTCTTCAAGACTAAAGAACCCAGTCTGCTTTATTGTCTACCTATAGTTTGGTGTAGGGTGGAGAGAAGATAAGCATATGAACTTGATTTTAGGGATCTATTTCCTTGCGACAATAACCAGTACGCCATTATATATATATTTATATATATGCACACACACATACGCACGTATATATATTGGCCCAGTGGGCCAGGGCTATGGAATACACTGTCAGGACCTCTGCAGAGGGGTAAGACCTCTCTCCAACGAGTGTCCTAGAAATTACATTATAGAATCTGATGATGAGGCTCCAATAATACTAGAGCTTTGGGAAATATGGAGTACCCAACCCCTTCATTGCCATCGCTCCCAGGTCTACTCTGGCCCGGAGTGGTAGTACCTGATAGGATCCAATCTATTGGTTAAATAAACCTAAGCAGAGTATTTGTGCTAAACTGAATTGTTTGAAATAGAACTGTTTATATATATAAAAATGGATTTGGCATAGAATAACCTAAAATGGTTGATATGCCATAAAACCAAACCAATCAAATCCAAACACACACACACACACGCATATATATATATATATGTATATAGTCGCATCCCTTTTAGTGTTATTTCCAGGACAATTATGCTTTAGAGGGCATCTTTTTCTTCAGCAAGAGACACAGTTGACGTACTCTTAGCAACGTCGACAGGGTTGCGTGTATATATAAATATATATATGTGTGAATTTGTTTGTGTGTGTGTGTGTGTGTGTGTGTGTGTGTGTGTGTGTGTGTGTGTGTGTGTGTGTGTGTGTGTGTGTGTGTGTGAGTGTGTGTGTGCATGTCTGTGTGTGTATTTGCGGGTGTGTATGTGGTTTGCGTTGGACAAATCACACACACACACACACACACACACACATATATATATATATATATATATATATATATCTTTGTGTTACAAATACATTTAATTAGCAGTAAAAATATCCGCAATTTATTCCAAGAACCTGTCAATCTTTGGTTGGTAAAACTGATCGGCAATGTTTAGTCTGTGGCAGAAGCTGTTATCATTCCCTTCCGCAGACTGGGGTCATCAATATAATATATATATATATATATATATATATATAGAGAGAGAGAGAGAGAGAGAGAGAGAGATAAATATATATTGACTGTCAATATATATATATATATATATGTGTGTGTGTGTGTGTGTGTGTGTGTGTACCTCTGTATATATATATATATATATATATATATATATATATATATATATATATATGCGTTTGTGCACTTGTTCAGTCCAGTTTTTGCCTCATGTGTTTGATGAGCAATTCAGTTTGGCTCCATCTTGAGAATCATCTTTTCAAATTTTCACTGTATTTTTCTTGCGTTTTTTTACCTCTTTCCCCCTCTATCTCTCTCTATCTCTCTTCTCCTCTATCTGTCTCTCTCTTTCTCTCTCCTCTCTCTTCTTCTATCTCTTTCTTTTTCAATTGATTTTTTACTTTCTCTTTTGTCCTGTCACTGATGAATTCACCCTTCCTCTGTGTGAATGTATATGTATTTGCTGTCTGCCTCCATTTGCTCTCCATCTTTGTGTCTGAATTGGCATCATTCTAATTTAGCAATACCGCCTTATCGGCGAGGCTTAGAATATGTTGACTGTATTTTCTGAAGAGTGGTCAGACCTCCCCCCCCCACCAAAAAAAATTAGGTTCTGGGTATGACACAAAAGTGCATCTAATGGTGAGGCTCCTCTTCTGGAGCTCTGGAGAATATGAAGTAACCCTTCATTACCATTACTCCCAGGTATAATATGAACCAAAGTGCTAGTACCTATTAGGGTCCCATTTATGGGTTTGAAAATTATTTATATTGGGCAGGAATATCTGATGTCATATAACCGTGTGCAAAAAAGAAAAGAAAAGAAAACTACACAAAAAATGTTGATATAAACGTACAATGAACCGTATTTCCTAACCTCTTGGCATAAAAATCTCTGCCTTTAAATCAATCAATTAATCAATCTAATTTTGTGCTTTATGAATTGATCAGAATGGTAGTTATTTTGCTGCTAACGCGACTCGTCAGTGAAGAAACTGGATGTAGGAATATTCTGTTTCACATCCAAATAGAAAATGTGCGTCTGCCTTTAAACTTTGCATTTGAAATCTTAGCTTTTACCTTGTCTCAGCCTTAAAGCCCTGGTAGGAAGCCCGCAGATATCTCAATCACAAAGCCCGCCTTCTCTCTCAATCACAAAGCCCGCCTTCTCTCTTTCTATCTTAAGCTTTTCTATTCTTAAATATGTTCTCAATCTATTTAGTCTTCTATTCTAACTCGTTTTACATGCACACTAATATTAACGCATTTATTCCACCCCTCATTTTTTTGATTTTTCAGAGCCAAACCCGAGATTTCTTCTTTTTATTTCAATTTTTTTTATTCCATAAATCTCATCACATTTTTTCTTTCATTCTTTTTTCCCATACGTCCTTCCTTCATTCTGCGTCTTTTTTCCGATCCTTTCTCCCGACTTTTTCTTTCTCTCTTGCTGTTTTTCACGCTATTTCGTTTCGGCTCTGGTGCGCACAATCTTGTTTTTCCCTCTAACTCGCTTCATCACCGACGCTCGCCAACTAAATGTAATCACCCGGCTACTTATCCCTTCGTTGTTGGAAGACAAATTGTGAAATAGAATTTTTTCCAGTCGTGTTCCGCTGGATTCGGTGCAATCCAGCTTCGTTAATAGTAACCAACTGACAAACTGGGATTTTTCCTTTACAGAGAGCCTTCAACGGAGGGAGGATTTGTGCACAACCGACACGCTGAAAGTCCTGGGCCCTTGTTTTCACTTTGGCACGCCTCAAACATTACATTATTTTGGGGGTGGGAATTTTTTGTCCTTTTTTTTTTTTTAAATCATCGCTAAAATTGATGATAAAGAAGGTATTAAACGTTATGGAAGGTAAAGAATAAAAAAGGAAGGACAAAGAGAAAAGAAGGATTAAATAGGAAAAAAGAAAGAAGTAAACAAACAAATAAACATATAAAAAACAAAATAAAGAGGACAGAAAAAGAAAGAAAGAATACATATAGATATATACATATATAAATATTTAGAAAAGGACTACAGGAAATATATAAAGAAAAGCTCGGCTTGAAGAGAAAGAAAGAGAAGAAATATATAATACATTTCAATATACTTAGATAAATTGTAAAAGAGAAAAAGAGAAATAAAAGGAAATTAAAATGTTCAATAAGAGAAAATAACAGGTGGCAATCAAGAAACTAAATAAATAGAGAAGAAAAAGGAGAAGAAATGAAAGAGAAATGAGGTGAGCAAAAGGTTGTACACGAGATAACGAAAGGTAATAATTGAAAGACAAATAATGTCGAAGAAAGAAAGAAAGAAAGAAAGAAAGAAAGAAAGAAAGAAAGAAAGAAAGAAATCAGAATAAAAATGACTGAAACAAAGAATAGTGAGAGGGGTCAGAATAAGAAAGAAAGAAACAAACAAACAAACAAACAAAGTATGAAACAAAAGCAGATCAAAAGAAAGAAAGAAAGAAAGAAAGAAAGGAAGAACCAATGTTCTAATAATAAATGAATAAATAAATGAGACGAAGAATGCAACAAAGAAAAAAATGAGGAGCATCAGAATAAAAAAGAAATAAAGAGACACAGGAAAGAAAAAATAGTTCAGAACAAACAAACAAACAAACACTGTAACAAAAAATAATTTAATTTTAAAAAAGCAGTTATTTTTCTTTTCTAGAGGTACTTTTCTAAAAAATATTTAAAAAATAAACCAAGAAATTTTAGTGTAATGAGTTCGATATTCACTGAGTGACTCATTATGATAATCCCGGGTTAAATTGGTCTAAGAAACGCTTCGTTCGTGCCCACCACAATCATTATAATTACTCAATGGAGAGAACTACAACATGTAAAGAAAAGGAAGGTCTTCTGAATTAATACAATTTCTGGAATCGAAAGAATATCGGGAAAAGAGAGGCAAGCATTTGAAGTATCTTGAAAGGTTAAGATTTGATTGGGGGGAACAAAAATATAAAAAAAAGAAATAGTAATAAAAGAAATGGAAGAAGAAAAGAAAAAGAGACATTGAAAAAAAGCAAAAGAAATAATTCTTAAATAATAAAGAAAAAAAGGATAGATAGAATTTGAGAGGGAAAAGACTGCAGCAAATATTAGAACAACATTAGACATGATGAAAAGTATGAATACAAGATACAGAAAAAAGAGATGCACACATGAAAAATTAGAATGTCTCCTAGAAAGAAAGAAAGAAAGAAAGAAAGAAAGGAAAGATTTACATAAAAAATACAATTGTAAAATGAAAAATTTAATCCGCTGACAGAAAGTGGAAAACAAAAACAAAAATAAAGAAAACGACTTGGAAAGAAAGAAAGAAAGAAAGAAAGAAAGAAAGAAAGAAAGAAAGAAAGAAAGAAAGAATTTACGTAAGAATATATTGGCAAAAAGAAAAATTTATTCCATGCTCAGGAAGTGAAAACTAGAATAAAAACAAAAGGAAAAACTATTGAAAGAAAGAAAGAAAGAAAGAAAGAAAGAAAGAAAGAAAGAAAGAAAGAAAGAAAGAAAGAATGAATGAATTTATGTAAGAATATATTTGCAAAATGAGAAATTTATTCCATGCTCAGGAAGTAAAAACTAAACCTAAGAAAGAAAGAAAGAAAGAAAGAAACTTAAGTGAATACATACACAGATGGAAAAGAAGAAACCGTTTCAAAACCATGAAAAAGAAAAAAAAAATGTGAAAAGAACCTCACAGAAGATGAAAGAAATAAGAACTGATTTCACGAATAAAGTTACAAAACGGAAAAAACCCAAACAACAAACAAACCAAGCAAACAACAATAGTAAAAATAAAAAAGAAGTAAAGAAGTGGGAATGCTGTTAACTTGGCATTAGGCTGCTCGATTTGCGTCCAATATTTCTAATGACAAGAAAAATAAGCGTCCTTTTCAGAGGCAAACCTTGTTAATTCCGTTGGATGCTTATTAAATGAAAGGATGGAATGGCAATTTGTAGCCTTCAGCTGGGTCGCAAGGGGAAATGCTGATGTTAGGGAACAGGAAGCACATTGGTTGGAGATGAACGAAATTGAAAAGAACAAAAATAAAAGGAGCGAATGATTGGGTAAGGAAGTAGAAACTGCGCGTGCGTACGATTGGGACTTTTTTCCCATGTGTGTGTGTGTGTGTGTGTGTGTGTGACTATTTGTACGCTAGTTTGCGTACGTGTCTACATGGCTGATCTCAAAATAATATCGCGAAATTCATGAATGTATATATTTTATCTAAGGATACCTCCAAGCTATCAGCAAAATATTTGGACAGACTGAGCCCTATAGTCATGGTGACTGACATAACAGTTAGGTAGATAACTGCTAGATAGATTGATAAGTACTAGATGGCTAGAGAGATAAGAGGTCATGAGAGAATTGATAGAGACAAAAGTTAAAGAGATAACATCTAGATTGCAATGTAGATAATAGCTAGATAGATTACCGCTCGAGAGATGACAGCTCGAGAGATGACAACTAGGTATATGATAGCTTGGGATATAACAGCTAGATTACTTGGTGGATAACAGCAAGATAGATAACAGCTTGAGCGATAACTGCTATATAGCAACGTAGCTAACAGCTAGGCAGATAACAGCTATATAAATAACAGATATAGAGATAACAACTATATAATTAGATAGATAACAGGAAGAGAGATAACAGCTGGGTAGATAACAGCTTGAGAGATAACAGCTAGATAGCTAGAAATATAACAGCTAGAGAGGTAACAACTAGAGATATAATAGCTGGATAGCTAGATATATAAAAGCTAGAGCGGTAACAGCTCGACAGCAATGCATGTAACAGATCGAGAGATAATAACTAAATAGTCTAAGTATATTATCTCTAGAGAGATAACTGCTTCAGATCAAGATAGATAACTGTTCGAGAGGTAACAGCTCACGTGATAATTGCAAGAGAGCTGTGTATACAACAGCTACGTATATAACAACAAGAGAAATAACTGCTACATATCTTGAAAGATAACAGCTCGCGAGATAATAGCTAGATAGCTAGGCATATAACAGCTCCAGAGAAAACAGTTAAGTAGGTGAAAGCTCAAGATAAAACACCTAGATGTAACAGAGTGAGAATGAATGAATTGAAGAATTTATATAAAAACAACACAATTTTAAAATGAAGAATTCAATCCATTGAGAGAAAGTGGAAAACAAACATAAAAAACGACTGAAAAAGAAAGAAAGAAAGAAAGACAGAAAGAAAGAACAGCTTGAGAGATAAAAGCAAGATGGGAACTACACAAGAATGGTACGAGCTATTTTGAACAAATCCAGGAAGCAACACCCCACGAAACAACGGCTGTACGGCCACTTACCTCCTATCTCAAAAATAATCCAAATAAGACGAACAAAACATACTGGACACTGCTGAAGAAGAAAGGACGAACTCATAAGTGACATTCTTCTATGGACCTCTTCACATGGACGTGCTAGTGTTGGCCGACTAGTAAGAACTTATTTATATCAGTTCTGTGCAGACACAGGATGCTGTTTGGAAGACGTACCGGGAGCGATGGATGATAGGGACGGAGAGAGAGAGAGAGAAAGAGAGAGAGTCAGGGAAATCCGTGCTGTCAGCTTGACTTGAGGATGATGAGATAATCGCTAGAAAAATAACAGGTAGTTAGATAATCGCTGGATAGCTTGGTATATAACAGCTACTGGGATAACAGCTTGGTAGAAAATAGCTAGAGATATAACAGTTAGGTAGATAACAGCTAAATAGCTCGGTATGTAACAACTACAGAGATAACAGCTTGGTAGATAATAGCTTTAGAGATAATTGGTTGATAGATAACAGCTAGAAGGATAACAAATAGGTAGATAACTGCGAAATAAATTGGTATATAACAACTAGAGCGATCATAGCTACGTAGATAATAGCTAGGAATATAACAGCTTGGTAGGATAGCGAGATAGATGATAATTAGGTAGATAATTGAATAGCTAAAACGCTAATGGTTAGAGAGATAACAACTAGATAGCAATCCGATATTCGGAGTTGTTTATATATATATATTAATTTAAGAATAAATTGATAAATTTGTAAGATGTGGTTAAATTTTTCATGTTAATCCTTTTCTAGACAATGAATGTGGTATGTGTTTATGTTTATGGGTGTGTATATGTTTGTATAGAAATATATATGCGTTTCTCTCTGTGTGTGTGTGTGTGTGTGTGTGTGTGTGTGTGTGTGTGTGTGTGTGTGTGTGTGTGTGTGTGTGTGTGTGAAGGATTGAATAAAGAAATGAAAGAAGGAAAATAATAAAATAGGAAATGAGAAAAAATAAAAGAATTAAGAGAAAAATATGAATGCCTGAATGAAAAAAGAGAAGGAATACGAAAGTGAATGTAAGAACTAAAAAAAGAGGAAATGAAAATAAAAGAAAGAAAGAAAACGAAAGCAAATGGGTAGAAAAAAGGAAGAAAACATGTAAATAAAAGTTGGAAAAGTAAAGACGTACAAAAGAAAGAAAGAAAGAAAGAAAGAAAGAAAACGAAAGGAAATATAACAAAGAATGGAAGAAACGAAGAAAAGAGGAACGGGGTGAAAGAATGAACGAACGAACAAAGATTGGATTAAGAACCACAAAGAATTAGGAACATTTTTCCAAAAGCAAAAGAAAGAAAGAAAGAAAGAGATAAACAAACAAACAAAACGAAAGGAAAGAAGAAAGGAAGGAAAGTAAAATGAAAAGAAAAGTTAGAAAGGCAAAGAAGAAAGATGTCCGAAAGAATGAGACGAGACATGCAAATCTTTCTAAGTTGCTGATTAACTTATGTCCGGCTTTGCTAATCCGCGGCAGCCATCGCTTCATCTCGGCCAGGTTCTGTGCATTCAACCATGCAGTGAATATAGCCTTGTACCTCGGCACCCTTCTATCGTTGTCTCTTGCTTGCCAAAGGCCGCAGAAGACAGGACGCCATTAATCAGTGGCTTATTTAACTGATAGAAATCGTTTGACCGTGTTCTAATGTGTAAATATCTAGCACTTGGCCAAAGCACTAAAACATACATTCAGGAAAAAACAAACAAAAAAAAACATATCGCATCGTTTGCCATTTGATTTGAGCATCTTGGGGCAAAAATATTAGCAATGAGTTTTGTTTGAGTGGCTTTTTCTAGAAAAACGGATTATTATTATGTTTCGCTGACGATCGTAAATTGGGAAAACTGCAATAATCAGCCTTGATTGTCTACGTAATTGAAGTACTCAAAGTCATGGATATGATATGCTGTTGTTGCATAAATATTGAACTAGACGTACCCTTATCCAGATATATGGATGATAAAATACTCATTCAAGTGTGTTAGACATATCTACGTATATATATATATATATACACACACACACACACACACACACACACACATATATATATATATATATGCAACAGATGACTATATGCAAAATATATACAACAAAAATACTCGGCTAAATTGGTTTGAACGTCTTATTTTTCTTCCATAAAGTATCCCAACATGGGTTGACATGCCGTAAACCAACCAAAAACCCGTGTTTAAAGGTTGAAGTACCTACAGAGATAGTGCTTGATATCTGGGGCAGAGTATATGGGGGTGCAATAGTTTCCTAAACACGTCTAAGAACATTTCTAAAAAGTGTTTGATGCCCTTATTAAGCAAAGCTGATTAAAGATGTAAAATATTGAAAAGTTCACAGTACTAAATACTGTCCATAACACTGAGTTTTACGCACATTGTACTGCATGATCATCAGGGTTGGTGCTTTTTGGCTTAAAATCTTAAAGGGAAATAAATTTGATGTAGTTATTTGTAATTGACTGTGTCGGTTTGATTTAAGATCGATTTATATTATTGTTGTACTTTTTGGCATATTTGATATAACCTGCTTTTAGAGTTGAATAACAATGTTTTATCCAATATTACATAACTTCAAAAAAAGAAAGTGATTACTCTGATAAATCCTTCAAATTGGACTGAAACAAATCTATGAAAGAGAACCATTTTAATTACTACGTTCATTCCCAGGTACTGGTGTACGTCACATGAAAAGGGAAAATGAGCTAGGTAAAACCTGACTCTCACATTCGTGAACGTATGTTTTTACCACACGGGTCAGCTGGTATACCGAGTTACGAAATTAATTTTTATCACACCAACTCTCTGCAAATTGACTTCGCTGTGACACCTATCTCAACCTACTGCTATCTACCACTTTTTTTTACTTTCGTTGAAATACTACAATTACTTTATTTCTATTGTTAATTCAATAAAATATAATTCAACTTCAAAAGCAAGCATACGACATTAAATTTATACGGCCAGATATATTGATACAGTTAAAGAGGATGGAATGCCGTGACTGTCTATGAATATTAACATTTAACAAGTCCTCTAGATTTTGATTAAATTCTAAAAATCAATTCAGGTGTTTTTAATGTCAAAATGAAAATTTTGCTGCAACTTAGCCATGGCATGAAAAAGGAATTACTTTTTTTTCAAATATTGTTATTATGAATTTTTAAATAAGTAAAAAATATAATTTTCATCAGTTAAGTTCATCAGTTTAATTTATTCAGTTTGTTTTGTATAAAGTATGACCCATAAATATGTACATTTTTAACATTTTTAAATAAAAAATTAATTTTCTTCTAAACCAAAGATAATAATGACGACCATTCAATTAGGCAGGATTAAAAGAGTGCATAGTGTCAAAGTGAAACAATCCAGGGAATCTTTGTGAAAATCTAATGAGGTCAATATGTTGCATATTGACCTTTGACCGAGCTGTTAATCAGAGAAGCACCTGTCTAAATAAGCGGAAACCATCATGTGATCCATCGGAAGTTGTGGACATTATAAAATAATATATGCAGATGCCTGCTTGTCAGTTGGAGTTAGTGAGGTCCAGAGTCAGAGCCAGCTTGCAGTCATTGAGTGGCGGTAGCCCGCAGGGTCTCCGGTTTGGTACCCCCGGCCGAGAAGCAGAAGTGGTGAGTGGGGTCTTGAAAATTAGACAACGTGCTATGGTCAGGAGAAGTTTTGGGTCAATATAGCAGTCTGTCTTTGTTTCCTTCCTTCCGTCTCCCACACACCAAAGAAGCTTTGACGCCTTTCGAAAGAATAAAAAGACAAATGTATTTTTTTTTTAACCGAGTGTTGTCCTTCATCCTTCAACCGCGATATACAACAAATATCGTTAAGACTTCATGCAACAGTAAAAAAAAAGTTTGGTTTCGTTACATTTTATGGCTTATCTATCCTTGTGGGCTATTTAATTACAAATTATATATATATATATGTAATATTCTTTCAGTATTAATTCTTTAAGTATTAATTATTTGTTTGCACACTGTTATATAGTTTCAAGTATTGCTTTCTAACACTAATAATTCTGTTTAATATCAATCATTTGTTTGCAAACAGTTAAATAGTTACAGGTTATGTTATTTGGTTAAATGGCATATGAACTCTTGGTGGTTAATAAATGCCAAATCCACGTTATATGTTATATATAAGATTTGTAAGCGGATAGTTTGTAAGTAACTCTATTTTTAGACAAGCAAAAGACCTTTTGCTTACATGCAGCCACACGGTTTCAAATAACATTAGTAATTCCATTTATCAAGTAATCTTATTTAATTTAATATTAATCATTTGTCTGCATCCAGTTAATAATATGAAACATTTATTTGCATACAGTTAAACAGTTTCAAGTATTGCTATTTAAGATCTATAATTCAATTTGATAATCATCCTTTGTTTGCACACGGTTAAATGATTTCAAGTATTACTAACACTAATAGTTCTATTTATCAAGTATATCAATTCCATATAAACCATTTGTACACAGATTTATGGTTTCAAATTATTCACACAAATAATTCCCTACAAAAGTTCGAACAGTTCATTTTGACCCATAAATAGGACCCTAAAAGGTACTACCACTTTGTTTCAGAGTGGGGTTGGGAATAATGGTAATGAAGAATATTCCATATTCTCCGAACTCCAAGACTGGGGTCTGACCATCCGATACAGTTTAATATTATACACCAGGATACTAAATGGTTTCAAGTATTTCTATCGAACACTACAAAATCTATTCGAAATTATTGATTCGTTTGTGCATAGTTAAATAGTTTCAAGTATTGCTATGTAGTTGTAGTTGGCGACCATAGTCGAGGGTGACCCGAAGGCTCCCTTTTCGATAGCTTACTACACCAAGGTGTAGGGGAGGGCGCTACTCCTTTCTCTGGATTGCTCCACTTTACCCTTGATCCGTACCTTATAATGCTGAGTGTTAAGCAAGGAGGCATCAAGTACCATTTTTTGAGTCTTTGGTATGACTCGACCTGGGATTGAACCCAGGTCTCCCGGGCCATTGGCGAACACTAATATCAATCAATTAATTTGACATCGGTCATTTGTTTGCACACAGTTAAATGGTTTCAAGTATGGTAAATGATTGAATAGTTCTATTTAAACCATAGATGGAACTCTATCAGATTCTACCAGTCCGGGGCAAAGTGGACCTATGAATAATGGTAATAAAGGAATTCCACCATTCACCAAACTTTTAGAAAGGAGCCTACCATCCGATGTAGTTTAATGTCATACCCAGAACACTAAATGGTTTTAAGTGTTACTACAAGACACTAACTGTACGGCCACCTGCCTCCTATCACGAAAACTATTCAAGTTAGACGAACCAGACATGCAGGACACTGCTGGAGAAGCAGGGACGAACTCATAAGAGATGTACTCTTATGGACCCCCACATATGGCCGTGCAAAAGCAGGACGACCAGCACGAACATACATTCAGCAGCTATGTGAGGATACAGGATGTTGTCCTCAAGACCTGCCTAGGGCGATGAACGATAGGGAGGAGTGGTGAGAGATGGTCAGGGATATCCGTGCTACCAGCGTGACATGATGATGATGATGATAACTAATAATTCTTTTTGACATTATTCATATATTTTCACAGAGTTAAATATGTGTTGCTAACACTAATCATTCAAAATTGTTTCAAGTATTGATATCTAACGCTAATAATTCTATTTAATATTAATCATTTGTTTGGACACAGTTTAGATGGTTTCAAGTATTGCTATCTCAGAGCAATTGACCCTCAGTCACCGCTTTCTAGCACCTTTAAGATAGAATAGAGTTGAGTACTTGTTTGCCACAAGATCAATTTTAAGAATACGGTCGGAACAATCATATAGGTGCTAAAGCTTGATATGACCAGCCGATTGATCGGATCGGGTCTCTTCGACCGCCTGTCTAGATAAGTAAGTGTTGTATACTCATCTGCAGATTCATGCAGAAAGAATCATAACGACGCAATAGTAAGACGAGCGAAGACTTCTTTAAGAAAAATATACCTCTCACTTTATTTGTAACGTTTGCGTGTGAGAGGGAGTTGGAGAAACAGAACTGCAATATATTGACCCCCACTCTTATGGCCATCAGCGTTGTGTCTTTCTCGTTCTCCGGATGCTCAATGGAAGGCTCGGGGGCCCACTCTGCTGGCTTTCTCTACTGCATCTTATCACCAACTGGTCTGGTCCCCAAACTCCATCGGGGGTCCCGAGGGCCCCTTCTGCTGGGTAGTGGCTTTCCCTACCATATCTTGTCTCCAACTCGTCTGGTCTCCAACTCGCTGATATCCTGTCCTCACCGAGTTATATAATAGTTCAATCGCCCACTCAATCGCCCACTCAATCTTTGGAATGGCATGTTTGATCGTCATTTAGCGGAAATAACTATCATGCAGTTCACAGGTCACTCTCTTTCGGTGCATTAGTCTATGAGTGTATCATGGGATTTTTTACCTTGTCCCATTTCGTCAGCCAATTCCGCCTACGCGATTTCTTTCGATTACTGGCCATTGGAATGTGTCACTTCCTTCCGGTGCATCACTTTGGAATGGCGTGTTTGGTCGGGTCGAAGGTCAGTATACAACATAAGGGTCTAAGTGGAATGTTGCGAGGCATATGACCACTTAATATGCCGGGTGAAAGATTGCTCAGTCACAAAGATCTTGTCCTCAAGTATTACGGGTCACCACCCACGGCTAACATGTGGCTTCGTTGCAAGGGGGAATTAGCCCTCTGCACAAGAGCTGTTGGTTGGTTGGTTGGATTTTACGGCATATCAAATCTTATAGGTTACTTAAAACCAAAAAACTCTTTATAGATATCAAATATATATGATTTGTAAACGAATATTTTGTTGATAACATTTTAAAACGATCCAGAGCTCATTTGCTTGCACACAGTTAAATGGTTTCACGTATTGTGATGTAACACTAACAATCTACTTTAATATCAGTCATTTGTTTGCACACTTTTAACCGTTTTTATATATATGATTTGTAAATCAATAGTTTTTAGGTAATTTTATTTTAAATTAGAGCTAATTTGGTCGCGCACAATTTATATATTTTTTAATTGCTACATTATATATATATATATATATATATATATATATATATATATATATATATACATATATATATATAGTACCTAAAGAGCCATAAGTAATCTACCTAAGTTTCAGTTCCCGGATAATCAGGATAATTCTAACGAAAGAGGGCTGGCCCAAACGACATTCTATTGTTAGAAAGAATAACAAATTAGCATAAATGAAAAACAAAGTCACATTTTATTTTTTATTTTCATTTTATTTCTATGCCTATATAAGTTAAGTATCTCGGATCTCTGGTTGAGTAATTTATTAGGATAATTGCAGGAAGCTATAGCTAGGTTTTCCTCCATACATAGGGGAAAATATTTATCACCAACTTTATATTTACGGCATTTTTCTATCTCCCATTTAAATATAGGATCTATTCCTTACTTTCTCTTAATTTCTCACACGTAGGTAGATAAACGTGTTCTGTGTCTATATATTTCGTGTGGGAAACTACTTCAAACGCTTTTATATCTTTTTCTTTTAGGTCCTTGGATAGAACCTGCGTATACTTTTTTAATCATTACTACTATCATTATTACTACTATTGTTGTGTCTGCGACCGTATACCTCCACTATGCAGAATTATAGAATAGGTATAAAAATAAAAACAATATATATATATATATATATACGAAGATCATTAAATAAGTTTCCAGTTTTTTTCCTATGGTCACTTTTATTAATAGTACAAACATGAAACTCTAATCCCCTTCGAAATAATCTCCTCCGGCTGCAATGTACTTGTTGTTCTGTTCCAACAACTTCTGGAAGGCCCCATGGAAGTCCTCTCGTGTGAGCGTGTCAATGACCTTCGTCACAGACTCTTTCATCTCCTCAATTGTCTCATAACGACAGCCTCTGAGCTTAGGGATTAACTAATAGTCACAGAGAGCAAGGTCTGGACTATAGGGAGGCTGAGTAACTGTCTTGATGCCCATCTAGCTCAAATAGTCAGTAACAAGGATGGAGTTGTGGACTGGTGCATTGTCCAGCTGTAAATGCCATTGACCCGATTTGAAGAGTGCTGGCCTCTTCCGACGGAATATCTTCCTGAACTCCCTTAAAACCTCAACATAGTAACCCTAACCCTAACCGTTTGGCCAATCAACTCTGGTGTATTGACTTCTTTACTCCTCTCACACCTCTCATCATCCCTCACAGACTCCCTGGCTTCCTTGAATCTCTTATGCCACTCAAAAACTGATGTTCGATTCATGCAAGATAATCCAAAAGCAGTCTGACGCGTTCCATACGTTTCTGTGACATTTTTTCCAAGTTTAAAACAGAATTTTATTGCATATCGTTCTTCTAAAGTGTCCTGACGTCCAGATTGCATTTGGGAAATTCACCAGCTGTGACAATCAGGCTTTAGTAGGGTGTATTCCAATTCCTGCTGTAATTGTTCATTGAAGCTGAAATCATAAAAATTAGTCAGTCATCTCATAAGATGTATAGCAATAACATAGTGAATTTTCAAGAGTCTACGACAATTTTAAATGCCTGTACAAAAATGTCTGGAAACTTATTGATGCGCACGTGGCGTAACTGTTGTTGTCGTTAAAAAACTGATTCGGTGTCGACTTTTGTAGAGATTAATAAAAAGGAAAAATTTTCAAGAATAGAATAAAGTAGATTCATGAGTGTATCAGTTCCCAGAAACCTCTAACAAGAAGTAGGAGCCACGCATACCTGAAAGACAAGACTTAGCAGCGCTAAAAGGAAACTCTGCCCATTCTACAGTGACCACTTGGTCTGGAAAGCACTACTTCTCTCCTGCTGCAGGTGAGGAAGACACGTGTCTGCTCAAGGAAACGCTGGCCCATTCTCCCACCAGTAGCAGCCTTTGCTGAACATATCTACTAGACAACAGGTTACATCTTCAAACTCACAACTCACCAAAATTTACTCTCCTGTTAACAGCCGTCTCCCACCGAGAGTAAACTATTGGAAAGGTTTTGATGGAAACGATTGTACCTTGTTGAATGGTGTCCTCAAACAATATGCAAAAATCAGCGGGAAGTCATGTTGTTTCAAGACGAAACTAATAGTTTACTATTCAAATTTTGAAATTGCATAAGAAAATTATCATCAAATTGTTTTATTTATATAATTATTCATATTTGATTAAACATTATGAATAAGTTTTCAATGTAGTTCTCTAATTTTGAGAGATAAAATTATTATAAAGTAATATTGATTAGTTAGGACGAACGGTTTTGGTTTGGTTTCTTTACACACCAACCTTCGTAGGTTATTTAATACCTAAGCTATACATGTAGAAGAACAGTTGTGATGCTTTTTAACCTATAGATGAAGGAAGGATAAGGGGGTTCTATACCTTTGCAAAGGGTATTAGTTCGAAAAATGAACGTAATAGCGCGATTGGAGTTCGAACTCGCTTAATCCGATGTTACAGTCCAATACTTTACCTATGACACCACAAGGATCCCCCAGGACAATCAACTTATGTTGCTTAATCAGCAGAGGAGTAAGATTACCATCGCCGGCCCACCCAAAAGGAGGTGTCCAGAATATGATACTAAACTGCTTCTAGTGATGAAACACCACTTTAAAGTTTTTTAGAGTGTTGAGTGCCACTTAATTATCATTACTCCAAGATCCACCATGAACCAGAGTGGTAGAACCTTTTAACGGCATGTCAACCTATCTTGATTTATTTTATGCCTTGTGATTAGACAATAACGTTCATTGTACGATCAGATTTACATTTTCTGTATTGTTTCTTGAGTGTTTTTTGCGCACAAATATCAAATATTAATGTCTAAAGAAAATAATTTGCTCACCGTTGTATGGTTTTAAGTATTCCATTCTAATCTATACACGATTAAATGGTTCCAATTGATTATTTCTATTGAATAATAATCCTTTGTTTGCACAAAGAGATATTGGTTTTATTTGGTTTCGTTTCATCTTGTGGCATATCAACCATTGTAGGTTTTTTAATGTCAAATCCTTTTTATTCATATATATTGAATATATGATTTATAAACGCATTCTGTAGATAACGCTTTTAAACGAGCCTGAGCTCATGTTTTCTTTTTTTTTTCTTTTGTACACAGTTAAATGGTTTCACTTATTTTTATCTAATACGAGCTATTCTACTCACTATTAATCATTTGTTTGCTCCCAGTTAAATCTTTTCAAGTATTGCTATTAAAACTAATGATTTTATTAAACATCAGACATTTAAATGATCAAAATTCAAACATTTCAGTTTAGCACAAATTAACAAAGTTAAATGGTTCGAAGTATTGCAATGTATCATTAACAATTCAATTAAACATCAGTCGTTTTTTAACACACTCTTAAATGATCAAACAGTTCTATTTTTAACCATTTAATTTTACGTGTGTACTCAGTTTAGATGTCAAACATTTTATTTGACCTATAGATAGGACCCTAACAAGTGCTACCACTCATGACCGGAGAGGACCTTGGAGTGATGGCAATGAAGAGGTACTCCACATTTAACCCAAAAGCTCCAGCATTACTGGGGCCTCACCATCAGATTATTTAATGTCGTATTCAGGACACTCGTTGTTGGGGGTCTTACCCCTCTAAAGAGATAAAGTCAGTGTATTCTACTGCCTCTGCCGACTTGGCTAATAGATATATAGTTTCAAGCATTTAATAATAATCCATAGTAAACTATTATAGTTTCAAATAACTATTCTTAATACAGATGATTTACAGACATGTGGTTTAAAGTATTTATATCTAATGTGATTTATTTTAAAGCAGATCTATTTGACCTATCGATGGGACAATAACAGGTACTACCACTTCGGGTCAGAGGTGAACTTGAGAAAAATGTCAACGAAGATGAAATCAAATCTCTAGAGCAGGAGCCTCATCATCAGGTACTGTTTAGTGTCATACCCCGGACGCCCCTTTCCTGTCAGCAAGGCTAAGAGTACTCTGACTGTATCCCCTAAAGAGCGCTTAAACCCCCCCCCCAAAGAAAATGGGAGCCTCTAGGATATGACACTGAAATACATCTAATGGTGAGGTTCTAAATCTGGAGCTCTGAGGGGTGTAGAGTATTGCTCTTACTCCCTGGTCCATCTCTGACACAGAGTGGTAGTATCTGTTAGGGTTCGATCTCTTGGTCAAATAGATCTATTTAAATATCATTCGTATTCAATTTGTGTTCGTGTGCAAAAAGATCTCTTACTAAATAATTGCACCAAAAATGTGAATATAAACGTACACTGAACGCAATTCCCTAACCTGTTGGCATAAAATAGAAGCAGATGGGTTGACTTGCCGTTAAAATTAATCAAGTCATCAATCATCCTGGATAATCCTTTTTTAGAAGGGGTCTTACTCCTCAACAGAAGATACAGTCATCATATTCTAAACCTTGTTAATGGGGTATTCTTATTTTTGTAATATATTTAATTATATTTTGACATATACAGATACTACATTTTGATCTGGGAACCTCATGTGGTGTAATTATTAGCAAGGCGGTTTAGCAGACCATTGTTATTTAGTTCGATTCTCTCTGGGGATCCCATACTTCCAGCTTTGTGCCACAACTAAGTTAAGCTTAAAAAATAACCACTACATTCCAATTTTAGGAAGAACCCGACGCTAGGCAATTTACTCAGATATTACACTTACATTGTTGCAGAAATCAAAAACAGACTAATGAATAAAGAGACAAACAGGAAAAAAAGATACTATTTATTCCATGAAAAGTTTGTTTTTATAAACCGTGATTTTACTAGAAAAGGTCATTAAATAAATATGTCATGATATTGTAGGGGTCAAATGGAAAAAAATACCTGGCCTTTATTCCCTAACCTCGGACTGTATCTTACCATTGCACTTAAAATGGGAGGGTCAAAGTAATTTTTATGCCTAAGGCTCCTCAAGTGAACTACAAATAGAGGTGAACAATTTTTTTAAGATATAGACGTGAGAGGTTCCTCATTAAACTCGTTCCGGGGTCAAATCTGTCTTCGTGTGTTTGTGTTTGTGTGCGTGAAGGGAATAAATAAATATCGTATATATTGACACACCAATATCTAAATAAGTATAAGCCAACAATAATTTATAAAAAAAGTTATTTTTTTCAAAACTAAAGATTTCAGAATTTTACTCTTTTCGTGGAACATTATACAACCAAAACGTACTTGTTAAAAACTTATAAAAATTGTAGAAAATAATTTTTTAAAAAACTTAATGATAGCTATTTTATCGTAAACTATAATATCAAATAGAGAGAACATTTTTAATTTGATACTTAATATTACATGCATTATATTGATTCAGTAAGATGCTTCCAATATATTTATCTCGATATAAAGAAATTGTCAAAAAATGAATACACACTTAATATATATTCATTCAATTTTATTATTTGTTTCAGCGATGCTGTAATTTATTTTTGGTAAAAGTTTCAATTGAATAGGGTTTGGTAACAAGTAATACCAAATGATTTTTTAACAATATTGTACAAATGTAACCCACTAAAAACAGTACATCATAGCGAGATTTTTAATTTGGATAATAAAACTAACTGTAAAGAACAAAGTAATTTCCAGTCTAATTTATGACAGAATGATAATTTTATAGGGTCTGAATACGAGCAGAATTTCTTATTCTGATTTTAACGGCAAGTCAATTTTTCTTGGGTTATTTTATGACAAGGACACCCCCTTCTTTTTTGGTAGGTCTTACCCCTCTGCAAAGGATACAGTCACAGTATTCTAAGCCCTGCAGACAAGACTATAATGGTAATAAGGAGTACACCACACTCCCCAGAGCTCCAGCACAGGAGATTCATCACCAGATACAGTTTAGCGTCATACGCAAGACGCCCCTTTAGGCGGGGTGCCTTACTTCTCAGCAGGGAATACAGTAGGTGTATTCTAAGCCTTACTGACAGAGCGGTATTGCATAAAAACATTTTACGTCAGAATGTTACGTAATATGTGCACAGAGAGAGAGAGAGAGAGAGAGAGAGAGAGAGAGAGAGAGAGAGAGAGAGAGAGAGAGAGAGAGAGAAAATCAACTTTATGTATATAGTGATAATTCATGTAACCTACTTTAAGCCAAAAGTGTTAACTTCATTTTTGTCTTAAACGAGCGGCTGTGAAAGAAGCTTAGAAATAGAATCGCTTTCTATTTTAGCAGTTATCCTTCTCAGCCCAGTCACCTGGGGCTATAGAATGCATTGACTGCATCTCTGCAGAGAGGTAAGACATTCTCCCCCAACGAGTGTCCTGGATATGATATTAAACAATCTGATGGAGAGACCCTACTAATGTTGGAGCTTTGGGGTAAATGTGGAGTACCTCTTCGTTGCCATCACTCCAGGTCACTTTAGCCCTGATAGGGTCAGATCTATGGGTCAAAAGAAACTATTTGACACTTAAGCTGAGTGCAAACAAATGAATTGTGCTAAATTGAATTGTTTGAAATAGAACTGTTTGATCATGTGTATAAACAAATGACTGATGTTTATTTTAATCGTTAGTGATACATAGCATTACTTGGAACGATCTAACTTTGTTGATTTATGTTTACAAATCATATACATCTAATTCATATGTATAAACCGGATTTGGCATTAAATAACTTTCTATGATTGATGTGCCATAAAGCCAAACTAAACCAAACCTGTTATCCTTCTTTCACAGGTTCTGTAACTCCCTATTAGCTGAAACTTGCCATGGGCAGAAATAGCCGGACGGAGCCCATCCCTCTACAGGCCTACAACTGATTTGAATTCAGTTTTCCTTCTCCTAGACTGGTTTCTATGCTAAGCTTAAAGAGTCCCATCTGCCTTACAATTTTCCCAGAGTTGAAAGGAGAATAGTTGGATTTATAACTATTCTTATGGTATTAGTGTTACGTGGAATGCAAACAGTATCATTCAGAATTTGAACTCGGGAACCCGAGTTTCTTTTCTACAATAATAACCAACTGTTACCCTTACACCTCCATCTGTTTTCCCTTCGCAAGAAAAAAGTGCCTTCTTCGTGCCAATTAGAACTATTACATGACCTGTGCTAAATGTACGCTCGAATCGTTAGAGATTTACCAAGAGTCAAAAAGTCAATTTAATCACAGAGTATAGTATCTCAGTTTCAACCAACCAGTTTCATTTGAAACCCGAATCACCACGAAAGATAGACAGAAGACTAAAAAAAAAGAAGAAAGAGAAACTAAAAACGAATATTAATTCAATCTGTACATTGTTAACTGCGTTTATCTTGGACGTAAGCGATAAAGTTTCCCGCCGTCACCTACGCTGCGCTGTCCCCAAAGTGCACAAACATGGCGCTCATATATTGGCGTCTCTCAATAAAACAGCCATCATATTGAATTGGTTTGTTTTCGGTGTTACAATTAAATAAAGGATAGATCTAGTGCACTGAACAGTGTGGCTGGCCGTTCGCTAATCCACCTGAGGGTCATCTCTATTTACCGGTATGCAGTCGGCTAGAAATACCCAATAAAGAAAGCGTAATTTTGATTGGTCCAAAGATGTAAGAAAGCTATGAATGGTTGGTGGTGTTATTCACAAACTACTTCGGCCGACCGGACAAGCAGTCAGCAGAGAAGGCAGTCGCCCGTTATAAAGCCGGTTATCCCAAACTCTACGCGGCAATAGGGCTTGATTAATCTTGATTTGATCTCCCAGTTCTTCGACTATTCTTTACTGGAGAAGACGGACAGCAAAATGGTTACCGTAGTATATAATACAAAGATTCTAGTAGAACATCTCGCACTTTCTCACAAGCAACGAGAAACGAAGAAAAAGGAGGAGAAAAGAAAAGAAAGGTGTGACCAGATTTCCAATCATACTTGGATGCTCCCGGTTGGTTTCTTTTCACTTGTACGCTAACATGAGACATTGAAACTACATTGCAATCGACTTGACTGTTGGCGTGTTATTGTTTCAGAATTAGCTTTACTCGAGCGGAACCAAAATAAGATGCATTTACACTTGAGTTTTGTTCCTGGTTATTTGTAAGGTTCGCACAGACGATTCCCCCTCAGTGGAGTAGACCTAGCGGCCTATCAAAATTAATTGACTATCGATTTCGGCTTTTTATTCAATAAAGAAACGCTGATAATGAAAGCGGCAACATTAATCATTAAATGACGTTCGTGTACCGAATAAAGTAATCGGTTTTATTAGGTGTAGCGGTCGATTAGTAAGAAACGAAGAAAGTGGTGGGAATCGAGAGAGAGAGAGAGAGAGAGGAAAGACGAAAGAAATACTTAGAAACTGAAAATGTCACATTCAGTTCAAGCTACATAATCAATCTATTAAACAATGAGACTGAGTGTGTCCAATTTTTTTATTTCAAACTTAATACCAAATAATATTTTAATATCATTTTATCATATTATATATTGGCCCAAAGGGAAGTGTTCGCCAATTGTCTGGGAGACCGGGGTTCAATCCCAGTTCGAGTCATGCCAAAGATATTTTTTAAAAAATGGCACTTGATACCTCCTTGTTTAACACTCAGCATTATAAGGTACTATCAAGGGTAAAGTGGAGCAATATAGGGAAAGGAGTCGCGCCCTCCTCTACCCCTCGGTGTAGTAGCTAATGAAAAAGGAGCCTTCAGGTCACCCTCGACTACAGTTGCCAACTTTACTTTTTACTTTATATATTGTTTAAAACACATGGACTCTGTTTAGTGTACACACGTTTTAAACAAGATGGTACCATCTCCTCATTAAATGGAAAGCCTCTGAAACTAGTAGACCAGTTAACATACTTTGGTAGCAATATCTCATCTACTAAAAGCTATGTCAACATACGCAGAGGAAATATTAACGACCGTACGGAAATGTGATCTCTCAGATTAAATAAAACAGGAATTCTCCCAAGCTGAAGCCATGTCACTAAAACTGTATGGCAGCACCTATTGAACTTTAACGAAACTGTTGACTGAGGCAGTAGAATTCACCGACTGCATCTCTACAGAGGGATAAGACCCCCTTCCCCCAACGAGTGTCCCGGATAGGACATTAAACAATCTGATGATGAGGCTCCAGTAATGTTCGAGCTTTGGTGAACGTGGAGTACCTCTTTATTGCCATTGCTCCAAGGTTCATTCTGGCCCGGAGTAGTAGCACCTGATACGGTCCTATCTATGGGTCAAAAATAACTGTTTGATATTTAAACTGAATGCAAACAAATGACTTATGCTAAATTGAAATGTTAGAAATAGAACTACCACTCCAGGCTAGAATGGACCTGGAAGCAATGGCAATGAAGGGATACTCCGCATACCCCAAAGCTCCAGCATTACTGGAACTTCACCATTAGATTGTTTAATTTCATATCTAGGACACTTGTTAGGGGGTCTTACCCGTCAGCAGAGATGCAGTCAGTGTATTCTAGAACTCCAGCCGACTGGGCAACAAAACATCCAAGTTAAACGAACAAGACATGCTGGACATGGCTGAAGAAATAAGGACAAACTCATGGACAACATTCTCCTATGGACTTTTACACTAGTGTTAGCCGACCAGCAAAAACCGACATTGATTCAGACGAATGTATTACATGTATAGAGAGGTATGTTTTAATAAAAAATATTTACAAATGGACTAAACATAGGTTAACCATTACGAACCTGAGTCGAAAAGACAGTCTATTGAGTAGAAACACTCTCTTAAGTAAAGAAAAAGTTCCAGGAGCAGCGGTCTGTAAAGAAGGTCATGCTGACAGTCTTCTGAGACATGAAAGGACCCAAGACTACCAATTTCCATGCAAGAGTTGTAACTGTAAACTGTGTTTTCCCTTACCAACTCTTTAGATAAAGTCCCCATTATTTATTGAATGACTCTCATATTATTATTATTACTATTTTGATATAATGTATTGTTATATATGTTATAATATATAATATTTTATTTTATTATCAACTTAATCTTCAATAATATCTTTCACTCCTTGTGAGTTCTTCACACCAGCGTCAGCTGGTGGCATTTCAATGAAGTCTAAGTAAGTCTCCAGCACTCTTCACAGTATTCTGGCTGATCTTAACAATGCTGTAGTCTGGATAGTCTCGATTTGTCCTCTGATTTCCAACTCGTCTAGCCCTCTTCCTTTGGAGACCGTTCCAAGAGCACCAGTCACCATCTCTTTACCCTCATGTTTCACAGTTTTCTCAATTCCCTGACAATGTCTAAGTACTTGTCTATTTTTTCGCTTAATTTTTACTCAGTGATCCGCTGTGACGGCAAATTATTATTATTATTATTATTATTATTATTATTATTATTATTATTATTATACTCCTTGCGAGTTTTTCACATCAGCGTTTGCTGGTGGTCTTTCACAGCAAGTCTCATCAGGTCTCCAGGACTTTTCTCAGTATTCTGCCCGATCCCAATAACGCTGTAGTTTGGATGATCTTGATTCTTCCTCTGATTTCCAGTTGTTCTAATCTCCTTTCAAGTGGTCTAACTACAATTGGTATCACCATCACCCTCATGTTCCACAGCTAAGTATTTGTTTATCTTTTCGCTTTCTTTTATTTGCACTCTGTGGTCCGCTGGAACGGCAAAATCCTCAAGACGACAAGTTCTCTTTGTTGTTGTTGTTGTTGTTTTAAATTAGCACTACACCTAGTCTTCTTGCCGAAATTAGAATTTAAACTTAAGAACTTGACGCTATTACGAAAATATTATTTCTCAATCCTGACTGAAAATCAGCAAAACAATTTTAGTTCATTTTTAATTATTCTTACCATCAAGCGTTGATCAGATCAGAAGAGAATCCTCAGTTTTGTCGCATTTATCTCAGTTTGTAAAGTTATCTGTCGACCTATCATTTTCCCCAAGACCTCATTACTTTATGGAACCTAAAATACTATTCTTTGGATAGAACCTGATCCCCATAAGTCTGTGTTAACTTGTTAAATGTTTCTGTCACATATTTCTCATTTCGTGAAGTGAGTGGTTGTTTAGAATGGGGATAATCTTGAAGAGACCCTTGACCAGCCGAAAATGCTTTGTGTCACCTAATAAACCCGTGCTCTAAAAAGAATTCTATCTCCATTAGCCTGTGTTAACTTGTTAAATGTTTCTGTCATATTGTCGTGAAGTTTAACTCAGAATTTGATCTCGTGTTGCATTTTTGTGATACACCTAATCAGGACAATAAAAGTAAGTAAAGTTGGCGACCATATTCGAGGGTGACCCGAAGGCTCCTTTTTCGATAGCTACCACACCAAGGTGTTGGGAAGGGCGCTACTCTTTTCCCTGGATTGCTCCACTTTACCCTTGATCCGTGCCTTATAATGCTGAGTGTTAAGCAAGGAGGCATCAAGTACCATTTTTTGAGTCTTTGGTATGACTCGACCTGGGATCGAACCCAGGTCTCCCGGGCCATTGGTGAACACTCTAACCGGACATCAGGACAATACATATGTAATAATCCGAGATTTCTCAGGTGAACATGAAATATGAGGACTGAATGTTTTCATATGTGTTCCAGATCAATATTCAGTGGTTAATTTTCGACTAGAGTTGCAAAAATAGTTCTTTTAAATTTAAAAAAGTCTTAATATTTTCTAAATTTAACTCGTATAAAACAAGTTTTAAAAAATATCAATGTCTTAAAAAAATTCGCAGAAACTAGTATTTACTCTCTTATGTACTCAAACCAGTGTACTCATAACGACTCTTTTGCTTGTTTTACTCTCCGGCCTTCTTCAGATGTCAGATGTATGTATTTATCAACCCCTCTGCATCGGAAGGATGTGACTCAAGGTCAATTTTTTAACTGGTTTTCCTTCTCCTAGACTGGTTGTCTAATCAAGGCTGAAGAACCCAGTCTACCATGCTATTTACCCATAACTTGAGGGAGAATAATTGGATTCATACATTTCCCTAGGGTATTAGAGCTTTATGAAATGCAATCAGCCTTGTCCAAGATTTGAACTCGTATCACCGTGTCCATTTCCTACTAATACACCACGGGCACCACCTATTTCAGATGTCTGTTGTATTTCGTAATATTTGTGGAATTTCGATCAGAACCCTTTATTCAATTCACATGGATAGATTGTTTTTAGCCCGCCGTCCATATCTCGTTATTAGTGAATACTTTCTAGTTAATTTATCCTTGAGATGATGATGGACACTTTCTATAAATCAGCGTATATGGATTTCATGCACTACCAAAGTAGTAAACTCAGATTCATTAGGATACAACAAAGTTGAGAACTTAAATCTGAGTAACTCAGTGAATAATACTCTATATATATAGATATAAAGATAATTCTTCATCTAATAAATTCCGCTTAATCGACAGGGCTTAGAATAAACTGACCGAATCCTCTGGAAAGAAGTAAGATCACCACCTAAAAATGGGAGTGTCCTCAGTATGGACACCACAAACTGCATCTGATGGTAAGGCTCTCAGTTCTGTGGATTTGATGGTGGGTGAAGTACCCCTTCATTGCCATTACTACCAGACCCATTTAAATCCAGAGTGGTGGTACCTGTTTGGCTCCTAGACTGGTTGTCTAATCAAGGCTGAAGAACCCAGTCTACCATGCTATTTACCCATAACTTGAGGGAGAATAATTGGATTCATACATTTCCCTAGGGTATTAGAGCTTTATGAAATGCAATCAGCCTTGTCCAAGATTTGAACTCGTATCACCGTGTCCATTTCCTACTAATACACCACGGGCACCACCTATTTCAGATGTCTGTTGTATTTCGTAATATTTGTGGAATTTCGATCAGAACCCTTTATTCAATTCACATGGATAGATTGTTTTTAGCCCGCCGTCCATATCTCGTTATTAGTGAATACTTTCTAGTTAATTTATCCTTGAGATGATGATGGACACTTTCTATAAATCAGCGTATATGGATTTCATGCACTACCAAAGTAGTAAACTCAGATTCATTAGGATACAACAAAGTTGAGAACTTAAATCTGAGTAACTCAGTGAATAATACTCTATATATATAGATATAAAGATAATTCTTCATCTAATAAATTCCGCTTAATCGACAGGGCTTAGAATAAACTGACCGAATCCTCTGGAAAGAAGTAAGATCACCACCTAAAAATGGGAGTGTCCTCAGTATGGACACCACAAACTGCATCTGATGGTAAGGCTCTCAGTTCTGTGGATTTGATGGAGGGTGAAGTACCCCTTCATTGCCATTACTACCAGACCCATTTAAATCCAGAGTGGTGGTACCTGTTTGGCTCTCATCTAGGGATCAAATATATGTTTACAAATTATTTGTATTAGATAGGAATACTTGATGCCATATAACTGTGCACAAATTATTTGTATTAAGAATAATTAATTGAAGCTAGGATTTTTTAGTAAGGTTTATTGTTATATTTTGACCTTTTGACCCGGCCAAAAATGCCATTCCAAGGTGATGCACCGGAAGGAAGTGACACATTCCAATAGCAGTTATGAGAGGAAATCGCGTGGGCGGAAATTGGCTGATGAAATGGGACGAGCTAAAAAATTCCCATGGTACACTCATAGACTGATGCACCAGAAGAGAGTGACCTGTGAACTGCATGACAGTTATTTCCGCTTGATGACGATTAAACATGCGATTTCAAAGATCGAGTGGGCGATCGTGTGGGCGTTGAATTATGATATAACGCAGTCAAGACGGAAGTCAAGTGGCAGTTGAGTTCGAGTTAGAGACGGAGTAGACGAGATGTGGTAGGGAAAGCTACATCCGGCCGAGGGGCCCTCGGAAACCCCGATGGAGTTTGGGGACCAGAGAAGTTGCTGATAAGATGCAGTAAAGAAAGCCAGTAGCCAGCAGAGTGGGCCCAGGGTCTCCGGTTGAGCAGCCCTGGAGAACGAGAAAGATACAACGTTGACGGCCATAAGTTTGGGGTCAAAATATTGCAGTTTATGTTCGGTCACCAGATCCCTCACACACGCAAACCTTGAGTAACCCTTTTCAAACTATTACAAATAAAGTGAGAGGGAAATATTGTTAAAGAAGTCTTCCTGCGTCTGTTATTCATTGCGTCAGTATGTATCCTGCATGAACATGTATATGAGAATGCAACATTATTATCATTAGTTACTGGAAAACATATAACTGTTTCTGAACAAATTATTTTTGAATAGAAATAGTTACTTGAAACCATATGATTGTGTGTAAAATATTTGTATTAGATAGGAGTACTTAAAACTGTACAACTGTATGCAAATTGTTTATATTAGAAAGGAATACTTGATATCATATAACGTTTAAAAATCTTTTAAGAAAAAAACTACACAAGAAATGTAAATATAAGCATACAATGTACGCGATTCCTTAACCACTGGGCATAAAATAATCCCAGACGGGTTCGCATGGCTCTAAAATCAATCAATCAATGAATCAATCTAAGAAAATAAGACAAAAACTACCACTAGAAAAAGGCAAAGAAAACTGCATATGCGCGTAATGTAATGGTTATCGGTGTGACAAAAGGAATCGGCGAGCCGTATAAAAATTCCAGCTGACTGTTTTTCGTCCACTTTGTACTGAAGACCTAAGGAAAGGCATAAATTCATCTTTTCTCTCCTCAATTACAGGTAAAAGTGTGACAGATTAGAATCTCCAGCTTTAGTGACCAACCACTCTTAGAGAGAGATTATTCAAATCCTGGAACTATAATTCTTGAGGCAATCTTCGTTCTTGCTACTCCTGAAACGATACCAATGCCAAACTCCTTTTCAAACAACTTGTATATATTTCAATACAATATTTCCAAATTTTAAAACCATCTTACTGGTAAAACATTCCCGAAAAGGGGATTAATTGTGAATGTGTTGATTGTTTCAATTAATTAAACATTTTAATAGTATTCTAATGGTGCTACATATACACATTGGTGTTTACGTACTGGGTAGTCTATGAATTTGATAAGCAATCATCTTGTCCTGCAAATATTTACTTAGAACAGACAGAAAAAAACACGGTTATGTCGCTTTTTTCGACACGACTGGCATATTTTCAAACTGATTGATTTCAACGGCATTTCAACCAGTTAAGGGATATTTTATGCCTTGAGGTTTGGAAATCATGTTCATTGTACATTTATGTTAACATATTTATGTAGATGTTTAAGAGTTTTTTGTTGTTGTTTTTTTTTTTTTTTTTGCTCTCAGTTATATATAATCAAGTATTCCTATTTAATAGAAATAATTTCCACACAGTTATATGGTTTCAAGTATTCCTATCTAATACTAATAATTACATAATTTCAAGCAAATATTTCTATTTAATAATAAGCATTAATTTGTACAAAACGATATGTTTTTAAATCACTAATATTCAAACTAAACAATTATTGGTTCAAGAAACTATTCTAAATACAAATAATTTACTTATATGGCATCAAGTATTATTATCCAGTACAAGTAATTTTAAAATATATATTTCATCAATAAATAGGATTTTAACAGGTACAGCCACTCCGGATCAGAGTGGGTTTGACAGTATTGGCAATGTATGGGAACTCTACATTCCCCAGATCTCTTGAACAGGAGCCTCACCATCAAATGCAGTTTATTGTAATACCCAGAACACTAAGATCTTTGATGAATAAGAACATTAAAACGAACACAGATGAGCAGCAAATTCGTACTCTGTGTCTACAGAAACAAATAATTAAAATCTTTGTAGATAGGCTGAGGAGTTCTGTCCCCTTTAGATTAAATAATTCAACTTCTGTGGTGTCAGCCAAAAGGAAGTGTAGAGGAGAAACAGTAACAAGCAGAAGGAATATCCTGGAAAAAGCCCTTGCATCTCTGAATAACACCGAATTAGAGATACATGTTCACTTCCAAAACCTTACAAGTACAAGGAGTTATTTACATAGCCTCGTTGAACCAGTGTCGCCTTATCAATGAAAAGTACCGGGAAACAACGGACAACAAAAAGAATTAGAAAAAAAAAGAAAAAAGAAAGAAAGACGATGATCCTAGAATATGCCCACGGGATATAGGTAAGGCTCTCGTCACCGGCGACTCTGACAATACACTGGAGTGTGTTTGATCATTACCAGGGTAAAATAGGGTTCACGCCTAATTAAACTGTATCAGCCGGCAGTTATAGGGAGTGAATAAATGGGTATCATTTCTAGATTTCTAGTTACTGTTAGTTTGTTCATCTCGCTTGGATGGTCAGCTCCTTTTTAAGGGATCAATTAGATTCGCTGCCCGGTCAAAATGGGATAAGCAGCCTTTCGACTTTCGAGTGTAGCCAAGTGTGATCACGTGGTTGACGTTACTGTTAGACATCTGTTTGGAGCTGACCCGCGAAAATCAACGATTTTTAATTCAGCGTACAAAAATTAACGTCTGCGTAAACATCTGTATTAGTCATCCTAATATATGTGCATGCCCGTATGTGCGCATTTGCAAATGAGAATGCATACGCACACATATAATGGTATACTCTGAATACTTGAAAGCCAAAAGCGATATGTGCTTTACAATTATATATATATATATATAATTATGTGTATATATATATATACACACATATATATATATATATATATATATATATATATATATATATACTGTAAGTTGTAAAAACGGGCCCTTTTTTCGGTCACATCTCTTCAGAGAAACACCATAATCACAATTACCTTTACTCATTGCTTGCTTCTGTTTGCTGTCATGGTGTTTCTCTGAAGAGACATGAGTGAAAAAAAATAAGGTCCTTTTTTAGAACACACAATGTGTGCTCTACTTAAAGCTATTCTAAAATTCTGTACGTACCATAGGTTTTTCACACACACACACACACACACACGCGCACGCACACACACATATATATATATATATATATATATATCATTGATATTATTCAGACTCATATTTTTTGTATTGGGTAAAATAATCTCTACAAGACTAAAACAAACTTCCACTGCATCGTATTAATCTAGATTTACCAAATAACGTTATTAACGTTTGTTAATCTTTATATAGAGAGGTTCAAGAATTGGAGTTTTTGTTTGTTTTTTATTTGTGTAACAGGGAGATGTTTTCAGTAAGAATCTTTCCATATTTTGGAGAAGGAACACGAATGTGTGTTTGAGTTGTTACGAGATGGAACTAGTATCGGATAGGTAAAGTTATAAACATCTCGATAGAGTTGTAGTAGTTAGGCCTACGTAAGCATTTACTTTATGTAAGAAATATTTTCCTAGAGAATATTTAAACTAGTACACTACATTGCTTATATTGAGGTAACTAGTCGAGGGAGAGAAGTTATCGATGACTATGTTAGTTGTATTGAATTAGGGATTATATATGATAAGATTTATTTTAATGCTAGAGTCAGTCGTGGAGACGTTATAATGTATTAAATTTCTTTGTGTTATTTCATTGATTTTATAGTGTTTGTGCGTCTGGTTTCGAAAAATAGTTTAAAGTGTTGTTTAAAGTTGTATTATTTCCATTACAGTTAAAGTTGATATTTTTAATAGCACGTTTTATTTATTCGTCTACAATAATGTTAGAACTGTTAGATTGTTAATGAGGGTTTGTTTTAAAGTTCAAAGTAAATGATTGTCTTGAAAAAGGATATTGTCGTAGAGCAACGAAAGATAACAACGTTGATGTATAAAAATATAATCTACTTCTTTTCTTTTCCTTTTATAACCCAAAATGTACGGTCGGTTAAGAATGACAGAGACTCAGAGACGGCTGAGATGTACGCTCAAAGGGGCGGACGGTACGAATCTTCAGTGAAACCTCTCTGCCTTTTTGACCTAAAGGTCGAAATCCCCGAGATTATATAATATTCCGGACGCCCAGGCAAATTATCATGACCATGTTTCCTCCAACCTGCTATTTACCCGTAGCACGTATACACGCCTCCTTATAGCATGCCACCCACAAAAATTCTCGTAGTCATACCTTCAGCCTGACACCTACACAATGCATTTGATCACGTTTCCTTCTAGCATACCACCCTTGCAATTTACGTGACATTTCTGACAAAACACCAGTGCCCGGTTTACTTTAGGAACCAGGTGCATTTCCTGTTTTTGTTTTTAATGTTCGACTTCCTTCTAGCAAGTCCCCCACGCAATTTTCGTGACATATCAAAGGGATCTTCCCGTCAATATCTAACAATATGAGTTTGGTGCGATATATTCAACTTTTAACTATTGTTATTTTATAGCGTCCTGGGCATTCGCTTCTATAATTGAGAGAGCCGGAATTAATACAAGTAGGTGACAGTGCTTTTTGTGTCGATCAAGACATGAAAAATGCAAGCTTATTATTAGTGTTAAGTTTATAAATAAAACTGAGAACAGAATTGTTTTGGAAGGTCAGTCATAGATCGTGTTGTTCCTTTGTGCTAGTAACGAGAAGGAGGATATCATCGACATAACGTAAATAAATTTTGGGCGTTTTTTATATAGTTGAAAATTTTATTTTCTCGATAAGCCATGTAGAAAGAGCTGAAAGTTGGTCCAAAGCAGAACCTATCGCAATGCCCTCGTGTTGTATGTATATAAAACCGTGATGGTCGTAAAATGGGATTTCAGTTGTACAACTTAGAAGGATTTCCCCAAGAATATAGAAGTTAATTTTTAGTGGAGTGTATATGAGTTTATTGTAAATATTTTTCATGATGATTTAAATAGTTTTTTGTTGTTTTTTTTTTTTTTCACCGTAATATTTGTGAAAAAATTTTCGACCCCTAGTGAGGTGATGATTTGGTTATTAGGTTTTAAAGTTTGTAAAACTTGAATGAGTTCGTGAGTGAGACAGGCGTTTCTGGGTATATAGGTTATAATGAGTTGGTTAATGTGTTGACTTAACTCATATATTGAAGTGGTAACTTAAGAGATAATAGGTCGGAGGGGATAATGTTATTAATGGATTTTGACGGTTCCGTATATGTATCTAGGTTTAGCGTTTCCCGTAATTTTTTTTTAGGCTATCTTGTTATGTATTATTGGCTGTGATCAAATTTGTTGATTTTAGATTTCAATTGATTTGTTGCGTTTTTGTGGATCTTTTTAAATTTTGCGTTGTCTTATAGTCAGATTTTTTGAGAGGGGCAAAAACATTAGTTTTGTCAAACTTTTATAAGGTTATCGGGGTGATTACGTAATTGTTTTGTGACGACTTTTAATAGTTTGGTAAGCAATGTTGAGGTTTTATTGTTTTTATCGAATATGTTTTTATAGATAATGACTGAGTTCACGGTGGGCAGTGATTTTTTTCTTTTTTTTTTTTTTTTTATACTTCCAGCTTCTTAATATTTTGAAATAGTTGTTCAATTTCAGTTCTTTTATTCAAATGATTGTAGTAATTGTAAAAGTGGCAGTTATGTCCGAGGTTTAGCAATTCTTTTTGATGTTGGGTTAATTTGTGGTTGGAAAGGTTGATGAATTTTTCGCTGTTGTTTGGTAAATATATGATGCAATGATAGAGAAAATTGAGTAGTTTTTGTTTTAATTTTCAGACAGTCATCATCATCATCATGTCATGCCGCCAGAACGGATATCCCTGACCATCTCTCGCCACTTCTCCCTATCATTCATCGCCTCCGGCAGGTCTTCAAGGTTACATCCTGTGTCTTCACATAGCTGCTGTATGTAGGTTCGAGCTGGTCTTCCTGCTTTTGCTTGGCCATATGTGGGGGTCCATAGGAGTACACCACTTACGAGCTCGTCCTTGGTTCTCCAGCAGTGTCCTGCGTGTCTGGTTCGTCTAACTTGTATATTTTTCGTGATGGGAGGCAAGTGGCCGTATAGTTGGTGTCTCGTGGGGTGTTGTCGCCAGGACTTGTTCAATATTGCTCTCAACATTCTTGTGTAGTTGCCGTCTAGCTTCTTCTCCAGCCGTTTTGTTAGCGTCCATGTAGTGCATCCATATAGCAGTATCGATACAACCGCTGCCTGGAAGAAACTGCGTTTCATTTTATCGGTCAGGTCTGATTTCCATATGATCGAGAGCCTATCGATAGCCGTCCATGCTTTCGTCAGTCGTGTGTCGATGTCGTTTTCGGTTGATGAGACGCTACTTCCTAGGTAGGTGAATTTGTCTACCAGTTTCAGAGAGGCTCCGTCTAGTGTGGTGATGTTGCCCGTTTGGTTGTAACACATATATTCAGTTTTGTGTGCATTGACATGGAAGCCAATGCCTGCTGCGGCTCGTTCCAAACTATGCAGTAGTGTCTCTGCTTGATTAGGCGTATTCGCCAGTAACGCCAATAATTTTGTTGTAAATCTGTGAGAACTGAGATATGATGTATTTGTATTGTTATTCGGTGGTAGAGGTTGTATTATATAAAAATACTTGATATATAATTGTGTGAAAATACAAACTGCAGATAGGATGAGTATCTGGACATTGCTAGGGAATTGGAAAAACTGTAGAACATGAAAGTGACGTTTATACCAATTGTAATTGGTGTTCTTGGTACAGTCACCAAAGGATCGATACAAGGACAGGAGGACCTGTAAATGAAAGGTCGAGTGGAGACAATCCAAACTACTGCTTTATTAAGATCGGCTAGAATACTGAGAAGAGTTCTGAAGACTTGAGGAGACTCACTTTCACTCAAACTCCAGTAAAAGGCCATCAGTTAACGCTGATGTAAAAAAAAAAATTCCCAAGGTGTAACAATTATAATAATAACTTTAGTTAACAATTACAGCTTAAATTAACTATTCTTACAACAAATAATTTACAGTTATATGGTTTCAAGAATTTAAATCGAATCCGAATAATCGTGAAACAGATCTATTTAATATATTACCGGCTCATTGGCAGAGTGTTTGCCAATGACTCTGGAGACCGGGGATCGAGTGATAATAAAGACTCAAGACATGGTACTCGATACCTCCTTGCTTAAAACACAGAATTGATATTGTTAGTCAGTTGTAGTGGTTTTGCGGTTGTATAAAGACTGCAGATGATGTCATTTGCCATTTCGAATTGCCTTTTTACAAGGTCACGTCAGTATAGTCAAGTATTGTTATTGTAGGGAACTGCTGGATTGTGATGCTTGAAATATGTATATCAAGGCACCATTTTCTCTTTTAGACATGTGTAATTAAAAAGGACAGACACTTCATTCCTGCCTTATATATATATATATATATATATATATATATATATATATATATATATATATATATATATATATATATATAAGTGTATTATTCGGTCCAGTTAAACCAGAGTTGAGAGTAATTCCTTCAGGACAAGAAAATCATTCAAGAGCTGAACATTTAAATTTTCCTGGTAGAGAGCTCAATGTAATTAATTTTACAGAGCAATACTTTCTTTAAAGACTTATATTTTGGTTCACACCAGAAACGAAAAACAGGATGGAAATAAATTTATGATCCTAAAATAACCGGTCTTTGGTTTTTTCTTTAAAGAAAAAAAAATATATATTTATATATATATACGTGTGTGTGTGTGTGTGTGTGTGTGTGTGTGTGTGTGTGTGTGTGTGTGCCTCAGTGGTGACTTTAGGTCATTAAGGTCATTCAGCGAGGTCACTCAGGCTCATATTTTAACATCATTTACTATATGTATAAATTAGAATAGCAGAAGAGTTTTAGCAACCAACTACCTTTTTTTCTAAATTCAATTTATTAAATCTATGAAGGTTTGTATTACCACCCCTTTTATCTATTGCATTTTTTAAAATGAATGCCCTGAACCGAAGCTAATGACCTGTTTCAGTCACCTCAAAAATCTTTTATGTTTATCACTCAATATCTGTGTCAACGAAACAGATCACAGACCCATATTTTCAAACGTACACACACACACACACACACTTATTCACAAGCACATACAGATCTTAAATAGTGGTCGAATATTTAGGGCCCGATGTCGTGTTATTAGATTTCTCTCATATAATATTATGATAAACAGAAAAAATATTCAGTCAAAATTTAGCCGTTAAGTATAAAAGTAAACTCTTCGGAAAAAGAAAAAAAAAAAACGAGGAGTAAAACACATTTGAGAATTTTTATAATTATTTTTATTATTTCAGCCATACAAGGTGCGACAGGTATTTAAGATCATACTTTTTGCAGGTCATTAAACTACTAAATGTATGTATGTACCAAATTTCAACATTCTCATTTATTTTTCAGACTTCCGATTCGAAATTAAAAGGAATATGTAAGTGTGAAAATCGCAGTGACCCGTAGATAGCTGGCTTCGTGAAAGTGACCTGCTACTTTGTTTCCAGGTACGCACTGGTGGCGTCATATTAAGTGGAAGGCGTGTCAGCCGTCGTTAAGAGGGTCTAGTTTGTCTCGCCGATCGAGAAGATTATCATTCATGACCCTGGGAAGTCGATGAGGGCTATTGCCGAGCAACTTAATGAGCGAAAGTCCTCTATCAGAGGTCAAATGTACGAATTCACCAGATACAAGACTCTTTTTCATCTCTACACGGTCCAGTTAACCGAGTAGTGACTAGCCGAGAATTTTCAATCATGTTACCCTCAACGTGTTACCTCCTAGATTTGAGTATCCTGAACTGCTACATCTCAGATGAAGAAGAGCAAATATTAGCTTTACAATACTAAGGACTTGTTGAAGTCCGAAATGGTGGAAATGATGGACAAAATAAACAAGGACCATTCGGCCCGAATTTGCAGTTACTCTCGTGTCCATACTGAAGACATCCTCAAATCTGAGGATAGTTTTATCAAATAACCCTTTTCTGCATCTTTTTTTCTTTTGGTTGAATATATACACAATTTTTTTTTTTTTAATATACTGATTTTTTCAATTGATTATCTTAGGTTTTCTTCAGATTGTAATACAAACGGATCACTTAATTTCCGCCAGACGACCAGATCTTATAATAATCAACAACTTTGCTGTCCCGGGTGACAACAGAGTAAAATTGAAAGGAAGCGAAAAAAAAAAAAGGATTAGTACCTCGACCGTGCTAGGGAATTGAAAAATCTGTGGAACATGAAAGAGACGTTTATACCAATTGTCAATGGCACTCTTGATAAAGTCACCAAAGGTTTGATAAAAGGGACTAGAGGACTTGGAAATAAGAGGACGAGTGGAGACAATACAAACTACAGCATTGTTGAGATCAAACAGAATACTGAGAAGAGTCCTGGAGACTTGAGAAGACTTGCTGTCACTCAAATTCCAGTGAAAGACCATCAACTAACGCAGGCGGGGAATACTCTCAAGGAGTAAATGATAATATAGAATAACCAAATCTGAAAAAATCAGAACGCTCGCCGAAAAAGAAAGTCGGGAATACTGGAAGCAGGTACCATGCGTAGATGAAAGAAAAAATTTTAAAATATAACAACTTAAGGAGAAATCTAATCGAAACCAAAATACGTAACAGAAATCTCATTAAAGGGACAAATACCCGGGCTGTCCCCGCAAGTGGATCATTCTTAAAGTGGACGAGAGAAGAACTTAAACAAATGGACCAAAGAACAAAAAAAAAACAACTCATGATTATGCATAAGGCCTTATATTCCAGAGATGACTTAACAGAACGTATGTGTCAAGAAAAGAAGGAGGAGGAGTTTGGGCCAGTATTCAAGATACATCGATACAACGACTACAAGACTACATAAAAAGCACGATTGAAGACTGATTACAGCAACAAGAAACAATAGACAACACAAGCATCAACAGAACAAAAATAACCAGAAAACAAAAATGGGAAGGAAATCAACTCAATGGATATTTCAAGCGACAAACAAAAATCTCACGCTAAAAAACCTGGATATTTGCTAAGAAAGGAAAACCTTAAGAGAGAGATTGAAACTCTTCTGATAGTAACTCAAAACAACGCCATAAGGACTATGTCAAATTAAGAATAGACAAGACGCAACAAAATAGCAAATGTAGATTAAGTGGTGACAGAGACAAAACGAATTACATTAGAGGCTAATGCAGTAAATTAGCGCCAAAACAGTATAATGCTAAACACGACTGGGTGAGGAAGGTGATCAACTGGGAATTGTGCAAGAAGTTTAAATTTGACCATACGAACAAATGGTATATGCACAACCCAGAATTCGTCCTAGATACACAAAACTCTCAGGGATTTTTAGATACAAACGGATCATCAAATCTCAGTCAGACCGTCAGACCTTGTGATAGTCAAGAAAAAAAGGGAACCTGCCGTATAGTGGACTTTGCCGTTCCGGCTGACTACAGGATAAAAATGAAGGAAAGTGGAAAGAGAAACAAGTACCTTGACCTTGCTAGAGAATTGAAAAAAACTATTAAACAAGAAACTTACGGAAATAGAAATTGTAATTAGCGCACTCTGTACAGTCACCAAAGGATTAATACTACGACTGGAGGTCTCGGAAATAAGAGGACGAGTGGAGACAATACAAACTGGAGCATTGTTGAGATCATCTAGAATACTAAGAAGAGTCCTGGGGACTTGAGGAGACTTGCCATCACTCAGACTCAAGTGGAAAACAATCAGCTAATGCAGGTCTGAAAATCTCTCAAATGAGTAAAATAACAATAATAATAATAATAATAATAATAATGATAATAACATTGTCGACTTTGCTGTCCCGGCTGACTACAGAATAAAACTGAAAGAATGTGAAAAGAAGGATAAGTACCTCGACCTTGCTAGAGAATTGAAAAAACTATGGAACGTGAAAGTGACGACTGTACTAATTGTGATTTGTACTTTTGGCAAAGTAACTAAAGGATTATTTAAGGGCCTGGAGGATTTGGAAGTTGGTGGACGAGTGGAGACCATCCAAACGACAGCATTATTGAAGACGGCCAGAATACTGAAAAGAGGATGGAGACTTGAGGAAACTTGCTGTCATTCAAACTCCAGTGAAAAACCATCAGCTGACGCTGATGTGAAAAACTCTAAAAGAGTATATGATAATAATAAAATAAGTATACGGCAAAAGATCCAGAAGCACAGGGGAACTTCTTTACATTGATTAGCACATCCTCAAAGAGAGCAAGACAAAACGGAAAAATCTAGCTATAGTCTGGATTGACTACAAAAAGGTATATTATATGGTCCCACAAAGCTGGATAATAAACTGTCTCAAAATGTACAAAATATTATATGAAATCATAAACTTTATCGAAAAAACATGAAAACCTGGAGAGTGGGACTGACAACAGGAGGGAAAAGCTTAGCTGAAGCAAAGATCTAAAGAGGTATATTCCAAGGAGTTGCACAATCACCATTACTATTTATAATTGCGATGATGCCACTCAACTACATACTCAGGAAATGCACAACCGAATAAAAACTCAGTAAATCACAGGAAAAGATAAATCACTTAATGTACATGGACGACATCAAACTGTTTGCTAAAAAATGAAAAAGAATTGAAAACTCTAATACATGCAGTCAGAATATACAGTCAGGACATAGGAATGGAATTTGGCATAGAAAAATGCGCCATGCTTGTAATGAAAAGCGGCAAACGACGCCTACAGACGTATGTGAACAACCAAATAAAAACAAAATTAAAACTCTCGGAGAAAAAGAAACCTACAATATTTGGGGATATTGGAAGCTGACACCATAAACAACATAAAAAATCGGAAGAAAAATAACTCTATGAACGTTTTAAGCGACTAATAAGCATCAATTCAGACGAGAAAAGATGGACGTGGTTAAGAAAAGGAAACCTTTTTGAGAAAAACTAAATCTCCTCTAATAGCAGCATAAAACAATACTATAAGCGAGAATAGATAAGACGCAGCAAAATAGCAAATGCAGGTTATATGGTGATGGAGACGAAACGATCTATCACCTGATAAGCAAATGCAGAAAATTAGCACAGAAAGAGTATAAGACTAGACACTACTGGGTGGACAAAGTGATCCACTGGGAATTGTGCAAGAAATTTAGATTTGACTATACGAACAAATGGTACATGCCCAACCCACCAGCTGTCCTGAAGAATGAGATACATGAACTATAATGGTATTTTAACATAGAAACGGATCACCTAATCTCCTCCAGACGACCAGATCTTATAATAATCAACAGAAAAAAAGAGAACTTGCAAAATTTTGGAGTTTTCTGCCCCGGCTGACCACAGAGTAAAATTGAACGAAAGTGAAAAGAAGGATAAGTGCCTCGACCTTGCTAGGGAATTGAAAAAGACTATGGAATAAGAAAGTGACGTTTATACCAATTGTAATTGGTGCTCTTGGTACTGTCACCAAAAGATCAATAAAGAGACTGGAGGACTTGGAAATAAGAGGACGAGTGGAGACAATACAAACTACTGCCATATTGAGATCGGACAGAATACTGAGAAGAGTCCTAGACACTTGAGGAGATTTGCTGTCACTCAAACTCCAGAGAAAGACCATCAGCTAACGCTGATATGAAAAACTCTCAAGGAGCAAATGATGGTAATAATAATTGTTATTATAATTATCCTAAATAAACAATTATCAAAAATAATTTACAGTTACATGGTATCAAGTATTTCTGTCTTATACAAATAATTTTCAGACAGATCCATGGATAAGACCCTAACTTCGTTTCAGAGTGGATTTGGAAGTAATGGCAATGAAGAAGTATTTCATACTAAATAGATCTCCAGAACTGGTGCCTCACCATCAGATGCTGTTTAGTGTCTTATCTCGGACATCTCTCTAGTTTGTTCTCGACTGAGCAATTTCTTCCGATTGAAACCTGATTCCAAGTACTTCTCCTTTGTGGTTCAAATAAGTAAATATCTACTGTCGCCATCTAAAATACTGACCCACATTTAGCTGTTTTCTCGGTATATTCCTTTATTTGACACGTTACCAGTCTCGACTATACAGTCAATAGTACAACCGTGGGATTGACTATGGTGTATACCAATTATTGTTTGTACATGAGTTAATGGAGGTCATCAGAATGTTTGTAAATGATATCTTAATGTTTCTTTTTATCATGAGTCACCAAAGGGATTGTTTCTCTTAAAAAGGGATCAGTGTAAAATACACGTGGGTTCCTCGGTTCTCTTAAAAATTCTATTTATAAAATTTAAATCAGATATAATAATGAAAACGGTATCAGAATTAGATCAATTTATTAAGTTTATTTTTTAACATAGTCAACATCTCATACAACGCCTTTTTTTCCTAACGTTTCCATTCTGTCCAGGAAGAATATTTTTTAATTTACATTTTATCTAATTGTGTTCTCCTTCGGCATGCAACGAAAAAATACTGACCTTTTATTTTCTTTTTCCCTTTTGGTAGCAATCAGAAGTCTGCTGCAAACAAATGTGAATTTCTGCCTTTTTAACCGTTTGTCCAATTTGTTCTCTGAAATATAGATTCTTTTTTTAATTTATTCATTATATAATGTCCGAAAATATTCAACATATCTGAGCAAACCGTAAATTATATCAAGAGAACTATGGAAAAATCGAGAATGGAATTCGTAGCAAGAGGAGAAACCTAGCAGAAGTTAAAATACAAAGAGGCCTCTTCCGGGAAATACAAAGAGGTTATTTCCAAGAAATACAAAGAGGCATCTTCCAGAAAATACTAAGAGTAATATTCCAGGAAGACTCACTCTTGCCATTATTATTCATCATAGCAATGATGCCTCTAAATTCTATTGGGAAATTCGAAGGAGGCTACAAACTTACAAAGTCGCAGGAAAGATAAACCTTCTCATATATATAAATAATATCAAAATATTTGCCAAGAATGAAAAAGAATTAAAAACCCTTATAAAAACTATAGTCAGTAAGTCTGTTTTATATTTGTATGAAAAGGAAAATTACATTTTTCTAAATAAAAAAAATGCATCTTACTCTCCATAAGTTTTTAATATTAGTGAATACTTGATATTGTTATACTGTGACCAAAAATTAAATTGCAACTCCTCTATATACATTTAACCAAATCCTCCGTCATGGGCAGGATGCGACACAAGGTCAATTTTCAGCAGAATTAAACAGGTTTAAATTAAAAGTTTTCCTTTTCTTAAACTGGTTGCCATACCAAAATCAAAGACCCCAGTTTGACCTATTATATACACATAGCTGGAGGGAAAATAGTTGGATGCATACCTTTCCTAAGAATATTAGCGCTATGCAATATGCAAACAATCTCATTCAAGATTTGAAATCGAATCATCGATTCCATTTCTTACGACGGTAACCGTTACCCGACAAGCGCTTCCATAGCAACAACTCTGTAATCAAAATTATAACTGCATTAATATATATAAGGGAAGAAAGTGAAAAAGATATATAATTCCCACAGTCATCGCTTTGTGCCATAAAATAAAACCTAAATTGTATATTTGGAGTAATCAAAAAGTATTGAAAGTGGATACCAATTTTTGTTCAATTTCCAAATTCAAAATTCAAGTGAAAGCCTGCGCAACAATAGACTGATAATGTCTTGACGTCTGAACTGCTGTCTAGATACCTAGATTTTATCTAACCGATTTAGTGTCAATTCTTGATACTTTTTGGTCACTAGATCTCTTAAATTTGGGTTGGGAGCGAACACAGGCTTGCGATAATGTAGCAACTTTCGTTTCCAAAAGTGAAATTTTATCTCAAGGGAAAGATCTAAGGAGAGCATTAGAATACATACGACGGGCCAGATTAACACCACATCAAAAGATTGGTTTTAAAGATGATTCGACCAACGGAAAACTTGCAGGAATAAATGTGTTAACTCTTTAAAAAAAATGAAAAAAAAAAAAACTAGACAAAAAGATAACGTTTCATTCATTGTTCATTCCTACTGTGATAAATATAACTTTTGTTTCCGTACTGATCATCCTGTCGACGGGGCATTGAATACGCTGACCCCATCCTCTGCAGAGGGGTAAGACATCTCCCCTACAAAATGTAATGTCCTGAATATGACACTACACTACGTTTGATGATGAAGCTTCAGTTCTGGAACACAGGAGGAGTGTGGATAACCTCTTTTTTGTCATTACTCTTTGGCTCAGAGTGGTAATACCTGTAAAGATCCCTTCTATGAGTTAAATAGATCCATTCGCAAATTATTTGTATTAGATAGGAATACTTGATATCATATATCTCTATTTATTAAAAAAAACTCTAAAGAAAGTATGCAAAAAATGTAAATATAAACGTATAACGTACCCTGTAACACTCTTTTGTTGGCCAGTGATGAGGGCTCGTCAGGTTATATTGTTATGGCGTATGTAAAATGCAACATGACGATGGTATCATTATTGTTATTTTTCTTAATTATAAATATGTTTTTTTTTTTTCAGTATCGCTACTGCTATTCTGGGCCTGGAGAGGCTCCCATCAAGTTTCTCGGTCAAACTTTGGGTATCTGAGGAGTAGGAATGCATAAGAGTCGGTCAATTGTCGGACAGCGAATGGAGGATTGGAATGGTCTGAGGTGATTCGGTCAATGGTAGGAAGGTGCTGGATTTTGGTTGGTTGGGTTTTTTATGGCATATCAACATTTGTAGGTTATTTAACGCCAAATCCATTTTTATGTAAATAATCAGTTCTATTTCAAACAATTCAATTTAGCATGAGTACACAGTTTAATTGTCAAAAACATTTCTATTTCAAGCTATTCAGTTTAGTCAAGCAGTTATAATTCAGCTAATTCAGTTTAGTATAAGTACAGATTTTGTTTACACGCAGTTAAATGCCAAAACAGTTCAATATTAAACAAATCAATTTAGTATTAGTACAATTTCAATGTCAAAAAACAGTTCCATTTCAAATAATTCAGTTTATCATAAGCACGCTGTTTAAATGTAAGTACAGTTTAATTGTCAAAAACATTTCTATTTCAAGCTATTCAGGTTATTCAAACAATTCAGTTTAGCATAAGTATGCCGTTAGTTCTATTCAACTCATAGATAGGGCCTTATCAGGTGCTACCTCGCCGGGCCAGAGTGGACCTAGGAGCAATGGCAATGAAAGAGTGCTCTGCATTCCCCAAAGCCCCGGCATCACTGGAACTTCACCATCAGATTGTTTACTGTCATATCCAGGACACTCATTGAGGGGGTCTTACGCCTGTGCAGAGGTGCAGTCGGTGTATTCTACAGCCCCAGCCAACTGAGCCTGGATTTTCGAGAAATAGGAGGGGAAAATGGTCCCCGAATGTAGACCCAGTTGTTCGATTGATCACCCAAGGGGGCCTGAGAAGCATAGTGTCCATTTGTGTTTTTTGTTGAAATTCATGGTTTGGTTTGGTTTGGTTTAATGGCATATCAACCTTTGTAGGTTATTTAACGCCAGATCCATTTTTATGTAAATAATCTTTTCTATTGAAAACAGTTCAGTTTAGCATAAGTACACAGTTTAATTGTCAAAAACATTTCCATTTCAAACTATTCAAGCAGTTATATGTAATGATTCAGTTAAGTGTAAGTACAGTTTTAATGTCGAAAAACAGTTCTACGTGCTATTAGGGTCGCGTGACTAGAAATAGTAATATATATATATAAACCAATCAGACAAAGGTCTAACGAGACGAGTAGATGTGAAAAGTAGCATTGTGGGTTAGTATTGCGTTAGCATTCTATACTCAGTATTCAGCATTGTACGACGGTAAAGAGATTATAACGTATCAGCCAAAGTTCTTCTCTCACGGAACATTATAAGATTATGGAATCAATAACAAAAATGGTTGGGGTGTAACTCTATGGACCTTTGGTGTGGTAGTACATAGGGTTAGATATGTGTGCATATACGTGTGTATATGCATGTCACGGTAGACATATGAATCGGTCTTGATATATATGTATATGTGTATATGAGGACCTAGACATATCCATACATGTGTGTAAATGTATGTTGAGTATGTGTGTCGTGTGGGTAGATGTGTGTGTGTGTGTGTGTGTGTGTGTGTGTGTGTGTGTGTGTGTGTGTGTGTGTGTGTGTGTATCACGGTAGACATATGGCTGAGTGTAGGTATATATATATATATGTGTGTGTGTGTGTGTGTGTGTGTGTGTGTGTGATCATATAGGAACCAAGGTGTGTGTGTGAAGTAAAGCAGATCAACAGATCAAGATAAGGGTGATTCAATCACGAATTTTAGCGCTGACCGGTAGAAGGAAAAGATTAGCTATTTTTACTGCCAAAATTTGGGTGGCTCGTGTCCGGAAATAGGAACGGTTGCGGTTCCATATATACGAGCTGAATTTTGGAGTTGAACCGAGTCAGTTCGTTGTCACTGACCAGAGGATGAATGTGGAAAATAGTGGTTAACGATACCGGAGACATATCAGTGGCGAGTTAGACCTCAAGCTACACACATGGTGAGGGGAACAGAGATTAGGAAAAGTTCAGAAATGACACACACACCACCTCCATCCGTGAGTAAGTCCTTCAAAAACTTATTTTCTTCTTTTGTCCGTGAGACACCACCATATCCTGAGTAGTGTGCACTGGGGTATGCATCTGCAGAATGCAGCAACGTTGAGTCTGACATCACGGCACAGGCAGATATGCACAAAGCACATCAACAGATGCACACTTAGCAGGCAAGGTGTCGACGACACAGCGTAATTTCCTAACCTCAAAGTATAAAATAACCCTGACGGTTGGACATGTTGTTAAAATCAATCAATCAACCAGTCAATAAATAGTTCGTATAATTGAAAAGAAATAGACAAAAGACCATATGATCCATTTTATCCCGGACAACAGTAGATTACTCCACTAATTTATGAATTTAGAATAACGAACAACGTTATGTAAAGATGCTCGGTATGTTTTAAGCATTCACTGATGTCAATCAGTTAAATGATATAAATAATAGTTTGATATCATGTTCATTTTGCAGGGCCTTTTTGTGTAAATCTAGATATTTATTTTATTTGTGATCTCATCTTTCCATTTAATTCGTTTCCAAAGCAGCTGAGTTATTCATCGGGGTTTAACTTTTATGCATATCAAATTAAATTTTCTTCAAACAATAACAAGATAAATCAAGAACTAAAATTAAAATAAACGAAAACCCCTTCCTTGAATAACGGAATTGTCGTAATGACACCATACTGCAGATTTATTTTGAAAAGATCCTAAAAATTCAACCTCCAAATGTTAATTTATATGTAAATTACTTGGATCTTCACCCTTGAATAAACCTATTGTCAAGATATACCAGAGAGGAAATAGGCAATTTATATGTTTAGGAAACAAAAACAAAGACATAAAAAGAATATTATGAGGATAATATCTATTATTTTTGGATTTATTTAGCATGTAACTAAGTGATTATAACGAAAAGAGAAAGAAAAATTGAAATATAATATAATATTTTTTTTATTCTTTGTTGATTTTGTGGCCAGCTTTTCCTTTCGTTTTTATAATTGTTCTTCTTTTACTCAGATTATTCTTGTCATAGTCTCTTCCTATTTGTCATCTATTCATTGTCCTCGCTAATTCTCTCAGATTTTTCCAAGTTTCTTTGATATAACCTTTCTCATCACTTTTTTCCTTTCATTTATCTTCCATGTTCCATTGTATTATATCTTATATCGCACCGCAAGTCAATCTAATAGATTGCATACAAAGAGGACCACTCTCACACACACATACACACATATGTGAGGGTCGTATGAAAAGTTCTAGGCTAACCAAAATACTCTCATGAAATGTCACTAAATGAGGTTTATTTTTTAACATAACTCTCCTTGCAGTTTACACACTTCTTTCATTGGTGTTACAGTACATAGATCCTATTGGTCAAAAAGTTATCATCTGCAGATATGATATCGTCATGTAAACCTTTCAGCCCACTCTTATCAATAAACAGAATCGAGTTCAAATCCTAGATGAGGCTATTATCATCATCCTCGTCATCACTATAATCATTATTTGTACTTAAACTTACACTTGGTTTGGTTGGATTGGGTTTTATGACATATCAACCATTGTAGATTATTTTTTGCCAAATACTGTATATATATATATATATATATATGATTTGTAAACCCATTTTCTTGATAACATTTTTAAACGCGACAATGCTACTTTTTTTGACAGTGTTAAATGGTTTTAAGTATTGCGATATAACAGGGACAATTAGACATCAGTCATTTTTTGCACACATTTAAATGGATATACATATGATTTGTAAGGGAATAATTTGTTGGTAATTTCTTTTTTACATGGGTTAGAACTAATTTGTTTGCATATTAGTATTGCTATTGTGTGTTCGGCTATATGACTATTATTCATTTATGATGAAAACGATCCTCACTTAGTGATCCGGAACCGTAACCTTATGGCAGACCATATTTAGTAAACACCTAGTCAAGAATATTCAAGATATTTTTCCAATTAGGAATATTTGTTTGGTTTAGTTTCATGGCATATCAACTATTGCAGGTTATTTCATGCCAAATCCATTTTAAACATATAAACAGTTCTATTTAAAACAATTCAGTTTAGCATAAGTACACAGTTTAAATGCCAAAAAAAACAGTTCTATTTCAAACTATTCAGTTCAGTCAACAAAGTTAGATGGTTCCAAGTATTGCTATGTATCACTAACAATTCAATTAAATATCAGTCATTTATTTACACAGTTAAATGTCAAAACAGTTCTATTTCAAGCAACTAAGCTTAGTATAAGTACACAGTTTAGTTCTATTTGACCCATACATAAGACCCTATCAGATGCTACCACTCCGAAACAGAGTGGACCTGGCAATAAAGGTTTACTCCGCATTCCCCAAAGCTCCAACATTACTAGAGCTTCCTCATCAGAATGTTTAGTGTTATACCCAGGACACTCGTGGTGTAATGGTTAAAGCGCTGGACTGCGAAATCGTAGTAAACGAGTTCGAACTCCAGTCGCGCTATTTCGTTCACTTTCGGACATATACCCTTGGAAAAGTATAAACTCCCTTAAACTCCAAGATATGAGTTAAATAGTACCACTACTGTCCTTCTAGAAGAGTGGATTAAGCATTAAAAAACCTAAGAAAGTTGATATGCCATTAAACAGCAACAAACAAATACCTGGTTTACAGTGGCCTCGAGAGAAGTGGCAACGAAGATATGACTCAACACTCACCAGGGATCTAGACCTGGAGAATCATCAGTTTACTATTATACCCAGAACACTATTTAGAGTGTTGGTAAAATGTCTTTAGTTAAGTGAATTTGGTCGAATTGATACAAGCTATTTTGCCACATGATTTTCTTGGAATGTAAAACTTTCAGTAAGGGTGAGTTAAATATGAGTGAATTATAAGACACCCTTACGATAGTAGGACCAACAGGTAATGTTGCTACCTTCCTTCCGTACATGCAACAGGGTTTTTTTGTTTTTTGTTTTGTTTTATTGTTGTTGTTGTTGTTGTTGTTTTCGTCTTTACTCGATATGTACAGGTATTGTCATAGTTATAATCAAAATGTAGCTGAAAGTGGGCGGCTTGCGTGATGCAAGGGTTAGCAAGAGAGGCTATTAGGTCATTTTTTTAATGAGTTCGAGTCTCAGCGCGTTCACCATATATTAGGCCTTCTACCATAACAAAACAAAGGCCAGTAAATAACTATTTAGGTGAAAGTATTCAGGGAATTTCGGCGTATTTAAACTAGAAGCTTTCAAGTAAGAGATTCCAATTTGGATTTGTCCAAAAACTTTTAGAATTCTCTGTGTGTGCGAGTGTGTGTGTGTGTGTGTGAAAAATTTTCTTTAACCTTAGATTCTCTTTGATTCCTTTTCTTGTATATAATGTGGCTTACAAAATGCAGTTTCTTCTGTATCATGTCGTTTTAAAACTCTGAAATATAAAAACAATCTTTTCTTAGCACAGCAACTTTGGAACGATTACTGTGCAAACCAAATTTTAAAGAAATTAACACCGTAAATACTTGCGAATATATGTTTACCCGGCACCCAGCCACAAGTAGGATGCAACATAAGGTCTTTTCAACAACGAAGTTCAGCTGGTTTGAATCCAGAGTTTTCTTTCAACTACACTGGTTTTCTTACCAAGATTAATGAGTTAAGTCTGCCCTACTATTACTCATTGCAGGGTAGGAGAAATAACAGATGGATTCATGCTTCCCAAAAAGGTATTAGCGCCAAGTGAGACGCAAACAGCCTTATCCAGAATTTGAACTCTGGTAGCCGAATCCATTTCCTCTAACGATAATCGTTACACTACGAGCGGCAGCAACACGAAATGTGTCTGTAAAGTAACGAAAACTGGTGTATCAATTCTAAACAACAAACTACATGGTTTCCCCTACAAAGTTATCCTCTTCGAGTCTAATGTACTTTCCGATACTTCTGTTCCACGATTCTATGCATTAGAGGAAGGATTCTTCTGGAATTCTTAACAGCTCAGTCGTATCGGCCTTCTTGATGGTTTCCACGGCTTCAAAACGAGTCCCCATAATGTTCTTGAGCTTGTGGAAAAGAAAATGTCATAGGTAGTAAGATCAAGTGAATAGGGAAGTTGTACAGCAATGTTCCTTACGGCCAGGAACTGCTGGATGTTCAGTGCGTTGTTAGTAGGTGCATTGCCGTAAAACAGTCACAATTTGTCTTTCCTCAACTCTCGTCTCTTCTTGCGCAATGAGCAAAGCATTCGCATCAGGATCGCTTTATAGACTTGCTGATTGATCGCACGCTCTGTGGCAAAAACTCGCTGTGAATAATGCTCCTCACATCGAAGAACGTGATCAACATGACTTTGTCTCAGCGACATCGGAGACTTCCACTGATTTTTCTGGCGCGTAGTTTCGGGGTTGTACTAAAAAATCCCTGTCTCATCAACAATGATGACACTATGAATCAAATCTAGCTCAGCTTGAAGACGCTCGATAATATCCTGACACACCTGTATGCAATGCTCCTTCTGATCCTAATTCAGCAGGCTTGGTACCATTCTTGTGAAGATCTTTCCTTTTTTATGTCCAGCTGACTTGTGATCTTCTGCTCTTGAGTTCATATTTCACCTCTTGCGCCCTGCTTTGAACCTTATATGCCACTCAAAAACACGTGGTGTGCGTGGTGTATATTCTGGAGTGGGCTGACCCGTAGCGTAGTTGCTAACGTCCTGGACCTCGGTGTAAGCGAGTGCGAGTTCCAATAGCTTAATTACATTCACTTTCGGGCTAATACTCATAGGAGAGGAATAATCCGTCTATTCTTTGGCTATGGCTTGAATAATACTGCTACTGTTTTTCAACAAGGATGACTTTAGTATTAAATAACTCACAAAATTTAGTATGCCATTAAACAAAGAAACCTGAACCGTATATTCTAATCCTAATTAAGGTTACAAAATCGTTCAATTTTTACGCCAAAGATAGGATTTACTCAGCTCCAGCATGGTGGGACGATGATCGGTTTAATAGGTAACCCTCCGGGAGAGGATATTAACATAAATGTCCAGATTTGTCATCGTCCCCTTTATGTAGACACTACATGCGTGAAGCATTAAACCCTACCCTTTCTGTCCTCGTGGTGTAATAGTTACAGCGCTGGACTGTAGAATCATTGTATGCAAGTTCGTACTCCAGTCATGCTATTACAATCCTTTGGGAAAGGTATGAACCCCTTATCCTCCCAGCTATGGGTTAAACAGTACCACTACTATTCTTCTTGAAGGCTGGCTTTGGCATTAAATAACCGACGATGGTTTATATGCCCTTAAATAAAGAAACCAAACCTATCCTTTGAGGATGTGGGTCTTGCAAATCTACCCCATGAAACCTAGTGGAAACTAAGATCACAACACTATCACAGACGGGGTATGACTGCAGTCGTATACTCAAATCTGCTGGATGCAGTTTTTTTAACTTCTTTTAGGTCAAGGAGAAAGGTGCTGCCAGTAAGAACACTTCCTCCAGAGGCCAATCGGAACCTTTTGGCCAATAAACAGATGTGTTTTTAGATCAAGGGTTGCTCCAAGTTTCCCCCATTACGTTTGAATTTTAACCTTTAAAAAATCATTACTCATGCTTTGGTTGGTGGATTGATTGAATGATTGATTTAATGGCATGTCAGTTTTTCTGGGGTTATTCTATGCCTAGAGTTTAAGCAATTACGTGTATTGTACGTTTATATTTACATTTTCCGCTTAGTTTCTAATGAGTTTTTTTTGTAAGTATTCCTGTCAAAGGCAAATAATTTGCAAACAAATCTATTTGGTCCATAGATGGGACCCTAGAAGGTACTAAAACCCCAGGCTAGAGTGGACCAAGGCGTAATGGCAATGAAGAGCTCTTGAACACAATCAGATACAGTTTAGTATCATACTCAGGACACCCATTGTTTCCGTAGCAGAAGGTTTGGGAAAAAATGGGTTTATTTGAAAGTCTAATAAATGTTAACGGATGTCTCCCACTCCTTAGAACTACGGTACTAACCACCGGATCCAGTTTGAGGGAATTTTACCTTTTTACAGCCAGCCGACTGGGTTGATGTCATATCTTTGCCTAAAAATTAGATTTTTAAACTTCGACCAATACACGAGTATATTGGGTAGATTAATATAATTCCTGATTAATTTTGTGGCTAAATCGGGTTTTCATTTGATTTTTCTTCAATTTGGTGTGTCTTTTGGGTTTAATACTATTTTCTTCCATTCTATTTTCTCAGTTTTTTTTCTTTCTTTCTCTTCATATTTTCCCTTTTCTTTTGCTTTCTGTTTCTTTTTTTATTTTTTCTTCTTTTTACGATTCCCTCTATTGCTTTAACACAATCTCATTTTACCCATTTTACTTTGATTAGAAATACTCTCCCTCCTTTTCTTAATCCTTACTCATCTTTCTTTAATGTACATTCTTTCATTTTTTTCTTTCTCCCTTCATCTCTTTTCTTTTCTCCCTATCAATTTTATTCGAAAAATCCCCTCTGTTCAATTCCTTTTACTTTTATGATATCATCTTCATTCTCACGCTATTTTCTTACGTATTCGTACTCGTTTTCTCCCCTTTCATTAGTTTCTATCTACCTTTTTTGTTATCTCTTTTTCCTTTTCCTTTTCCCGTATATTCTTTCTTCCCAACATATTTTGCTTCATGTAGTTTTATCATCAACTGTCGTCTTTTCAATAATCATTAAGAATGAATACAAGAGACGAAAACACAGAAAGCAGCACATGAGGAAAATGGCCGAACTCGTGGTAAAGAGTGAAAGAAACCAAAAAGACTTGACGTGGTGAATTTCTATTACAGTTTCAATTTCCAGTCAAGAAATATGTCGCGTAATTACATTTGCGCGCCTCTTTCGCACGATAAGTGGCTAAGCAGGCACACGATGCTCAAAGCTGATTGAAAATATGTGTCCGACCCAATGCTTAATTGGAAATTTCAGTGCTGATCATCTTAAGCGTATAAACAAACTTCAATAACTGGATTTTCTGCCCTGCCTAGCTTCCTATCTGTACGGGCTATGATTTATATCATATTCAAAAACATCAAACTCAATAAAAACGAAATGAGACATTATAGGAAAATTAAGAAAACGGAGAAAAAATAATAATGGAGTATTCTGCAAAATAAATAGATAAATAAAAATAAAATAATCTAAATGAAAATAACTAAATAAAGATAAAAACAAAAAAAAAACAAAAATTGTGATGAGAAGAAAAAAATAATTTTTGCAGGATTGTTTCTGTCATCGTATATTAATGAGAAAGATGAGAAAAATCATGTTGCAGCAAGTAAAGACGAAAATAAGAAAGAAATACCGAATGTCAAGTAGTTAAAAGGCGCGCGAAAACAGAACCCGAGTAAATTTTCTTCCAATAGCGACTGAAAGTGGAATTGGTGCCTTCTATTAACCACGAGACCAGGTTCGCGAGAGTCACGCTGTCAACTTACCCACCAATCCCAGATAACAAGCCCTATTCTATTTAATCCCAAATACGATACCAAACTACATCCTGCAAAAACTGTCCTTGTACATTAAACAATATGATGTTCAAGAATAGAAATGAAGACCTCAGTACCGGTTCCAATTGAAATAATTACTTAAAAATAATTTATATATATATATATATATAGTTATCTACTGACTGTACGTACATCATCATCATCATCATCAAGGCATATTGACAACACGCATTCCCATGAGATTTGGTTTAGTTTGGTTTTATGGCACATCAATCATAGAAAGTTATTTAATGCCAAATCCGGTTTATACATATGAATTAGATGTATATGATTTGTAAACATAAATCAACAAAGTTAGATAGTTCCAAGTAATGCTATGTATCACTAACGATTTAATTAAACATCAGTCATTTGTTTATACACATGATCAAACAGTTCTATTTCAAACAATTCAATTTAGCACAATTCATTTGTTTGCACTCAGCTTAAGTGTTAAATAGTTTCTTTTGACCCATAGATCGGATCCTATCAGGTGCTACCACTCTGGGCTAAAGTGACCTGGAGTGATGGCAATGAAGAGGTACTCCACATTTACCCCAAAGCTCCAACATTAGGAGGGTCTCTCCATCAGATTGTTTAATATCATATCCAGGACACTCGTTGGAGGAGAGTGTCTTACCTCTCTGTAGAGATGCAGTCAATGCATTCTATAGCCCCAGGTGACTGGGCTGAGAAGGATAACTGCTAAAATAGAAAGCGATTCTATTTCTAAGCTTCTTTCACAGCCGCTCGTTTAAGACAAAAATGAAGTTAACACTTTTGGCTTAAAGTAAGTAAAGTAAAGTTAGCGACCATAGTCGAGGGTGACCCGAAGGCTCCCTTTTCGATAGCTACTACACCAAGGTGTAGGGGAGGGCGCTACTCCATTCCCAGGATTGCTCCACTTTACCCTTGAACCGTACCTTATAATGCTGAGTGTTAAGCAAGGTGGTATCAAGTACCATTTTTAAAGTCTTTGGTATGACTCGACCTGGGATTGAACCCAGGCCTCCCGGGCCATTGGCGAACACTCTAACCGCTGGGCCAGATTCTCTCTCTCTCTCTCTCTCTCTCTCTCTCTCTCTCTCTCTCTCTCTCTCTCTCCGTCCGTCTTTATCGGCCATCGCTCTTGTACAGTCCTCTAGACTGAACTCAGTGTCCGCAAAGAGCAGATAGAGGAAAATTTATCCTGATCGGCCAACACAACACGAACTCATTGGTGATATTTTCCTTTGTAGAACGTCACTAATAAATTTTTCCTTGTTTCTCTATCATTTCTTGTTTGTCTAGTTTAGATGGTTAGCGAGAAGGGAGGTAAGTGGCCGGACAGCGGCTGTTTTGTTGGTTGTTGCTTCCAGACTGTTATAAAAAGCACGCAACACCATTTTGCTGTCTCCATGTGTTTCGGTAGAGTCTATGAAAATCTGATCTCTCCGGTAAAATAAAATGGGATCCTTCGTTTGTAAGGCATAAGTATGAAAGGCACCTACTGAGGACAGAACTCACTACTCAGTAATAATCCTATACGAGACCAGCTTGCTAACCATTTGCCTATTACTAGAAATCTCGAATATTTACAAAGCTTTGGCTCAAAACCCATAAATATGAGGTTTTTAGTTTCAATAGGACTACAGAAATAATAATTTGTGAGACTAGACATTGTGCCACAGCAATGCCTCTTGAAAGTAAAGATCATATATATTAATAAAATTTTACTTGGTTTATCAGTTGTTATCACCTGTTAATAAAGAACATTGAGATATCTTAAAATGTACTTGTTAGAAATAAGATCTACTTATGAATCTCTCTCTCTCTCTATATATATATATATATATATATATATATATATATATATACAGAAAGGGATACAGAAAAAAGGGATGCTAACAAAGATGGGAATGATCCAGAACTTTATGCAATTTTATATATTCTTCCTGCAGTTCAACACACTTAGGACATCATTACCCAAATTTCTTTAGCTCTTTCTCCACAAAAGTCAATAAAAAGGTAATTTTTTCTTGGTTGGGCTGAAAATTTTTCAGCATTCCACAATATATATCTATATATAACGGATGAAAAAAGGAAAGAAACAAAAAAAAAAAAAAAAACAACCGTTTAAGAACTTTGAATAAAAGAGAGGGCTCAGATGCTGACAAATAGAGGAGTATATAAGTTAAAATAATTATTTACTTCACATTCTATGTTACAAGGAAGTCCATGCATTTTGTTTTGTTTATTAAACGAAAACACAATTATCAGTCAGGAGCTTTAGGGAAACAATAAAATTTGACGGTTCCCTAAAAACTCATGTTTGACGATTGTGTTTTTGCTTTAAAAAAACAAAACGCTGAACAAGGGAATGTGAGTTAGATAAAGATTATATATATATATATATATATATATATATATATATATATATATATATATATATATATATATATATATATATATGTATGTATATGTATATATACTTGGTGATTGTGAGTTCAATCTCCGGATTAGGCCGGGAAATATATATATAGTCTGGTTCAGCAAAAACAAGAGAAAATATCTAAAGGATGAAATGACACAAGTATCTTCTGATAAAAATCTAATAAACACCTGAAGATAACAAGAAAGTATATGATGAAAACATTGTTCCAAAAATAACACACACACACACATATATATGTATATATATATATATATATGGACCCACATTGTACTTAGTGAGTCCAAGTCTCAACAAGGTTACCTGACCCACATTGCACTCAGTGAGCCTATAACCAACATAGTCCGACAGGATACGAATCTCTGCTCCTGGCCGATTTTCACCTCCCCTAAACCCCCTCTATAAGAAAGACCTTGTGTCAGATCGTATCTGGGAGGAGGTAGAGATATAAACAGATATCAACATATATATATATATATATATATATATTGTCATCCACAGACAGACTGTTTCGTTCTATCAGAACTCTTCAGTGTGGCTAGACCCGCAGGACGCTCGAAGCCGGGATCGAAACCCGTCTAACTTTACGATAGATTAAGGTTTCAGACCACACAGCTACAAGCGGACTACGTTGGCTAAGGGAATTTTAAGGTATTTTATTTTTAGCAACAGCAGCAGCAGCCTTTGTTTACATTTTTAATACCCTATCGGCTACCAGAGTGCTCAATTCTTACGAAGAGCTTTGCATTACGCTAGGGGCGGCCGACAATTCCTTCGCCAGAGTGCTCAACCCCCATGGGGGAGCGTATTTATATATATATATATATATATATATATATAAACCAAGATATGGACACTATTTTAAATAATTCATTGTTTAAAACCGTAGGCTTTAAGGTTCTATGAGTAAGCGGAGTTCTTTCATTAAAACGATCTTTTATCATCTGCTGGCATTGCGGTGAGGGACAATTTGGTTGTGTTTTATGATATATCAACCCTTATAGGTTATTTAAGGCAAATCCTATTTATATATATATATATATATATATATATATATATATATATATATATATATATGTAGTGTAATCGAATTGAAACTCAAACTTGATTAAGTCGTCATTATAAATTTATTTCGGCAGAGAATATTACTATACTCTCCGTCTCGTCAGATGACTTTTTACATGCTTTTCTCGAAGTTGCAGAACAGCAAAGGTGGAATTACAGTTCGTATTCAAAAAAATAAAAAATAAAAAATAAAAAAATTAAAAATAAAATAAAAATTATTTAAATTCACAGGCGAGGGCAGAGGGGGTCAAAATATTAGGTGTTAGAAGCATCAAGAAGCAGGAGTGGCGTTTCTCTGTAGGTCGAACCCATCCTAATTTACGTACTTGTCGGTGGTCCCGTAGCAGGTGCGATTTTCTAAACAATCTAAGATCGTAGAACGAATGACTATCCCCATATACATTTTACATGTAAAAGCATCAGACGAGACGGAGAGAATAGTAATATTCTCCGCTAAAATAAATTTATAATGACGACTTAACCAAGTGAGAGTTTCCATCAGATTACATTTTCTACGCTCTGAATGTGAATTTTGTTATATCCCTGCGAATGAATAAGGGATTATCAATAGCCATACATTGAGCACTCACATACATTTATATGATATTCCTCATATATTCTATATAAAAATAATCCACACACACGGTCTTTGGACGCTGACTATATATATATATATATATATATATATGATTTATAAGCGAATAGTTTGTAAGTAGAATTATTTTTAAACGAACCAGATCTCTTGTTTGCACGCAGTTAAATGGTTTCAAGCATATCTATTTAACACGAATAATTCTATTTAATAATAATAATCCCTGGTAAAATCTTGAACATTTCTATTTTATCCACTGATGGGACCCTAACAGGTACTATCGCTCCGGGTCAGAGTGGACCTGAGAATAATGATAATGAAGAGTTATTCCATATTCTTCAAACTCCAGGATTGCAGCCTCACCATCAGATGCAGCTTTATGTTATACCTAAAGAGAGAAAGGAGAATAAGAAAATACTATCAGGTTAGTTATAGGCTTAACGACGAGATGAAGATGTTTAATTCTTATCTGTTTCCAAAGCAGTTTTTGTTATAATGAACCATTTTAAGTCAAAAATATTTTTGAATTAAAAGAATTCTTATATTTTTTCCAGAATAATAAACTTATGTCAATCTGTTTATCGATTTAATCTTTTAAGAATATGAACGACTTATTCAACTAAGTAGTTTTTTTCTGAACAAATGCTATTCATAACAAGAAATATGTTTGAATACAAACGGCAGGCTCATTAATTAACATTCTAATAGTCGTTAAGTAAAAATTCGTAAGTACATGTTTCATGTTATATTTTTTATTCTCATACAAATAATTAAATAAACATTACTAACCCAGGGAAAAATTATGGAATCAGCCTACTTCGGTTAGGTTATTTGTTTACACACAGTTAAATGGTTTCAAATTGGTTGGTTGGTTGGTTGGGTTTTATGTGTTATTACCCAAGGCAGGTCAATTAATACTAAATCCTTTATATATATATATATATATATATATATATATATATATATATAATTTGTAAATGAATAGTTTGTAGGTAACATTTTAAACAAGCCAAAGCTCATTTGTTAGCTCACAGTTAAATGGTTTCAAGTATTGCTATTTAAGACCAATAATTCTATTTAATATTATTTGTTCTCACAGAGTTGAATGATTTAAGATATTGATATTAATCATTTGTTTGCACACAGTTTAGATGGTTTCAAGTATCGCTATCTCAGTGCAGTTGACCCTCAAACACAGCTTTCTAGCACATTTGAAATAGAGTTAAGTATTTGTTTTCCACAAGAGCAATTTGAAGAATACTGTCGGGACAATCATATTAGTGTTTGACATGACCAGCTGATTGATGGAATCGGGCCTCTCCGATCTCATGTCTATCTCAGTTAAGGCCAAAGTGGTATTGCAAGCCACTCGACCACTTCGGTTGCCAGGTGAACCGCTGCTCAGGCACCAGGATCCTGTCCTCAAGCATTACGGGTAGCCACTTACGAACAACAGGCGGCCACATTGGGGGTGGGTTCCAATCCCATAGCTGAGGTACAATCGGTGTATTCTACAACTCCAGTCAGAGCGGATTACACTCAGAGGATGTTCATTCGGATTTTTTTTATTTTACAGTGAATGACAGATAAGATGCAAAAATGTCTCATATAATATGTGAAAATTTTGTCTTCAGAAAATATTATTTTAAAAAAATAGATTAAATTATTCAAAACTTTGATGTAATTTATTTCCCAGCTATACAAAGGATTGCCCAGTCGGCTGGGGCTGTAAAATACACCGACTGCTTCTCAGCAGAGGGGTAGGACCCCCGCCCCCAACGAGTGTCCTGATATGACACTAAAAATGTGATGGTGAGGTTCCAGTAATAGTGGAGCTTTGGGAAATGCGGAGTACCTCTTCATTGCCATCGCTCCCAGGGACACTCTGGCCCGGAGTGGTAGCACCTGATAAGGGTCCTATCTATGGGTTAAATAAAACTAAACCGTGGTTTCTTGAGTTTACTGTTTTTTGCATTTAAACTGCGTATTTATGCTAAACTGAATTGTTTAAAATAGAATTGCTTTGAGATTTAAACTGCGTATTTATGCTAAACTGAATTGTTTAAAATAGAATTGCTTTGAGATTTAAACTGCGTACTTATGCTGAACTGAATGGCTCGAAATAGAACTATTTTGATATCTAAACTGTGTAATTATGCTTAACTGAATTATCTGAAATAAAACTGTTTTGACTTTAACTCTGTGTATTGGGGCTGTAGAATACACCGACTGCACCTCTGTAGAGGGGTAAGACCCCGCCAAATGAGTGTCGGCTCTATCTATGGGTTAAATAGAACTAAACAGCATATTTATGCTAAACTGAATTGTTTGAATTAGAACTGTTCGACTAAACTGAATAGCTTGAAATAGAAATGTTTTTGACAATTAAACTGTACTTACATTTAAACTGCATGCTTATGCTAAACCGAAATGTTAAAAATGGAACTACTCTTGACTTTGAAAGTATACTTACACTAAACTGAATTGTTATACATAGAACTGTTTTGACATCTAACTGTGTGTAAACACAATATGTGCTTATACTAAAATAAATTGACTGAATTAGAACTGTTTGAATAAATTGAATATCTTGAAATAGAAGTGTTTTCGACAATTAAACTGTGTACTCATGCTAAAATGAATTGTTTGAAATAGAACTGATTATTTGCATAAAATGGATTTGGTGTTAAATAACCTACAAATGTTGAATGGCCATAAAACCCACCAACCAACCAACCAACCTACAATACAAAGGACAATATTGCTAAATTAAAAGAACCCAAGTGAACATTCTCTAATCCCTCTAATCATAATTTTTGCTGGGGTAATATAAATTTGTATGTGTTGATTTCCCTCATATAAATATAATAATGATTTCAATAGTTAACCCCAAAACTTTAAGAATGATGGCAGAATATAATTCTAGAATTGCCTCATTTTGTTGAAATTTTTAAAATTATATTTTGGCTACTTTTCAATCTTTTAAACTATCCTTCGAAAACTTATGGAATTAATACACTTTCAGGATGTTACCCTGTTTTTTTTTTTTGTGGAGAGAGGTAGTAGCAATAAATAAACTAATTATAAATAAGGCGCAAATATATTTGCATTTAATAACTGAACATTCTGATTTTATAAGATATACCTTAAACAAACAAGATTACATTATTTAGATTTTTTATATAATTTTTTTCAAAGCCATGAAAATGGAAATATTATAGAATGAACTAATATTAAAGAAAAATTCATGGAAAGAAAATTAGAATTAATATATTGAAAGATGTCTCAACTTGAGTCGTGGTTTCTATTCTATTTAAGAAAAATTATTCACAATATTGTGGGAAAAAATTCATGCAAAGAAAATTAGAATTAATTCATTGAAAGATGCCTAAACTTGGATAGTATGTTCTCTCCCATTTGAGAGAAGCTAACCACACAGTATTTGTGAGAGGCGCCTCTGGTGGTGTAATGGTTAGCAAGCTCGACTAGCAGACCTACACGAGTGAGTTCGAGTCTCATTGGGTGCCCCTTTCATATGGCCTTGTGCCACATCTAAGCAAAAAGCTTAGTAAATTTCCACACAGTATTTGTGAACATAGGTATTTATTTTCTCTCTTATAAATGGATCTCGCCATTTTACATATAATAATGACTGATGATGAAAAATGGATTTTTTACCAGAATACAAACCGACGCAGACAACTGTTTAGTTGAGGCTGCTTGGTATTACGGTATGTCAATCATTGTTTAGTGCCTAACTCAGTTTTTTCAAGTAATTACATGGTTTCAAGTAAACAATAATAGAAATGCTTTATAAGCAGCCGTATGGTTTCAAGTACTCCTATTTAATACAAATGATTGGTACAGAATTATATAGTTTCAAGTAATTTTCCTGTCAAATAGAGTCCTGGAGACTTGAGGAGACTTGCTGTCACTCAAACTCCAGTGTAAAACAATCAGTTAACACTGATGTGAAAAACTCTAAAGGAGTAAATAATAATAATGATAATAAGGCGATACATGACTGGGTCGGCAAGGTGATCCACTGGGAAATGCGCAGGAAATTTCAATTCGACCATACAAACAAATGGTATATGCACAACCCAGCACCTGTCCTAGAAAATAACATGTATAAACTCCTATGGGACTTTAACATACAAACGGATCAACTAATCCCGGCCAGAAGACCAGACCTTATAATTATCAACAAAAAAAAAGGGAATTTGCAAAATTGTCGATTTTGCTGTCCCGGCGGACCACAGAATAAATCTGAAGGAAAGTGAAAAGAAGAATAAGTACCTCGACCTTGCTAGAGAATTGAAAAAGCTGTGGAACATGAAAGTAACGATTGTGCCAATTGTGATTGGTGCGTTAGGCACAATAACTAAAGGATTATTAAAAGGCCTGGAGGACTTGGAAGTTGGTGGACGGGTAGAGACTATCCAAACGACATCATTGCTAAGAACGGCCAGAATCCTGAGACGAGTCCTGGATACTTGAGGAAACTTGCTGTCACTCAAACCCCAGTGAAAAACCATCAGTTAACACTGATGTGAAAAACTCTAAAGGAGTAAATAATAATAATAATAATAATAATAATAATAATAATAATAATAATAATAATAATAATAATAATAATAATAATAATAAAAATCTGCAAAAAATTAAAATTTGGCCATTCTAACAAATGGAACGTGCACAAACCAGAATCTGTTCAAAAAATGAGACACCTAAAATCCGCTGGGAATTGAGGTACAAACAGATCGCCCAATCTTGGCAAGAAGACCAGACCAAGTATTAATTAACAAGAAGAAAAAAGAACTTGCCATCTAGTGGAGTTTGCCGTTCACACAGATGACTGAGGGAAAATGAAAGAAAGAGAAAGAATCGACAAATACCTGGATCTTGCCTGAGAGCCGAAAAAAACTGTAGAACATGAAGGTGATGATGATGATATCAGTTGTAGCTGGCGTTCCTTGGTACAAAGACCAAAGCATAGAAAAGAGACTGGGGTAACTAGAGATCAAAGAAACGATCGATACCATGCAGACTATAGCACTGATAAAATCAACTAGAATATTCAGAAGTGAACAGATTTGTAGAGACTTGCTGTCACTCAGAAAAAAACACTAGTTGGAGCTGGTGTGAAAAACTTACAAAGAGTAAAATATTCATTGTAAAAATTATTTGTTTTTACAGGATATTATTTCAAGTATTTTTATCTAATACTGATCATTTCCAAAGAGATTTATTTGACCAATACGTTAGACTCAAATAGCTGCTACTACTACAACAGAATTTACCTTGAAATAATGGCAACAAACAGGTGACTTCAAATTCCTTACGCCATAACTGAAACCTCACCAACAGTATCATCCCCTGGTCACTGATTTCTTGGAGACGAACAGGCCAAACGGCAACTCATAATGAACCTTCATCCAAATTTGTATTGTGTTTGTTGAGATTCTGGTTCTGTGGTCAATTTCAGTTGCAACTGTTCAACAATACAATTACTCGGTACATCTACTCTTATTAACTAAGCTTTGCTAAAAGTGAAACACGGGTTTTAAGCTATCTACAGTACCTACTGTTGTGAAGTGTTCACAGGATTATCGCTGCTTAACTTTGATGATCTGACAGGAACCAATGCGTTTAGCATCACTTGAGCGTAAGAGCCCGCGTAAGACATAGCAGATTATCGGGCCACACAACAAACAAACAAAAAAATGAGGTAATTTTGTGTTGAAAATACTTTAATCATTTTCTTTACAGAAGACCGTAAGCGTAAGGATCTGCCTTAGAAATAGGGAAAAGTTTTGTTTGTTTTTTTCTCTTTAGTAAAAAGATCTTTCCAATAAAAAAACTGAATTATTTGACGAGACATTCAGAAAGCAACACAAGCTGTAGTTTTCTCATGACTGATTCAAGGCATTTAAACACAGTTTTAATGGAAAAGAAGACCAATTTGATTGCTTACAAAAAGTATCCCATCATGATTATATGTGGGTCCCATAGAGCAAAGATAACACCAAATTTTAAGATAGTCTCTGGCGATAATTTTGCATCCTTTCTATTCTCTAGATCTCAATATGATTAACTCTTATTCAGAAGTTTATGGGACCAATTTGATGATGAAAGAAACCGTCTTTAAGAACATAAAGTAGAATTTGGTAATAATTGAATTAAAAAAATTAACATATAGTATTGTCATAGTTAAATTAACATATAGTATTGTCATAGTTAAAGAATTAGTTTAAACACCACTTCAACTCATTCAACGGTTCACTGTGTCTTTGAAAAATGGTTTCATCATGATTTGACCAAAGTCAATAAACAACTGGATTGCGAAAATAGACATATATTCTTCTCAGCATTATTGCAAACATATCTTGTGATTTTTGTACTGATTGGTGAATTCTAAATAAAATAGCAATTACACAAGAATGTTGCGAGCAATATTGAACAAGTCCTGGCGGCAACAATCCACAAGGCACCAACTATACGGCCACCTACCTCCCATCACGAAAACTATCAAAGTTAGATGAACCAGACACGCAGGACACTGCTGGAGAAGCAGAGACGAACTCATAAGTGATGTACTCCTATGGACCCCTCATATGGCCGAGCAAAAGCAGGATGATCAGCTCGAATATACATACAGCAGCTATGTGAGGATACGGGATGTAGCCCTGAAGACCTGCCGGAGACGATGAACGATAGGAAGAAGTGGCGAGAGAGGGTCCAGGATATCCGTTCAAGCGGCACGACATGATGATGATGATGAAATAAAATGGATATTTTATAAGAATATAAGATGATACTGATAAGGATTAAGAAGTAATTTACTTAGCTTTTTCCTTAGATGTGATACAAGGCCATATGAATAGAGCACTCAATGAGATTCGAACGCACTCGACAAAGTTTGGTAGTACTTATTTGCTAACGATTACACCACTCGAGGCACTCGAAAATAAGGATTTGTAAAGATGAACACACTAATAGACAACTTGAAATAAACATCTATGAAGAAAATAAAAAAAAGCAAGTAATCCAAAATTGATAAATTTATCATAATGGAAAGTCCACGTTAAAACGTTTCGGTTTTTATAAACCATCAGGGCTTTAAGATGGTGAAAAATGTTACGAGAACAACAATGGATGATTTAATAAAATAACTGGAGAAAAAAGAAAATATATATACAAAGAAAGATCACATAGCCATTCAATAACATTCTTTTCTGAAAAACTATCTCGCAATCAGCACAGACAATGATGTTTAAATGTGTAGACCTTTTAGGAGATACAACGTGTAACATAGCCATACATGAATATGTGAAATGTACATAGAATGTTCATAACTCACATATTGATAACATAGGAATCCCAAAACACAAAAACACTTACGACTTCTTAGTTCAGGTACGAAACTTTTTTTTTACCTTTGAGTTAAAAGGTTTTTCGGCAAAAGGAGAGAGGCACAATCTTTCTATGCTGACTTTTCCATCTGCCCCGCCCCATTACGTGCGGCACCCGTAGCGCACAAATTCGTCCGGCCTCGCCCAGGTCTCAATCTCAACTCCCTGACTTTTCTCAAATCTCAGCCCACGCTTCCGGTGCGTGACGTCACTCACATCCCTGGTCATATCCTCTATCTAGGATTTTTATTGTGACATCTCTGAATGACACTTTCGCTCCGCGCGCGCGTGAACACCTGCGCCCATGTTTGCACCAAACTAACCCATGCACTCAGCCGAAAGGTTCTAAGCCTAACTAAACCCAAAGGCAAGATATATAAAACGAAATCCCTCGGCCATTATATTACAAACGGATTGAAAGATGATAAAAACAAAAATTTCCAAAGAGAAAGAAAGAAAGAAAGAAGAAAAAAGAAAGAAACACCCCCAAATGTAAATAGGAATAAATCTTATCCAAACAATCTTTTAATCGGTGTTTAAACTTATTTAAACATTAATATATTTAAATAATGGATCACATGAATTTGCATTAGTAAGGTCCACTTTCAGTTTCTATGAGACAATGTTACACTTTACAGCAGACAAAATATTTAAGACACAACTTTGAAAGAAAAAAAGGCTTTTGTTTCAGCTAGTGATTTGGGTTTCGTTTTCTTTGTTTAATAGCACATCAACCTTCATGGGTTATTTAATGCCAAAGCCATCCTTGCAGAAAAAAACACTATTGGTACAATTTAACTTACAACTGGGTTGGAATAAGAGGGCTTATACTTTTCTTAAGGGTATTAGTCCGAAAGGGAATCTAGTACTGCGATTGGTGTTTGAACTCGTTTACTACGATGTCGCAGTCCAGCACGTTAGCCACTAACCTTGGGAACTCTCGCCCTCAGCAGTTGTAAAAGTGCTATGTTCTATCTTGATAATGGACATCTCCAAATAACAATGATAACATCTGACAAAATAAGAAAAAGTATTCTACACCCTCTTAATTCTCCAGAGCTTGTTCTATTTGAAGATGATCTATCCCAGAACCATTTTAATAAACTATTTTTTAAAACACATGAACCGATAAAAAGTATTCGAGAGAGAGAGAATTCTTCTACACCAAAAGACTTTTACAGAAATAGTATTATTAAGCATGCTATTTCTGGCTCTAAATTCGAAAATTAGGGTAACTTGAGATGTCATTTTTAAGAGCCTGTTTTGTGGCTGCTGTTGTGGATTTCTTTAACAAATTTTATTGCCTTCAGAAAAAATCAAAAATAGTTTCTATCAGAACATCGGATATTTCTTAACCCAAAACAGCACCTCATAAATGCCCTAAGTGTCATATGTGAAAACTAATGTCTGCTGCAAATTTCAAAGTGGCGAAAAAATTTATTGAAATATGATCTTGTGATGCATTTAGGATTTCATTTGATGTGTAAAGTATATAGTTATTAACAAAGGCATGGGTCGATATTCAAATTTATGTAAAAGACAATAGAAGCAGCCACCCACAGTCAGGTCGGACAAACATATGTTAAAAACCACAATTGACAGCAGTTACTTCTTTGAATCTGATGTGCATGCTTGAAAAATTTGAGAATACATTGCGCAAATTTTTAAAGAAGTAGTTTCTTTTTGGACGACCTCACGACCACTAAAAGATACGAATGTCCTCGCTCTAGGAAATAAAGCCTAGTCAAAGACATTAGCCACACTCAACATAAAAGTAAGTCAATTTGTTTTATGCTTTAACAAGCACTATCAAAACGAATATTCTTGATTTAGATCTCGACTCATTCTAACAGGAATTCCCCCGAACATTCCTTTCACAAAAAAGGCACTCTATTCTGAAAGAATAAATTTTCTGTTACTTTTGTTCATCTTTGGTTTGTCTCTTATTCATTCCACAATCCTTTCAACAAAAATTCTCAAAAAAAATCTTTCACAAAAAGTGACCCCGATGAGATCCAAACATGCAACCTTCTGATTGCAAATGCTCACTTTTAAAACAGCTAAACCCTGTCAACTTGAAAGATTGGCTCTACACAGTCTTCCTTGAGCTATACTATTTTCTCAGCAGGATTACCTGTCGTGTGATAGCTAACTTGTTCGACTAAGACATTTTAATGGTTGAGTTCGGACCCCAGTCACTCTATTACGTTTACTTTCGAACTAATATCCTTAGGAAAAATATGAGCCCTCTTATCCCCTCAGTGATGGGTTAGGAGTATCACAGATACAAGGGGGGCTTCGGAATTTGATAACCCACAAAGGTTGATATACCATTGAAGAAACCGAAGCCATTCCTATTTTCTTAGTCATTTGCTTGTATAAAGCTGTAAAACGTTTGGATAAAATGATTGAGCAGAAGATATGTTTTCATTTCCAGCATTTGTACTACGTTAATTTAATGAAGGGGTGTTATGTATTAAAATGATAGATTCTGCTGTCGTAGAGTACAGAGCAAGAAGTCACATCTGCAGTGATCTGGGAAAGACAAGACGTTTATAATTAACAGAAACTGGACAGAGAAGATATAAATATTTGAAATGTAGACAGCAGTATGCTCATTGGATAAGGCAAAGTCACATGATAGGAAAATGTCAACTAGAGTGTTGGACTTCAAATCTTTTTAACACTGAATCCAATGAGTTCCATCTGAAGTTGTAATGGTACTTCTTCACTAAAGAACGCAATATTTTGAAAGTTTGGTGCTGGTCTGGACGGATGGGCCTTGAGGGGTCTGCATATAGTTCAAGGCTAAATATTGGAAACCTGTTTTACTTATTTTCATTAAGTTGTAATATCGACAGTTTCCTGGGTGATCCATGGCTTTGGGGTCCTGATAGAGAATACGCTAGTTCAAGAGACATCATGCAGTACATGATACTGATGAATAAAAGTAAAAATTGAATCTAAATCTCAGTCGGTGGGACTTAGAATACACTGACTTGCAAAGGTGTTAGACCCCACTCCGTAAAAAAGTGGGGTGTCCTGGGTATGACACTAAACTGCATCTGATTATGAGGCTTCAGTTCTGGAGATCTGAGGAGTCTGGAGTACCCCTTCATTGCCGTTACCTCTAGGACCATTCTAATCTGGAGTTTTGGTACATGTTAGTGTCTCCTGTAGAGGTCAAATACAACAAATTATTTGTATTCAGTAAGACTGTATGAAAAAAGTAACAGCTACACAGTGAACGCGATTCTCTAACCTCTCGACATAAAATAACCCTACACACATGGGCCTACCGTTAAAATCAATCAATCATTGAATCCGAGGCTGTATTATAGAATACAATAAAGTCCAGCCTTTGTAAAGATTGTTGATATAAATTTATATGTACGAAGACATCAAAACTCTTCCAAAGAGAGACATTCTATTTAATCAAACGTTTTGTCACATTTATATTCTGACGATGTTTTTCGTAAATTATTTTAACATCCGAGATCTCGAGGCTAATCTCATTAACTCTCGTCAAGTGATACTGTTGTTTCTTACATTTACTCTTCTCATAAGCGCACGAAATTTCACAACAAAGAATCTGATTCAAATATTCAATTCTTCAAAATGTTGCTTCTGCAATAGAGGAAAATATAATAGAATTTCATACGAAAACTATTTGTCACTGCCTTGGGAAATCGGCTGATTTAACTTGCGCAAAAAAATCACACTATAATGTTACTGTATTGTTGTGGATTTCTCAGTATGCCACTTACCCTCTTAACACCCAGCTGGAACCGTAAATACTGGCTCCGAGCGACACAAATCAGCCAGGATGTTCGAAGACCTATGCGGGTGCATTTTTGTATTTAAAACCAAACATAGAAACAAAAAGGGGAAAAATAAGTTATGACAAAACAAGGACCTCTCTTCGATCTTTTTCTCTTTTTCTTCTTTTCTTCTGCTCAATCTAAATCGGTCACACACACATGGACAGTCGTACATGTTATGTTGCTTACTAGCTGAACTATTCGTTTACATTGCCCAGTCGGCTGAGGCTGTAGAGTAATAAATAATAATAATAAATTAAATAATTATAATAATAATAAACCGTGGTCTGAGTTTACTGATTTTGGCATTTAAACTGCGTATTTATGCTAAACTGAATTGTTTAAAATAGAACTCTTTTGACATTGAAACTGCGTACTAATGCTAAACTGAATTGCTCGAAATAGAACTGTTTTGACCTCTAAATTGTGTACTTATGCTAAATTGAATTATCTGAAATAAAACTGTTTTGACATTAACTCTGTGTATTGCCCAGTCGGCTGGGACTGTAGAATACACCGACTGCTTCTCTGCTGAGGGGTAAGACCCCACCCCAACGAGTGTCCTGATTTATGACACTAAACAATCTGATGGTGAGGTTCCAGTGATGCTGAGGCTTTGGGGAATGCAGAGTACCCCTTCTTTGCCATTGCTCCCCAGTCCACTCGGGCCCGACGTGGTAGCACCTGATAGGGCCTTATCCATGCATTAAATAGAACTAAACCTCACACTCATGATAAACTGAATTGTTTGAATTAGAACTGTTTGACTAAACTGAATAGCTTGAGATAGAAATGTTTTTGACAAATTTACATTTAAACTGCGTACTTATGCTAAACTGAATTGTTTGAAATGTATCTGTTTTTACATTGAAACTGTACTTACACTAAACTGAATTGTTTAATATAGAATTCCTTTGATATTTAACTGTGTGTAACCAAAATCTATACTTATCCTAAACTGAATTGACTGAATTAGAACTGTTTGAATAAACTGAATATCTTGTAATAGAAATGTTTTTGACAATTAAACTGTGTACTCATGTTAAATTGAATTGTTTGAAATTATTTGTATAAAAATGGATTTAAATAGAACTAAACTGCGTACTTATGCTGAACTGACTTATTTGAAATAGAATTGTTTGAATAAACTGAATGGCTTGAAATAGAAATGTTTTTGGCAATTAAACTGTGTACCCATACTAAACTGAATTATTTCAAATCGAACTGAATATTTGCATAAAAATGGATTTGGCATTAAATAACCTACAAAGTTTGATATGCCATAAAACTCAACCAACCAACCTATTCGTCTACGTAGGGCAAGAGATCTAGACTTGGATTGTAGTTGCTTATAATGACAGTGAAATAATTGCTTAGAATTGATAATGATTGTAATGGGGGTTGCATTTAAATGACTTAGAGTACGTTTTTCATGTAGCTCTTTTTATATGTTGATTCTGGCTGAAGTACCCTTCTACGTTGGATATGCAGTCTCAACTTAGATCGTAGATGCTGATAATGACAGTAAAACAGTTTCATAGGACTGGATGGTTACAAAGAGTCATTGTTTTATAAAAGAAAGATCCACATAGCAGAAAAAAGATTTACTAAGTATATTATCTTTATTTTCTTATTAATGTAACCCTTTTTGTTGATAAATATTTTTAAGTGAGTGAGACTTAAATTTATCAATTTAACTATTTGGGATCTAGTTTTTTTTGTTTAATGTCATATCAACTCTCCTACGTTATTTTATGCCAAAGCCATCCTTGTAGAAGAATAGCAGGTGTACTATTTAAGCCATTGTTGTGGTAGGGGGATAAAGTAGTTCATGCCTTGCACAAGTGCATTAGTCTGAAAGTAAATGTAATAGCAGGACTGGAGTTTAAACTCGCTTACTACGATGTCGCAGTCCGCCACATAAGATATTACACCACTCCCAAATATTTTTATCTGATTTATTTGTCTTACTAAGCAATAATAGGATAGTGCAATTGCTATCGTCGTAGGAAATGGACACGACGATCCGAGTTCAAATCCTGGATGAGAGTGTTTGCTATTTCATAAGGCGTTAATATCCTTGGAAAAGGTATGCATACGACTATTCACTCTCCTGCTATTAATGAATAGTTGGGCAGATTGAGCTCTTTAATCTTGGTATGGCAATTTGTTTAGGAGAAGAAAAACTCTGAATTCGTACCTGTTGAACTTTGCTTAAATATTTTTGTGTCACTTGTTGCACGTGGCGGATGGGTTGGGTAAATACAAATATCACCGATATTGAGCACCGTTCCTTTACAAATATAGTAATATGTATACACACACACACACACACGCACACACGCGCGCGCACACACAAATATTAGATTAACAAAAAAGAAAAGAAATACCGAAAAGGTTTCGATGATCCAGAAAAAAATCAAAGGTAATGTAATGGATAAAAAAAATGAAAGTATCAAAGAAAAGAAAGTAAAAATTGACAATGAAAGAAAATGTAGATGAATATGATATATAAGAAAATACATCTATCAAAAACTTATTTATATGATGCAAATTATTTTTTAAATGAACGAAAGAGAAAAAATACAAGAAAGAAAGAAAGAAAGAAAGAAGATAAACAAAAAATAACCAATAGATAAGCAGAATAGAAATAAATGAAAGAGACTTGGATGAAAATGGATAAAATGTAATAAAAAACCAAAGGAAATAAGAACGAAAATAGCAAAAAGCAATAATAATAATAATGCTACAAATGGTGCTTCTTTTGCACCTTCTTTCTTTGCGATAAGGGAATCATGATGTGGGCGGGGATGGGAATTTAATAAAAATGAAGCACCTAGTATTCAAACAAAGAAAGCCATTCCCCTATTTTCCGGTGCGAGAAAATAGAAATATTAGCCATTCAGTGTTATTGATCTCTCAAACCATTTCTGACGTCACGTGGACCGGGGGCAATCAACGAGGAATTGGCATAAAGAGGGAGAAGCAGAGTGAGAGGGAGGATTGAGAGAAAAGAGAGAATATAGAGAAAGGAAATCAAGGTTAAGATACCTAAAGAAAAGAAAGAAAGAAAGAAAGAAAGAAAGAAAGAAAGAAAGAAAGAAAGAATAGGGAGAAAGAATCTAAGTGCATGGGAAAAGAAAAAACGAAAAATAAAAGACTTTAAAATGGAAAGGAAGAACGAAAATAAGAGATTTAACAGATTTAAATTAAGTTAGAATATGAAATTCATAAAAAAGCAAAGAAAAAGGAATGAATCTATGGTAGGAATTAAAATGCGATACTTAAAAAAAAAAGAAAAGTCAAAGAAACTAACAGAAGAAACAGAAGGAGGGCAATAAAGAGGGGATTACAAATCTAAATGAAAGGAAACATAGGGCGTAGATGATTCAAAGTTTAAGGCAAAAAATAGAATTCGCTAGAGTAACGAGAATACCAGATAAATATGATTGAAAAAGAATTCATAGAATAAATAACAAAGATTCGTGCTAAGAGGCTAATCATGGAAAGGAATTAGAAAAAAAATCGTACAATATTATAAAATATTATGAGTAATAATAAATGGTGTCATATGAAATAATGAACGAACGAGAAACTAAATAGATAGAAAAACATTTTAAAAAACGCATGAGGAGAACTGAAAGCGAATAGAAACGATGGATAAAGGCGTAATTTAGAGAGAAGGGTGAAATGCAGAAAATAAAAAAGAATGATAAATATATTGAATACAGATAGAGTGAAAATAGAAAATATTTCCTAATGAGAAAAAAAGAGAAAAATAGATATAAAAAATGAATAAGAACTGATTAGAGAAAGGTAAAGAGCGTAAAGTAAACAAATTGATAGAAGTTAAATTCTGGTGAATATAAATGATGTATTGAAAGGGTTGAGGTAATATAGTCAGAATAGGTAATTGGAATACAATACAGAAAAGAAAAGGATATCCATCTTAGAAAATATGGAATAATAATAATAGTATACAATAAAATGTCATGAAGATAATTTTAGGCATTAACATAGATTATCAAAGCAGGATGATTGAACACCGAGTGGGGATTGAACTGACGAGCAAAGGTGGCGCAAAGTGTTTCACTTTCTGAGAGTTGTTACAGGACAAATAGTACCAATGTGCATGATTATACGAAAGTATATAGGATTTATGAGACAGAAAGAAAGAAAGAAAGAAAGAAAGAGGATTAAAAAAGTAGAGAAACAAACAAATTAAAAAAAGAAAGAAAGAAAGAAAGATTAGAATAAGAAAAAGAAAAGTGATAAAAAAAGAAAGAAACAAGTAAATAAAAATAATAAGAAGAAACAAACAAACAAAGAAATTAGAATAAGAAAACGAAAAAGGATAAGAAAGAAACAATGAAAGAAAAATAAAGAAAGATAAAAAGATAGAAAGTAAAAGAAAGAAAGAAAGAAAGAAAGAAAGAAAGAAAGAATTGAGAAAAATTGATTCTAAGAAGAGAAGACGCACAAAAACAGAAACACAGACTAAACACTATCAGAAGGGGAAAATAATAGCCAAACCTATTTTTACAAAAGAAATGAAATCCAATAAAAGTTGCGAGAAAACATTTATTTGAGAAAGGGCAAAAACTTATAGGAATTATTAAAATCAGAAAAAAAAATAAAAAGAAATTGAATGAAATTGTAAAAGAGAGAAATGATACGGTATCGGTATGTGTGTGTGTGTGTGTGTGTGTGTGTGTGTGTGTGTGTGTGTGTGTGTGTGTGTGTGTGTGTGTGTGTGTGTGTGTGTGTGTGTGTGAAAGGTAACTTTCTATCGAATGAGGGGAAATAATGTAAAGAGAAATAAGAATGAGAGAGAAAATAAGAGAGAAGATAACTGACGGGGAAGAAAAGAAGAAGGTGGGAGTTGATAAATTTATATATATATATATATATATATATTAGATTTAACGAGGATTTGAAAAAAGAAAAGTTTAATAAATATAGAAAGAAAAGCTTCCTTTTTGGTGTGGGGCAGGCTTCGGATGAAGAAGAAAAATTTAGGTAAAAAATAACGACGTTAAGGAAGATGTAAGAGAAAAGGATATAAAAAAGGGTAACTGCAAGTAACAGAGAGAGAGAGAGAGAGAGAGAAAGAGAAAGAAAAGAGAGGAGTCGAGGCATATGAGAAGTTGGGGAAAGGAGGAATGATAAAAGGAAAATAATAGAAGAAAAAGAGGATAATGTGTTTAAAAGAGGTAGCATTTCTCGAGTGAAAATTTCTTCTCTGACCATTTGATTAAAGATTAAATAATGTGAGATGTCGACCGGGTTGACTACCTCGGGAAGGAAAAGGCTTAAAGTTTGTTAGGGTTGGGTGATATTAGAAAGATGTAGGGATAGGGGTGACGATCTGTGGTTGGCGGGCCATGGCAATAGCGGTGCAATTAGGTGTTAATCGTTTGGAACTGATTCTTTGACTAACAACTATTGGTTCGAGACGTCGAACAACGTCAGCGCCAACATACCTCTGATTCGAGATTTCGCCTTCGAAGCCGAATTCAATTTGAAATTTGGTGATTTTATTCAGTTTTGATGGAATTTCTCCGATAATACAGCTTCCGCTTTTTTCCTTCACCCTTGGCTCTGTCAACTCAATAATCTTTTGACCATCTTTTTTTCTTCTTTTTTTTTTACAAACTCAATACCTCCCACCGTCACCCAACCAAATTACCATTGCTGCTACTTTTAATCCTACACCGCAGAGATCATCATCATCATCACCACCACAATTATCATCAGCATCATCACTATCATCATTTATCTAATATTACCTCCATCAGATCTTCTTTTCAATACTGTTATAAATATTACACTGTTCTTAAGCAACATTACCCGAGCGAATACAACTAAATGTAATTCTAAAGTTTTCGCCCAGCCGTATCATAACGATCCAATACCAAAACAAATTTCGTTATCACGAGCAATTCAGAATCACTAGATTTATTGCAATGTTTCAGCCGTTCAGTTCTCCGGCCTTCTACACATCCGTCAACATTTATTAGACTTTTAAACGGAACCATTTTTGTCCCAACCCCACCACTACGGACAAGACGAATGTCCTGGGTATGACACTAAACTACATTTGGTTGTGAGGCTTCAGCTCTGGAGTTGCCCAGTCGGCTGGGGCTGTAAAATACACCGACTGCTTCTTTGTTGAGGAGTAAAACGAGTGTCCTGGATATGACACTAAACAATCTAATGGTGAGGTTAAAGTAATACTGGAGCTTTGGGGAATTCAGAGTACCCCTTTATTGCCATCGCTCCCCGGTCTACTCTGGCCCGGAATGGTAGCACCTGATAGGGTTCAATCAATGGGTCAAATAGAACTAAACTGTGTACTTATGCAAAACTAAATTGATTTAAATAGGACTGTTTTGACATTTATACTGCGTATTTCTGCTAAATTGAATTGTTTGAAAGAGAACAGTTTTTTGACATTGAACCTGTGTACTTATGCTAAACTGAATTGTTTGAAATAGAACTGTTAATAATTATAAAAATGGGTTTGGCGTTAATAACTTACAATGGTTGATATGCTATAAAACCAAACAAAACCAAACCAAATAAGTTCTGGGGATCTGTGGAGTGTGGAATAACCCTTCATTGCTATTATTCCTAGGTCCACTCAGATCTGAAGTAGTAGTACCTGTTAGGATCCTATCTATGGGTCAAATAGATATGTTTGAAAATTATTCGTATTCTATAGGACTGTTTGTAAAATTGAAAAAAAACTGTTAAGAAATAACCACACAAAAAATGTAAATATAAAACATACAATGAGCGTGATTCACTAACTTCAAGGCATAAAATAACCATAGACTTGCTATTAAAATCAATCAATCAATCAATTAACCTTTCTACTACCCACAGGATGCGACATAGTTAAATTTTTAATCGGAGTAAACCCAGTTTTCCTTGTCTTAGACCAGTTGCAGCACCAAGGTTAAAGTTCCAAGTCTGTCTAAATATTTACCCATTTCTGTGGATGGAGAAGAGATTTCAACTCGGGTTGCATGCCAACTTCTCATGACAATAACCATTGTGCTAAGGCGCCTCCAAAATACAATGTGTATGTATTTACTGATTTAACCTTAACAAGATTTAAAGCCACGTGTAGTGGGTATCAATTACATTACAATTGAAGCGGTCGTGGGTACTAACTTGCTAGCTATCGTTTAACGTCGAGATTTTAACTCTCCCCTAATCTTTTTATCTGTCTGTCTCTATCTATCTCTTTCTCTCTCTCTCTCTCTCTATATATATATATATATATATATATATGGGAGGGGACACACGTGGTGTAATGTTTATCGTTATAGGAAATGGACACGGCAATCCGAGTTCAAATCATGGACAATGCTGTCATAATAATATCAATGAGAAATGTATGAATCCAATTATTCTCCCTCTACCGTTGAATAAATTATTGGGTAAATTGGACTCTTTATCCTTGTTATGGCAACCGGTTAAGGAGAAGGAAAATTCTGAATTCGTCATAGATTTTTTTTTTTAATCTCAGACCGCTACGCATTTGTTCCCCGAAATATTTAAATGATAAATTCAACCACATAGAAAACTCCTTCCTTAACCTTCTATACTCCAAATCTTTTATACACTTTGCTAAATCTAAAGCCCTCAAAATCTACAATAAGAGTCAACCACGAACTAATGCCAACACACAATCTTATAAAACTAGTTCCCCCACCACATTCATAACTTTGCCTAACAATTCTACTTCCAACAGCATAATTAACTCGATACTAAAATTACCTCTTCACTCTCTAAAACTATCCGCGATTCAGAACATTCTAGACCTCAACGCAACATAATCTTTGACACCCGTGTTTATCTTATCCCTTGTAAGAATTGTCAATTAAAATATATTGGTGAAACATCTCGGAACCTTCACGTTCGCTTGAAAGATCACAAAAGAGACATTAGAATTGGTAAGCTAAACAATGCACTTCTTCAACACATTTCTCAATTTAATCATAACTTCGATTTCAATTCTGCAAAGATGCTCATTTATATTCACAATAAATGACTAAGACTAATTTTCGAGGCTGGTGCTATTTCACTCTGTAATTCCGTAAACACTCATCCGGGCTTTTATAATACTTCTCCGTACTTGAGCAAATCGATTTCAAATAGCTACAATATATTCCATCTTTAATTAATATATTCCGCATATAACATAATTTTATACTTTCGATAAACAAACGGAACATAAATTCTATACAATATTCCTAAGTTAAATGACGTAATTTAAAAAAAAATAAACGCTGATTCACTAATTAAACAGCTAAGTTTTCTTGTTATACAAATTTTTCCTGGGTTTTTGTATTTTGTATTTTTAAACATTCATCGTCGACTTAACATCATTAATATCGTCTCTCAAAATCTTGATGATGGTTCATTAGAACCGAAACGCCATAGTATAGACTTTGCTTCTCAGTAAATCACTCCTTCTACTTGGATTACCTTGTTATCAATGTTCTCTATATTTTATCGGATTACACTCCATTATTTACTTCCATATATATATATATATATATATATATATATATCGGAAGGTCAACTTTATAAGATGTCTGACTTATCGAGCTTTAATTTGTTCAAACAGTAGGATCGAATCTGAAATTAAAAAGGTCACTGGTATTTTTCTCAAAAACGGATATCCAGACAATGTCATAACAAATCGTATCAGTTCTACAATGGAAAAATTTAACACTTGTAAATCATTTGGTCCTTTGAAATGTCCGGTATATATTAAGCTCCCGTGGATTGGACCGGTTAGTCAGGTGTTTGCTAATAATATTTCTAAGGCAGCGACGCGTTGTTTCTACTCGACCAACGTGAGAACTATCTTTACCACTAGACCTGACTTTTTTGTCTTCTCAAAAGGACATTTTGCCAATTCTAGAACAAATTATGTTAGTTTATAAATTTCAATGTCGGTGTGAAGCTGACAATATAGGTAGGACGATTCAAAGACTGGAGGTCCGAGTGAGACAGCACGTGCCACGATCCTTACTTAACCGGTCTCAAGAACTAACATTCGGTTGCTCTCAAGCACAGAAATCAGCTATTGGCGAACACCTGTGTGAGTTACATATGCCGGCCAGACTATTTAGATCAGGGATTCTCTGTGTCTTGTATAAGGCTTACAGTAAAAAACATCTTGCTGTTTTAGAATCAATTACTATTAGGCTGAAAAAGCCTAGCTTGGGCAAGCAGAGAAGACCACTGATTGAACTTGGTTTGTTTGGGGAATCTTGAAGGTGGGATTTGGAGAGTTAGGTTTTTTCACTCTCTCTCCCCTTTTCTTCTCCAATTGTTGATCATTATTTATCCCCCCCCCCCATCTCTAATTTCTGTTCTTATTGTTTTAAACGAACCGACGTAACTATTGATAAAGGGCTGGACGAAAGGGTCCCTTTAGTTATTTTTTTTATTTTTGTTTTTAGTTTTTACTAATAAACATGATTCCCCCTTTTGCTATTATATATATATATATATATATATATATATATATATATATATATATATATATATATATATATATATATATATAAAAGCATGTTTGATTAAATAATAAAGGTACATTTTGTCTATATAATTTTATTAGGATCCTTTCAAGTTTCCTGACAGGTGTTTTTGTTTTAGGTTGGAGTTGAGACATTAATTTACCGA
>OY757905.1:54912278-54947278 GCA_963585895.1 Sepioteuthis lessoniana | reverse complement strand
TTAAAAAGATTTAATCGGTGATAATTCAAGACATTTAATCTGTATAAGTTTGTTTTTTTATATTTATAAGTTACCCTGACACAGAAAAAATGACACACTGCAGCATGATTTTTATTTGCACTATAGCTATACAATGTTCTAATCTAAAGAATAAAGTAATTTCCAGTCCATTTTAAACACAATGATAATAGTCTAGATCAAATATTATAGATTTTCAAAAAATATAACTATTAAATGCTAATTAGATGATACTCTCTTTTATTTACTTACTTGCAATTATTATAAAAATCTGACTGCCCTGGCGACAAGACTTGAATAAGTTTCTGTGTCCTCTGCAAAGGGGTAAGATCCCACAAAAGTGGGGGGTAACCTCTGTATAACACAACATTAAATAGGAATACTTGATACCAAGTACTTGACTCCCTTATCGTTTTCTTTCATTTTCACTTTGTAATACGCCCGGACTGCAAAGTCCACTATACGGCAGGTTCTCTTTTTCCCTTTTTTTTGTTTTGTCAATTATCGTTAGGTCTGGTCTTCTGTCCAGGATTAGTTGATCTGTTTGTATCTCAGAATCCCAGAGAAGTTTGTGCGTCTCATTCTACAGGACGGATAGTAGTTTGAGCATATACTATTTGATAGTATGGCCAAACTTCAATTTCTTGCAGAATTCTCGGTGGATTCCTTTCCACATCCAGTTGAGTCTAGTCTCATATTCCCTTTGCGCTAGTTTGCAACATTTGCTTATAATACGATTAATCGTTACGTCTCTATCCCCTCATAACCTACACTTCCTATTCTGTTGTGTAATATCTATTTTTGCTTTCATTTAATTGGGCCTTATGGCGTTGTTTTATGCTGCTGTTAGAAGAGATTCGGTTTCTTTCTTAAGGTTTCCTTTCTGTAGTCACGTCCAGGTCTTCTCGTGTGAAAATTCGCCAATTTGTCGCTCGAAATATCCATACAGTTGTTCCCATTTCTGTTTCCACCTTTTTGTTGTTGCTCTGTTTGTCCTTATGTTGTCAGTGCTGTTACTGGCCGCAGTAATTATTCTTTCTTTTCCCTTTTTTATGTAGTCTTCGAGTCGTCGTATTGTTGCATCCCCGCTATCTTCAATACTTTCAACTTCTTTTCTCGACACATATAGTCTGTGGAAGTCATCTCTCGGAGATCGAACCTGGTGCATCGTAACCGGCTTTCTTATCCTCTGACCCATTAGTCTGAGTTCTTCCCTTGTCCATTTTAAGAATGGTCTTGAGTATCTTACTTTCTGCTGCAGAGTTTGGTTTTGAGAAGCTTTCTCGTTCGTCTGAGGTACTCTTTTCTGATTTTTTATTTCATTTCCGCTTGTTTGATGTCCGATTCCAATAATCTGAAGTACTTGTAATTTTCATTTTTTTATTATTATTTGGAAATACTTGAAAACATATAACTATGTGTAAACAAATGATTATTATGATCAAATAGAAATAGATTATGGAAAGAATATAATTACGTATGATTTTTTAAAATCAAGAATAGTTACTTAAAGCTATAACTATTTGGAAATGATTATTAGTTACTTGAGACTATTCAATTGCTTGAAATAATTAGAATTGTGTGCACATAACTATTATTAGTTGTAAATAGTTGAAACCATTTAACAGTGTGCAAACAAAAGATTATTATCATTAAACTGAAATAGTTACTTAAAAACAATATGACTGTGTGCAAATTATTTGTATAAAGAATGATTCTTGAAGCAATCATTACTTACTCATCTTTCTCAGTTGTCTTTCTTTCTTTCTTTCTTTTCCTTTTTTATTTCTTTCTTATTTTTTCTGTATTTATTTTCCTTCCTTGTTCCTTTCTCTCTCTCTCTCTCTCTCTCTCTTATTTTTCTTCTTTCTTTTCCTTCTTACTTATCCTTTTTTCTTTTTGCTTTTTCTTCTTTCCTTCTTTTTCTTCTTTCTTTATTTTTTCCTTCTTTCTCACACTTTCTTCTTTCTTTCTTTTCCTTCTTTCTCTTTTTTCCTTTCTCTCTTATTTTCCTTCTTTCTTTCTTTCTCTTTTATTTTTCCTCTTTCTTTCGTTTTTCTTTCTTTCTTTTCTTCTTCTTCTGCTTCTTCTTCTTCTTTTAATTATTATTATTATTATTACTCTTTGAGAGTTTTTCACATCAGCCTTAGTTGATGTTCTTTCACTGGAGTGTGAGTGACAACAAGTCTTCTCAAGTCTCCGGAACTTTTCTCGGTGTTTTAGCCGATCTCAGCAATATTGTAGTTTTGATTATCGTCACTTTTCTCCTTATTTCTAACTCCCCAATTCTTTTTACAAATCCTTTCGTGACTGTGCCAAGAGCACCATTTACAATTGGTTTAACTGCCACTTTCATATTCCACAATTCTTTTTTCAATTCCATATCAAGGTCTTTCTTTTCGCTTTCTTTCAACTTTACTCTGTCGTCAGCCGGGACAGCAAAGTCCACAATTCGGCAAGTTCTCTTTTTTTTTTCTTTTTTTTTTTTTTTTTTTTTTGTTGACTATTATAAGGTCCGGTCGTTTGGAAAAGATTTGGTGATCCGTTTGTATCTTAAAATCCCTGAGGAGTTTGTGCGTCTCATTCTCCAGGACAGATGCTGGGTTGTGCATATACCATTTGTTCTTATGGTCAAATTTCATTTTCTTGCACAATTCCCATTGAATCACCCTGCCCACCCAGTCGTGTCTAGTCAAAATGTATAATACCAAACGAAGTCATTCAGTTTATCGAAAAGACCCTGGAAACCTTGAGAGTGGAATTGACTGCAGGAGGAAAAAGCTTAGCAGAGGTGAAGATCCAAAAAGGCATATTCCAAGGAGATGCACAATCACCATTACTATTCGGTTATTTCAGTTTTATGCATGCATGTATTTAGTTCGGTAACCAGTCTGTCGTGGATGGAGGTGAAAATCTGTGTACGCCATCTAGGCCATGGGTTTTCCAGTTTGGTATTTTTTTAGTGTTGCCTTGAGCCTGTCGGGGTGTACGTTCGCCTAAAGGCCTTCTTCGAGTATTCGCAACTCTGATTAGTCTCTTCGAATTGTATTTTTCGTTCTAGTTATCGTGCTTTTGCCGCTTTGTCCAATATATTTTCATATTCTTTTTTAGTATTTTTGCAGGATATTTTTCGATTAGACGTTCACTTTCTCGGTTTCGGATTTGACTGTCCTCCAGTCTTGGTTCCTGGAAGAATGTGGTTTTCTTTTCGGAAATGATTCTTTTCATGATTTCTACATTCATTTTTCCTTTTTGGGTCAATGTCTGCGTCTTTGTGTTTGAGGTGTATTGGTCATTATCATTTAGTGTTTGGTTAGGAATTTCTGGATTTCTTGTATTTAGTGTCTCGGTTACTATATTAGGGGTCTGTTAATATGTTTGCCTATATATTTGTTGGTGGATTTCCAGTATTTCAAGGTCAGAAAACCAACCAGTTTTTTTTTATTGTCCTAACCTTGTCAGCGAGCCTTTGATTTGTTGCCTTAAATCTAGCGATTTCTGTCTAAATTTCTATCATTTTTTCTATACCCTCTTTCTTAGGGTTGCTCCTAAAATAACACTATAGTGCTAGTTTTTTTTTATCTTCCTTAGTCCGTTTTCTACGCTGTGGAGTCTGCTTTGAGTGGTTACGTTGTTCCTCATTTGTATACTTGAAAAAAGAATCTTTTGTCTACCTGAATGCCAGTCAGATGCCCCATGTTGACCATCAAGGGAGCACCTGCCGATTATGATACCCAGACCTGTTGTCTGGGCCCCATGTTGAATTATGTTTCGATTTGTCATTTTTCATGGTTAGTATATTGTGGCTATTCCAGTGGTTGTTTATTATCTACGCACTTGACACTGATGTAACCGAGAACACTTATGGCAAGAGATCTTTTTACAGCGGGCCCGATAAAAAATTGTTAAGTTTTAACTTGACCAAAGTCCATAGACAGGAATTTTCATAGTCTACCTCCTACAATAAATTCCTGAGCTATTTGCAGGTATTCTTGTATCGTCATTTTGATTGTTGTATTTATTGTCGCAATTAATTGAAATCTCGTTTTTACTGAATCTGGCCCCTTTTTGAATAAGGATTATGCTTCTTACCTATTTTGCCGGTTTCGTTGTGGACGGTAATAGTTCTCCTATCATTTGCTCTTTCAGACCATTCCCTAAATATATTATTTTTCATCGCATCTTCTTTTCCAGGAGGTACTGGCAAACAATATAGAATTTCTCATAGAAGAAAAATTAAACGTTCAAATCTAACCAATGCTTTTGAAGTAGTATGGCCGAAAAAAAAAAGTCTTAAAAAGCGTCTTCATCTAAACTACAAACATTTACCAAAGATTTCAGATTTGAGGGACAAAACAAAATCTATTATGTATTTTAAATTAAAGACAAGTTCTATCAACAGATTTTCTTCATTCAAATAGCAGATAGTACGCAGCGAAAATTTGTTCTTTATGACGGCGTTGACAGAATTTCTCTACGCAGAAGCTGAGACAAACGTTCATCCATTGCCAACATCGTGGTATTTTATTTCTACTTTGCTATGATGGTATCTGTGTTCATGAACACATGCACTATATATTTTACGCTCTACTGCAAATGCTCTTAGCTCCGATCACTGGCCTATTCTATGTAAAGTTCTAACGTTGTAATGTCACTATCAGTAATGTGCTTTTACATTTAAGCAAGCTTTGTTTGTGTTTAAGTTCTATAGTTGATTTTTCGGACAATAGGGCCCTAGCTCCAATCTCAGTGGTTTGAATGTAAGGTTTGAGTGAGAACCATGGTAATCTTTCGATGTGAGTATTTTTACCTCATCAATAGATGCTACCCTTAAAGATGAGTAGCAGTAGTTTCCTAAATGAACAATTTGATCCTGGTCGTTGTCCTGAGGGTTCGTCTGACCAGCATTAGGTGAAGTGTGCCGTTGACCCAACGTTAGATTTATCCACTGAGCTTCACATCCACCACGCAGCTTCCCATAGCTTCCAATGTCTAACTTGTAGGTTAAAAAACAAAACATTTTCCTTCCCCTCTTTTCCTTCATTTTTCCTCTCCCTTCCACTCCTCCCCTCTCTCCCCACTGTCCATTCCTTAAGTTTTAACTTAGTTAAAGTCCTGTTATCAAACTTTTGTGGATTTTTCGGCGCTACAAAATCATTTTTGTCTTCGATACTTGAGTAGTATATGGTGTGTTTATTTCAATGTTGGTTATAAGCCTTCATTGAGGTTTCGGAATATGTGTGGTCAACCTTTAAGTAGTAAAATGCCAAAAACTAATTTAAAGAGAGGTTGTGTTTAAAATATGATTGAAACAGAAACACCTCTGTGGGGGGAACCTACTTTTAATGCTCGCTTTGACTTAAATTCACTAGATGATATGCAATCTTTGTCGTTTATATATTATCTCGTTCGACTCTCGACGTTTTTCCACAGCCCACCCTTTTTCCTAATTACTTTAGCAGAAAATGAAGGTTGGCACAATAACTAAAGGATTATTAAAGGGACTGGAGGACTTGGGAGTTGGCGGACGAGTGGAGACCATCCAAACTACTACATTATTGAGAACGGCCAGAATACTGAGAAGAGTCCTGGAGGCTTGAGGAGATTTGCTGTCACTCAAACTCCAGTGAAAGACCATCAGCGTTAGCTGATGTGAAAAACTCTAATGAGTAAATAATAAAAAAACAACTCTCAAAGAGAAAATAATAGGGACAGAAAAACATGCTAGTTAATGCAAAGATTTGATCAAAAGTCCAGTTACCTTTTCGAGATTACTTAAAAAGAGACTGATCTTGATATTAAATAACTCGTCAAGGGTTACCATGCCGTAAAACTAATCGACCAACTAAATCCACGATCGCCCTCTCAGTGCTCCCTGAGAAACTATTATGATCCTTTGAGACGGACAATAAACAAGAACATCATAATAATGTTAAGATATTCATCTTTTTTTCCCTATAGAAAACTTCTATTGAAAGGAGAGTTTTTTTTCCAGTTCGTCTTGTCTCCATTCTTTTGCAATTAACACCCATTGTGCCGTCTCATCTCAGATTATCTGAATTCATTTTCGTGACAATCTTCCAAGAGACTCTCCAATTGTATTAATCAGGCGCTCGGTTTTCGCGAGATTTACAGTAAAAGACGCAATTATCCGTTATTTAAGATATGACATACACAAAAGAAAAAATAATAATTGTTTTCTCGTTTGTACTGTAAACAATTTTAATTTCTTGTTTCACCGACTGGTCAGTTTGTGACAGCGATAGACAGAAGAAAAGAAAGTATTCTTATTAAAATGCCCGTGCAACATAAAAAAAAACATTCCTTGTGCGCATATCTTGTGAGTCTTCACTTCCGGTGAGTAATAAGGATAATTTAGTTTGTTTACATAGTTGATATCAAAAGCATATAATGTTATGAATGTCTTTCTATCTTTCTTTCTTTCTTAATTTATTCATTCATTTATTTCCTCCATTCTTTTTTCTTTCTTTCTTTTATATTTTTTCCTTTTTATCTTCTTTCTTTTCTTTTCCTTATTTATTTATCTATTTATCTATTCTCTTCTTTCTTTCTTTTTTCTTATCTTCTTTCTTGGCTTCTTTTTTCTTATCTTCTTTCTTTTCCTTCTTTCTTTCTTTTCTTTTTCTTCTTTTCTTTTTTCTTTCTTTCTTTCTTGTTCTTCTTCTTTCTTTCTTTTCCTTCTTTCTTTCTCGCTTATTTTTCTTTCTTTCTTTCTTTTTCTTTCTTTCTGTTTTTTTTCTCTGCTCTTTCTTTCTTTCTTTCTTTCTTATTTATTTATTTATTCTCTCTTTCTTTCACTTTCCTCAATTTTCTTTCTTTTTGCTCTCTCTCTCTCTCTCTCTCCCTCTCTCTCTCTCTCTCTCTCTCTCTCTCTCTCTCTCTCTCTCTCTCTCTCTCTCTCTCTTCGATATCTTTTCTCTCTTTTTCTTTCTTCCTTCGATGTTCTTACACATTCTTTTCCTCCCGCTCTCACTTTTTCTTTATTTGATCCTTTTAATGTCTTTTAAAATCCTTCTTTCTATTATCTAATATTTCTCTTTCTCTTCAAAGAATTACTCGCACGAATGCACACAATATCTATTTTTCGTTCGACTAATTGTCTAAATAACGGACTATTTTTAAAGGTTCTTTGTTCCATATCAATTTATTTGAAGAATACCACGCAAAAAGTTAGATTTCAAACAATGAGAATTATTATTCAACAAATTATTCAAAATAACATCTCCACCTTTTGTTAACGTCCATGTGGTGCAGCCATAGAGTAGTATGGACACAACTACAGCTTGGTAGAAATTCTGTTTTATCTTATCAGATAGATCGGATTTTTATATGTTCGCTTACCAGTCAATAGCTATGCACGCCTTCGCTCGACGTATGTTGACATAGATGAGAAGTTGATGCCGAGCTATGTGAACTGGTTCACTAATTTCAGAAGTAATATATATATATATATATATATATATATATATATATATATATATATATATTGTGTCTTGCATTATCTCAAAGCATTCAATAAACTTAGATTCTCCTTGTTTTCACGAGATTTGAACAGCTCAAGTCTTTCTCAACCTCTCAACCCTGGGCTGTCTGGTACAAGGCCAGCGCCCAGAGCAGCATGACGTCAAGTAACTCTTCTGATTGCTTCTTCGTTCTCTTTCGTTTTTCCCATAGATTGAAAATCCTCAGTGATTATATAATTTTCTGGGGGCCCAAGCAATCCTCGTGGTCGCACTTCCTTCTGGCACACCACCCACGTAATTCATGTGTTTTGTTTAACTTAGAAAACAGGCGGGCATCAATCTTTGCCGCCCACGTAACATACACGGCCTGTCAAAAGTATAATCCTGTCTCTATTCAACAATAAGAAACAAAACTTCCAGCGTTTTAAATGTCTCTTTCGCAATCACTTTCTGAGCAGTGGAAAATCAAGAACAATTAACTATTATTATTTATAGTTATTTACTAAGCTTAAGTAGCACAAGGCTGGAAATCTAGGACATCCAGTGAGAATCACACCCACTAACAATGGTCTGCTAAACTAGCTTGCTAACCATTGCGCCACATAAATCTCCCATCCTCTTTTTGTACACCCTCTCCTTTCTCCTAGTCTCATGACTATCTGATTAAATACAATCATTTAATACAACCACTTGAGACGCGATTAGTGTAACGGTTATTATCGCCAGTCATTGTAACGGCGAATCGAGTTCAAATCCTGTACGTGGCTTTTTTGAGATAGCCGTTGATAACTAGCTTTCATTAATTGATAAAACTTAATGGCATTGTTCTCTTGCTGTCAATGAGCCAATGCATCCTTGCAGGTCTTGCAATGATAAGTATAAATAGGTATACCTGCTTTGCACATTGCCTTGGATTACATGATCAAAGTAAAAACTATTAATTACACTAAGGCCAAAAAAGTGATAGCAACTGTGTTTTTATTTACCCAATCCTTCCGACGGGAGAAGGATGCAACACGTAGTCCATTTCTAAGCGGAGTACAGCTGGCTTGAATTCCAATACAATTTTTCCTTCTCCTAAACGGGCTTCTATACTAAGCCTATGGAGCTCATAGATGGAGAAGAAAAAGGTAAATTCATGCCTTTCTGTTGGTCATTATTGCAAAATAAAACGCAAATAGCCTCATTCAGGTTTTAAACACTGGTCACCGATTCCATTTCCAACGATGAAAAGTGTACCAGCAATTACGAAAGGCCTTTTCTGATCTTATGTTTATATCGAAGATTTCATAAGTACATGATTATTATTCATTTATTCTATTTCTCAAAAATGTTATTCCCTATTATTATTTCATATATACTGAAAAATGTATGTTAGCTTTTATTATACAGACATTTCTTCTCATTACAAAATCTGTATTAACCAACAGATGTCACAAGAAAATTTTCATGTTATACATTTGTATACATAAGCAATATATTATATGAGTTTCAGCTTATAAACACGTAGGGAGTTACCGTGAAGTAGTGGCTAAAGTGCAGGACTGCGACATCAGAACAAGTGATTTCGAAATCCAGTCACACTATTACAGGGGCCCGACAATATTTTTCGGACACTTTAGTATTCGACTTTCCGAGTACCATAGAGTGGTAAAATTCCTTCAATAGAATAGCATAAACATATAAAGACAATACCTGTAATAAAAATGGAAGAAAATCGATTAGGTAAGGAAAAATATTTAATTTTCATCATTTTTCACAAAACACACGCGACATTATTTTTCGGACATCGTTGAAAAACTGTTAATAGTCTGTAATATCACCTTTCTTCTCAATAACTTTTATCAATCTCTCTTCATAATGATCAAACATATGCACAATAACATCTCTACGTGTTTCTATTAGTTGTTTTTTGGCTCCTAGTATTCGTTCCCATAGTTGAGCCTCTTTCGTTATTTCAGGTCCATCATAGACAAGTTGCGCAAGCATTTCCCAAACATTTTCTATTAAATTTAGATCTGGGCTTCTTGCAGGCCATTCCAAAGTAGTCATATTCACTTTAGCCATCCATTCTTTCATGAGTTTTGACACATGGATGCTGCAATTGTCTTGCTATAGAATGAAATCATTCCCCATCTCTCTTCTTATCCTAGGTAGGGCTTTCTCGTCCAGCAACTGTTTGTAGCTTTCGCTGTTCTGTCGTCCTTTCAGCCACTCCAACCATATATTTCCATTAGCAAAGATCATACCCCAAACCATAACTCCTCCTCCTCCCATCTGTCGTTTGTTCAGTACAACAGGCTCACCCCTTTTCGACCAAGTACACCATCCATCGGGCCCATCAAACTTGAAACGCTTCTCATCAGTAAATATAACCTTCTTCAAGTCAACAAGCTTTGTTAACCACCTTTTAGCACACTTCAGTCTTGCTCCTTTGTGTTTCTTTGTTAGTGTAATTTTTTTCTTAGCCTTTGCATACTTCAAACCAATCCTATGCAGCGTTCCTTTTACTGTTCGGACGTTTACATCCAATTCACATTTCTCCTTCACTTTTCTTGCTGTAACTTTTTCTCCAGATGTCAAAAGCCGTGTCACAGTCCTCTTCATTCTCCTTTCATTCCTCTTGCCAGTTGATCTTTTCCGACCTCTCTTCTTTTTCCGCTCGGAGTTTGTCTTCAGCATGTATTCGACCGTTGATTTCGACAGCTTCAAATCCATGGCGATCCTTCTGTTGCTGAGGCCATCTTCCCACTTCTTCCGTGCTAAACAAACGACTTCTTTTGAATGCATTTACCTCATTAAACTTAATTGTTTTGCCAAGAAATTTCCGGACTATTTATGCTGTTAGATTGTCCTATGTTAACATAGTAGTTGGGGCGCCAATGCCCCAGAACAGTGTACAAGCAGAAAATTTGCATACAGCAACATATACATGAACATAGCTCTTAATAAAATAGGATTTTTTGTCATGTCCGAAAAATAGTGTCGCGCAAGTTTTCGCAAAAATCACAAAAAACTAAAATTATCAAAGCCAAACTAAAAAAGATTATTACACTAGTAGTGGTTTTTCACTCCTCAACTACGTACTTACAATCTCAAAAGTTTTTGGCACTAGTGACCGCCTTGAAGTACTTTTTTCAAAGTGTCCGAAAAATATTGTCGGGCCCCTGTACGTTAAATTTTCAGACTGATGCCCTAAATGTCCTTACTCTCTCCAGCTATGAACAAAATAGCACCGCTATGGTAATTTTACATGTATGGCTTTGATATTAAATAACCTACGAAGGTTGAAATATCATTGAACAAAATATTTTGACTTCCAAAGTCTCAACTGATTTTTCATTCCCTAGATCAGTACTGTTCAGATTGTGATACGCTTACTGGTACCAGGACACAAACCCTAAACCAAAATGTCTTGTTTTCTTTTATAAATACATACTTTTCTTTAAATATTGCTTTGGAGAAGTCAGATTTTGTTATGCAAAAAAAAATTAAGTTCCACATTTTTTAAAGATTAATTCAAATATATAGAACACAGAAACAATGAATTGATTAACAAGATGGAAAAGGATGAAACGACCATAAATCAGACCTTAAGTCATGAAAAGTAAGTGCTGTTCCCCGTATACATTCCGTACTCCAATGCAGTTGGCACATTGTTTCTAGTTTTTCTTTATCATTGACAAAGATAATTCTATTCTTAGTTAAACCGTGAACTTTTCAGCATTCCCTCATAATTTACAGTTTCAGTTCTTCCCCAGATTTCTAATTATCCTAATCTTCTTGTAAATACTTGTTTTGTTTAAATAATTCTCTGGTAATGAAATGTTCGCTCTCAACCATATATATATAATGCAACAGATCTTTATTCTAATTTTTCAAAGACTGGATCTAGCCTTCTGACCTGGATTAGATTATCAGTTTGACCTCCAAAGTCTCAACAGATTTTTTTATTCTCTAGATCAGTGCTGTTCAGAATGTAATACGCCTACAAGTACCAGAAAGTGAATCCTAAACTGCCAGTACAGAGTTTAGTTTTGCATCTCTAATAACGCTTAAAAATACATTGTTAGAGAACAGTCTACGTCCTGATGTTGCATAGCCATGACCATGATTAACTATACAAACACATAATACATATACGTATGCATACAGAATCATAACGACACAATAATAAAGACGAGCGAAACAGTCTTTTAGAAAAATATACCTCTCACTTTATTTGAAAGGTTTGTGTGTGAGAGGGAGTTGGAGACCGAACAGAACTGCAATATATTGACCCCCACTCTTATGGCTATCAGCGTTGTGTCTTTCTCGTTCTCCAGGGCTACTCAACCGGAGGCCTGGGGGCCCAGTTCTCTGCTGGATGCTGGCTTTCTCTACCGCATCTTGTCTCAAACTCATCTGATCTCCAACTGGTCTCCAAACTCACTGACTTCCTGTCTTCACCGAGTTATATAATAGTTCAATTGCCCACTCAATATCTCCCCATAACTGACCATCGGGATGTGTCACTTCCGCTGTCCTTGGAATGGCATGTTTGATTGTCATCGAGCGGAAATAACTGTCATGCAGTTCACAGATCACTCTCTTCCTATGCATCAGTCTGACTGTACCGTGGGATTTTACCTTGTCCCATATTGTCAGCCAAGACTCGCCCACGCCAATGGAATATGCAACTTCCGCGTCTTTGGAATAGCATGTTTGGCCGGGTCGAAGGTCAATATACAACACTGATTACCCATGATTTTACAATAGAGACTCAATATAATAGGAGAAGCCTCTGTGAAATCATGTCGAAGGTGCTGGACTGCGAAAACGGAGTAAGCTTGATCGAACTCCAGTCGTGCTATTACATTCACTTTCGATAAAGGTGTGAGGTCTCCCCACTCCAACTGTGGGTTAAATAGTACCAATTATGTTCTTCTTCAAAGATGGCTTCAGCGTGAGATAACCCATGAAGGTTAATATGCCATTAAACAACCAAACCATCGATATAATATAATTTTATTATACCGGTTGTCATTTTCTCCTCGATGTGATCATCAGACCAAGTGGTTCCCACGTGGTGAGTCATTTTGGGAATGGTGCTCTTGATTATACTGCGTTGTTACGTATTTTTGTCTATTTATTTATTTTAGTAGTCTTAGGAGTTGTTAGTTTTCAGGGAATTTAATAGAAACTTTTTTTCTTGCTAACATTTAGTTGTAAGTTCTGATCGTTTGATTAAAAGTTTGTTACACACACACACACACACACACACACACACATATATATATATATATATATATATATATATATATATATATATATATATTATTTCAATAGGAATATATACATATACATATGATTTTCTAAACGAGCTTTGATATATATAGTTTTCCATGTTACAATAATTATATAAAATTGTTATATCATAATAATTATATACAGCTATATAATTGTTTTATTTGTTAAAATAGTTATATATCATTGTATTCAATTATATTATATAGTAATATATAATTTTTCAATAAAATATATATATATTAAAATTGGTAAACTTACTGCTCGATAGAATGTAAACCACAGTAAAACCAGTAAAATTATAAGAGTGCTCAATACACGAAAGTTTAAAATAAAACGAAAACGTGAAGCAAATATCACAATATTACAATAATAGAATATAATGTGAAAACAACTCACGATTCAATGTTTCACAAAATAAATCTTCTTGTTAGTAACCATCAAGCACATCTGAAAGCTACTGAATTCTTTTTGTACATAAACTAATCTAACGATGATGCCGTAGTTAAGTCATGTGACTTTTTTGTCGGTTAGTTCAGTCTGACGCTAATATACAAAGCAGTTGTTTAGCTTTGTCTTGACATTCTAACAAGTCCCATATCTTATTAAAAAGATTCTTAGGATGAAGATTTGGTTTGGTTTCTTTGTTTAATGACATATGAACCTCCGTGGGCTATTTAATGCTAAAGCCATGCTTGTAGAACAGTTGTGGTACTATTTAACCCATTACTAGAGTATAAGGGAGTTCATTCCTTCCCAAAGGGTATTAGTCCTAAAGGGAATAGCACGACTGGAGTTCGAACTCGCTTACTTCAGTGTCGCAGTTCAGCACTTTGACTATTACCCTACTGGGACTCCCTTTTAGGCACATTTTGGATGTTAAATTTTTCTTATATTGTTTGTGTCTCGCATTACAAGCATATGCTCTTTTTAATATCGACCATTTGACTTCACATTCTTCATGTTTTTCTTCTTACTCCTAAATATTATTTTCCTGTGTATTATAGACAGTAATCTAATATTATTGCGTGCACTGTTTATTTTTAAATGAAACTTTGGGATAATTATATCTTTCTTTTCTCAATCGCTCAGTAAATCTTATGTTGATCATATCCAATTCTTCATCATTTGTTCATTTTTTTTTTTACCCTGACTTGATAAACCACATAATTGGTCAAGCATTTAGCTTCCAATGAGCAATAGTTCCATCTACAATTTCACGAATACTTCACCACATTATATATATATATATATATATATACATTTGTGTGTGTGTGTGTGTGTGTGTGTTCAATAAAGGACGTAGCATTCTTGTGTAGTTCCCAGAAAAAGCCAGAAGAGAGCTGCTGTACGGCCATTTAGCTCTCATCTCAAACTATCCGAGTTAGACGAACAAGATATACAGGATACAGCTGAAGAAGTAAGGACGAACTCATAAGCAGATATTCTCTTATGGACTCCTACACATGAACACACCAGTGTTGACCGACTGTGTGTAAAGTGCATGTAGTCTAGAGGACCTGACAATAACGATGAACGATAGGAACGGATTACGAGAGAGAGAGAGAGAGAGAGAGAGAGAGAGAGAGAGTAAAGAGACTCCGTTCTGTCAGCACGATATCATATATATATATATATATATAAAATTTTTGATATAATTTTAAAATCGCAAACAAAGCTATATTTTATCTGTTATTGGAGTTTCACGTTTTACCGTGATCATTAGACTGACAGTCAATTTTGAAAATCGCATTTGCTCTATTGTTTTGATATTGAGCACTCTTAGTTTTTTTAACTGCATTTCAGTTATTTTCAATTAAAAAATATTTTAATTAGCTGACAATGTCTTCATTGTTTAATCTTGTGTTTAATACATTTAGTTTGTTTTTCCCATTATAGATTTGATATATTTGTTTTTGTTTATCTTTGCCTTAATATAGTTTGATAATTAAGGATTATTGCTATTTACCTTTATACAAAAGAAAAATCTAATCGAATGAGAGCGAAAATCCTATTCAGAAAAACAACCCTCCTGCACAGGATTCAAGTGGGGAGACGAATGACTTAGAACCTTTTTCTTCTGCTAGAATTAACAATTCAGGCTTTTGTGAAAATGAAACTCAATTCCTATTTTGTTTCATATTAAAGAGACAAAAATCCCCAGTAGGGGTTCAAGGGCCGAGCGTTTCCAAACGCCATTTAGTCACATTATTATCTTCTAATTACTCGGCAAACAATAAAATATTTGGGAGAGACTCTGTTTGTCAGTTTCTCTTTCGACTGACTCGGCGTTTAATCGTTACATTAAGCGAGCAAAAAATAAAAAATAGAAATAACACAAACGAGAGGAAAAGGGAATGTTAAGTTTTACGGAGGCCAAAATGGAGGCAACAGATTGGACGCCACTCTTACCGTCTGTTCAAGTTTATTCTGTTTAAATTTATCTTTTTTCTTTTCTTTTCTTATTTTTGTTCTTTTCTTTCTCTTTCTCTTTCTTTTCTTGTGTTAGTTGTTCTCTTTATCTTTTTCTTTCTTTCCTTTCCTTGCGTCCGTTCTTTTCGATATCGTTTTATTTCTTTTCTTTTCTTGCTTCTGTTTTTCTCTATATCTTTTTCTATCTTTCTTTTTCTTACTTCTGTTCTTCTATTCGTGTTTTTCTTTCTTTCCTTTTCTTTCTTCAGGTCTTCTGTTCATCTTTTTCTTTCTTTCTTTACTTTTGTTATTCTCTTCATCTTTTTCATTCTTTTCTACCTTTTGTTTCACTACCTTCTCTTCTAACACTTTCCCATCTCATCCCATCTCTGATTTTTCATATTGTTTCCTTTTCTTTCTTTCTTTTTTTCCCTTTTTTTTTTGTTCCTTCCGCTTTCATTGTTTTTTTTTTCTTTTATGCTTTTTAAAATTTTGCTCACAGCTTTCTTCTTCTTCTTCTTCTTCTTCTTCTTCTTCTTCTTCTTCTTCTTCTTCTTCTTCTTCTTCTTCTTACTTTTTTGAGAGTTCCTCAGACCAGCTTTAGCTGATAGCTTTCCTCTGGAGTCTGAGTGACAGCAAATCTCCCCAAGTCACCAGTACTCTTCTCAGTATTCTGGCCTATACCAACAATGCTGTAGTTTGGATGGTCTCCATTCGTCCTATTATTTCCAAGTCCTTCAGTCCTTAGACCAATCCTTTGGTGACTGTAACGAGCGCGCCAATTGCAATTGGCATCAGCGTCACTTTCATGTTCCATAGTTTTTCAGTCTTCAAACCAGGTCTAGGAAATTATCTCTTTTTCCCTTTCCTTCGGTTTTACCCTGTGTTCAATCGAGACATGAAAATCCACAATTCGGTTGATGGACTGCTGAATCGTAGTAAGCGAGTTCGTACTCTAATCGCGCAATTACGTTCACTTTTGGGAAAATACCCTTGGGAAAGGTATGAACCCCCTTATCCTCCCAACTATGGATTAAATAGTACCACTATTGTTCTTCTAGGAGAATAGCTTTGGCATTAAATAACCTACAAAGGTTTAGATGCCATTAAACAAAGAAACCAAACGAAACTTTTTTTTTGACTATCACATATTCTGGTCGTCAAGCCGAGATTAGGTGATCCGTTTGTATCACAAAATCTTAGAGAACTTTGTGCGTCACATTTTCCGGGACAGATTCTGGATTGTGCATATACCGCTTGTTTGGATGGTCAAATTTAAACTTGCACAACTCCCAGTGGATCACCTTCTTCGCCTAGTCGTGTCTAGTATTTTATTCGTTTTGTGATGATTTACTGAATTCTTTACACCAGCTCTAACTGGTGATTTTTCACTGGAGTCTGAGTGAGAGCAAGTCTCCTCAGATCTCCAGGACTCTTCTGAGTATTGTAGCCGACTTTAGTTGTGCAGTAGTATAGACGGCCAGGATTCTTCTTCTGATGTCCATTTCACCCAGTCCCTTGTCAAAGTTCTTAGGGACTGATCCAACGACTCCAGCTACAATCGGTATCTACGTCACCTTTATGTTCTACAACATTTATTTAGTTCTCTAAATATTAGTAGTTTTTTTTTTTTGTTTTTGTTTTTTTGCCGTTGACTAGGGTGCATCCTTTACTGATTTGGCCATGATGACCGACCTGCAAGGAGCAGTAAAACTTCTAATTATATAACTTATGAGAACTAATTCGAAACACTTTTGCGATTTTCTGACTCTCTATTCTGTTCTCTATATTTTTTTCTGTCTTTCCTTTTCTTACTTCTGTTCTATTCATGTTTTTATTTCTTTCTTTTTTTTCGTATATATATATATATATATATATATATAATGACTTTCCTTGGCTCGTTCCTCTTGATAAGAGACATAAATACTTTTTAAACTTCCTATCCTCAACAAACCTGCACTGAGTGTCCTTGTAGATACCTAATGGAATGACAAACTTAATGCTCTTTACGTGACATTATTTTTGTATAAGGCTGTGGAATGATATTTATCACAGTATTTATTGGACCTGATTAACTATGACCCGAATCAAGATTCGTTGACCATTTAGTAAGAGTCAGCAGCAATGTGAGACTAACTTTCGCTTCACTGGGTAAAGTTTTACTCACATAGTGGTGGTCGAGGTAAAAGTTTTGTCTTAATTATATTGATGGGTTTGGTTACAGTGATATCATTGACGTCAGTGGGATACCGACAAGAAGAAGAAGAAGAAGAAGATTGTTTATCTTTATTTATTTGCTTAAAGGCATATCAACTCCCTATGAGTTATTTAACACTGAAATTTGATTACTTTGTAAATGTTTGATCATAATCATAATTATTTATACAACATAAACAATTTGCACTCAATTATATAGTTTCAATTGTGTGTTTACCCAAACACTCAACTATGGGCAGTGTGTGACACAAGATCAATTTTAAGCAGTGTACTGTTGGTTTGAATTCAGAGTTTTACTTCTAAACTCATCAAGACTAAAGAACACATCGCTGGAGAAAGAAGAGACGATTTCATGCCTTTACTCAGAACGTGAGTGCAAAGTGAAACGCGAACAACCTTGTCCAGGATTCGAACTCCGGTCCCAGTCTACCCTATTACTTACCCTTTGTTGGAGGGAAAACACACGGATTCATGCTTTTCCGTAAGGCATTAACGTAAAATGAAACGCAAACAGCCTCATCCAGGGTTTGAACTCTAGTCTCCAATTCCATTTCCTACGTTGATAACCCTTATGCTAAATGTGTCTATCATTTATGGTTTCAAGTATTCCTAACCAATACAAATGATTCCCAACTAGATCTATTTGACGAATAGATGAGACCATAACAGGTACTATTTACCAACCCCTCCGCTCGGGCAGGATATGACACAAGGTCAATTTTTTAAGCGGAGTTTAACAGGTTTGAATTCAAAGTTTTCCTTCTCCTAGACTAGTTGCCTCACCAAGGCTGAAGAACCTAGTCCGTCCTACTATTTACCCATAGCTGGATGGAGAATAAGGGGGTTCATACCTTTCCCAAGGGTATTTGCCCGAAAGTGAACGTAATAGCGCGACTGGAGTCGTACTCGCGTACTACGATTCCGCAGTGCATCGCTTTAACCATTACACCACGAGGACACCCCAAATGAGACCATAACAGGTACTACCAATCTGGGTAGGAGTGAACACGAGAGTAATAGCAATGAAGAGATACTCCAAATTCTCCAGAACTCTGGCATTGGGAACTCATATTTGGTACAATTTACAGTTACACTGAGGACACCACTTTCTTGGAGAAGAAGCTTACCTTTCTGCTGGGAATATAGTCAGCGTATTCTAGATCGCATTGACTGGGCGTTACATATAAAATATATTCCATGGAGACTCTCATGGTGTAATGGTTATCGTCGTAAGAAATGGACACTACGAACCTAGATCAAATCCTATACGAGGCTGTTTGTATTTCACACACAACTAATATACTTAGGAAAAGTATGCATCCAAGTGTTTTTTTCCTTCAACTATGAGCAAATAATAGAATAGACTGGGCTCTTTAACCTTGTTATGGCAACCGGTCTAAGACAACGAAAACTCTGAATTCAAACCTGTTAAACTCTGCTTAAAAAACTGACCTTGTGTCATATCCTGCTCGTGCTGAGGTGTTGGTAAATACACTTATAAAATATGTACATTTTTTGAATTGCAATGTATTCATATTTTTGGTGACTGTCGTAAAATATAGACATAAATCGATCTCTGCATTCTATTCTATCATCAGATAACTTGAATAAAGGTCCCATCACCAGCATGTCATGATAGTCGACAAATACTGATAAAAAGAGCACATGGATATATATCTCTCCTAGACTAATTTAGATTTGGAGAGGAGGCTTACCCCTTGGCCAAGTATGTAGTCGGTGTATTCTAAGAAAAACATAATGATGATGATAATAGTGCTGATGTTGAGAATAGTCACTGTTTTCATGTTGACGGCAATAGTAAAACTGATGGTCACTGAATCGAAAAACGCTGTCAGACTGAGTATAAACAAATGACGGCAGTAGCGGTAGAGAGAGTGGGGCCGGGAAGTTGGCGATTTGCACAGCAGTAAATGCACCGCTAGTGAATACCTCACCAATGAAGTTATCTGGGTCGTGCCTGGCGGTCTTCTTGCCCATCTGCCGTGCGCCTCTTCCCTTGCTCGCCTAGATACTGCATCCTACACCCTCGGGCTGAGCTGGCCCAAATCGGAAGTCAATGTATGCCTAATGGTGCGAACCAAAATCTATTATCTACAACAACGCTGTACCATCAAGTGGGCATGACCCGACGACCTGCACTACTTTCGAAAGACAGACAAGTAATAACGATCTTGAGGCGAACGGATGACTGATTAATGGAATCGTAGACACGCACACACACACACACACTCATATATATATATATATATATGTGTGTGTGTGTGTGTGTGTGTGTGTGTGTGTTATGAATGAAAAATAGACATATAAACGACGGTATATATATATATATATATATATATATATATATATATATATATATATATATGACATTTTTAATCCCAACGGGATTCAGCCTTTGGCTTTCATTATGTTTATTTCATGATTGTTCACATTTCAAAATTAAAACTTTTATGAATGTCACAGAATTGGTTTCACATATGAATGAAACTTAAACTTGAAAACTTAACCATGTAAACATATGACTTTACAAACGTATATTGATAATTTCCAAATTGTTTCCCACAATGATTTGGAGGATGGGTCTATAAAACATAATGAATGTTTAAATCATGAATTTTTACAAAAACATTTTGATAATTATTTGAGACTTGAAATGTTATTTCATACTATTTGGTGTAAGAGTTTCAAGACGTAATATCCACTCCATCTTCATGGGTTATATGGGTTTGTTTAAGTGTGTTCCAAAAGCATCTAGGTTGAAGCTACATTTACCAAAATGGAAATGAATAACGAATTGAACATTTTCTTCCTTGCCATTGAAAGCATTTATTCCAGCGAGTTTTCCATTTGTCGAAGTACCATAAAACTACTCCTTTTATATGGTGTGATGCTGTGCCGTCGTAGTCCTTTTAACTTTCTCCACGTCCAAAAATGTTTTACTCTTGAGATTATATTAACCAACCCCTCCGCTCGGGCATGATATGACACAAGGTCAATTTTTAAGCGGAGTTTAACAGGTTTGAATTCAGAGTTTTCCTTCTCCTAGACTAATTGCCTCACCAAGGCTGAAGAACCTAGTCTGCTCTACTATTTACCCATAGCTGGAGGGAGAATAATTGGATTCATACCTTTCCCAAGGGTATTAGTGCTATGTGAAAAGCAATCAGTCAGGTCCAGGATTTGAACTCGTGTCACCGTTTCCATATCCTGCGACGATAACCATTACACCACTTGAGATTAATTTTTATTCTAAGAAACAAGAAGACGTCATATGTAGCTAGGTCTGGCGAGAATGGAGGATAATTCACATATACTAACTTGTGTTTAACAACAATACTTGATTCGAAAATTATCAAGACAGTCTTCATATTTTATTTTCTAATTAGCACCAACATATCGAAGCTTCATAATTTATTTTATATATATATATATATATATATATATATATATATATATATATATAATGTATATCACATATAATGTATATTATCTATATATCATATTATATTATATATATTACCATATATATATATATATATATATATATATATATATATATATATATATTACATAGGCTTTTTTTATATACGAATTCGCTATATATGTAATTAACAACCTCTTTGCACAAGTTGGATGTGAAACAAGGTTTATTTTTTAAGCGGATTTTAACAGGTTTAATTTCAAATATTTACTTTTCCTCGATCGGTCGGCATACAAAGGTTAGAGTCAGTCTACCTGACTATTTATCCATTGTCAAAGATCGGAAATCGGATCACTGTGTCCATTTCCAACAACTTTAACCATTATATCACACACGCCGTGACTTTTGCTCAACAGGCCATTTGACGGTTTAATTTTAAAATTGAAAAAAAATTAGGCTTCACTCACAATATATTTTGATCACGCCTTTACACACACACACGCACACACACACACATATATATATATATATATATATATATATATATATATATATATATATATATATACCCTTAACAATAATCCTGCCCGAAGTTCACTTGCATACTGATAACATAATCGAAACGCATAAAAATTAACCTTACTGTTAACGCAAATTTTAGAATTCAATTTAAAGAAATAGAAAACAAAAGAAAAACGTTGAACCTTCTAAGATTATAAATATGTTAGCTTATATCACAAAAATTTAAATCTAAAAATGCATTGACAAATGGCCGAAAGCGCATTCTTATAAACTTATATGACAGTACTTGTATTTACTATTCATCAAGCTATGCTCACTCTTCAAAAATAAAAAGAATTAATAGGAATAAAGAAATATATTGCTGATAGCTCTTCAAAACATCAGCAATCAGGCTGATGTTTTGAAGAGCTCTACTTCCAGGATTTGTTCGAAATATTACTTGGCATCAATCTGCTTATATTAAGTACTACAAACGTCATTTGATCGAAAGATATCCCGCAGATACGAGGTAACCATATATATATATATATATATATATATATATATATATATATATATATATATATATATATTCGTTTGCTAGATTAAAAATAAACAAATATTTCTTATCATTTTATAACTCAAAAATAGCATTCCCAACTCACAAGCGATTAGACTGCGAAGAATCTGCACAGATGACAACGAATTAAAAAGACAAAGTGATAAACTTTTTAGAAATTCTCAGCACTAGGATATTTACAAATGTTAATCGAAAATCAGATAACCAAAGCCATCTTCTTCCCTAAGCAAGACACCTTAAAACTAAGACAAAAAGTGAAGATGAATTAAATTCCCTTCGTAACAACTCACCCTCACCACCAGCTCAAATAATCAGGAACTGTTGGGATATCTTGAAAATAAACCCCAACTTTACAGATATTTTTCAAGAAACAGGTATACTAACCCACCGTCGATCAAAAAGCGCCAGAAAGATTATTAGTTAGCTACAACATACTAAACAATAAAGTAATCTATAGAAAACCTACAATAAAATCCGCAAAATTAAAAACAACCTCTACTACAAACATTTTAAATCACCCAACTAGTTTTACAACTAAAATAGATTTTCAAAATTTATCATGAATCAAATTGTAGAAATAAAGGCGTAATTTGTTCACTGGAATACGCATGCTACCAAAAACAATATGTTGAACATTCATAATGGATGTTTTATTTTACATTGAATAACTACAGACACAGGATTGAATCAATGGATCAGAACAATCTAAAATTAGTCGAACAACACTTCCGCATAAACGGTCACGACTTCAGCAGAGATGTAAAATTCACCATCATAGAAAGAATTGAAAAAGATATGAAGATAAAATAAAGAATTTTTTAAAAAAAGAAGATTAATGGATAAAAAATCAGAAAACATGTGTAATTAGGATTCGATATGAAACTTAATCACTCGACCTTGAAATAAAAATTTAACAATCACAAATATCTATAAAAACAAATAAATCCGACAATAAGTCACTGCTAATTTAAACGCTGCTCCTTGAAAATATCACTTTGAAAGAAACCACATAAATAAGCAAGCCGGTTAAGTCACGGGTAATTTGAAAAACGCACTCCTCCCACACTTAATGAAACCATCATAGCAAGTGCCCTCTATACAGAGAGACAGCTACATATATCAAAGACTTTTTGATAAGACCAATGGATATGCAACGCCAACAATACATATTACATTAATTTTCATATAGCGTATCAACTCCTTTGAATTCTTTTAATCTTTAAAAACTTTCTAAAAAAGCTTCCTTTTTTTCTATGAAAACTTTTTCTATTGACGATGACCTTTGGTTGAAACTAGTTGAAAACACATTAAAAAATAAAAAACATAAAAGTAATATTCCTATTTGTTTTATCACTTTAGTTCATCTTTTATATATATATATATATATATATATATATAGAGAGAGAGAGAGAGAGAGAGAGAGAGAGACAGTGAGAGCGAGAGAGACGTGGTACTATGCTTGTCACAGCACCAAATGTAAATACTACTGTTCGCCAACTGACCACAATGTGCTTAATATGTTTGCACTGTACCAAATGTAGTACCATCGCTTGGCCGTGGGTTTTCAGGGCCGAATCCTGCGTCTGGCTGTGTCGCAGATTTTCAGGGTCGAATCCTGGTAACGGTGCTAAATGCATTTTCGGATAGTTCGTTTATCAATCCTGTCTGTGCCCATGCTGTATTTGAAAGATCCACGGACAAGGAATGATACAATCCATGCCGATTGCCAACTCAAAAATAAGAATTCTCCGTCAACAGTTAACAATCATTTATTGTTCGATATTCAGACTGCATACAGAAGCAAGAGAGAGAGAGAGAGAGAGAGAGATACTATGTAAGGGTCTATGAATAGGCATAAAAATACCCGCCCCATGCCCCCAGCCCGACAGAACTCCCTGAATGCAAACTCCTAACTGACAACTTACCGACTGGTTAACTGACTGCTGTTTCAAAATTCGCTAATTTTTATATATTTAAATCCAGGATATCGGTGGGGGTGATGTCATTTTGCTAAATTATTGTGTCATCTCTCACGTTTCCCAAATTCAGTTTTCATTTCTCTAATCAAACCTGTCACAGAGAAGATATGAATCTATTTTGTTTAAATTTTGGCCTTCCTGTGTTGTTCATTATGTACTCGCTTAAACTTTCCAATTTGACTTAAATCTCCGCTCAAAGATTTTAGCTAACTTAATAGCTAACTGAAAAACTCGCAGCCTAACCAAACCAGGTAATAAAATAATTAACCATCACGGCAACTGAGCCAGAGAGAGAGAGAATTTTAATTATATGAAGATAGATGTGTTTCTTGTGTTGATATGTGTGTATGAGTACATAGGTGTATAGTTGTGTGTGTCAGTTTTTGGTGTATCGATATAATAACCCTTTGAAGTCATGTGAGTACATATAAATGAGAGTACATATAAATGTGAGTACATAAGTGGGTGAGAGAATATTGTTCCTGTATCTTTTTATATTTGAGAGGGAAATTCTGTCTGCCTATTTTGACTGTCCATAAGAGTTTGTGAAAGTGAGAGACAAAGAAAAAGAAGCCTTCTTCTTCTTCTTCTTCTTCTTCTTCTTTTTCTATCCAACTACTCTCTCTCTCTCTCCTAGAATGTGTCCCCACTCTTCACTCTTTCGCCTTAGCGGATCATCAGACCGGCGAACAAATAGGACCGGTAAAAAGATCCTGCCTTGTTAGACCAACTTCAGAACTTTAATAAGATTAGGTGTTGATTTTTCAATTTCTGTCTGATTCATGCTAGAGAGAAATTAAAAGCTGTAATTGTCTACCGTAAACAGTGCTGTAGGTCATAGGCTGTTAGCCCCGTCATCGTCAAGCCTCCACACTTGTCGACACATCTCGGTTTAGTTAATAATTTTCCAAGCAACCCTTCCTCTTCTCTCTTACTGACATCTGGTAACTGCATCAATTCGCGCGTTCTACACTCCCTTTCCCTCTACTTCTCTTTTTCCTCCTCCTATAGTCTTTCTTGCTTCCCCATCCACCACTTTGTCTCTTATTATGCTCATTCGATCAAAAAATCAATTGTAATTGTTCTGTCTCGGTCAGTTATTTGCTCATTAGTATTATATGTGTAATTGTGGCCTGATGAGACCAATCAACGTTGGAGGTCTCTCGTTTCGCCCTCGGTTCGGTTCATACTCGAGATGACCGCTTCGTTTACGGCCTCTAAATGTTGTTTGGTTCGTGTCCATCTTCTGTTTATTCTTGGCTTTGTTCGGCTTCTTACACTGACCCACCTAACCTGCCTACAATTTTCCGCAGAAGTTGCTAATCTAGAAACAGAGAGAGTCACAAATGCGCAAATAGTGATGATTGCCTATAAATACAAATGCATATATACGTACACGCGCTCCCTATATATATATATATATATATATATATATACGTAGATTTAGATGCATATTCACATATCATCATTTATGTACAAATATAAGTACTCACATTTATACATTAAAGCACAAAACTCAGATACATGCACACCTACGTATGAATTGTGTTTATCATTTATATAAAGTGTTATGTGGGTGATATTTATGCATACTAACTCTATGCAGTGTATTTACATACTATATATATACATACGTATATATATTTATACATATACACGCGTATATATATATGTATATAGTAAAAATAATATATATATATATATATATATATATAGTAAAAAGTAAAGTTGGTGACCATAGTCGAGAGCGACCAGAAGGCTCCCTTTTCAATAGCTACTACACCGAGGTGTAGGGGAGGATGCTACTCCTTTCCCTGGATATCTCCACTTTACCCTTGATACGTACCTTATATTGCTGAGTGTTAAGCAAGGAGGTATTAAGTACCATTTTTAAAGTCTTAGGTATGATGCGACCTGGGATTGAACCCAGGTCTCCCGTACCATTGGCGAACACTCTACCCACTAGGCTAATGAGCAGGTGATTACATAAACAGACATATTTCTTTTGTGTTATTTATTTTCTACAATTCTTAAATATTTTCGACTTGATCGTCATGAGAAAATCTTAAGTGTAGAAACGTATTTTTTTAGAAAGCTTTTATGATAGTTTTTACGAGAGTTGATATATGCTATAAAAGAAACGACAAAAAAGGAACTGATGAAGTATACCAAAACGTGTTTCTGCTTTTCAAAACTTTCTTTTTTTTTCTCTCTCTTTCTCATCCTCACACACGCACACGCACATAGATAGATAGATACTCAAAGAATACATTTCCAGGTGCCTCAAGGATGATCTTCAGTGATGTACTGTCTTCATTGCCGATTTCGGGTTGTTGCACATCATATCAGCTCCGACGGCAATCCCGACCACGATCCAGGATTTCCAGGCCACCTCCATGACTCCTTTGTGCTACGTATTTTCTGGCCGCCTACTCAAGCGTTTATATATGGTCATCACTAGCCAATTAGAAGAGTTCATTCCTCCACCCTCATCTATATAAAAATATTTACGCTTTGCACTTGTTTCGCTTGATTATATATATATATATGTTGTGATATTTTTTAATTCCAGGATTTATCTGTAAATATCCTATTGGAGTTAACTGTCCGTGAAAATCTATGACCACTGCAGATTTTTATGTATGTATATACATATATGCATGTGACATGTGTGTGTATCTGTGTACATTCACATACATGCACGTACATCCATATATATGTACACCCGTACCCATATATTTCCATATTTGTTGATTTTTTCCTTTCTCTCTTTGTGTGAGAACGCATTTGACTCTACAGATAGATGGTCTCTGTGTGTATATGTTTGCGTATGTGCATGAAGCTCGGTTGTATTTGCGAGTGCACGTACGTATGTGTGTGTGTTAAGTTACGCTCGGCTTAATGTAGGTTTAAATATATCTATAAAGTTTTTATATCTTTGGGGGAAGAGGGGGAATAATGAGTAGTGTCAGTCTGGTATATTGGCATTATTTAAAGTTACCATTACTGCATTTATAAATGTGTTTTGATACATCAAATTTTCTATTTTCTAATGAAGTTAATGTTGCTTTTATGTAAAGAGACTCTATTTTTCAAAGCCTGAGTTCAGCCTAAGTATACCTCTTTACATTTGTAACATTTGATAATATAGGATACGTTTTTTGAATGGCGGCTTCAATTTCTTTTTATTATGAAAGTTGTTTTGGAGTTTTCGAAGATATAGAATTTTCCTTCTTGGATTATATTACGTACTCCAAATCTTTTATTTTTAACATTTTGTGATTCTGTGCGTTGCGTGTTCCCCAAATTTAGATGAAGTTAATGTATATTTTAAGTTTATTAGTTGTCGTTTGCTTTTAATGATTTTGGTTGTCTAGTATGTTTTTCATTCTATCATTTTTATTACAGATTCATCACTGTAAATAGTTCTGTGTTGTTTTTGTTGGATATTGAGACATATGCTTAGGGTTCTTCGTTACTATGTTTTCTGGGTGTTGTTGTTCTTTTAATGGTATCTTTCTGCTCATTCAAATCCTTTGATAATAAGTGTTGCGAGATACTCCCTCTCGTGGAGGGTTACGCATTATTTTTCTAAGCGAGATCCAACGTGCTAGGGTGTAAGGGATAGATGTTATCCAGTTTTGAGGATGGTGACTTTTCAATGGGGTGTCTGTGGGTCTGATAATTCGGCCATTTTGGTTTTTAATGAGGATGTCTAAAAATGGTAATATTTTTTATTTAAAATGACTGCTGCGCTTCCCTTGACTGTTTCTTTTATAATTACGTTTTTGTTTTCCTGTAATTTTTAGGCTTGTCTTTGTTTGTGTGAGAGGTTGTTCTGTAGCGTTTTTTGTTTATTTATTTATTTATTTTTTTGTTGTTTTTTGTGAATATTTTCAAAGAATGTGTTAAATTAACTGTTATCTTTGTCTAGGGAGAATTTTGGTATATCTTTTTTACTAAAGGAGTCGTCTCTAGGTTTTTATTATTAAATTTCTCTATAAATCTAATTTTTTTCAATATCTTTGAGGTCTCGTTTTAATGCTCCTAGATCGCTTTTTGGGATAGGGCAAGATTTTAGACCTCATTTTAATAAATCAATTTGATTTGTGCTGAATTCGTATGTTTATATATTGATTATTTTTGGTTTTATTCGTTGGTTTTGTTTGATATGTTACTGAGACGTTTTCTTTTGTTCGACTTGTGTTAACTAAAAACTGGGTTCTTTTTGTGTTGCCAAAAAATGTTGTTGTTGGTATTATTATTTCTTGGGTAATTTGGGTTACCTAAGAAAACGTTTCTTACCTTGTTGTTATCTCTTGGGTAGTCTGTGCAATTTCTTCTCCCGTTATGGGGTGTATTGTAGTGGGTGTTGTTTAACCCATTCTGCATTTGGAGGTATGTATAGTAGTTGGAACAATTTGTGTGTATGTGTGTGTGTGTGTGTGTGTGATGGCATTTATAGGTATTAATTTTATTTTGCCTAAAAAGTGATTTCCCTCCGAGTGGCTGCAATTTTAGGGTGATTGAGGCATTTCTTTTATATTTGATGTTATATAGGTTGATTCATTTTTCTATTTAAATGAGGTTGCTTACGTGTGTTGGCTTAAACTGTTGTGTGGAGATGTATGCGTGCAGTTGTTTGTATTTTGTTAGGTTTTTTCCATTCTATGGTTTTCTTTTTAAAAGCTAAGAGCAAGGGCAACTCAAACTATTATTAATCTTCTAAAGAAGGCCATAAAGTCTGAAATACGTGTAGAGAAAGTATATGAAATAATAAAAATCTAAATACCAAATTCATATTCATATTCATTTGCTGACCTATTCATTTATATATATATATATATAGGTCTGCAAATGAATTGAGAAGATAATGAACCTTATATATATACATATATATATATATATATATATATATATATATATATATATACTATAAAAGGTTAATTATCTTCTCAACCAAATTTATCAGGATTCTAAGTATAACATTATACATCAAAACGGATATTATTTGCTGTTATCCATGCCAAACTCTACAACAATAAAATGTTGTAATGAAAATATGTAGTATTCTAAAATAAGAACATACCTCTTATATATACTTATACAACTTTATTTTCGGTTACAAAATTTCAGAGCTCGACAATAATACTTGATGATATGCGTTTTCATCGTATAATGTTCAACTAAAAAGTCCTGGTATCTTAAGTTTGTGAAATTTAACCTTTTATAAAAATGATTAGAGTTTATTTATTTGTGGGCGATAACATATATATATGTATATATATAAGTGTGCGTCTCTCTCTCTCTCTCTCTTTCTCTCTCTCTCTCTCTCTCTCTCTCTCTCTCTCTCTCTCTCTGGTGATATCTATCTAAATCACTTACATCTAAAATTATATCAAACGTGGAGTTTCAGAGGTGATGCGACAAATGGAATAAATGTATTGGATGCCAAGAGGGTTACTTTGAAAATAGAAATAACGTTTCACTTATTTTTCATTTCTGCTTTGATAAACACACCTTCAGTCTCTATACTTCTTAGACACACTTCGTAAATATATATATATATATATATATATATATATATATATTCAAATAAGAAAAATTTGCCAGGAGAAGTGTTCGGTGCTATTACCGCAAAGTTGTTATAAAATAAGAAATATATCAAAATATAATTACTAGAAATTCGTTATTTTAAGTTTCATATGGTGTACAAAATCCTTACACGATATATTTATATATATATATATATATATATATATATATATATATATATGAATGACCAAAAGTGATAAGACTTCTTTATAGTCATTTTTTATTTAAGTACTTGAACTTGTGTCACCGATATTATTTTCCACAACGATAACTTTTATGCTAAGGGCGCTTCCAAATGAATATTGTGTTGCACCTTTTCTGAACAGTGCGAATTTGTACAGTACAGCAAAGATTCTGCAACAAATTAACTGCACTATTCAAGGTATTGTTGTTAATTGAAATACAAAAGATCTTGAACAATGCTTATATTTGCAGTACGGATAAACTTTTAGAACATATTAATCGCACTATTCAAAGTATTTCTGAACTTCGAAACCATCGTGTATTTTCATAGTTATATGACACATGAAAAGTTCATAATTTCAAACGCCCAATACAACGGTGCAAACAAATTTTCCTCAATAAAATCATTTGTAAAATAATGACATCTTCAGTTCCGTTCCAAATGCTGAAAACGAGGCTCACATTATTACAAGCAAAACATGGGAAAAAGAAAAGAAAAATCCTGTTTGTCAATCATTCATGAATCATTAAATGGTTTTAGAACTAAAATAATGAAAAGATAATGATATATATTTCTATTTATTTGTAGCGTCCAGGAACTTTCCCAACCCGTTTTTATTCTTTCCTCGTAGAAATACCAATCTATATTATTCTGCTTGTTTCTTCCTCCTTTCGAACGTTATACTTCTCAGTCATAAAATAAGCAAAAAAGTGCTTCAGTGATATAACTAGTGAGGTCATTCTTGAATTATCTGTCTTGGGTCACATCACGTGATTGAATATGCAACGGTATACATGTGGGTTTCTTTTTGGAGGGTGGGTGTTCAAGGGTTCTAATGAATAATCTCATTATAATTAAGATATAACTTTAACCGAAAAATAAAGATAGAATTCAGTAACATCTTTACTTAAGATTAATAAAATAAGTTATCGTTAACTAAGCTTCGCTTAGCTTGATTTAAACGGTGGTGCTCTCAGTGGGAATCGAATTCCATGACGATTCCCGAATGACATAAGTTGCATTAATAAGCTTACACAACATAAACACATACACACACACACACCACATATACAACACATACACACAACACACATACACACGCAAACATATAGAACACATATATATTTAATCACACACAACACTCCCATACTCACAAACGTTCTTATATACCGATTTATAACTCTTTGTAATCCATTGTTGCATTTCAATTGTCTTCATCGGTAGAACCTGGCCACATTCTTGCTCACAGTCTGTGATACTGGTTATTTTTTCTTAACAAATCAGCTAAGATTAATATCCTGTACATATTTTAATGTGTGAACGACAGCCGTATTAGTACAGTTGAATGTTCGTCAATGGTCTGCCGGTTTTCAATTCCAGGTCGAGTCTTACCAAAAATGATACTTGATGCCGCCTTGCTTAACATTCAGCATTATAAGGTAAGGATCAAGGGTAAAGTGAAGCAATCCAGGGAATGGAGTAGCGCCCTTCCCTATACCTCGGTGTAGTAGCTATTGAAAAGGAAACCTTCGGATCACCCTCGGCTAAGGTCGCCAACTTTACTTGCTTGGACACTAACATAACGCATAGAGAAAAAAAATAGATGTGAACTATACAAAAATGTTGCATACTTTTTTTGAACAAATGCTGGAATCAGTACACAGCATAACAACAACTGTATGGCCACTTACCTCCCATCTAAGTAAGACAAGCAAGACATTCTAGATACCGCTAGCGAAATAAGGACGAACTCATAAGTGACCTTCTCCCATAGACTCTTTGACAAAGACGCACCAATATTGACCGACCTGCAAAACTTGCATACATAAGTTCTCAGCAGACACTAGATACTATTTTGAGGATTTACTAAGAGCGATGGCTGATAGAGAAGGAATGCCAGAGAGAATCAAGGGAATAGTTGCTGTCGGCAGGCCAGGATGATGATGATGATGATGATGATGATGATGCAATCAAAACAGATGTTTTAATGATTGTTTATTACCAAATGTGGCAGCAAGTCAATTGTTGTTCGGTCAGTTGTTCTGGGACCTAATGAGATTGTGGAGATGTTATGTATTTAGTTATTTCAGGGTATAGGCATCCGTACTTTACGGGTATTGCTCTCTATATTATTTCCTCCACAAATACAACACAAAACTTTACAATCGCGTAAAAGAAATGGAATAGAACACAACGAAATTAAACAACAAACAATTTAATATACATAAAACAGAATGTGAAGACAAATAAAAAACATGATGTGTAAATGGCCTTTTGGAAAATAAAGTTTGGCAAGATGAAAATAAATTTGTTTACACGTGTATGTATGTTTAGCTGTTAACGGAGTCCGTAAATAAGTCGTTCTTACTTACATTAAGTTCATATCTTGTTTTATGATTGTGGCGACAGCGTGTCGCGTTGATGAAAGAAAGTTTGTCGGGTTTTTCTTTTGAACGTGATTCGTGACCATCTGTAGTTAGGTCATGAACTTTGGGTGTGGAAGAAAAGGAATTTGCAGGACAGAGTATCGGCTACTGCTTTACTGACTTCGTGGCTTAGTACCTGAGTCTTAGTGAATGACTCGCTGACTGTTGTGTTACTTATACCCTACTAGTGGATCAAAGAATCGTCCCAAAATTTTGGCGCATGGGCATTTATTGACCAATCAGATTCGTATTTCACTATTTTATTTTAAAGCCTAAATATTTTCTGTTAGTTGACTTCGGATCCTATTTTTCTAGAATGTTCCTATTCTATGTTTTTAGCTGATTGGTTGAAAAATATAAAAATGTAACTTAAATGTTAATGCAGTTTTAATCCTAAATTTCTAGAATGTTCTTAAGTATGTTTTTATTGCTTATTTTAAGACTAGAAAAAAATGTGTATCCCATATAATAAAACAACAACTTCTCGTTGATGATTTTAAGCTTACCAGACTCCTAAAGATCATGTTTTACAGCCATATCCTGATGTTTGCATTGTCTTTTATTTTAAACCAAAGCTTCAAGACACAGACTGTTGTCGACAACAGTGCATGCATTGAAGCTTTGATGAAGGCTGTTTAAGTTCACGTGTACTGATAAAACAAGTGTATCAGTCTCGGGGCCGATTACGTGAAAAAGTAGCTAAGTAGTTCGGGTAACATGTGCAATGTTGTATTTGTATCGTAGTGAACATGTTGGTTTGATAAATACTTGTACTCTCGTATGTGTAATCATATACTACTGGTACTTTAATTTCACATAAGGCTAGAAGTAATGGTCAACCGCTGAGAATCGAACTTTCAAAACATTATTTGCTAGCATAGCTCGTTAATTATTGCAACTTGAGAGGCGCTCGATACTTTTTATGAGATTTTGTTTTTGTTTTTTATTCTTTTTTATTTTGCATCCCTGTTTTCAGAAGTCGATCTGAAATATTCCCCTAAATCCTTTTAACAGTGGATCTGCTTAATTTCTTGTACATTACGGAATAAATTACGTGTTGATCAAGTGGAAGAAACTCTGTATATTTTTTTTATTTTTCCCTCCTTTTTCTTATTTTTCCGTATTTTTCTTATTTCCTGCTTTTTTTCTTTTTTCCCATCTTTTTCTTATTTTCCCGCCTTTTCTATTTTTTGCCATTTTCTTTTCTTTTTTTTTCTTTCTTTGTTTGTAAATGGGTCTTTAAACACAGCGTTTGAAAACAAGAACAAAAAAATCGAGAAAAAAAAACGCATATACCAAAAAAACAAATAAGCAATCTCCCTCAGTGAAAATCTTATTTAGACAATCATATTAACGCGTTGATTTAAATTTTGACAGAAATTTGTCCGGGCCAACAATTTGAAGACAATTTGTGAACGCTTTGCCACCGGAAGCTCTAAAGGTTTTAATTGGGAAAAATCTAAAGATCAGGAAATGAAAAATTAGTTAGTTTGTTAAAAAAAAAAAAAGAAAAAAGAAAAAAGAAAGAAAAGCAAGGAAAAGTCTTTTCTTTTTTTTTAAACGGACGAACTGATGTACAGTCGGCTTCACATTGCAGATTGATCGAGGAATTGTGATTTTCAAAAAAAGATGTTACTAAACATCCCTCTTATTTTGAGAATAAAAGAATGTACAGTCACAGCCTTAACATATACACGCACGCACGCACACACACACACACATCTGTAAATATAAAGTTGGTTAACCTTACATATAGGTATTTAACCAAGCCCCTCCACCACAGGCAGGATGTGACACAAGGTCAATATTTGAACAGAGTACATTTGCTTTGAATTCAAAGATTTCCCACCAGACTGATTGCTTAACAAAAACTAAAGAACTCTGCGCAACTCTTTTTCCATAGCTCGAAGGAGAACAGATGGATTCATGCCTTTCTCAAGTGTATTAGCGCGAAGTGAAACACGAACAACTTCGCCCGGGAATTGAACTTAGGACTCCTATTTCATTTCCTTTAGCACGCCTTTATGTCTCTATGTCATAATTATGCTTTCAATCAAACTTTGTTTCAGAGTTAGCGTAATAAAAATAAATTAGCAACCTTAGTCGTAGGTGACCCGAAGGTTTTTTTTCGTTTGCTACTACACCGAGGTGTATGGGAAGGCGTTACCCATTCCCTGGATTGCTCCACTTCACCTTTACCATATAACGCTGAGTGTTAAGCAAGGCGGCATCAAGTACCATTTTTTGAGTCCTTGGTATGACTTCACCTGGAATCGAAGACCGGTTCCCCATACCATTGACGAACACTCTACTCATTAGGCCAATTATTCACAAGGCTATTGGCATAAAGGGAAACGTAAACAGGTATTTTAGGGATTTAAACTTTATCGAATGCAATTCTTAAATATATCTCCAAAAGGAGAAAACCCTTGAATCTTTGGTTAAAAAGAAAATTATCTTTTTATAAAAATATTATTATGGGTGTACTTATTTGTGAATAATACTGTTTAAAATGAAATTAAAGGTTTATTCTCACTGGTTACCCTGAAATTTTAGTCATGTGCCAAACTAAACAAAGGATAATTAATAGCTGCAGAAATTACTGTTATGGGCTTGTAAATTATTTTTAGGCTTTATTTATCAACTCAGAAGCTTGCAATACAATGTTATCAGGCATTGGATTCAAATAATATAAATAATAGTTCATTTTATTTATAGTGTGCAATTCTTAAATATTCATTATTTTTGCCAGTGTTTTGGAACTGCAGATCTGCATCAAGGTATCAGCTTATACCTTGGAAAATTTGCATTAAAGAACGCCAGTTGCCCATGCTGTTGGTCTCCCTGCCCCACAACAACGATGTTGTTCAAGAGAA
>OY757905.1:54772278-54909778 GCA_963585895.1 Sepioteuthis lessoniana | reverse complement strand
ATGAAACTATTTATGAAGGAACAAACCTAATAATGTCTAATTTTTCATTGTTTTTAGTTTTGATATATATATATTTCTAAATTTTGACACGGTGTTATCAAAGGCGTCGTTTTTTAATGTCACCAGTTTGTTCTTGTCTGTTTATATATATATATATATATATTGTGACGAGGAAATACGATACCCTTATACATTCCCTGGCTTGTGGGGAAGAGAGCTGCGACTCTCTGGCCGTCAGCAGACGATAGTAAGCAGAATAATGGAAAGAAAGGCTCTCTCTCTCTCTCTCTCTCTCGCTATCTCTCTCTCTTTCTATTATTACAAGGTGACATGAGCATGGGAGAACCTCACTCTCTATTAGCTATATATGCGTCGGCGGGGAGGCAGACCTGCGACCATGATGGGTACTGAGGAAGAAACCGCCAAAAAACCAACACGTGATGAATTTTCAAACTACGGCAACTAAGTTAGTAGCCGTTTCTTAGCCGGAGAGTGAAAACATGTAATTTGGGTTATGTAAAAAAACCCAGATTCCAAAAAAAATGCCGTACAGAGAGCCCTGAGAGAAAAGAAAGAGCTTCTCCTTTGAATGAATCAGCACTCTGAGGTATGGTGGGCCTCGTTAAACGAATACCCAAAGAAAAGACTTCTCTACGAGGAAAGAGATAATTATTAATCTTGGTCTTATCTGAAATAAGACGTGTATCCTTCTACCAACGCGTTATGGAAACCCAATAACGAGGGGAAAAAGAGAAGAGAATAAATTCCACAAAATCCTAAGTAAGTGAACATACAATTTAAGTATATTCAAATTTATCTTGCTGAAAGACAAATTACGGGAGGAAAGAATAGCTCCGATAAGATAGAGGAGAAAAGAGGGAATATTTCCCCAATGATAAACTTGAGATTTACAGCACAAGCTCTACCATTATATCCCAAAGTCCAAAGGAAAGCGGAACGTGTCTATCACTGACGAACTACATTCTCACCTTCCGTCATTAACAGATATAAAATGGAGACCTCGTCCGGGATACGGATATTTTAGTGGAGGCTCATCCGAGATACAGAAAGACTTTCTTGCTCCTGACTTTTACCTGAATTGTTGTTTTTCTTTGTTTCTTTCTTTTATTCAATAAAAGAATATTGTTATTAATCTTGTTAACCCAAACACGGCAAGGGGAAAGCTAGCCAGTTAGCTGTGTTGACTTTTAATAATTCACCTATAACTCGCCTAGTGGCTTTAAAATCTGGTTCCGCTAAGGAGTTGGTGATATCTGTAACATTAAATAGCGTTCGGCAAACCACAGCCAACGTCTATGCCATACGTTAACTGGTGGATTTGGCTGGAACGAACACCACACTGCAATCCCGCTGCATGGCGGCGTAACAATATCTATCGATATATATATATATATATCTTAATGAGTAGCTCCACGAAGAAATTTGTATATTTTTAGGATTCATTTATTTATTTTATTCTTATATACGTATATGTTTCCAGCTTGTTGCTTTCACCAGAGAACATATATGACACAAGGCCTTGTTAATGGGGAACTCAATGAGACTTGAACTCACTCGTGTTTGCAGTTTGAACAGTTTTCAGTGGGTTATGGATTTAAATGGAGATCACTCCTATCTTTTTTTAGAGTGTGTTTGCCTTAGCCTACTTTACTTCTCATTTGCCTTTGATATTTGATACGTTTTTTCGTTGTTCGTGTGTGTGTGTGTGTGTGTGTGTGTGTGTGTGTGTGTGTGTGTGTGTGTGTGTGTGTGTGTGTGTTGGAGTGGTTTCGTATTTCACTTGCAGTTATTTTTTCTGTGTGTGTGTGTGTGTGTGTGTCTTGAGATTTTTTGTGTGTGAGGTTGTGTGATTTAAAAAATACTGGTAATTATTTTTTACAGATAATTTTGTGTGTATATATATATACATATCTATGTATGATTGTGTCCATTTGTGTGTATGTGTGTGTGTGTGTGTGATTCATGTTTTATTCAACTTTGTTTGAATTTATCTATAAACTTCTTTTCCTTCATTTACAGTAGTGTGTAATCGTTAGTTTAGTATATGGGCATTATTTAAAAAACCTTGACTACATTCGTATAGGTGTTTCGATACATTTAATTTTCTGTTTTCTGTTATTTTAATATTGCTCCTGTGAAGTGATGTCCTTGTATTAAGGGCCTATGTTGACTCTATGTATATTTCTTTGCACTTGCTACATTCAATTATGTTGACTACGTTTTTTGCGTTGCAGTTTAAGTCTTTATTTTGAATTTTGTTTCCATTTTTTTTAAGGTATAGAATTTCCCTTTCATAATCATATCACATATTTTACATCGTCTATTATTGCATTTGGTAACCCGTTGTGATGTGTTTTCTCCAAATATAGAAGACGTGAGTATTCTTTTAAGATTTTTGGGTTGTCTCTGGCTTATAATGATTTTTTGTCTTGTATTTCTTTGATTTTGTCGTTGATTTTAGGTTTTTCTAGATTTTTTATTATTTCTGTGAATAGTTCTGGGTTGTTTTTGTTGTAGGTTGCGACGTATGCTTGGGGTTGTGCTTTTTCGGGTTCTTTAATTCTCTTTGTGGTATTTTTCTGCTAATTTGAATCCCTTATTTATTAGTGCTTTTGGGTATCCTCTCTGGTTTAGGGTTGTGTGTTGTCCTTTAAGGCGACTTTTTTTTAGGTTTTTATCCGTGAATATTGTGTATATTCTACGTGCTAGAGTGTAAGGGATATATTTTATTCGGTTTTTGGAGTGGAGGCTTTTGAAGGAGAGGTATTGTTGGGTGTCTGTGGGTTTATAGTAGATATCTGTGATGATTTGGCCTTTTACATATTTTATAAGGATGTCTAAAAATGGCAGTTCTTTTGAGCTGTATTCCATTGTAAATTTTATTTTGGGGTGTAGGTTTTGTAGTAAGTTGTGTAATTCGTAAATGTCCCCCAAGGGCATTTCCAGAATATGAAGCGGTCATCTAAATATCTTCTCCATGATTTGGTAAATTCTTCTTTTATGTCGTTGCCGTATACCTTACTTATTGTTTCATATAGGTTTTCTTCTAAATATGCTAGGGTTAGGGTAGCGTATGTTGGTGCCATTTTAATTCCCATAGCTGTTCCTAGGGTCTAGATATAGTTAATGTTATTGAATTGGAAGTTATTATTAAGAATTATTTCTATACTCTCTATGGTAATTTTTTTGTTAAATCTTGGGCGTAATGTGTCTGGGTATTTTTCTATCCAAAATGTGTGTGTTGGGACCAGGTTTTTCTGGTATGGAGTTTCAAAAATCTATGTTGTCCCAAATATAGCTTTTAATTTTGTTTAGGAAAGGTTGTAGTAAATTGTCTATTAGTTTGCTAAGTCTGTCAGTCTGGTACGATGGGTTTGCTACTATGGGTCTATATTTGAGGTCACTGGGGTTTGGAATTTCTATATATTCTGATTTTTGTGTTTCTACGGCATTTTCTTTTTTTTTTTTTTTTGGACTTGTGAATTTTTGTTGTCCGTAGAAGTTACTAGTTATGGAGATATAATTTGTTAAGAAGTTTTTTTTCTTTTCAAGTTAGTGATTTATTGTGTATTTTGCAGAAATTTGTGATTTTTGATATGATATTATTGTCTATGTTTGTATCTACTAGTTTGTAGTTAGTTTCCTCTTTTAATATTTCTTGGATTTTTGTTTTGTAGTACGTTTTATCTAAGATGACTACGACGCTTTCCTTGTCCGCTTCTTTAATGATTATGTTTCCATTTTCCTGCGTATACTTAAGGCTTGTTTTTTTTTTTTTGTTGTTGTTGTGTGTGGTTATTTTATATATATATATATATATATATATATGCATGTGCGTGCGTGCGTGCGTGCCCGTGTTGAGACGTATGTGGCGTAACGGTTACTGTCGAAGAAAATGGACTCGCCGACTCTTCTAATTCTGAACGAGGCTTTTGGATTTCACTTCGTGCTAATGCCCTGGAGTAAGCCTCGTATTCACTTCTTCTCGCTACCTCTCAGTGTAAAAGAGTAAAGCAGACAAGACTCTCTAACCAAGATAGACCAACTGATCGACAAGGAAAAAGAGGGAATTCAAAACCTGACGAGTGTTATCCAGGAAATCTCTACCAAATTGATGCCCCATACTTTTGTTATCACTTCATCCAAAAATCTGACATTCTTTACACAACTATAAGCTTTGGCTTAAAGATAAATGAACATAATTTTATGAATCAAATGATAGACATGACGAACATAACAGAATTGGTATCCGTGGTTTGTAATCAAGCGAAACGGTTGCAAAGCGTAAATTTCTTTACTTAGGTGAGGGTGAGGAATGAACTCTTCTCAATGGCTAGCGCTGACGATAAAACGTTAGAGTATTTGCCTTTAGGGAAGCGGGCGAAAAAATACGTAGCACAAAGCTGTCAAGGGGACGGCCTGGTAATTCCGAACCCAGGTCAGGATTTCTGTCCGAACCGATATAATGTGCAACAACCCGAAATCGGCGATGAAGACTGTACATCACTGAAGATCATCCTTGAGGCACCTGGAAATGTATTATTTGAGTATATATATATATATATATAATCTTCATCGAAAATTATTGGAAGAAAAATAAGTCATATATCTATACAAACATATGTTCTGTTTACCTATCTTTACATTTTTTTAGATATTAAGGTTTGTATGAACATACAAATAGAGATTTGTGGTGCAATGATTATCATCTTAGGAAATGAACACAGCGACCTGAGTTCAAATCCTGGACGTGGCTGTTTGCATTTCGCATAGCGCTCATATACTTAAAAAGGCATGACTCCAACTATTTTCCTCTCAACTATGAGTAAATAGAAGGGAAGACGAGGCTTTTTCAACTATAAACGGAAACCAGTCTAAAAGAAGGAAAACTGAATTCAAACCAGTTAACTCTGGTAAAAACTGACCTAGTGTCTCATTCTGCTCCTACGGAAGGGTTGGTAAATACATATATGTGTATGGGAATTTTTTTATTTATAATCTTTTTCCATTTCTCTTTGGTGAAGTCATGAATAATTTCCGTTTCTTAAAATCAAGTTATAAATATGCATTTCAAACTTCCAATGATTTAAACGCAACCGGAAATTACCTAATTAAAGACTAACTTCATTGGTCATTCTTATTTCAACAATGAAAAAGTACGTATCATAATTTAATCTATGATCTCACGCCCCTAAAATGAAGGAACTGAAACGGCATATTTGACATGTAATGTCGTGGGAGTTTAAGAATAATAAAAACGATACAGAAACAGTTTAGAAACTTTGTAGTGTTTATGGCTATGGTGTCATTACTAACCGCTAAGTCTAAAACAGATTTTCAAAGTTTTGTTCTGGTGATACGTCATTGTGGGATGAACCTAGAACAGGATGTTCATTAGACCTCGATCATGATGCTTTAAGATAGTGGAATGCAATCCGCAAAAAAGTACTCGAGAATTATCACTTGACCTCAACGCATCCCAATCCATAATGTGCCGCCATTTGAAAAAGATAGAAAAGTGAGTTTGGCTTACTCATACTCTTAGAGTAAAGAACAAAGAAAATCACCTATGCATAGTGACATGTCTTATTTCAGGGTATAGAAATTGCCTGTTTCTTAAGAATTACAATTGACGAAAAATGAGTCTTTATTATAATGTTCAATGCAAAAGCAGTGGATTGACAAATATAGATCTATGCAACCTACTTCAAAAGCTTTAAGTTATGCTGTGTATATGATGGGATCACTGTGGTATTATTCACTTTGTGTTTGTAAATCGCAGTCAGACACTCCATGCAAATTAATACAAATAGCTGCAACGTGTGCATGAACATCTAAGAAAACGCCCGGCACTTGTCTGTTGGAGAAACGTTGTGCTTCTCCTTGATAAAGCAAAGCTACATTCAGCAAGATTCATGCGGGGAAAATATTGGATTTTGACCGGTCTCTTCTACCCCATGCACTATATTTACCAAATCTTTCCCTAAGCGATTACCATCTTTTTCGTTCTCTACAAAACGCTCTGAATAAGAAAAAATTTTTCAAGAAGATCGAATGAGAACGTTTGTAGAAAACTTCTTGAGCTAGAAATCAGCTGAATTTTACTTGAGAGGAATCAACAAGCCGATAAATGGCAAGAGGACATTCAAAATAATGATGAACTTTTTTTTCATGACTCAACCTAATTATTTCAGCAATATTGCTATACCATAAGAAATCCTGAAAACAACGTTGTATAACCAAAAGACAAGGGTTTTATATTCAGCAATATAATGTGATTGAATTAAAACCGAATACGTATAGAAGAAAGAATGTTTATGACAAAAAAGGTCACTGTTTCTACTGGTAAACCCCCCTATCGGCTGGGGAGGAACTGTTGAATTCGCCGACTGCTTCTTTGCAGTGGAGTAAAACTCCGCTCCCTCTAATGAGTGTCCTGAATTGACATTAAACATTTGAATGGTGAGGCTCCAGTCTCGGAGCTTTGGGGAAATTGGAGTACCTCTTCATTGCAATTACTCCAAGATCCACTATGACCTAGAGTGGACGTACCAGTTCGAGTTATATCTATGGGACAAATAGAACTATCTAATCGTTTACGATATTGAAACCATTTAAGTTTGAGCAAAAAATTTATTAATATCAAATTGAATCATTAGTATTAGGTAGCAATAATCTGAAACCATTTAGAATTATTAAAGTTAGCAATTCTTGAAACCATTTAACATAGAGCAAACAAATGAACTCTGAATCATTTATAAATGTTATCTACTAACTAATCGCTTACAAATCATATATATATATATATATAGAGATATAGTATTATTCGGTCCCGTTAAACCAGAGTTAGGAGTAATTTCTTCAGGACAAGAAAATCATTCAGGAGCTGAACATTTAAATTTTCCTGGTGGAGAGCTCAATGTAATTTTAAATTTATAATCCTAAATTAACCGAAAAAAAATCAAATACTCCAAATAGTGTTGACGGTAGATGCAATTTGTGCTTAGAAGAGAAAATATATTTTTAAATACATAAATGGCCTGATAAGTTATTAAATAAGAGAAGTGAATTAATAGCTAGATGTAGACATAAGACTAAATTTAAACAATAGACAAAAAATTTAAAAACATAGAAATAAATTGTGAAACCGGAAAAAAAACGTATCCAACATGCACACTAGGAAAAAATAGGTAGCTAAATAAATGGTATCGAAATTAATATAAGCATTAATATTTCTCTTAAAAGTTAATTATCGAACTTAACATGAAAAGAAAATAAATTAAACAAATAAATAAAAAAGTTAAATTACCGTAATTATAACTGACGAAATTTGAAAATAAAATAAATAGGTAAAAAAAACGGAAATTCAATAAAACGAGGAGGTAACTCCTTAATCTCTTCCCCCTCCCCCTCCACCCTACGTGTCTTTTCTGTTTCATTTATCTATTGGATCTGAAGAAGTCCTGTTATATTTTTCTTTGTGTTTTTGGTTTACACCAGAAACTGAAAAACAGGATGGAAATAAATTTATAATCCTAAATTAACCGGTCTTTGGTTTTTTCTTAAAGATATATATATATATATATATATAAAACATGATTTGGCATTAAATAACCTACAAGGGTTGATGTGCCCTAAAACACAACCAAATCAAACCAATCTACTTGTAGGCAATTCTTAAATGTTCTTATCATCAATCAGTCTTACGAAGCTGCGCTTGGATATGTGAAACACACGCACTTGTCTTTGATATAGGTCTTCCTTCCTCACAACATTGAAATTGTTCATGTGAATGCCAATGGAGAGAAACAAAATGGCCTCAGTGTCGTCACATTTTCTAGAATAAAGTTAAAGACGACGACAAACAGCTACATGGACTCCATCATCTATTTTTTACAATTCCTAAACTGGTTGCCCACTAAAGCTAAAAAGCTTAGTCTCCCCTACTATTTACTTCCTAGTTGGAGGAGAGAAGAGGTGGATTCCTGTCTTTCTCAAGGACATTAGCGTAAAATAAAACGTAAGAAGCCACTTTAGGAATTTGAACGAAGTTTATTGAGTGCACTTCTTACATATATTTCCAGTGGAAATATTGCGTGGAGACAATGAATAATTATCTCTCTAAGAGAGTGGGTTTGACCATGTAAGTGTCATATGACAGTCCCGCAGAACCATTCTCAGCTTTTTTTGCTTCTGTTCCCCTTGCCCTTCTATCTCTGTATATATAAATAAGCTTATCTTGTCTTTCTTTCTGTTTACTCAGTGTTAGTATATCACGGATATACAAATGCTGCTATTGGTCCTTAGTGAGTGAGGACTCAACTAAATATCTTCTATATTTCCAATGAATCCAATAACACTAATCAATAAAAAGAATTCAAGAAAGAATAACAAAGGGGTTGATACAAAATAGCTTTGGTTTGGTTTCTTTGTTTAATGGCGTATCAACCTTAGTGGCTTATTAAATGCCAAAGCATGTTGAAGAATAGTGATACTATTTAATCCAAAGATGGTGGGTGATAAGGACATTCATACTTTTCCAAAAGGTATGAGTTCGAACGTAAAAGAAATTGCACGACTGGATTTCGAAATCGCTTACTTAGAGCACGTAGTCCAGCACTTGGGCCATTACACCACTGGTACTCTCTCATACAAAATGATATCAGTATCATTGCAGTTGACAGAACGAAGTAAAAAGACAATCTCAAACACTCTCACGGCCTTCATTTTCTTTTGTTTTTTATTCCTTAACTGGTTACACTCCAGGATTAGAAAGCTCAGTCTGCGCTACTATTTACTTCAAGGTTGACAGAAAATAGATTCCTGCTTATCTCAAGAGCATTAATGTAAAGTAAAACAGAAGCAACCACTTCAGAGATTTGAATTTGGATTATCGAGTCCAATTCTCCGAATTTACGTAAAAAAAATATCGTTGAAATGTCGTGCCATATTTTATATCTAAAGGAGGTGCTCGTGGTGTAATGGTTATCGTCGAAGGTAATGTGCACAGCGGCTCGAGTTCAAACCCTGGCCGAGGCTGTTTGCATTTCACATCGTACTTATAGACTTGGGAAAGTTATGAATCCAGTTAATCTTCCCATATCTGTGGACGAATAGTCTGACTGGACTCTTTAACCTTGGTATGGCAACCAGCCAAGAAGAAAGAAAACTCTGAATGTAAACTTGTTAACCTCTATTATAAAAAAATTGATCTTGGGTTACATCCTGCTCGTGCAGAGGAGTTATATATATATATATATATATATATGTGTGTGTGTGTGTGTGTGTGTGTGTGTGTGTGTGTGTGTGTCCAGTCAGTGTCCGAAGACCATAGGTGTGGATTATTCGCGTATAGAATATATGAGGAATTTCTTTCTTCTTCCTTTTTTTTTTTTTTTTTTTTTTTTCATGCGAACATATATAGACTGTAATACGTATTTGCTGTTTTTCAACATCAAATTAAAGTCATCTGATGAGACAAAGAGTATAATGATATTCTTCGCCGAAATAAATTTATAATAACAATTTAACCAGGTTTGAGTTTGCTTCTTCGAATTGCATTATATATATATATATATATATATATTCTTTCTCGAAATATTTCTTTGTTTACTTCGGCCAGGAAAGAAATACTACGGTGAACTTAGCATAGTACAGCGATGATCTATAAGATCTTCGATTAAGTTAAATCTTTTTTAAGTGTAAGAACATTTGCACAACATTTTGATAGCATCTATAGATTGTCACTGAACTCGGCATAGTACAGAGACAATCTATTTCTTGAGCTAACTCCCATTACTTCAAGAAATACTACGCTTTCAATCCCTTCGCCTCCCATTATCTATACCGTCAAACACCTAAAAAGATTATAGATCCCTTTATTCTTTATTTATGGCTCAAATAGATCTGTTTGAAAATAATTAGTATTGGATAAAAAAAAAAAAAACACGAAAAAATAAAACTGACTACAAACAAATAATTATTATTGAATTGAAATTGTTACTTGAAACCATATAATAATGTATAAGTTATTAGAGTTGGATAGTTATACGTTGGTTGTTGGTTGTTTGGGTTTTATTGCATATCAACCTTTGTAGGTCATTCAACGCCAAATTCTGTCTATATATATATACATACATACATATTCAACCAAAGATTTCAAAACGAATATTAAGGTAGGTAGAATTTTCTATTAGCAGGATTTCAATTGTTTGCACAAGATTAACCAGTTTTAAGTTGTCATATTTTTTGGTACAGCTCTGTCTCTCTCAAGGACAGAATGTCATCTATTTTGACGTTCTCGAACAGTTATTTACTTTGAAAAAGTAAATAGTTATACGTAAATAGTTATACGTAAAAACCATATAACTGCGTACAAACAAATGATTATTAAATAGAATTTTTAAAGTTAAGACTTGAAACCTCATGATTATTATTAGTTACATGAAACAACACAATTACTCCCAAATTGTTGTTGTTCGATGAGAACACATGAAACTATATATCAATCTGCAAACATACGATTATTAAATAAAAATACTTATTTAAACCTCATATATGTGTATAAATTATTAGTATTAGATAGGAATACTTGCTACCATATGACTAAAATTATTTGTATAAAAATAGTAACTTAAAGCTATAATTGTTTACAAAGGATTATTATTAAATTGAAACCATATAACTGTGTGCCAACAAATTATTATTAAAAAGGAATAATTACTTGAAACCAGAGAAAATTCTAAAAAAATAAAATAACTCATAACTAGTTAAAAAAAATTTCTTAGTATTTCTCGATTTGTAAGTTGGTGAATTTTTACTAAAGAAAATTTTCTAATTACTTAATGGCAGCGTATAGTGACTAGTCAAAAATGTAACGGAGGGCTTTTACGATATATTTAGTTATAAATGTATCGAGTATACATTGTGCCGCGAGCATCCAACTACACAAGAAAATTATAGACCCCAAAAGATTATCTTTGAAGAGAACTTCAGTAGAGTGTAACTGGACAAAACAAGACGTCGTTCTCGTTTCGTTAGTTTGTTTGTCATAAGGTCGGGCAGATAAGAAAATTAGGTACGGGGGAATGATTAGTTTGTTTGAATTGTTGTGTTGACTGTTTTTCTTTGTATGCCTCGGCGAGCGAGTCCAGACGATATCCAGAGTCGCCTCCCCTTACTCCGTTCTGACAAACACTCGACTTGCGCGTGCGCATCGCTTTATGCCCGAACTTCATCGTATTGTAATGCAAATAATAGACCACAATTTCAACCGACGTCGATCCGCACGATATCAATGCGATAAAACAATACAGTACAATATTCAACCGGTATCAATCCGAGTGGATGGTATGGATAGATCGGGGTACCTCACCTGACAAATAACAGTTCTTTTCTTTCGATAGCATTCATTGATAAACACTTTTGCGGTATGGGTATTTGCTCTTAGGGTCTTACAGATGTTTATGTTCTTGGTTCGTTAACCAGATCAGATTTTAATGCAGTTGGTCTGCGTTCGAAACTGTGTAAAGTATAATGGATTATCATTATTCCTTTTATGGTAGCGAAGAGTCTAAGATGGCCTAAAAAGTATGATAAATGAAATCGGCAAACTGTGTTCGAATTCTGATAAAGTTATTTTGTGATTATGTATTTGGTAATGCATGAATCTATCTGCCTATGATATAGCATTGCTTTTGATAACATCAAACCTGCTACTTGGGAAGGAGATGAGCGTCACCACAATACTCTTATTACTTCAAGAAATGCTATGGTGGACGCAACATTGTATAGCCACGATCTTCAAGGTCTTTGGATCAGTTCAATCTTTTTCATGTGTAACAACAATTAATAAGTGTAATATACGAGGATCATTAAATAAGTTTCCAGACTTTTTTCGTATGGGCACTTTTCTTAATAGTACACCCGTGAAACTCTAGTACCCTTCGAAGTAATCTCCTCCGGCTGCAATCCACTTGTTGTACTGTTCCAACAACTTCTGGAAGGCTCCATGGAAGTCCTCTTGTGTGAGCGTGTTAATGACCTTCGTCACAGCCTCTTTCATCTCCTCAATTGTCTCATAACAACAGCCTCTGAGCTAAGGGAATAACCAAAAGTCACAGGGAGCTAGGTCTGGACTATAAGGAGGCTGAGGAACTGTCTTGATGCCCATCTTAGTCAAATAGTCTGTGACAAGGATGGAGTCGTGGACTGGTGCATTGTCCGGGTGGAAATACCACTGACCCGATTTGAAGAGTGCTGGTCTCTTCCGACGGAATCTCTTCCTGAACTCCCTTAAAACCTTAACATAGTAACCCTAACCCTTTGGCCAATCAACTCAGGTGTATTGACTTCCTTACTCCTCCCACATCTCTCATCATCCCTCACAGACTTCCTGGCTTCCTTGAATCTCTTATGCCACTCAACAACTAATGCTCGATTCATGCACGATGGTCGAAAAGTAGTCTGAAGCATTCCATACGTTTCTATGGCGGCATTTTTTCCAAGTTTAAAACAGAATTTTTATAGCACATCGTTCTTCTAAAGTGTCCTCACGTCCAGATTGCACTTTTGAAATTCACCTGCTGTGACAATCACGCTTTAGTAGGGTGTATTCCAATTGCTGCTGTAGCTGTTCATTTGAACCTGAAATCATAAAAATTTGTCAGTCATCTCATAAGATGTATAACATACTGAATTTTCAAGAGTCTACGACAATTTTAAACGCCTGTACAAAAAGTCTGGAAACCTATTGAATGCACCATGTATATATATATATATATCATCATCATCAAGTCGCGCTAACAGTACGAATTTCCCTGACTCACTCTCTCTCTCTTTCTCGCCATCCGACCCGATCGTCTGGCAGGTACTCTAGACTGCATCCTGTGTATGTACAGAGCTCACGTAAGTAAGTCTATACTGGTCTGCCAATAGTGCTGTGTCCATATGTTGAAGTCCATAAGAGAAAGTCGCTTATGAGTTCTTCCTTATTTCTCCGGCAGTGCCCTGCGTGTCTTGTTCGTCTTACTTAGATGGCTTATGAAATGGGAGGTAAGTAGCCGTACAGCTGCAGTTTTGTGGGGTCCTGCTTCCAGGATTTATTCAGAACGTTTTTGTGTAGTCCCTCACCTAGCTTTTTTCCATGCGTTTTGTCAGAGTCCAGGTGGTGCGCCATACTGTAGTACTGACCTGGTCACAGCTTGAAAGAAATCCCGTTTTATTTTATCCGAGAGAAACTCTCTCTCTCTCACACACACGCACACACACACATACATACATACATACACACACATATATATAGTATCACCCATAAGTATACAACTAAAATATTTTCTTTAGAAAACGTTCATTTTCTTTTGTACAAGGATTTTATTATTCATAGTGGAACATCATATCATCAAAAAAGGTATCATTAAGTATTATTCATTACCGAAATCTACAGCATTGAAATTTTAAACCAAAAATATGCATATGCAGCAGTTGAAAAATAAGTACACTCCTTACATATTTATGCAGTTTTATTTTGGTTCCAGAAGAACTGAAATTTTCATTTTTGGTTCAATAAGGATGAGTTAGATAATAAATGATTCCGAACAATATCCATTTTTATTGCATAATATTCGACTAGAAATAATAAGATTCTATCTTTGGTTTAGAAGAAAGTTGACTCTTTATTAAAAAAAGATATTGTTATGTGCTTTCCGACCCGGAGTGGTAGTACCTTTGAGGGTCCCATCTTTGAGTAAAAATAGATCAGTTCGAAAATTATTAACATTGGATAAGAATAAGTAAAGACCTATAACTGTGTAAGCAAATTATTAAGTAGAAATAAGTAGTTGAAACAATATAATCGTGTATAAATTATTAGTATTCTATTGGAATACTCGTGTAAAAAACCCTTTGTTATATAGTCATATGCAGATTCATGCATATACATGCAGAATGGATCACAACGACAAAATGATAATGGACGAACGAAGACTTCTTTATAAAAAATATGTACCTCTCACTTTATTGTAAGGGTTCAAAAAGGGTTACTCAGGGTTTTACTGTGAGAGGGAGTTGGAGACCGAACAGAACTGCAATATAATGACCCCCACTCTTATGGCCGTCAGCGTTGAGTCTTTCTCGTTCTCCAGGGCTGCTCAACTGGAGGCCGAGGGACCCAGCTCTATGCTGAATGATGGCTTTCTTTACTGCATCTTATCAGCAACTTCTCTGGACCCCAACTCACTCGGGGGCCCCGAGGTCCCCTTCGGCCTGGTGTGGCTTTCCCTACCACTTCTCGACTCCAACTCCAACTGTCTGACTTCTGTCTTGACTGAGTTATATAATAGTTCAACGTCCACTCAATCGCACACTCAATCCTTTGAATGGCATGTTTGATCGTCATCAAGCGGAAATAACTGTCATGCAGTTCACAGGCCACTCTCTTCCGATACATCACTCTGTAGTGGCACAGTGGGGCCTTCACCTTGTCCCATATTATCAGCCGAGCTCACCTGCGCGATTTCTTTCGATTAATGGCCATTGGAATGCGTCACTTCCGCTATCTTTGAATGGCATGTTTGCCCGGGCCGAAGGTCAAAATACAACACTTAAGAAATAACTACACAAAAAAATTTAATGTAAACGTACAATGAACACGATTCCCTAACCTCTTAGCGTAAAATACACTTGACCGATTGACATGCCAATAAAATAAATCAACTAATCAACTAGAATGACAGCATGACAAGATACTTTTTACAAATCATATTTTTTCAGAAATTCTCGAGTCCATCCTAGGCTCTCCAAACCCTAGACCGATGTACTAGCTGGACTTCCTTCTCACTGACCCTGTGTATATTTTTCCCTATTCTCGTCACCAGTTTTGATTGTGGGGGTGTAACTCGTAACATTTCTTGGGCACGTATAGCCTGGCAGAGCCCATTCCTCTACAGTTCTACAACTGGTTTAAATTCAGAGTCTTCCCTCTCCTCGACCGGTTGCCATACTTAAGTCAAAGACCCCAGTCAACTCTACCATTTACTTATAGCTTAAGAGAGAATAGTTGGATTCACAATTTCCCCAAGAGCATTAGCGCTACGTGAACTGCAAACAGCTTCGATCAGGATTTGAACTCTGATAGCCGAGACCACTTCTTGCGGTGATAATTGTTGCGCCACGATATACTATCATGTTATTCATAACTTGATGCTTAGTAAAATTTATTGTCTTTCTGAGAAGAGTTTATAGAGGTTAGTGGGTAAAGGTGACTAATTTCAATGCAAATTGAATGACTCGATCTATTATGTCCGAGCCGACCGTCCGAATAACTCTGACAATACTCTTAACAATTAAATGTTTAATTATGACTTGAACATTTCATTAACCTAAATTATAATCAACTTTAAATGTTTTCATTAACAGAAATTGACTTAATTTTTCAATGAAAATCATGGAAATGCCATTGGGAGAGCATAATCTGTTTTTGTTTAACAATGATGCGTCTTTAAAAGTTATATTAAAAGTGACTTGCCGATTTTACAAGAATGCAACTGGATTTGATCTCATACTGATATTGATAGTGATTATTTTTAACGATATGTCAACGCCTCTATGATTGTTTTATCGCCACAGTTTAGGGAATTACATTCATTATACATTTATATTTTATTTTTTGTATAGTTGTTTCTTTAGAGTTTTTGGCATACAGTTATATGATGGTGGTGTAACGGTTAGCAAGCTAGACTAGCAAACCTACACGAGAGAGTTCGAGTCTCATTAGGCGCCCCATTTATTCGGCCTTGTGCCACATCGAAGCAAAGAGCTTTGTAAATCAATACAAATATACGATATCAAGTATTCCTCTCTAATAATCATGTTTTCAAGAGATTATTTCTATTTAATCATAATCATTTATTTGCACGCAGGTATATGATATCAAACATTCTTATCTTATGCAGATAAGTTGCACTCAATTGTAAGGGTGTACCATTATATAGTTAAGAAATTATTTCTATTAAAAAATAATCATTATATGGTTTTACGCAATCTTAACCAATATTAACAATTTTTAAACAGCTCTATTTGACCCATAAATGGGATCCTAACAGGTAATATCACTCCGGGTTAGAATGGACCAGGGAGTAATGGCAATGAAGAGGTACTCTACACTCTTGAGGGGTCCAGAAGTGGAATCTCACCATCAGATGCAGTTTAGTGGAGGTACCCGTGGTGTAATGGTTATCGTCGCAGGAAATGGACACGGCGACACGAGTTCAAATCCTGGACGAGACTGATTGCATTTCCCATAGCACTAATACCCTTGGGAAAGGTATGAATCCAATTATTCTACCTCCAGCTATGGGTAAATAGTAGGGCAGACTAGGTTCTTCAGCCTTGGTGAGGCAACTAGTCTTGGAGAAGGAACAACACTGAATTCAAACCTGTTAAATTCCGCTTAAAAAATTGACCTTGTGTCATATCCTGCCCGAGCGGAGGGGTTGGTAAATATGATCAGATGCAGTTTAGTGACAAACACAGGACACCCATTTTTATTAAGGAGTCTTAACCTTGAATAAGTGACACAGCAGGATAGGGATTTGTTTTGAATTTAGACATTTCTTTTTGCGAACGATTATACAGCAAATTGATAAAAAGATATCCTCTGAGAAAGCCGACCTACAGCTGGTAATTGAAGTCCGGCAGTCTCATTTACTTACAAGCCAAAAATGTAAACTTATTATTACCTGATGTACTAGGACTGGAGTCTTCATCTTGGTTATTAGTATAAATAACAATAAATAGGACACTAGTTCATAAGTGCATAATAAATGTGTACTATCTCAAAGTTTCAAAACCGTAGAGTTTGGTAATAAATAATGCCGAATCATATCCATCTTGATTGTATAATATTTCATGAGAAATAATAACATCATGGTATCTTTGGTTTAGAAGATAAATAGCTTTTCCTTTTCTCTCTCACTCACTCTCTCTCTCTCTCTCTCTCTCTCTCTCTCTTTCTCTTTCGCCTTCTCCTTCTCTCTCTCTCTATATATACATATATATATATATATATTAGAATGAAATCCAACAGTATGAGTAGCTAAAGACCTGGAGCTTTGAACAATTACTCCCAGGTCCATTCTGACTCGAAGTGGTAGTACCTGCTTGGGTTCCATCTATCAGTCAAATAGAACTGTTTATGAACATTATATTGCATAATCAGTAATAGATAGCAATACTTGAAACCTTTTGATTGTGTGGTAGATAGCAATAGTTTTATTTGATGTGGAGCACTATTAAACAAGTCCTGGCGACAACACCCCACGAGACTCCAACTATACGGACACTTGCCCCCCATCACAAAAACTATACAAGTTCGACGAACCAGACACGCAGGACACTGCTGGAGAAGCAAGGACGAGCTCATAAGCGATGTACTCCTGTGGACCCCCACTCATGGATGTGCAAGAGTGGGACGACCAGCACGAACTTACATACAGCAGCTATGTGAGGACACGGGTTGTAATCCTGAAGACCTGCCGGAGGCGATGAATGATAGGGAGAAATGGCGAGAGACGGTCAGGGATATCCGCGCAGGCGGCGCGACATGATGATGATGATGATGATGTTCAGCTACGGTTGATTTTTTCTAGGTGAGACTTTGAACTTTTTGTACAACCCATATGTGTGTGTGTGTGTGTGTGTGTGTGTGTGTGTGTGTGTGTGTGTGTGTGTGTGTGTGTGTAATTATTTATCTTCAGTAATCCTCTGATTACAACTCTGAAAAATTATTCTAAACATTGTTATAAAATAAACTCAAATCGTTTAGAATATTCAAAGCAAACCGTATATAGGAAAACATTATGAAAATGGAGAGTTCATGTTCAAAGGGGAAGTAAATATGAGTAACGCCGTCATAGAACGATTATCAACAATGAAGTATATATAAAATAAAATTATGTGCGAACTTTCATGAATTAGTTCCTAGTTTATAAGCAAGTTGTACAATAGCTGCGTTCGTAAAACTTTTATTAATCACGAGGAATTGAGGTGATGACTATCATGTGATATCAGAGCGTATCCAATTAATGTAACTGTCATTGTAGTAGTAGTAGTAGAGTAGTAGTAGTAGTAGTAATAGTAGTAATAGATGAAAATTAGCAATAGCAGCAGCTGCAGCGGTAGTGGTAGTAGTAGTAGTAGTTCTCATTTACCTGCATTTATTTAGTAATAACAGAACCGCAAGAAAAGTAAAAGAAAAAAAAAAAAAAGAGTTTCTAAAATAAGTAATCATAGAAATTTAGCGATCTCTTTCTATATTCAGTGCGCTGGGGTGTTCCGGTGGCGTAGTGGCTAACGTGTTGGACAATGACATCGTATTAAGCGAGAGAATACGCCGATTGCATCTCTGCAGAGGGATAAGACCCCCCCCCTGCCTGCACCAATAACGACTTTCCTACATATGGCACTAAACACTGATTGTAAGACTCTAGTTCTGGAGCTTCGGGGTACCCCTTCATTGCCATTACTCCCAGTTCCACTCTGACCCGAAGTGGTAGTACCTGTTAGGGTCCTGTCCATGGATCAAATAAAAATATGTAATCATTTTCTAAACTTAAAAATATTTAAATGCGAGCAAACAAATTATTGATGATAAATTGAATTATTAATAGATCCACTCTGACCTGGAGTGGTAGTTCGTATTAGGGCCATTGGTCAAATAGAACCGTTTGATCACTTGACAGTGTGCTAACAAATGACTGATGCTCAATTGTTAGTGTTATATTGAAATAATTGAAACCATTCAACTGTGTGCTTGCCCAGTCGGCTGGGGCCGTAGAATACACTTGTTGTATAGCCATAATCATAACATTGATTTACGAACTTCAATGAAAGAACGAACGAACACACTTCTTTATAAAAATATATATCTCTCACACTTTATTCTTCAAAGGGTTGATGCTTCTGTGGTATGTGAGAGATAAGTGGAGACAGGGACAGACTGCTATATTGACCCAACTTCTTCTCTTAACCATAGCACGCTGAGTTATCTTCAAGAACCCACTTAGCACTTCCGCATCTTGGCTGGGGTTGCTCAACCGGGGGTCACCGAGAGCCACTGCCCTCAGTCTGCAAGCTGGCCCTCACTCTGGCCTCCCTGTCTCAACTAACTCAACTGCCGCCAGCACCTGCCTATATTCTTTCATACGCCCACTTGCTTCCGCTTCTTCTTCCGCTTATTTACACAGGAGCATCTCTGATTGACGACTCGGTCAAGGGTCAATATATAACACACTGGGTAAGACCACGGGTCAATATATAACACACTGGGTAAGACCACCCCCAATGTGTCCTGGATATGACACTAAACAGTCTGATGGTGAGGTCCCAGTAATGCTGGGACTTTGGGGAATACGGAGCACCCCTTCATTGCCATTGCTCCCAGGTCCACTCTAGCCCAGTGTGGTAGCACCTGATAGGGTCCTATCTATGGGTTAACTAGAACTAACGGCATACTTATGCTAAACTGAATTGTTTGATTAAACTGAATAGCTTGAAATGAAAATATTTTTGACAATTAAACCGTCCTTACATTTAAACTGCGTGCTAAACTGCTAAACTGAATTGTTTGAAATAGAACTGCTTTTGACATTGAAACTGTATTTACACTAAACTGAATTGTTTAACATAGAATAAACAGAATAGTTTGAAATAGAAATGTTTTTGACAATTAAACTGTGTACTCCTGCTAAACTGAATTGTTTTAAATAGAACTGATTATTTACATAGAAATGGATTTGGCATTAAATAACCTACAAAGGTTGATATGCCATAAAACCCAACCAAAAAAAACATAAAAAAACTGAGTGCAAATAAATCTATCTGTATGAGCAATACTTGAGACCAATTAACTGTGTGCAAACAAATGATAAGCATTAAATAAAATTATTAGTGTTCGATAGCAATACTTGAACCATTTAACCGAGTAAACAATAAGCAATACTTAATTGTGTGCAAACAAATTAGCTGTAACTGATTTGAAAATAAAATTACCTGCAAATGATTCACTTACAAATCAAGTATCTATAGTAATTTACTAATTTTTTTTGCTTAGATGTGACACAAGGCCGTATGAAGGGGGCACCCAATAAGACTCGAATTCACTCGAGAAGGTTTGCTAGTCTAGCTTGCTAACCATTACACCACCCGAAGTGCCCAAATCAGGTATATATATGTGTAACTATCAAACTGTGTGCAAACAAAAGATTAATACTAAATTGAATTCTTAGTGTAAGAAGTACTTGAAATCATTTAACTGCGTGCAAACAAATCAGCTCTGGCTTGTTAAATATCTTACCTAAAAACTATTTGTGCATACATCATATATATCTAATTTATATATATATCAAACAGGATTTGGCATTAGATAATCTACAAGGGTTGATATGCCATAAAACTCAACCAAGCAACCAACTCTCTCTCTCTTTCTCTCTCTCTCTCTCTATCCGTCACCGCTCTTGGCAAGTCCTCTGATGTATGTAATTCTTTGCTTCGTTAGAATCCAAGTGGTGCAACCACATATCAGTACTGACATCACTACAGCTTCAAAGTCATGCATTCATTAAAATGTATTCAGGTTATTCACCTTTGCTGATTTGTGAAGCAATGATAAGCAGAATCACGGACACCGTAAGCAAAAATGTGACCAGGTTCTACCGAGGAAGACAGAAGAAGGTCGGAACGTAAAACCGCTGAAATGTTGTGAATCTAATAATAACCAAGATGAGAACACCGGTTTCTGTTTGGTTTATTTGTTTAATGGCATATCAACCTTCGTGGGTTACTTAATGCCCAAGCCATCCTTGTTAAAGAACAGCAGTGATACGATTTAAAACATAGCTGTAGGGCTAATACTGGAATTCGGACTCGCTTACTTTAAGTTCACACTCCAGCACGTTAACCATTATACCATGGAGACAACCTCCATGCCCGATGACACTAGTCTGCGTATAGGAATGTATTGCAAAGAGGTGTGTTTATAAATCGCGATATAAGAACGAGTGTGTATGTGTGTGAGTGTGTCTGTTTATGTTTGTATGGTGTATGTCTGTGCTTATGCATGTGTGTGTATGCTCACATGTAACCTTATTTTAGTGCGTGAAACTATTCTTTTTGTTTCGATATGTGCGTGCGTGTTTATCCTGAGGTTGACTTCATTTACTATATTTAGTGAAATCACGTAATTAGCAATAATAATTATCTCAAATGCCTTAATTAGTTGAGGTCCTACGCACGAGTGCGTGTTTGTACATATGTGAGATGTTGATTGTATTGTTAACATTGGGGGTCAAAGTTATGCTTCTATACGTACATTTGAACGTAGAATTTGTGAGCACACACACACACACACACGCACACACATATATATATATATGTGTGTGTGTGTGTGTGTGTGTGTGTGTGTGTGTGTGTGTGTGTGTGTGTGACAGACAGACAGAGATACCGAGAAATAGAAACCTTAAAAGTGCACTACTGGCAGAAATTTATACTTACTTGAATGTAAGTTCAAATGTACACTAAGAGACATCGAAAAATAAAAATTTAAATTTAAAAAAAGGAAGTTTATACGGATTCATATGCGTATTTATTTATATGGTTGTAAATGTACAGGATAATTAGAAACCAAAAAAAAAAAAAAGAAGAAAATTGTTTAAGGGAAAAAATTTCGCCCGAAAGTGCTAGTGTGCGTGTGTGCCGTCTAAATTATTCTAAGAGTAATTTAAGTTGATATGGCAGAGAAGGCAAAAACATAAATAGACGGATGAAAAAAACAGAGAAATGAGTGGATAGACATGGACAGACTGAGATAGATAGATAGATAGATAGATAGATAGATACATACATACGTACATACATACATACCTACATAAAAAGACAGAGATAGATAGATAGATACACACATACATACATACATACATACATACATACATAAAAAGACAGAGATAGATAGATAGATACATACATACATACATACATACATACATACATACATACATACATACATAAAAAGACTGCAATAGATAGATAGATAGATAGATAGATAGATAGATAGATAAATTAGCACAATGTCAGCCTGTTTATGGGCTATGTATTTCGTTTGTGCATGCTCGCGTGCATGTTTGTGAATATTAGATACATTCATGTGTCTCTATGTATAGGTCTCTCTGTGTCTATCTATAATTATACATATATAGTGTGTACGATTTCTCCGATTTTATACGTACATCTTATCTATAAAGTATTGTATATGCATGCAAGTGAGTAAACAATATGTGTAAAATAATGAAAATACCGTAGAGTTAAACAAATATGAGTCCCCTAAATGCATAACTTACAGCATGTGAGTCCTCTAACAAAGGCACTGTGGTTATAATTATATAATATGGTTGCTAAATGCTAAGGTGGGTATTTTGAAGAAAATTAGTGCTTAACTCATGATTAATTTCTGTTTTGGTAAATACAGCTTTAATTTCGATATGTATTGATAAATATATTCTAACAGTATGTCAAACTGTCTAGGGTTATTTTATGCCCAGAGGTTACAGAATTACGTGCATTTAACGGTCATATTTACATTTTTGTGCAATTGCTTCTTAAGAGTGTTTTTTTTTTGTTTTTTGGAGGAGGTGAAGGGGTTATTCTTTTGTTTTTTTTTAATTGTTTTTATTTGGGGTTTTTTTTTGGGGGGGTATACACAGCCCTATCGAGTACGAATGATTTTTAAACAGATCTATTTGATCCATACATGGGACCCTATTCGGAACTACTAATCAGGGTCAGATTGGATCTGGGAATAATGGTAACGAAAGAACTATCCACACTCACCTGAGCACCAGAACAGTAATCTCACTATCAAGTGCAGTTCAGTATCATACCAGGAAATTATATTTTGGACATAATGCTTCATCCAATGTTCGCTTCTGTCTTAGTAAAAACAGCTTCAGTCTCTATACTAAATTGTCTAAATTTCTGAGACGAAGCTTGATGATTTTTATCATTAACGGTTTTCGGACTATTGTCTTCATCTTTATTATCATTTCCACAACGTTTCGGTCGATATGCCCTCCGGCCTTCTTCAGGTGTTTGTCGAACTCGGGAACCTTCACGGAACTTCGGGCTACGTCCTTTATAACGGTTATAGGCGTAGTTTCCTAAGCTTCTAATGAGACAATCATCTGGAGGTTGCAGGTTCAATCCTGACTGCAGGCGAGTAACAATACAGGAATACTTAACACTTGTACCCGGTTATGGCTAACGGAATCAGAACAGGCGACCCCCGTGGATACAATAAAGGACGTAGTTTGAAGTTCCGTGTAGGTTCTCGAGTTCGACAAACACCTGAAGAAGGCCGGAGGACATATCAACCGAAACGTTGTGGAAATAACAATAAAGATGAAGACAATAGTCCGAAAACCCTTAATGATAAAAAGTCTCTATACCTTTTGAACACAACTGGTTATTTTGAAGAAAATTAACACTTCATTTATTCTTTAATCCTGCCTTGGCAAATTCAAGTTCAGCGATACTTTTTTATACACCTTGTATTTTGTCGGAAATAAACGTTTCATTCAATGTTCATTTCTGTCTTGGTAAACACAGCTTCAGTCTCGATACTTCTTAAATACACCTCGTATTTATAAGAACTGATTTAACTTGCCATCGTTCACCTTCCCTTACAACGCGCCACAACATTATTCTTAAGTCCCAATTCCAATCCTATTTGTTTTTAACTCCATCAATATCCCCTGGGCAAGCTAAAACCTAAATAACAATCAAAACAAACTTCTCTAATTGTTATTGTCCTCCTTTTCACATAATGAAGCGCATTAAAAAAAGAAGAGTTTTAAATCACTAAAGCCGCATAAAGACGAGAAGTAAAGCAAGATTCATTAAAAGTCATCAAGCATAAACATTTTGTTGTTGTTTTTATTTTTATTTACTTGATGAATCCTCTCCTCTTATTCTTTTTCTTCTTCGTTATTTTTCCAGGGGAAAAAAACTACTAATTCTATTAGAACAACTTTAACCCCCATACAATTACTTCGCATGACCTATTTATTCGACTTTTGAGTGAAGATGCCTAAAGATAGATACCGAGTAGGCAAAAGGAATATGAAAAATTGGAAGTAAACAGAAAATTAAAACATGAACATACGATTGTTAAAAATATCAAATACAATTGTAAACCATAATTTAAATATGTAAAATCAAAACCTAGAATTCACAGAAAAGTAAAAAATGAGAAGACGGGTGAATTAACAAACTCACCAATTGAAACAGCAGGTGCACAAGAAACATTTATTTCAATTGGCAATGAAGAAATATCCCACATTCGCCAGATCTCCAGAACTGACAATCAGATGCAGCTTAGTGAACGGAGACCCCCCCCTTTTGGAGGTCTTACCCCTCTCCAGTCAACATAGTCAGCGTACTTTAAGCCCTACCAACAGGGTAATCTAAATTTTGAATTAAGACTGGTACACAGCTGAGCAACTTATATAATAAAGTAATGATGGCTAGACGTCTAGAAGAAGTCTAGAATTTTTTTTTATCTTCTTCAACTTTTCATTGAAGATGCCTAGTGATAAACATCAGAACAATAGTCTGCTGACAGTTAGATAGAATATTCAATTCAAGACGAAATCACCCAAAGACCTCATAACTCAAATTTTTGATGGGGTGAAAATTCTTGCAATAAGCTCGGGTAACAAGTATTTAGATTATCGTTAGATTATTATATACCACGAACTAAGTTTCTTTCTAATATTCTCTTGATTGCAATAATCAGATTTTATTCTTTAAGGTTCCGAATTAATTTTAAATTGATTTGAGGACAAGACTCAAAACATGTTTCAAAGTGTCATCCGCTTGTTTTGTGCAGGGATTCTTCTAAAATCATTCAATGGAATAAACTTAAAAGACTTTTAAAAATAGAATCATTTAAATAAATTATGTGGATGCCAATAGAGACAGGCGCACCCAAACAACTGAAGCATACTGAAATAAACACAAGAATTATATAAAGATATATATAAAGACATTGTATGGTTGTAAATGTCCCTTTTTAAATTTACACCTTCAAGAATTTATGTGGCATGATCGTTTTTCTAATAATAGTTTCAAAAATTTATGTTAGTACATTTCAACTCAGTACCCACTGTAATAAGAATTTTTTTTTTAATAAATGATTACTTAATTTTACGTTTATGTTATCCTAATTACATGAATTATTCTGGTGTGGCAATTTTTCAGGTGAACACCTTGGCATGATCATTTTTCAGCTGGGTTAGATTAGTGTGACAATTATTCACGTGGGTCAGACTGGGGTGACAATTCTTCATGTGAACACTTTGCAGTCATGATTCCTCAGCTGTGTTGACAATTGAGTTGGTCACATTGCCATTAGGATTCTTCAGGTGGGTTAGATTTGAGTCATAGTTCCTCAGGTGATCTTTGACGGGAAATTAAAATGATAGAGTGAAAAAGGTGAAATATCAAAAAAATCGCCTAGTTTAATTTTGATTATTTATCTATCTATCTATCAATCTACCAATTTGCTAGCCTGCCTGTCTGCCTGAATGAATCTATCTATCTATCTATATATCTATCTATTTGCTAGCCTTCCTGTCTGCCTGAATGAATCTATCTATCTATCTATCTATCTATCTATCTATTTGCTAGCCTGCCTGTCTGCCTGAATGAATCTATCTATCTATCTATCTATCTATCTTCATATCTATGAATCTGTCTTAGTCTGTGAAAAGTAACGTCACAGTTACAAGCACAAAAAATCGAGTTTGAATCTTGACACACGATGGAAAAAAATTAAAGACAAAAATTATTGCTTTAATTACAATTTAATCAGACTTTTCTCCTTAAAAACAGTCTCCTTCACTGTTGATATACTGTTCCCAGCATTTTTCCAGCTCTGAAATTCTTTTTTAGGGAAAGCCTAAAAGTATCATAGCAAATCCGCTTCTATCTCTTCTACAGTGAGAAATTGGTAACCTTTCTAAAGGAAGATAAACTTTCGAAAAAGAAAGTCTACAGAGTCTTAATCCAGAGGATATAATGTGTGAGAGATGTGAGATGTATCATACTTTATAAAAAGTTCTCAATATGAACGTTGTTCTTTGACATGGAAGGGTGTCTATTTTTGGAATCGTTTTTGGTGGTTGTTTATCTTGATTTAAAATCATCAGTATCTAAAAATTTGCTTCACATAAGTTCAGGGATGTTTTGAAAACGAGAAACTGAAAACAACTTACTTTTCCTAGTTTTCATGTTGGAATTAAAGTATGGTATCTGTTCTGATATCTTTCAGCCTTGTTTTGCGTCAGAAAAAGCTAGCCTTGTCCTGAGGATCCCAACTCTGCAACAACAGCTCTCCATTGCACTAAAGGGGAAGATCGATGCTTTCTGATGTCTGCGTAACAATGGTCGCATGAACTGGGCCAATTTTTGACCTCGGACATTCTTAGACGCAAGCGACTCTTCATTAATTGACCATGTGTCACATACTAAACACGATGGAAACACTTAACTTGGTGTAATTGTTAGCGAGCTAGGTTTGCAGATCAATGTGAGTTCGATTCTTGCTGTGTGACCCATATTTCTGTACTTGTGGCAAACTAGGCTGACCTTATTAAATGACTAATGCACTCGTGTAACCCGGGTAGTTTTTTTATATATCCAAGGCAAATTGCAATAAAAACGAAACAAAATGAGTTTGATAGGAAAACATGTACTGCATAACAAAAGTTTTGAGTAGACCAGGTTCAAATTGCCTGTTGAACTTGAGAAGTTAATACACATTATGATAGACCTTCTCTTTGCTCGCAGAAACTCCTGGAAGTAGTTCGATGCACCTACCGATCTGACTGCAATATCCTGTGTTCTTAAAGGAAACATGGTTTGGTTCGTTTCCCAGATTACTCAGAGTCCAGAAGTGTTTTTGCCGGTATAGCAAATTTACAAAATGATTAAGATCCTGTGTCTGACTATAACAGCCAGTAACAATGTGGGTTATGCTATTTGCAAAATGTTGAAACTATGAAACCTCACTAATTAGAAAAATTATTTCATGTTTTGCTCAATAATTTGATCTGAATGTATCATTTGTGTTTTATGTCTGGTTGTTATGCAATTTAAAAAATAAATTCGATCTGAAAAACAAACAATGTTGTCTGATTTTATCATTTGTGTCGCTAAAAGCTTCTCCGATGGTGAAAAGCATCGCCAAAATAGCCTTAAGTTCAACAGGCTATTTGAACCTGTTCCACTCAATATTCTTTGGTAAACTTTTGGTATCTTATTTGGTAAGTGTGGCCTATCAAACACACTTTGTTTCATTTCGGTTGTAAATTTGTTCTGAGTCAGCAGCATATTCTTCCAAGATTTCCTGGACTAAAGATAACCTGGTCAAAGACTATCTGAATGCATTATAAAAAAAAATCTCTTTCAACAATAGTAATATGAATAAATAAATAAAAACGCTGGAAACGTTGACAGACACCTAATATAATAGTTACATTTTTCTTTGTGATGTCTGGGTATAAATTAATTTCAAAGATTCTTTCTCACTTCTTTCTTCCTCTTCACTCGTCCTGTTTAATAAAAAGAAATACAAAAGACTGTGTCAACCTCCCACCGAAGAATAATGAGTGAGCTTGTCTCAGTGGGAAAACAGGATGATTATAAATAAAGAGATAAAAGTTTCCTTTCAAAGATCCGGTTAGCCAATGTTTTCCTGACTAATAAAAGAAAAACCACAACTATTTTAAAGTGATATCTACTCTACAATCGTACGAAATAGCCTCGACGGTCCAAGTTCAAATCCTGGACAAGGCTGTTTGCAGTTCACATCGCTCTAATACTCTTAGGAAACGAAAGATTGCAACTATTCCAACACCAACTATAGATAAATAGGGAAAATTGGACTCTTTAAACTTGGTAAGAAAGAGAAGAGTCTAAGAGAAGGAAGACTCCATCTGTTTATCCCCCCAGCTATAAGTAAATTGTAAGTCAGATTGGGTTCTTTAGTCTTTGTTTGGCAACCAATCAAGAAGAAGGAAAACTGAATTCAAACCAGTTTTACTCCACCTAAAGATTGGCCTTGTGGTACATCCTGCTCGTGGCGAAGAGGTTGGGTAAATACATACTCGGACAATATAAAGGCTACCAATCAAAAATTAGTTTCTGCAAATTTAGCTTAAAATAAGGATCTCCAAACCACGATCCCGAGGGTACATCCAGCTTGCCACGAGATTTTTCCAACCCTCAGGAACTTAAAAAGTTGAATTGGATTCATAGCGTGCTCTTCTCGTCATTTTTTGAATAGTTCTTTCTTAATAGTTTTTTCTTCTTTTTTGCACATGGACCTATCAAATACGAATACTTTTTAAAAAGCTCTACTTGATTTAGAGATGGAAACTAAGCAGATACTACAACCCTGGTTCAAAGTGGAAGTGGGATTAATAACAATGCGGGTGCATCTTCAAACAGCACCAGATCTCCAAAACTGGAACCTCACCATCAGATGCAGTTTAGTATCATACTAGTACAGCCTTTTGTTGGGAGTCTTACCCCTCTATAGGGTATCGAGCCAGCGTATTCTGAGCCCTTCTAACAGGGGAGATACATGTAGGGGTGTGCTGTTACAACATACTCACTTCAAATTTTGGAACTTTTTATTTCAAACTTTATTTGCATCTTGTATTATCGGAAATACTCATTAAGAAAGAAAGAAATATGGCCTGAAAAAGAACTCATACAGGAAATCCCATTCAACCTATTTTACTCCAAAAACTATAACTGAATTTCAAAATTTTCCCAGAGTTTTGGCCGAGTTAGTTTTCAAGGAGGAAAACAAATTACCGTTCATTTGATTGGTCAGTCCCAAAAAGTGTTGCTTAAAAAGACGCCAGTGATTAACGCGGGAAAAGAAAGATGTCCGACCAGGAAAATATTAGTGTCACGCCAGTGCTAACCTGCAGTTTGTATAAGATCTAATTTTTCATGAACAATTATTTAGTAGGCTAATGTGTGTAATTAACAAGAAAACACATCAAGGGCATTCTACTTTAAACACTGTCGTCACTAGAAAGAGAAAAAGAGAGAGAGAGAGAGAGAGAGAGAGAGAGAGCGGAAAAAGGGGCATAAAAATTGTATAATTTAAAACTTAGTTAAAATCAGCTATTAGCTTGTCAAAACACAGGGTCAGGGCCTTTGGAAAGGTACGTGCCTCTCTGCCTGTTCGCTCAACCGTGGCTAACCACGTTGCCAGCAAACCTCTGAGAAAGTAAGCACAAAAGCTGTGTACAATAGAACGAATAGTTGGAGGTGTGAAAATGATGACGGACAGGTATGGCCCGGTGGGAAGTTCTTGGTGACAGAAGAGAAGGAGCGAGAGAGTAAAGAACATCTTCGACGTTGGTAGTTTTTAGGGGCCTAATTCCCTTTTATAGACGAAGGGGCAGGCAAAGCGGTAGGAATCAGACCGGAAAGAATTATAATTTGTGATCATTTTGCTCATGTCACAAGACTCAGTTCCCGTCATATTACAAGGGCGATGAACGAGGGTCTTGTTATTATTAGTAGCTGTTGTAGTGTTAATAGACGTGGTGATGTTACTGTTGATATAATGTTTCTAGGCAAATTTTCTGATCAAGCAACGGCGATTTTTCACAAATTTGAGAGCTCTTTCTCTAGTTTCCAGTAATTCACTCGATGGGGCTTAGAATACGCTGACTACATAAAAAAAAATGCATCTGATGGTGCAGCTTCACTTCTGAAAATCTGGAGTACCCCTACATTGCTCACAGGTTCACTCTGAACCAGAATGATAGTACATGTTAGGATCTTATCTGTGCGACAAATAAACCTGTTTAAAAATGAATCGGATTAATAGGAACGTTTGAAAAAAAACTTTTAAGAAACAACACAAAATGTAAATATAAACGTACAATGAATACGATTCCCTAATCTATAGGCTTAATGTGTTGACATGTTAAAATCAATCAATTCTGAGCTAATTCTAAGCATTAAAAGACTAGACAGGCCAGAGATTGAAACCTGTTTAATTTTCTCGTTCCATCAATATAAAAAATGGTTAGATGATAAAGTCATTTTATTTTTCAGGGTTATAATGCATCTTATCCAGGAGCAAAGGGGATAAATGCTTGTATTCAGGAAAGGCATATAAAACAAATAACATAGCCAACAAACATCCGGATCTAAATCCAATTGAGAATTTAAGGCCAATATCTAAAACAATGGTTCATGAGAAGATTCTATCCACCAAAGAAAATCTATTAACTGACATTTGGGAAAGCTGAAACCACTTTGATAAAAAAACAGAAATATTGCTTTTAAATTAGAAAAATCTATACCCGAAAGAATTAAGACTCGTCATAAAAACTTTGGGAGGAGCAACTCAGTATCAATTTTTAATTTTTGTAAATGGACTCCATTATTTTTCATCAACATTGGGTAGTTCCATAATATTTTCCTCTTTTTGGGTTGGGAAAAATTATATCATTAATTTAAATCATTTAATCTTCTTTGTTTAAGGTAAATTTTATGAAGTCAAAATGTTTAACTATTAAATAAAAATGCTTTACGTCTAATCTGTCGTTACTTTAGTTTAGTTGCGGCTAAAAAAACCTAAATAAACATCCTCAAAGTGTTCTAATTCCATATTTTTCCATGGGCGGTAATAGTCGTTGCTACTGATTATGACAACGTTAATCAACCTGATAAGTATGTGTCATATCTTGTCTGAAATTTGGGATCATGGCTGCTCCTACGTCCTTTGAAAGATGCATTTTCATGGCTGTTATTTGGAGGAATACTCGAAGGAAGAAATTAGAGTTGTCGTTCTCCTAGACTGGTTATTTATAACTAAAGCTAGAGAACCTTATCTGCTATGCTTTTTTAATCATAGTTTGGAAGAGAAGCGGATTCATGCCTTTCCATAGGATATCAGAACGAAGTTAATGTAAATAGACACAACCGAAATTTAAACACCGCACACCAATTCTACTCTCCACGCCTATAACCGTAATGCTACCTTGCACTCTCTTGGTAATTTATGAATCAATTAAATATTGCCTATGATGTTATTTATTAATATTTTCTCACTCTGTTACACAGTTTTTTGCTTTTTATAATATCTTCTATCCTTTAGAGGTTATCCATATAAATACTAAACAGGCAAGTATGGCACCACCCCTTGATTGTCTTGACAACCAGGTTCACTCTGACCTGGAATATAAGTACCTTTTATGATCTCATCAACAGATCAAATAGATCTGTTTAAAAATTATTAGTATTAGATTAGAATACTCTATAGCTGTGTGCAAATGATTTGTATCAAGAATAAATAGCACTAGAATGCAATGTTTTCAAGGTCGAATATGTAATAGCGAATTTTAAGGCAGTTTTTTTACGCTGAATCCAAAAATGATACCCATTTTTTCTTTTCAGATCAATTTTTTACGATAAAAGCTCTTACTTGAAACGTATAGAACAGTATTAAACCTAGGCGACACGGACTGTGTTAAACATACTACGAAAATACTAAGCAAATCTACTCCAAGTCTGGCAGACTTCAAATAATGGTCAGTAATTTATTGTCTTTTACAATATTTTCATTTTAAAATTCATTAATGATTTTATTTTTATTGTAAAATCACTGCTTTACATCGTCTGTGCTTTAAATGCAAAGAAAAATACTGTAATTCCAAGTAACAGTTGAACCTGGTCAAGAGACGCTTATATTATTGGACTTTATTAGAAACTGAAAACCAAAGTCAGAGTAAGGTTAGAATGATTTTAGGAATTTCATGTGAATGACGAAATATTTAGAGAAAAAGAAAAAAAAGTGGAAAAGAATAACTGAATGACCTCCCCCCACCACTAGCACTAGAAACACGTATCTGTATAAAAGAAGAAATATTCAGAAGCCTAGGCGACACAGACTGTATTAAACGTACTACGAAAATACTAAACAAATCCACTCCAAGTCTAGCAGAGTTCAAATGATGGTCAGTAATATGTTATTTTTTACTATATTGTCATTTTAAAATGCATGAATGATTTTATTTTCTTATTTGTAAAATCACTGCTGTATATTATCTGTACTTTAAATACAAAGACTTATACTGTAATTCCAAGTTACAGTTGAACCTGGTCAAGAGAAGCTAATACTGCTGAACTTAATTAGAAACGGATGCAAAGGATGCAAAGAACCATAATTAGGGACAGTGATGAAATTTTAAAAAAAAAGTTATTGTGGACTTTAACTGAATTAAAACTTAATATTGGCAGAAGGGGGAAGAAAGAAGCAAAAAAAAAAAAGAATTTTTCGAAAGCCATGGGAAGCAGCACGGTGGACGTAAAGGCGAGCAGATGAACCCTCTGACGATTCAACGCCATGCCTAACCAGGCTCTGGGCGTATGAATCCTACGGTTCAACAGCCTGGTTCAAATAGTTCGATCAGGGAACTACTGCTGCTCATCTATAAGGGCGGCTTCTATAGATGAGAATAAAAACAGCCATCGAAAGATTACCATGACCCACACTCAAACCACCTGTCCAAACCACTTCGTTCTTCGCGCGGGTAAAAAAGGGGCGCGTCCTGCTGAAGTTGGAGCCCTGGCCTCAGTGTTCGAAAAATCAGCTACAGAGCGCAAACTAAAGCAAAAATTACTAAAATGCAAACGCACAATACAAATAGCGACATTCAACGTTAAAACTTCAAATAGAATAGGACAACTATCGGAGCTGACAGCATTGGCGATAGATCGTAACATAGACATAATATGCATACAGGTACACTCATAGCGAGGATATCAAATATCACGATACTGGCAATGGATAGACGATAGCTACTGTATCTGCATAGAAAGGCTCTGTTAATGCCACGATAGAAGGAGTAGGTATCCTTATTGAATCACAGGCCCTAAAATCACTAAATAGCATCGAAAAATACCACCGAGGATGATGGTGGCTACTTTTAATGGCAACCCCAGCGCAACAATCATCTCCTGCTACAGCCCTACCAATGTTAGTGAAGAAACTAACCTCATCGCCTTCTATAATGAGCTATCCTTCCTGTTTGTAGCATCCTGAAACACAACGTTCTCGTCACTGGTGGAGACATGAATGTCCAAATTGATAAAACGTAAACCTCAAATTTAGCTTACACTACTCGTCAAACAGAAATGGGGAACATCTAACAGATTTCACGCTAGAAAATAGATTAACATGCGTCAATAAAAAATTTCAGAAAAGAGAGGGAAAACTATAGACATACAGTACTAAGAAAAATTTAAAAAAAGAAAAGCAGCAGGGCTTAACAGAATACCCCAAAAAGTATGGAAGACCAGGGAATTCGACGACATACTGCTTCGACACTGTAATGCTTTATATAATCAAAACACAATAGACAGATGGATAAAGGGATGCAGCCACCTCTTTCCAAAGAAGTGTGACCTCGGATTAGCCAAGAACTACCGAGGTATAACCCTTATATCCACAGCGGCCGATATATACAATGCTCTACTATGCAACCGCATAGAACCCAAAATTGAGAACATACTTAGGAAGAACCAAAATGACTTTCGGAGAAATCGATCCACAATGTCACAAATTTTGACAATCGTCGAATTCTAGAAAGTGTCCGTGAAAAAACCTTGAGGCTACAATATTATTCGCCGACTTCTCCATGGCATTTGACTCCATACACAGAGTGAAGATGGAGCAAATACTTCTCGCCTACGGACTACCCTAAGAAACCATCGCAGCCATAATGATGCTATATAAGAACACGAAAGTAAAAGTCCGCTCCCTGGATGGAAACACAGACTACTGTGACATTGTAACAGGTGTGCTACACATTAACCCCATACCTGTTTATCATCTTCCTATACTATGTGCTTAGAACATCCATAAAATTAATGAAAGAAAACGCTTTCAAGCTGGCAAAGGAACAAAGCAGAAGATACCCTGCACAAACAATTACAGATGTGGACTATGCCGATGACATAGCGCTTCTGGCAAATACGCCCACCCAAGCATAAAAACCCTGCTTCATAGTCAGGAACGAGCAACTGCTGCTATAGGCCTCCATGTCAACGCAGACAAGACGAAATACATGTGCTTTAATAAAAAAAAAAGGTGACATCTCCACACTAAATGGTAGTTCTCTTAAACTAGTGGACAAGTTCACTTACCAAGGAAGCAGTGTCTCATCAATCGAGAAAGGCTTCTACACTCGGCTAGCAAAGGCATAGACAGCTATCAATGGGCTATCGGTCATATAGAATCAGACCTGACCGATAAAATAAAATGCAGTTTTTTCCAAGCAGCAGTCGTATCGATACTGCTGTATGGATGCACTACATGAACACTAACAAGAGGTATGGAGAAAAAATTGGCCGACAATTACATAAGAATGTTGCGAGCAATATTAAACAAGTCCTGGAGGCAGCACCCCACAAAGCAGCAGCTGTACGGGCATTTACGACCCATCACGAAAATTATCCAAGTTAGACGAACCAGACATGCAAGACACTGCTGGAGAAATGACATACTCCTGTGGACCCCTTCACATAGACGAGTAAAGGCAGGACGACCAGCTAGAAACTACATACAACAGCTCTGTGCCGATACAGGATGTAGCTTTGAAGACCTGCCGGGAGCGATGGACGATAAAGAAGGGTACCGGGAAAGAGTCATGGATATCCGTGCTAGCGGCGTGACAGGATAGTGATGATGATATCTCTATTTTCTTGTTGAATTCAATAAATAATGCTAAATTTAGATCTGATATATTCGCAGAAAGCTCACATTGTGCCATAGTAAACTGAAAAATACATAAAAGAAGCTATTCATGGATGAAAGGTCTTTTCAAGGACGACCCCCTGTCCTCGGTAACCACCACATATCGTTTCAATCTCTATCAGTAGTCAGTGAGAAAGTTTACATTCCACCCGCCTTGTTAGCGCTCTTCCATTATGTGAATGTCTTGGTGAAAGCACTCACCCAGTTCTTCACTCAAATCTCTACAGTTATTTGGAAAATAGTCCAAGTGTGACTGCAGAAAGTGCAGTTTGACTGAAATGCGTGCCCTAAGTTGGCGGAAACTCTTCAATAGCTCTTCAATTTCTTTTTCATATTCCCCAACTCGGTGGTTTCCCAGAAAGTTTGTAACTATTGACTTCAGTGACTGCCGAGTGGACAGTTCTGCTTGGCTCGGTGCTGTGTCAAAAATTGGGTCCTTCATGAGTTCTCTTATTTGAGGGCCGTTAAACATACCAATCTTGATTTTCTCCACGCTTTTCCATGGAAACTTCTCCTGGAGGAAAGCGAACCCGCAGCCTTTCCTGTCCATTGCCCTCAAAAATTTCTCTATTACTCCTAATTTAATATATAAGGATGGAAGAAGCATTTTGTTCGGTTCAACAAGAGGTTGAAATGGAAACGTTATGCAAGCCAGGTTATAACCCTTGTTTTACAGCCATTCTTGTCTGACATAATGTTGATCATCAACCCGGCTGTTCCAGAGACAGAAAACGAGGATACTTTGTGCATCCACCTTGGAGCCCTAGGACCAGTCCAACAATCTTAAGATCTCCCCAGATCAACCATTTGTGCCCCAGGAAGTTAACAGCAGATAGCAAATGATCCATGCTGTTGTGAGTTTCTTTCATTTGTACTGATTGCCCAAAGAGATGGAAAACTATTCCCATTATGTAGAAGAACTGCTTCGAGACTTCTGCTGGATGAGTCAATGAAAAATCTTCATTCCATAGCATTATACTCTAAGCCTATTGATTCGATCAATCCAGCAATGTTGTTGCAATAAACCAATGACAACTTATCCTGAAACGTGGAAAATTGTCTTAATCATCTCTCGGTGTCTCGATACCAGTAGAACGTTGTCCCTGGTGCCAACAGATTTTTTTCTTTGAGAGATGAAACCAGCAACTGAGCAGATTCTTTAGAAAGGTTCAGGTCTCGTGTCAAGTCGTTGAGTTTTGGTATCAAGGGTACTGGCAAGTCGTTCTCTTCTGGCTTGTATGAGTCATTTCTATTTACAACTGTCATGTCACAATGTTTAGAATCATAACTCTATTCTATGTTACCATCTGGCTCAGGAACAGGAAGGTCTGTGCCATCAGGAATTGGTCACATAGCAGAAGGAATATTGGGGTAATGGACATGGTGCTTGTTCTTGCGATTTATTCCTTTTAGAAATAGCAGTCCGTAATGTGATCTTTTCCTTCCCTCCAGACTATTGGAATGGCAAATGGCATTCTCTTCCTTTTACCATTCCAACAATCTCTCAAGTTCTCCACATATGTTTTACAGCGAGTAAGGAGCGAATAGCTTATCCTGATTCCCTTGTTTGACTACAAAGTAACCCCTATATACCTTCTTCACAAAGTCAGTGATTTTTTTTTTGACGGTTTGGAAGAACCACATTACTGCAGATATAACAGAAACTGTCAGGATTATTCTTACATTTGTGATCCATTCTTAGAGGAGGAATACAAATGTCAAGCTGAAAAGAGGAAAAAATAAACCAGTACTCAGCTCGTCATTGACACTTGATACAGTACATTAAATCATTGTAAGCTGAGGGATAAACCCCGCCCCCTCAAGGTATGTAGGTGTTAGTGAGTAGGGTTGTACACTTTAGTTAGGTAAACATACAACATTATATGCTATACTAAACATCAGGCACCCATGACTAGCTGTGACAAGTAGAATCTACAGGCTTTTGAATAGGTGTTATTATTGTGTACAACTTGTTGTGAGGTATTCAAGCACATCTTAAAAACCAGATCGGACCAAACACAATGAATGGTATTTTTTAATTCAGCATAAAAGGACGATCATATATCACTTGATAAACCTTTGACCGCTGGAAAAAATTTTTTTACTCAGGCCAGTGTAATTGAAGATATAATTGTTTACAAATGATTATTTTTAGTTACTTGAAACCATATAACTGCTTGCAAATAAATTATTATTATTATTATTACTACTACTTATTAGAGTTTTTCACATCAGCGAAAGCTGATGGTCTTTCACTGGAGATTGAGTGACAGCAAGTCTCCTCAAGTCACCATGACTCTTCTCAGTATTCTGGCTGTTTTCAATAATGCTGTTGTTTGGATGGTCTCCACTCGGCCGCCAACTTCCAAATCCTCCAGGCCCTTTAATAATCCTTTAGTTACCGTGCCAAAAGCACCAATCACAATTAATATATATAATTCACAACTTTATATTCCATAGTTTTTTCAATTCTCTAGCAAGGTTGAGGTATTATTATTAGTAGTATTAGTATTATTATTAAAGGGTAACAAACTGAAAACAAATAACTGCTTAAAAAATGAGTGACTTCAACGATAAATGACCCAAAATGTATTCAGATGCTATAGCCAACCAATCAACAAAAACCTGAAAGATATTTTGTCGAACACACAGCCACTGGGTTACATCATCATCATCATGTCGTGCTGCTAGCACGGATATCCCTGACCTTCTCTCGCCACTTCTGCCTCTGGCAGGTCTTCAGGGCTACATCTCGTATCCTCACATAGCTACTGTATGTATGTTCGAGCTGGTCGTCCTGCTTTTGCTCGGCCATATGTGGGAGTGCATAGGAGTACATCACTTATGGGCTCGTCCCTGCTTCTCCAGCAGTGTCCTGCATGTCTGGTTCGTTTGACTTGGATAGTTTTTGTGATGGGAGGCAGGTGACTGTATAGTTGGTACTATTTACCAACCCCTCCGCTCGGGCAGGATATGACACAAGGTCAATTTTTTAAGCGGAGTTTAACAGGTTTGAATTCAGAGTTTTCCTTCTCCTAGACTAGTTGCCTCAACAAGGCTGAAGAACCTAGTCCGTCCTACTATTTACCCATAGCTGGAGGGAGAATAAGGGGGTTCATACCTTTCCCAAGGGTATTTGCCCGAAAGTGAACATAATAGCGCGACTGGAGTACGAACTCGCGTACTACGATTCCACAGTTCATCGCTTTAACCATTACACCACGAGGACACTGTATAGTTGGTGCTTTGTGGGGTGTTGCCGCCAGGACTTCTCACTGGGTTACATTGTTCAATTTATCCAGAGGGAGCTGGATTGCAATATCTTAGTAAACGAGTTCGATCTTCAGTCACGTTATTACGTTCATTTTCGAAAAGTATAAATTTCTTTATACCACCCCGCCAGCTATTTGTAAAATAGCACAAGTACTGTTGTTTTACCAAGATGGCTTTGGCATTAAATAACCCACGAAGGTTGAGAGGCCATTAAACAAAGAAACCAAACCAAAAAGAAGATTGATTTCGGAATTAAATGACCCAGCAAAGACAGATATACTGTCAAACCAACTAATCAAAAACCAATATTAGCTTCAGCGGGATATCGTGTTGCATACTGACCAAATAAGAGATGCGCCTGTGTAAATAACTGGTGCATCCGGTCGAAGATATCAGGGCATAACCTTGACTGTGGACGCGTTGAATTGGGTGCAGATGTGACGCCCACAAGAAGCAGGTGGAGGTCAAACAATTATATAAACCGGTGCCACAGACAGGTTGAGAGAGTTGGAAATAAGATGCTGTAGTGAGAACCAGCTCCCAGAGAGGGCTGGGCCCTCAGGACCCCCGATTGAGCTGCCCGGCAGAATGAGAAAGAAGTGCTGCTAAAGACAGAGGAGCTGGGGGTCAATATGTTGCAGTCTGTTCAATCTCCAACTCACCTCTCACACATAACCCTTTCGCAACCCTTTCGAATAAAGTGTGAGAGGTATATTTTTCTAAAGAAGTGTGTTCGTTCGTCATTATTGCTGATTTTGTTTCCGCATGTATATGCGTATAGTTGTATCACGGCTATACAACAATCGTGTGCTTCTTGTCTTTGCTTGTCTTTGCGTGTGTGTTCGTGTGTGTGCGTGAAACCATTTTCTCTTATCAGATCTATCTAAATAGCACAACAACTGTTCTTCTACAAGGTTGACTTTGACATTAAATAACCCGCGAAGATTGATATACCATTAAAGAAACCAAACCAAACTAAACTATTCAATCCATTACAGGCGCCTGCAATAGAACGATAGTAAGCCATGACTAGCAAGTACAAACCTTAATGTGATCTACGATACAACTTGTATATCAAGTGAGTTCGACTCTGAATGTATGTTTCACTATTCTAGACAGATTAGTCCAGGCTAAAACGCTAATAATTAAACGGATTCCTTACACATGCGATCTATGAATTTAATGCCTTAAGCAAAGGTTTTATTATAGCAGCAATGAATAAGTTTCAGCCGAGATTAAGCTAAAAAGGTTAACATGCCGACATTAAGATTCATCATCATCATGTCATGCCACTAGCACGGATTTCCCTGACCCTCTCTCGCCATTCGTCTCTATCGTCTGTCGCCTCCGGCAGGTCTTCAAAGCTACATCCTGGTCACCCAACACTTGTTCGTCCGTGTGAAGGGTCCATAAGAGAGCATCGCTTATGAGTTCGTCCTTACTTCTCCAGCAGAGTCCCGCATGTCTTGTTCGTATGGTAAAATTACTAATGTAATTAAAAGGGATCAAAATAAATTTACTAATTCGCAATTTCTCTTGTTACGGTCTTCGCTGTTGTTAGAAGCAGGAAATTGAAAAGTTAAAATAAACAAGAAATTGTTGTTTATTTTGTCGCGACGTATGTTGTTTGTTTGTTTGTTTGTTTGATTTTTCCTCCTTATATGTTCTGCATGCCTATCCACCTGTTTATATATATATATATATATAATACCAAGGACAACTCATACATAATAAAGTTAGTGAACGCTGTAACATAAACAATAGTAGCAGCACCATCAACAACAATAGTAGCAATGATAGTTGTAATTATAGACTTGAAGAGAGTGACAATAATATTAATTCTAATAAAAAAAAAGCATAAGAAAAAAAAGGTAATCTGATTTAACCCCGTTTTCTGTAAACTTTCTAATATTAATATAGGCAAGTACTTCCTTAAGTTAATAGATAGACATTTCAACAAGGACAGCCTATTGAATAAAATTTTTTATAGGAACAGGTTAAAAATTTGTAACTCTTGCACGAATATCTCTAAAAAGATTTATAATCATGATAAGAATTTAATTTGACAAATCGCAAATAGATAATCAGCGAACAAATAACTGTAATTGTAGAAATAAAGAACATGGTCCCATGGGAGAAATTTATAGTTCCAAGAAAGTGTACCAAGCTACTATTTTCCCTATGAAAAATAGTAATAAGGAGAGGGTTTTATAGGAATCTTAGCCGGAAATTGGAAACAGAGGTTCTACAATAATAGATACTCTTTTTCCAACCCTCTATACAGAAACCAAACAGCTCTATCGAGGTGATTTTGGAGTTCAAGAGATAGAGGCCTAACTCCACATATTAAGTGGAAATTTATTAAGAAATCCTCTACTCCTGGAAGATTCAACAGTAAATGCCCGGAGAAAAAATGAGCATCATAGGATATAAATTTACTAGTCAACTATTAAATAAACGTAATGAACTAAAATTCAAATGCCGCCATAAAAATAGATTTAAGCTCATGTGAAAAAAGGTAATAATAGAAAAATTGATAGTGATAACAATAGTAGAATAAAATTAATTGTATCAGTATCACTATTGATATTACTGTTAACGTAATATTAATAATAATTGCTCAAACAATGATATTGATTAGCAAGTTTTCGGTCGTTGTTATTAACATGATAATTATGTTTATTATTATTGTTACTCCTTCAGATTTTTTCACATGAACTAGAGTCTACGTGACAGCAAGTGTCCTAGCAAGGTCTAGGTACTTATCCTTCTTTTCGCTTTCTTTCAGTTTTATTCTGTGGTCAGCCGGTACAGCAAAATCGACAATTTTGCAATCTCTCTTTTTTTGTTGTTGTTGATTACAATAAGGTCTGGTCTTCTGTCCGAGATTAGGTGATTCGTTTGTATGTCAAAGTCCTATAGAGGTTTGTGTGTGTCATTCTCTAGGACAGTTGTTGGGTTGTGCATATACCATTTGTTCGTATGATCAAATTTAAATTTCTTGCACATCTCCTAGTGGATCACCTTACCCAGCCAGTCGTGTCTAGTCTTATACTCCTTCTGTACTAATTTGCTGCATTCGCTTATTATGTGATTGATGGTTTCGTCTTTATCACCACATAACCTACATTTGCTATTTTATTAAATCTTGTCTAGTCTCGCTTTGATATGATTGGTTCTTATGACGTTGTTTTGTGCTGCTATTAGGAGAGATTCTGTTTCTCTTTTAAAATTTCCTTTCCTTAGCAACGTCCAGGTTTTCTCGTGCGAGATGTTGTTTATTAGACGTTTAAAACGCCCATAAAGTTGTTTTTCTTCCCATTTTTGTTTCCTAGTTATTGTCATTCAATCGGTCACCATGTTGTCAGTATCGTTTTTGATGGCTGTAATCAGTCCTCCTTTGTGCTTTTCTATGTAGTCCTCAAGTTGTTGTATCGATGCGTCAACACTGTCTTCAATGCTGGCAAGTCCTCTTCCCCCCGCCTTTCTTGATACATATAGTCTGTCATCATCGTCTCTGGGATGTAATTCCTTATGCATGGTCATTAGTTTCCTTGTTCTTTGGTCCATTTGCTTAAGTTCTTCTCTAGTCCACTTCACAAGGGATCCCGAATATCTAACGAGGTGTATAGCTCAGGTATTTATTCCTTTGATAATATTTCTGCGACATAGTTTTGTCTCAAGTAGATTTCTAGTTTTTCTGAGATATTCTTTCTTAATTTTGTCTTTCATCTCCACTGGTTTGATGGTGTCAGCCTCCAAAACGCCCAAGTATTTGTAGGTTTCCTTTTCTCCGAGCGTTCTAATTTTTTCTTAATTTGGTTGTTCCATTCCGTCAGTTAGATGTCATTTGCAGATTTTTAATTCTAGCATTGCAGATTTTTCTATACCAAATTCCATTCCTATGTCCTGACTGTAAATTCTGACAGCATGTGTCAGAGTTTCTAGTTCTTTTTTATTTTCTGCAAATATTTTGATGTCATCCATTTACATTAAGTGATTGATCTTTTCTTGCGATCTACTAAGTTTGTATCCGTCTGTAAATTTTCTAAGTAGATGGTTAAGTGGCATCATCACAATTATGAATAGTAACGGTGATGGTGCATCTCCTTGAAATATACCTCTTTGCATCTTTGTTTCAGCTAAGCTTTTCCCTCCTACTGTCAATTCCACTGTCCAGGTTTTCATGATTTTCTCGATACAGTATATGACTTCATGTGATATCATATACATTTTAAGCCAGTTTATTATCCAGCTTTGCGGAACCATATCATATGCTTTTTCGTAATCAATCCAGACCATAGCTAGATTTTTCCGTCTGGTCTTGCTCTCGTTGAGGATGAGCTGATCAATGTAGAGTAACTCTGCTGTGCCTCTGGATCTTTTGCAGCATCCTTTCTGCTCCTCAGGAAACAACCCGCGGCTTGTTACCGAATAGTAAATCTCTTCCCTTACTTGAGCCGTTAATATATCTCACATCATCGGTAGGCAGGTTATGGGTGTGTAGTTGTTTGGAACGGTTCCGTTGCTTGAGTCCTCTTGGATCGATGTGGTCTTTCCTTTGGTCATCCATTCAGGTACTTGTGCTCCTTGTAAGTATCTGTTCATTTCTAGTGCTAGTCTGTCATAAATGGAGGCGAATTTATTTAACCAAAAACTATGTAGTCCATCATGGCCTGGCGTTTTCCAGTTTGATATTTTTTAGTGTCGTCTTGAGTAAATCTACGTATATTTCCATTTTCGAGCCTTCTTCAAGCCCTTGTAATTCTTTAGACATATTGTTTAGTCATTCGGCTTTTCTGTTATGTTCTTTTGGTTGCCATATTTCTTTCCAAAATAGTTCGGCTTCTTTTGCATCCGGTTGTTGGTATGTTTTCGAATTATCTTCTCCCAGTTGTTGGTAGAATTTTCGTTCGTTGTTTTGTAATGTCCTGTTTTGTCTGTATTGTTTTACCCTTTGTCGATATCTCTTTAATCTGCCTTCCTTCGCCAGTACTTTCTGGTTTATTTCCTCAAGTTGTACTGTTATTTTTTTCTCATGTTGCCTTTTCCTTTTTGTACCAACATATTCCAGCATCTTTCTTTTGTTTTATCAGTTTTGCCCGATTTCGTAGATTTTTTATTCATCCCAATTTTCTCACAAATTAATTTCGTCCTTGCGTAGATTAGTTTATTTAATTCGGTTATATTATTCGTTGTAGTACTTGATTTATTTCATTCGTTTCTCTCTTAACAGTTCTCCATTCTATGTTTCTTAATAATGGTAAGGTAGTATTTTCACTGTTAATAATTCTCTTTAAATTTTCTAGATTTACCTTTTGTTTTTGTGATAGTGTTTCTTTAGGGTTGTGCGTTGTTTGATTGTGTGGCGTTTCTATTTTCTGAAGTTAGCAGTTCATTTCTGTTAGCTTGTTTTTGTTAGACAACTCTTGATGTGTCTGGTACTGTATTATTATCTTGTTTATTTGTTTCTGATGTATTTCTAGTATTTCAAGGTCAGAAAACTATCTATTCTTTATTATTGTTCTAACTTGGTTGGCAAGTCTTTGGCTTGTTGTCTGAAAACTAGCACACTCTTGCCAGATCTCTATCATTCTTTTCCTATATCCTCTTTCTGGTGGGTTGCTCCAAAAATAGCAGTGTAGAGCAAGTAAATTGTATTCCCTCGTCCATGTTTTGCGTTAAGGTCACTGGTTGTTGTGATTTCTTAAGTCGTCATTCGTGTACCTGAAAAAAGAGCTGCCAACATTCACTGGATGATGATCGGCTCTCCAATGTTGGCAATCAGGAGAGCACCTGTCGCTAATGACACCTAAGCCTGTTGTCTGGGTTCCACGGTGTGTAATATTGTGATTCGACATTTTTATCATGGGTGGTATATTGTGGCTATACCAGACCTAGGGGTTGTTTATTATCTGCGCACCTGACACAGACGTGATCGAGAACAGTCATGGTGATTGTTCATGAACAGCGGGTCACACAAAAAAAACCTAAGTTTTAACTTAGTTAAAGTCCGTTGTCCTGCTATTTTGTATCTTACATCTCGGACGAACACCCTGAGCTATTTTCAGGTTTTCCTGAATCACTTTTAAGGTTTATATTTACTGTCTTATTTTCAGACTTTATTTCCAAAAAGGCTGCTCATATTTAACTAGACAAGAGGCTTCTGATGACTTTCCGGTTGAATTGAGGGCGGTAACTACTTAGTGCTTTAAGACTAGTAGATGCGTATTTTTCATCTAGTGAGAAAAGTCATGAGCCATAAAGAGATTAGCATGGTAAATTTAAACAAATCTTTCGTGATTGCGAAATAGTTTAGCAGAAAATAATTTGGGGGATTGAAAGACTCTTCATTTAAAACTACAATAGTTCACCAAAAGATTTTACAATAGAAAATCAATATTTTTTAAATTATGTACATTTTACTGACCCGATTTTCTCCGAACTGAAGAATCGTTTAACTGCTCTAGTGTTTCGATTCTTACTATCTAGTGGCCGAACAGATTTTTTAAAATATATTTTCTAAAAATTAGACGTCACGTGATTTTCGAGAATCTTCCATTCTGAAGTTGTTTTTTATTTATTTATTTATTTATTTCTTCTAAAATCTAATGCACTTCCTTCATAGCGCTAATGCCTGAGCTTAGGGCGGTAAATTTAAACAAATCTTTCGTGATTTCGAAATAGTTTAGCTGAAAATAATTTTGTTCTTTGTTGTCGGTCTAAGGATAGTATCTGTTCAATCGAAATCTTTCTTTTCTGCCAAAGTAATAAAAAGGGTAGAAAATAAACAGAAAACAAAAAAGTGGGGAGGGAGAGAAAGGAAAGAATTTTCGCACCTATGGTCCGAGAATCTAAGTCAAAAGTAGCCGTAGTCGGCAGAACTGTACTTTCGTGCAATAATCCAATACTGACGACCCTTGAAGGTAACTAAATTATCGTTCAAATGTTGGTATTGATAAACATGTTTTCTGTCGTTGTTTTTAATATTATTACTATCATTATTTGTTGTAAAAGGAGTAACCAGGTAGAAATAATTCTTGCAAGGCTTAATTTTACAATTACTGTTTCCCATTAGTCAACGGCCTTAAATAACTGAAGCACATATGATGACGCAGAAATACTAGCCAATTCCTCAGGACCTACAATACATTAGAATTTCAAAAGTAGCGTAAATGAGGACTGATACAAAGTTAAAAGTTAGAGAAAGTAAGGGTGGGGAGGACAAAAATTAAAAGGAGAAAAAGAAAGCAGAAAGAAAAAATCTTTTTCTCGTTTGTGTGTGTGTGTGTGTGTGTGTGTGTGTGTGTGTGTGTGTGTGTGTGTGTGTGTGTGTGTGTGTGTGTGTGTGTGTGTGTGTGTGTGACCCGCTTAAGAGTTCTCTTATTTAAGAAAACCAGGTCACCAGTGTCAGGCTCGCAGATTTTAAATAACCCCTGGGTCTGTATAGCCACAATATACCACCCATGATAAAAATGTTGAATCAAAATATAACACAACGTGAGACCCAGGCAACAGGCCTGGATGTCATCATCGGCAGGGGCTCTCCTGATAGCCAACATGAGAGAGCCGAACATTATCCTGCGAATGTTGTCTGTTCTTTTTTTTTTTTTTTTTCAGGTACATGAATGACGATCCAAGTAACTACACAAATCAAAGGCGTAAACACAAAATATGGTCTAGGGAAGACAACCAACTTGGACTGCACTGCTATTTTAGGAGCAAACCTACACAAAGAGGATATAGAAAAAGAATGATAGAGATCTGGAAAAAATGTGCTAGTTTTCAGACAACAAGCCGAAGACATGCCGACCATGTTCGGACAATAATAAAGAAAGGTTCGTTTTCTGACTTTGAAATACTAGAAATACATCAGAAAACAAAAAGTGAACAAGATAGTAATACCATATCAGACACACCAAGTATTGACAGACAAGAACAGTCTAACCGAAATGGACCGCCAACTTCTGAAAATTGAAACACCACACAACCAAAACAACACAGAGCAAATACTAACACAAGAACAAGAAATGAATTTAGAAAATTTAAAGAGAATTATGAATGGAAAAAAAGACTACCTAACAATCACTAAGAAACATAGAATGGAGAACAGTCAACACGGAAAAGGAAAAAATAAATCAAGTACTAACATATATATCAACAAATAATACAGCCTAATTAAATTAACTAATCTATGCCGGAGCGAAATTAGTTTGCAAGAAAATCAGATTCCTCTTAAAAAGCATGAAGGAAAAAATCAAAACCTGGATGGAAAATTCGACTGGAAACGCAGATGAAAAAAGTCTACGAAAACAGGCTTAAATGATAAAATAAAGTAAAAACGCAGGAATATCTACGAACAAAAAGAAAAAAAGAACATGTACGGACAACGCAAGAAAAAATAGCAATACAACTTGAGGAAATAAACCAGAAAGTATTGGCGAAAGAAGGAAGATTAAAAAGATATCGAGAAAGAGTAAAATAATACAGACAAAACAGGACATTCCAAGTCAACTAAAGGAAATTCTACCTACAAATTGGGAAAACTGACACGAAAACATACCAACAACCGGATGCAAAAGAAACCGAACAATTTTGGACTAAAATATTGCAACCAAGAGAACATAATAAAAAAGCCGAATAGATAAACAACAAGACAAAAGAATTAGAAGGGCTCTAAGAAGGTTCGAAAGCATAAATAGACATCGATTTACTCAGAACAACTCTAAAAATATATCAAATTGGAAAATGCCAGGCTATGACAAAATACATGGTTTTTGGTTCAATAAATTCACCTCCATTCACGACAGACTAGCACTAGAAATGAATAGATGCCTACAAGGAGCACATTTACCCAAATGGATGACCAAAGCAAAGACCACACCGATCCAAAAGGACCCAAGCAAAGGAACCGCTCCAAACAACTACACACCCATAACCTGCCTACCGATTATGTGGAAAATACTAAAAGCACAATTAAAGGAAGAGATTTACTATTCGCGGGTTGTTTCCTGAGGAGCAGAAAGGATGCTGCAAAAGATCCAGAGGCACAGCAGAGTTACTCTACATAGATCAGCTCATCCTCAACGAGAGCAAGACCAGACGAAAAAATCTAGCTATGGCCTGGATTGACTATAAAAAAGCATATGATATGGTTCCGCAAAGCTGGATAATAAACTGGCTTAAAATGTACGAAATATCACATGAATTCATTAACTGTATCGAGAAAACCATGAAAACCTGGACAGTGGAATTGACAGTAGGAGGGAAAAGCTTAGCTGAAACAAAGATCCAAAGAGGCATATTTCAAGGAGATGCACTATCACTGTTACTATTCATAATTGTGATGATGCCACTTAACCATCAACTTAGAAAATTTACAGACGGATACAAACTTAGTAGATCGCAGGAAAAGACCAATCACCTAATGTGCATGGACGACATCAAACTGTTTGCAAAAAAAGAAAAGAACTGGAAATTCGAATAAACGCTGTGAGAACATACAGTCAGGACATTTGGCATAGAAAATGTGCCATGCAAGCAATGAAAGGCGGCAAACGACACCTGACGGGAACTACCAAATCAAGACAAAATTAGAACGCTCGGAGAAAAGGAAACCTATATTGGAAGCTGACACCATCTAACAAATAGAAATTAAAGAAAAAAATTAAGAAAGAGAATCCCAGGAGAACCAGAAAGCTACTTGAGACAAAATTAGGTAACAGAAACCTCATCAAAGGAATGAATACTTCGGCTGTCCCTCTTGTTAGATATTCGAGACCATTTTTTAAAGTGAACCAGAGAAGAACTTAAGCAAATGGACCAGAGAACAAGAAAACTAATGACTATTAAATCCCAGAGATAATGTTGGTAGGTTATATGTGTCAAGAAAAGAAAGATGAGGACTTGCCAGCATTGGAGACAGTGTTGACACATCGATACAACGATTCGAAGACTACATAGAAAAGCGTGGCGAAGGAGTGATTACAGCCACCAGAAACAATACTGACAACACGAAGGCCAACAGAACGACAATAACTAGAAAACAAAAATGTGGAAAAAACCAACACTATGGACGTTTTAAACGGCTAATAAGCAACTTCTCACACGAGAAAACACGGACGTGGCTAAGAAAAGGAAACTTTAAGAGAAGAACTGAATTTCTCCTAATAGCAGCACAAAACAAGGCCATAGAAACCGATCATATCAACATTATATCCATAGGTTGAGAGGGTGCTTGGAGACGGATATAAAGGTTCTGTGAAAGAAAATGGTACTTACGGTGCGTTGGGTGTGTTGTGGGGTTATTCGTGAAGGGGTGTGGGGATTTTAGGGATGAAGGTGGAATAGATATGGTGGATTGTGGAGGTAGGGATGGATTATGTGTATGGGTCGGAATGTGTAAGATGTTTGTTCTCATGTCGGCATTTGGATAGTATTTCTGATTTCTTGTCTTGCATCCATTTTCGTCTGTTATACTTATATGTCAAATCAAAAAATTCATTTTCTTCATAATGTAATGATGATGATAATTTGTTCCTTAGTTGAAATCATCACTACATAAAAAGAATTGTTTTATTTACCTAAACCACTGTCTGTCCCGCGACATCTGCTACAAAGTCGCTACAGTTATATCTAGGAGACTACCGCGAGACGCATGTATCATCATACAAACACACATGCTAACGATCGTATATACGACTACACACAATAATACGTAAATATAATCTACACAAACACATACATACACACACAAAAGAATTATGTACATTCATTTGACTATTTTTCGATTTTTTTTTTGATTTCTTTGGAGTCTTTCTTTCTCTTCCTGCTGATTGTCGTATAAGGTAGAATGAAACCAGTGGTCGCAGATAAGCAACCATGCTATTAAATATATATATAAAACTAATATTCATTTATTTATAATTATATATATATATATATATGTATATGATTTTACTCTTATTCCCACTGCATATTTGTCTCTGTCTGTCCTCTTCTTTCTTTCTTTCTTTCTTTCTTCCTTTTCAGTCTTCATCCCACTGCATATTTGTTTCTGTCTGTCTTCTTAATTTATTTATTTTATTTAAGTTTCTTTCTCACTTTATATATACCACTTTCTTTCTTCCTTCCTTTCTCTCTTTAATTTTTGTTTCTTTTCCTCTGTATAACATATCTATTAGCTTATTTATTTATTCATCTATTATTGAGTCATAACTAAATTGTAGACACGCCACCGTTTCAAATTACACATTTACATCCAAACTGCATAGAAACACATGCATATCTAAATATTTAAATATCCGCTTAAAGTTATACGTATACACTAGCAGGCGTATAAGTACACGTTTTAAAAATATGTCCATGGTAGATCTTGAAAAAAAAATTATTTTCCAACGTCTTGGTACTGGAGCCTCTTTTGTGTGAAAACGAGACTTCATTCCTAGATCCACTGTTGCATAACCAGCGTAGAATTTCCCATTCTCTTTATTCACATTCTTTTGATTTTAATTTGATTTGGTTCCATATCTGCCCGTTCGTTCCATCATTTCTTGTTCTTTCTTTAAACGACATTCTTCTTCTTCTTCTTCTTCTTCTTCTTCTTCTTCTTCTTCTTCTTCTTCTTCTTCTGCTCCAGTTACTCCCTTTGTATCTGGAATTTTTTCTCATTTATTTAATTTATAGCATTCTCTTTCGTCCCTTCTTCTTCTTCATTGTTTTTTTAATGTTCTTTATTTCTTCCTAATCCATTTGGTAGACGGGTGTAGCAAGGCAAAAACATATATACCAACCTTTTTATATTTCACACGCCATTTTTTCTATCGTCCAGTTAACGAGTCTTTAAATACGCTGACTGTATCCTTTTTAGTGATGTAAGACCCCCAACCCAAAAAAAGGTTACTCTGGATATGACAGTACATTGCGTCCGGTGGTGAGGCTCCAGTTCTAGATCTCTGGGGGAATGTGGAGTCACCTCTTCATTACCATTACTTCCAGGGCCACTCTGAACCAGAGTACCTGTTAGGGTCCCATCTGTTAGTCAAATAGTTATGTTTTGTGAATTATTTATATCAAATAGTTATACTTGAAACCATGAAGCAGCGTGCGAACAAATTATTATTATTAAATAAAAATAGTGACTTGAAACCTTATAATTGCACATAAACTGTTTGTATTAGAGAGGAATATTTGAAACAATATATCCTGATATCATATAACTGTGTGCAAACTAATGTTTATAAACAAATAATTGCAAAGAACATCAAAAATATAGTTATGATTATTATCAAATATTTACTGGAGGTGCCCGTGGTGTAATGGTTATCGTCGTAGGAAATGGACACGGCAACTAGAGTTCAAATCCTGGACGAGAATGATTGTCTTTCACATAGCACTAATACCCTTGGGAAAGGTATGAATCTAATTATTCTCCCTCCAGCTATGGGTAAATAGTCGGACAGATTGGGTTCTTCAGCCTTGGTGAGGCAACTAGTCTAGGAGAAGGAAAACTCTGAATTCAAACCTGTTAAACTCCGCTTAAAAATTGACCTTGTGTCATATCCTGCCCGATCGGAGGGGTTGGGTAAATAGGATTATCAAAAATTTACAAATGAATCAAATTTCGGGAACCTAAGAAGTTGATATGCTATTAAATATATAAACTATACCGAACTATTTATTGTACATACATACATGTGTGTTGGTGTGTGACTAAAGATTGTATGATAATAGTTGTTTATACTAATAAAACCGTGAAATTTCAACAAGTTCAGCTACTTGAATAAAAAATAGGGAGATAAAGAGATAAAAGCTTAAGTTGAATGAACGCTAGAACCTAGAAATTAAAGAAGAAAATGAAGAGTGAAACAAGAAAAAAAAAACTGCATTGTAAGTTTTGTTGCAGTTATTTGCCTCATCAGGTCTCAAGTTGCTTAAACTGTCTGCTGTTACTAATTGACCAGCCTTCTAAGTACAAACATTCTATACGAAAAGAAATTATTTCTAACATTTCTAAACGTTTGTACTTCCGTGTGAAATTCAAAAATTTATATAACAAGACCTAATTAAGACACAAGGTATAGGGGAGAGCGCAACTTCTTTCCCTCGATTGCCCCACTTACCCTTGATCCGTACATTATAATTCTGAGTGTTAAGCAAGTGAACATCAAGTACCATTTTTGAGTCTTTGGTATAAGTCGACCTTGGATTGAACCCCGGTCTCCCGAACCACTTGAGAACACTATAACGATTATACCAATAGATAGATAAATTATTTGACCTTCCTCCACTTTACAAACCGTTCCACAAGGAAGTGTCAGTTGATTCTCCTCTACTTCATAGATTGTTCCACAAGGAAGTATTTATTGGTTCTCCAAAACAAGTAGGAATCCACACACATTTTGATAATGGATTTTTTTAAATGTTATATCAGTCGTCAGGGTATGCCAAACCACTATACTCTGTTAGCGTGATGGAGAATTGCTATCTAGGAAACAAAGAATGAAAGGAGCATTTTGTCTAAAATCTTTACCATAAGAAAACTCAGCACCAAATTAAACCACCCAAAAAGACACATGGTCCAGTCGGCTGGGGCTGTAGAATACACTGACTGCATTACTGCAGAGGGGTGAGACCTCCCCACAACGATTGTCCTAGATATGACACTAAATAATCTAAATAATGCCCCTTTATTGCTATCGTTCCCTGGTCCACTCTGGCCCGGAGTGGTAGCACCTGATCGGGTTCTATTTATGGGTCAAATAAAACAAAACTGTGTTCTTATACTAAACTGGGTTGCTTGAAATAGAACTGTTTTGACATTTAAACTGCTTATTTATACTAAACTGAATTCTTTGAAATGAAACTGTTTTTGACATTGAAACTGTACTCACGTTAAACTGAATTGTTTGAATTAGAACTGTTTGACTAAACTGAATAGTTTGAAATAGAAATGTTTTTGACAATTAAACTGCGTATTTATGCTAAACTGAATTGTTTTAAATAAAACTCTTTATTTGTATAAAAATGGAATTGGCATTAAATAACCTACAAAGGTTGATATGCCATAAAATACAAACAAAAAAAATGACACAAAACTGTAACCCACAAGCACTTAACCTCTCATTAATTCTCACACCAAAAAGAATACTTGGTCTGATGATCGTACAGGCGAGAAACTAAGAGTGACCAAGCGTCGTTGTCTTTGTACCTTCGCTACCCTAGCATTGATGTATATGCTCTATTAGCGATATTAAACACGCTTTATCTAAAAAAAAAGAAAGAAAGAAACATTATTAACACGTGTGTGTGTGTGTGTGTGTGTGTGTGTGTGTGTGTGTGTGTGTGTGTGTGTGTGTGTGTGTGAGTGAAATAGGAAATAAATTCGACTGTATGTAAAAATACAAATATGAAAAAACACAAGGTATTCAGAGGATGATTTTATTTTGAGCTAAATTGTTAGCCAAAGTTAAACGTTTTGGTTTCTACATTAAACCATCGTCATTTTTATTTTCATGAAACGAAAAAATGAGAAAGTTTTAAACATTCTATTTCCGTTAAAAGCGTTCTCTTTCAAAACTGTCTGATGTAATTAGCATTTGAAATTTACTCTAAAAACGATATGTATTTCCTTAATATATATAATATATTTACATTTAACTATTCTACCTCTGTATTTTTCTGTAGTTTTCCTTCTTCAAGGCTGGTTGCCTAACCGAGGATGAAGAATTCAGTTTTCCCCACTAATCACCTATATCCTACTGTAGAAGAGTTGGATTTATGCCTTTCTTAAGAGTTTTAGCACTATGTGGAATACAAACAATCTCATTCAGGACTTGAACTCGGGTCGCCAGGTCTATTTCCTACGACGATAACTCTTACACCACAAGTGACTCTCTGAGTATCCTTACAAAATAAACACTCTATTAAGGCATATACGTGTAAGCACGCTCACAAATGCATCTATATTCGTTGACGGGAAGCCATTTTAACACTGAACAAGTTAGAGAGCAGATGCGCAGGTCAGGTTCGTCTCTCAGCGCAAAGACGGCTTCCCGCCAACAAAATATCAAACCAAGATAGGATTACATTTATGCAATCTGATTGAATTTCCAAAGGACATCGAAGAATCCGAACCGGGATCTGCTCTAATTCATTAATTAGAATAGCGCGAGGATTTTATTCTCCCTAACAGCTTGGCATCAGGTTATGAATAGCTGAGACCAGCGTTCAGTCTTACAACAAAAGAAGAGATCGCTTTAAAACATCAGGGATGTAATCCGCTTTTTCTGTCGGGTTCAACGACCGGCCTCCGGAACAGCTGGGTGTAAGGAAGGTAATTGACTGCTGAGTAAGAGGTCTAAGTTCTCATCATGAATGCAGGGTTGGTAATACTAGTTAACATACGAGAAGTGCTCAAAAAATATCGAGACTAACTTTTTTTTAATTCTAAAATCCAATCGTTAAAATCTAAATGATCATCGCAAATACGAATGAAACACCTACTCTTAAGTGGTCAGTCTTACTGCATTGATGAAGCCTGCGACTTTCAGATATTTATGTAAATCTCTGCATTTCTTTGTATCAATAAAAGAATAACAGATACTCATTCTTACCCGGAATAAAAAGACATATTCCGTAACCTGGCCTGGTCATGGACCGGTTGCTATATCATGGCCAAAGAAATTAGTCTGACCTACAATTTACCCACAGCTTGAAAGAGAATTCTTGGATTCATACCTTTCCCAAGGGTATAAGCGATATGCAGAATGCAAACAGCCTCGTTTCGGTTTTTGAACTCGGACAGTCGAGTCCTCTTCCTAAAACGATAACAATTACACCATTTGGGCATCCCACTGGAATACCTACCCGGAATCCCCGATCATTATAAAGCGAAGAATCTATTTGTGTGTGTGTGTGTGTGTGTGTGTGTGTGTGTGTGTGTGTGTGTGTGTGTGTGTGTGTGTGTGTGCGTGTGTGTGTAAAGATATAAAAAAATGGAGAAAAGGAAACATACCCGTGAGTATAAATAGATGAAAAAATATAGCCTTGAACAGAGAATTTAGTAAGCTTTGTTAAGTCCGGCAACTCAAGCTTATGATACCTGCTGTTACTAAGTGAACAAACAACTAAATGCTGAGCCGGCTGATCACTGCTTAAACTTTGGTGATCAAGCGAGAATTGATGTGTGTGACTTGACCACGAGCCTCATTAAGCTGAGTTTATTTTGATACAAAGCAAGAAGCGGGGCAATACCAGTGAAAAATCGAACTCACTGACAATCTTCTAATAGCCTAGATTGCTAAAAATTAAACAACTCGAGGTGCCTAAATATTATCTTGAAGATAGACAGATAGATAGATAGATTACACTGAGGTCATCTTCTAAGCCTCGCTAGGTTTTCATTGGCCCAGATGTACAGGACACGCAGGGAGAATCTAACCAAAAATGATTTACTATTCTATTTCATGAAATGTTACCCGACTCGAAGTGCCTAAATATAGCCTTGAAGATAGATAGATAGATAGATAGATAGATAGATAGATAGATAGATAGAACTAAGTTCATCGAATGAGCTTAGGTTAGTTTTCACAAGCCCTGATGTGTAAATGAATGAATAATTTCAAAAGATTCAAAAGTGATATTTTCTTACTTGGAATAAATCAGTGATAATTATAAACAATCTAGAAGCATAATTTTTGATACCATAAAAATGAGGATTGTTTTATAAGACAGAGTGGAAAATGTCCAAGAAAAACTGGAGCGATTGCTGGTACAGGAATTAGAGTCTTAAACAAAGAACATCATCATAAAGTTTTTTAAAGAATGCTATTTTAATTAAAACATCAATATTACATTAATTCTTAAGTATATTTAGACTTACGAAAAGAAAAAGAAAAGAACAAAATAACATGTTGTAGAACCACCAGTGTGAAAGTAAATGTTGTCTCGATAAACTCAGACTTAGCACAAAGAGAGGGGCACCTATTTAGAATCGAACGGATCGATCAGTAGTAAAAGTCCGTGAGCCTAATTTTCTAACCATTGCCATGATAAGCAACCAACTATGAGATAGATAGATAGATAGATAGATAGATAGATAGATAGATAGAACACTTTTCGGAACCTGCCTTTCTGCAGGAGACAGTTGTGCCACCTGCTCTCGGTCTTCTCGAGCTATTTATTGCAACTGATCACTTTTAATCCCCTTGGAGTGCTGGGTGCAATCCCTAAGGCTTAACCCCGTGACAAAATCTATCTTTCAAGAATAAAGAAAAGCAAGGAAGTGATCATGACAGATTAATGAGACGTTTGTGACTGTTGCGACGATTAGCATTCCAGTTGCTTTTCTTTTTCTATGGCTTTTTTCTGTTTACAAACACATCGGGCATTGCCTTTTAGATAAATATACGCAAATATGTTTATCTAATTATTTCAACTCTTTTTTTTTTTTTTGCTTTTATTTCATTTTATTAAATATTTTTTGGTTTTTAGAGTAGAATTCATATCTGGATACTCATGCCAATTTCGGTCATTGAGAGAATTTTATTAAAAAAGAATTGAATTAACAAAAGTGGTAGAAAGAGAGAAAATGTGATACTTCTTTTTAAAAAATGTACCAGAAAGATAGAAGAAAACCTGCAATGAAATATTTCGCATTAAAAAATGACATGATTTTCGCAAATAATTAAATGGTGCAGAGAAACCTTCTTACAATGAAAAGTACAGAAAAATATCTTGTACTGAAAAAATATTACAATTTTTGCAAACAAATCCCTGAATTATAAAAATTTTATAGTAATAGAAAACTTCTCAGGGCTTTAAAAAATTCATATTACTGAAATGTTCCGGGAAATATAGTTACTTTGAAAAAAATGAATAATCACTCATTTCACAAACAAATTCAGGAAACATAGAAAAACGTTATAAGAATTGAATATTTCTAGAGAAGTCTTCGGTGTTCAAAAAATATCACTTGTTTGTAAATAAGATCGAACACCGAAGAAATCAACCAAAAATGTCACAATTTTTACAAAGCTGTTAACCTTTAAAAAACGCTGAATATTATAAAATGTGCCAGGAAATATACTTCATTAAAAAATGTCACACTTTTTACAAAGCTGCTTACGCAAATATATATATATATATATATATATATATATATATATATATATATATATATATATATATATATATATATATATATATATACACCTTGTTAAAAATGCTACACTTTTTCACGCAAATTCAGAAACTAAATTCATTGTTCAAAAATGTCACATGTTTGTATATAAGAGCATCAGTGAAAATCCTTCAGCTAAAAATGTCACACTTCTTACAAAGTCGCTGATCTTTGAAAAAATGAAATATTATAAGAATGTTTGTTAGTTGAAAAAATGTCACACTTTTTGCCAACTAAGCATTAAACTAGAGAAAATACAACTCTAATTTTTGAGTTAAAATTTTTCTGTGTTTTAAAAAATGCCACTCTTTTTACAAACAAAACAGTGGACCAGATAACATTTAATAATAATCGAAAACGTTCCCGAAAGTTTCGTCTATGTAGGGTTAGGAATCTTCCGTTTTCTAAAATATCAAACGATTTTTTTTTAATCAGCAAGACTAGTTGAAACCTAGCGGCAACAGAAATCGTTCTAAGAAATCTCTTGTTTTCAAAAATTGCCACATTATTAGTAAACAATTGGGTGATTCAGAAAAAAAACCCTTGCTTAAAAAATAAGATGTTTTCAAATTTTTTTCTGAGTTGGGAGAAAGTTTTTTAAAGGAAATTTGAATTTCGCAGTGGGCCACGGTAACTTAGTCAGAAATTCTTAGTTTAAAAAAACTTACGTTTTGCAAAGCAGTGGACCAAAGAAAACCAAACGAAAATAGAAAACCGTCTGAAAATCAAATCACGTCATATTTATGTGCACAAAAGGATCAAAGTAAACTTAACGATAGAAGAAATTTTCGGAATTTTCCTCGGTTCAAAACATATTGTACTTCCTGCAAACGAGACAAAAAATCAGAAAAGTTGACAAATAAAAATCATTCAGAAAATCTCCGGTGTTCTAAAAATATCACAAACAACAAAATAAAATTCATCAAATAACTAAAGATGATACAAAATATTCTCAATGATTGATTCATCGATTTTAATGGCATGTCAACTCGTCTAGGGATATTTCATGCCTAGAGGCTAGAAAATCACGTTCATTGTATGTTTATATTCATAATTTTTGTGTAGTTGTTTCTTAAGAGGTTTATTTTTGGCACACAATCTTATCGATTACGAATGATCTTTAAATAGTTATGTTTAGCCCATAGATGGGATCCTAATTGGTACAATTACTCCGGTGAGTGAACTTGAGAGTAAAGGCCAATTAAGGAGTACACCATACTCCCTCAGATCTCCAGAACTCAAACCTCACCATCATGTTCAGTTAAGTGACATACCCATGATTACAATCAACATATTCTAAGACATACCGGCAGGACTTAAAATACTCTGAGAAACATCCTGAGTCATCAAAAAGCAGAGAGACTGAATTTTTATCTTTTTTTTTATTTTGAAACTTCAAAATTCAAATTCAAATGAATACTTTATTTTCCAAAAGATGAAAAAAGTTGCAAAAAAGTAAGATTTAACAAGTTTTAGGTGGGCACAAGGCAAATGAATACTGTGCCCTCCTGATCACCTAACATAATAAACTGTTGATGTCTTATGGTTTAGGCTGCCGTCTAGACGCCTATGCTTCGTCTAGATGACGCGATGTTATTTCCTGATACTTCTTGATTAGTAGTCTCAATACTTTTTATCAACAGTCTCAATACTTTTTTGATTTGCAGTCTCAATACATTTTATCAATAGTCTCAATATTTTTTGATCAGCAGTCTCAATACTTTTTATTAATAGTTTCCGTAGTCTTGATCCCTTTTTAAATCAATAGTCTCAACACTTTTTGATCAATAGTCTCGATACTTTTTGATCAACTCGTTTTGGTGACAGTAAATTATCGAAGACATAGGACGTTTACACTCCCTTTTGTTTAAAAAATGAACATAAATTCTTACTCATAGATAAAGTGAATGTTGTTTAAAACAAAAGTCAGGTTAGTTTATGTTGATATGATCAGTGTACCGCACTTAACGCTACCTCTTCAGTATTTTCTCCCATGCAATATCGAGACCTCCGACTAGTAGTGAGCGTGTGTGTGTGTGTGTGTGTGTGTGTGTGTGTGTGTGTGTGTGTGTGTGTGTGTGTGTGTATCTGAACTTTTACTCACAAAGCCAATTTTAGCATAAGAACTCACTCACGATTTATGTGCATGCGTATATGTAGCCCTGTGTGTTTGTATATAACTAAACGTATATGAATGTAAAATGTCAAGATTTACGTGTATTAAAAATCTTCTTTTCTTTTATATAAGTCAGTTCATGATTTTGATCAATATCACATTTGCTACCATGTGACCTCCTTGTCACATGAATTAGTCAGTGATAAGTTAAACAGTTGACATCAATAAGATTCAATTATTTATCGCTGAGAATTGAAAATTTAATCCCCTCTTCAATGTATTTCGCGTCAAAATATACACACTCACACACACACACACACACACACACACAGATAGATAGATAGATAGATAGATAGATAGATAGATAGATAGATAATGTTTTCAATATAAGAAAACAAAAGGAGGATATAAACCGTCAGTTTAGATAAATTTTACGAATGAATATTTAGGTTTTGTAAGTAGTGACTGTAACTATTGCTGCCTCCCTCCTAGGGTTTAGGAGTGGTAATTACAAAGAAGGGAAAAAAACACCGTGTACACAAGCATATAACAATCGATTTTCCAACCGTGAAACTGATAGTAATGCTAAAAGGCTAACGACTACTCTTCGATTTTGAATATCTCTAAAAGGGCATAAGATTTTGAATAGCAATTCTATCGAGTAGATAGATAGATAGATAGATAGATAGATAGATGGGGAATGACAGAAAAACGCACCGATAGACAGACAAATGCGACAGAATCAGGGAAAGTCAAAAGCAGACAGAGACAGAAACGGGAAGAGGGAGAAAGCCCGTGTGTCTATTATAATAGACGACCCGTGAAATAAAGAAGATGTTTTCAAATGCAAGTTGACATTCAGTTGACGGTAGGTAAACATGGTTAATCATGTGAGTCGGGCAGAGAGTCGTTTCGGATAAGATTTCGACCATGACATATTGAAAAAATTTCTGCAGGCACACAACAGCCGTAACTTAGACGATATCACTCACTCACACACACACACACACACACACACACACACACATATATATATATATATATACATATTAATTTGAATAATCCCTTTCCTTGATATACTTACAGACTCCAATAAATATAACAAATTCACTACATCTCCATATAAAAAGCCTACCAAAGACAATTCCACCCAACTTAACTATCACAGTGAATGTCCCCAAAAACATAAAATAGCAGTTATAAAAAAAATTCAGAGAGCATTTTACATCTCCTCATCTAAGACAATATTTTACAAAGAACTTACCAACATAAAACAAACCCTTGTTAATAACAATTTTCCTAATAAACTAGTTGATCAACAAATAAAACTATATCTTCAAAACATTCACAAAAATGATAACACTACCAACAATAACAACACTAACAGAATCAATCTATATTACAGAAATCAAATGCACTGTAACTACAAATTAGACTAACAAGCAATAATCAACATTATAAAAAGACGCATTAAACCTATCGAAAAACAAAAACAAATAAAATTTATCATCCACTACGCTAAATCTAAAACATCAAACCATATCGTTAAGAATAACACCAACTCCGCAAAATACACCTAAACCAAAGCAATGTAGATGTACATATTTTTATTTTTTAAGTAGAGGAATTATATTGTGAATTGAATTACCATGACCAGAAAATCCAGCGAACACTTGCGTGCGACATACGGAAACACTGGACAGCCGTTTTGACCTTATTAGGTCTCATCAGCAGTATATACCGACATTTCCCCCAGTGGAGATCGCGCAAACGACAGAATGCAGAGCCGAAACTCTACCACTGACCCATCGGTTCACATCGCATACAAGTGATGCCAAATTAACTAGTCATGGTAATTGCGCGGCCAATTAACCTGAATTTGTCTTGCAAGTTACATCCGTACTCTTTACAGAGGACACGGTCACCTCCAGAGCTAGGTCTTCCCAGGAGGATTGGAAATACGCATCCGTGTAATTATTATACCCCCCAAGGGCAAGGATATATATATTGACTGCGCACTTACCATGACTAGTTAATTTGGCATCACTTGTGTGTGATATGAATTGATGGGTCAGTGGTAGAGTTTCGGCTCTGCATTCTGCGTGCGGTCGCTGATTCGATCTCCAGTGGGAGAGATCACAGTATACACTGTTGATGAGACCTAATAAGGTCGAAACAGCTGTCCAGTGTTTCCGTATGTCACGTGCAAGTGTTCGCCGAATTTTCTGATCATGGTAAATCAATTAACAAACCAAAATAGTTTATAAATCTATATGTATGCATTTCGAGAGTGCCTCCCGAAAAATAAAAATGATTCATACATTGGCCATACAACCACAACATTATCTCGTCGTCTCACTTATCACCTTTATAGAAATAGCACCATAAAGCAACATTTAATTATAAAACACAACAATAGCACAATGTAAGGAAGATTCTCACAGATAATACAATAATTATATATAAAAACAATAATAAAAAAAGGATTACAAATCCTTAAAGCAATATGCATAAAAAATAAAAAAGACGAACATAAATAGAATAGCATTTAACACAGGCACCAACATATTAAATATTTTCAATTTTTTCCAACCGAATGTTTTAAAACTAAATGCTGAAAATCTTCTCATCGACAACTTCAAAGCAAAACGCTACAAATTATTAAAACAGTAAAAACTCAAAAGTCAACTCAACACCCCCCGCCCTCATGACCACCAAAAGTATGGTCGAAAGCGCTTGGGAATAAGATATGGGTCAATTCCTTTACCATCTACATCCTGACACTAGAAAAATAACAAGAAATCTTGAAAAATAAAATTTGAAATAATAAACAGTGTTCCATGGTCTTTAACAAAACTTGCTTGAATATACAGCTATGTATCTCTCAGGTGGATTAATGGTTAGCAAGCTAGATCAGCAAACCTTTACGAGTGAGTTCGAAACTCACTGAGTGCCCCATTCATACGGCCTTATATCACATCTTAACAAAAAAGCTTAGTAAATTACTAGATAAAGAGGAGCAGAAGTAGTAAAAAAATTCTCGTTGTTTTCAACTAGTTTCGACCGTTGGTCATCGTCAGGGGAAAAAGTTTTTTGAGAAAAAATTTTTTTCAAGTTTTAAAACAAGTTGATATGCTCTAAAAGAAGCAACGAAAATATATTGGTGACGTAGCATATCCATTTATTGAATAAAAACCATCTTCTAGTTCAAATATTTCAATTTATCTTTAATATATATATATACCTGGTTAATGAATTTTTCGTCGGGTTTTGGAAGAGCGCATTTCAAATTAGTAGTGGCTGACCGACTGGTTTATTTGTTTATATAGATGTTTGTAACTACCAAATTTTATTTCAAGACGAAGTTATTAAATTTCGTATTAAATCCAAATGGCACATGTTTTTGAAACGTTTTATTTATTTGCCTTCTTGTTTTGTTCAATTATTGATTTTATGTTTATATTTTTTTCAATTCTTTTTCTGATGGTGAATTATGCGTCTCCGTTAAAATCGTGACCGTTTGAGTGGAAGTGTTGTTTTACAGATATCAATTTGCTGTAATCCAAAGATTTGACTGTGTAGTTATTCAATCTAAAATAAAATGGTCATTTCGACTATCGAATACATTGCTTTTGGCAGGTTGTGCAGTCCAGTATATAAATAACATTTTTACTTCTGCGACTTGATTCATGGGAAATTTTTTAAGTCTTTTTAGTTGTGAAACTAGTGAATAAGTTAGTTGAATTGAAGTGTTTGCAATATAGGTTGTTCTTGATATTACATTGTTGACAAAATTAAGTGGATTTTATTGTGAGCTTCTTATGGATTACTTTATCATTCAACATGTTGCAGCTTCCTATCATTCCTCTGAGGTTATTTGGTTAACGATTGGTCTGTATGCCCGATCCTTGAAAAATATCTTTTAAGTTGAGGGTCGTTTCAAAATGTCCCAAAGGTTCTTGATTATTTGAGGTAGTGGTGAGAGAGTGTTGTTAAATGTTGTTGCGAGGGGGTACGATTCAGCTTTCTTTTTACTTCTAGTTTTAGGGTATCCTACTTAAGGGTAAAAATGATTTGGGTTATCTGGTTTTCAATTGGTTGGTTGGTTGGTTGGTTGATTGGTTGGTTGATTGGGTTTTATGGCATATCAACCCTTGTTGGTTATTTAACGCCAAATCCATTTTTATGTGAATAATCAGTTCTATTTCAAAGAATTCCGTTTATTCAAGCAGTTCTAATTCAGCTAATTCAGGTAAGTATAAGTACAGATTTTGTTTACACACAGTTAAATGCCAAAATAGTTCTATGCTAAACAATTCAATTTAGTGTAAATACAGTTCCAATGTCAAAAAACAGTTCTATTTCAAATAATTCAATTTAGCATAAGCACGCAGTTTAAATGTAAGTACGGTTTAATTGTCAAAAACATTTCTATTTCAAGCTATTCAGTTTAGTAAAACAATTCAGTTTAGCATAAGTATGCTGTTAGTTCTATTTAACCCATAGATAGGACCCTTATCAGGTGCTACCACTCCGGGCCAGAGTGGACCAGGGAGTGGTGGTAATAAAAGGGTACTCCGCATTCCCCAAAGCTCCAGCATTGCTGGAACCTCACCATCAGCTTGTTTAGTGTCATATCCAGGACACTCTATGGGGGGGTCTTACCCCTCTATAGAGAAGCAGTCGGTGTATTCTTCAGCCCCAGCCGACTGGGTAAGGTTTTCAATTAAAGTCTGCGAATATCCCCATGCTAAGAACTACAGTTGCAGTTCATCCCTGTCTTTTCAGTTCGTTGTTTGTACAAAGTCTTCTTCATCTAATTACTTGGAATTAGGGATGGCACCTACCTAGGAAGCAGTGTCTCATCAACCGAAAAAGACATTGACACGCGGCTAACGAAGGCATGGACAGCTATCGATAAGCTATCGGTCATATGGAAATCAGACCTGACCGATAAAATGAAAAGCAGTTTTTTCCAGGCAGTGGTCGTTTCGATACTACTGTATGGATGCACCACTTGGGCGCAAACAAAACGGCTGGAGAAGAAGCTAGACGGCAACTACACAAGAATGTTGCGAGCAATATTAAATAAGTCCGGGCGGCAACACCTCACAAAGCACCAACTATACGGCCACCTGCTTCCCATCACGAAAACTATCCAAGTTAGACGAACCAGACACGCAGGACACTGCTGGAGGAGCAGGGACGAGCTCATAAGTATGGACCCCCACATATGGCCGAGCTAAAGCAGGACGACCTGCTAGAACATACATACAGCAGCTATGTGAGGATACGGGATGTAGCCCAGAAGACCAGCCAGAGGCGATGAACGATAGGGAGAAGTAGCGAGAGAAGGTCAAGGAAATCCGTGCTAGCGGCACGACATAATGATGATGATGATGAGGGATGGCTATCTTTGAGATTTTTGGGTTGAGAAGATCTGTAATACAGATAGTTGTGTTTATTGGTGGGTTTTGTGTGCTGTGTAGTTTGTAGTTGTCTGTTCTCATCAATATATACTAGAGTACCTAAAAATGCGATTGTGTTGATTTTTTGTGGTAAAATTTGATAGAGTCGTTTAATGTTAATATGTCTTTCATTAGTGTTGTCATTACTCCTGGGAGGGTTTTTTGTTATACTCTTACTGAGGTATTCCCCCAAAACTGAAAGCCCTTCGTTATGTTTAATACAAGTGTATAGAGATCTGAAGACATCCATTATGACCAGAATACTTGATAACATATGACCTCTCAAAACATGTAAAATAAATGTACAATGTACGCAATTTCCACATCTCTAGGCATAAAATAACCCTAGTTGGATTGACAAGTCATTAAAATCAATCAGTCGCAGTCGCAGTCAAAAAATTCGTTTGGTTTATTGATTAAAAGTCAGACAAATTTTTGGCATTATCGATCACTTCCAATAACTTCTTTTAAGAACTGAACAAACCATTTTTGCGTTCGAATCTTTATTTTTGCTATAATAAAACAGTTTAACGTGGGGAAATTGTTACGTATTGTCTTCCATCTCCAATCGAAGAACCAATTAACATTTTTAACGGATGCACATTGCTTTGACAACTGTTACGATTCAATCAAAAGCGATCTTATTCAATAAAGTTAAATGTAAACCTTCCTAATGCCACCTACGAAAGGTGCTTCTGGTGGTGTAATAGTTAGCAGGCTAGCCTAGCAAACCACGAGTAAGTTCGAATCTTATTGGGTGGCCTATTCATGCGCCCTTATACCACATCTAAGCAAAAAGCTTAATAAATTACTAATGCCACCTAACAATAAAAAAGAAGGAACTTTTAAACCAACCCAATAATACTCTTCCGAAAAAATTAGAGAAGCGGTACTGCAACATGTCTATAACTAATGCTTTCCGGGTAATAAAGAAATTAAAACACTTTTAATACAAATTGCCAAAAGACAGTTATATGTTATTGGAACCACCTTGTTGGAAAGCATTCCACAAGTGTTAAATGATTCGTCGACAGGAGAATTAGATTTTGCATCTCATTAATTACATGTTTTGACTTTAAAATTCCAAGTACTTAGTATAATTTTTCGGTCAAAATCCGGTTTATATATGCTCGCGTTTTCACAGGAAAATATTTTTTCTCAAACAATTATTGGTGCTTTAAATTAATTAGACCTTCATATTCACTGAAAATCTGCCAGTTCTGAAAAATGTTCATTTTTTAGGTTTCAAAAGATTCACTTTACAACATGAGTGGTATAGTAAAGTGAACCCTTACTTCCGGTCCATCTTCCAAAACTGAGATTTCAAAATATACGGTTACTATCTTTATTTTTATTTTTTTCTTTGCAAGTTTTTCACGGTAGCTCTAAATTATGATTTTTCAATGGATTTTGAATGACAGCAAAATTTTCTCAGGTCTTCTAAGTATCCTTACCGATTTTAGTAGTGCTGTGGTCTGGATGGTCTCAACTCTTCCTCTGATCTCCAGTTCACTTAATCTTTTTAGCTGGTTCTTCGAGAATGTTCTAAGAGCTCCGAAAATGATTTGTATCACAGCAAAATTTATGTTCAACAACTTTTTCTGTTCTCTAGCAAAGTCTACGTATGTGTCCAGCTTTTCGACTTTTTTTCACTGTAATTTGTTGGCACAGCAAAATTCACGAGGAGACAAGTTCTATTCTCCTTGTTTATTAAAACTAGGTTTAGACTTCTGACCGGGATCGGGTGGTCCCTTTGTATCTGAATATCCCAGGAAATTTTATGCGTCTCTTTTTCTAGCACAGATCCTGGTTTGCGCACATACTATTTGTCAGAAAGGTGAAATTTCAGTTTCTTCCACAATTCTCTGTGGATTACCTTTCCCACCCAGCCGTGCCTATTCTGATATTCCTTTAATGTTAGTTTAATGTATTCGCTCATTATTATTATTATTATTATTATTATTATTATTATTATTATTGGTGGTGTTCGTGGTGGAGATGGCAGAGTTTGGATTGACTTTAATCTTAACCCTCAGAAACCCTGATCCACCCTGAAAATAGCAGTCAATTTAAAATATTGTAATCTGTTATTTAACAGCCTCTCAGCATGTTAGATAACAGGATTACAACATTTTATAGGCAACAACGATGCAGAAATGAGGATTCTTCGGGCAAAATTCAGACCACCCGTGTACTTGTACTACTAGGTTTCGGCACAAATAACGAACGCTTTAGTTTTAAGTGTAAAAATAAATCGTTAATATCTTTATTTTTATCTAAATTTTAGATAAGGGTATATGGACTTTAAAGCAAAATATTTATTCTAAAAATAATCATAAAATCATGAAAATGAGGGGAATTTTCTCTTCTTTTCATTTTCTTTTTTTATACGTGAGATAAAGAACTACGGAAGAAAGATAATTATGATGTGACCATCTTGTATGGCAGACGAAACATAATATTCGTGTTAACAAAACTTACAACCCATTTAAAACCTAAGAATGATATTTTTCAAATTTAACAAATTTACGACGATTTTATCTGTTAAAAGAACCAAAAATTATTTAAGAATATTTATTAACGAAAAAGCGAAATTAAACCTAAACTTTTTTTTACTCATAATTACTATCCACCGTCTCTTTATAAAATTGAGTTGTTTAGGTCACTAAGGTTTAAATTTTGGCAGCATATTTGAAAATTATTTCTTAATTCAGTCATCTCACGTCCTTTTCTTTAGTTTTCACTTAGTAAATAAAGCAGTCCCGTTCTCAAGCCAGTTACAATTTCATCAAACCCTTCTGCATCTTCGCCCTGGCCTGGGGATATTTGTACAAGCTGAACATAAGCAACTAATTTTTCTGTCCATCCCAGGACGGATACTGAACCAAAAGATGGGACGCTGCTCAACAAAGAGTAAAAGATGAAGAAGGAGAAGAAAAAAGACAAGAGGCACTTGAAGACTGACCAAGAGGACTATTACTCCCCCTTTTTTTTTTTTTTTTACTTCTCTTTCTTAGTTATTCCCGTCAGCCTACTTGACTACTTCATTTGTAACGCATTGTATGACTAAGCATTGTTTCGTACAGTTTACCGCCGCTGGCAAGTCACGTGATTCACTGACCGGAAGATTGTTTTTTTTCTTTTTGCGAGAGGAGTGCATAATATTTTCGTGGTCGTTTTAGTAATTGTCACCAAAACAGTAAACAAAACGGACCGCCTAATTTTGTACTTCCGGTTTCAGTATTTAAATACTGTTATACTTTACAAAAGAAGCAGGTCTCTTACTCTATTTCAAAGTGGCCATACGAGATCATTATGTAGATATTTATACCTTGTGGGCATAAGGAGTTTCTTGAGTGAGAGACTGACCGCCTAGAGTCTTTGTTTTAGTTTGGAAGACAGTTTTTTTTGGGGGGGGTTGTTTTTTGCATCCCATCTTAAATTAATCTCATCTAAACTTCTCTTGTGAGAGAATATGAAACCTTTTTCTTTTTAATCTGATGCTCTTGTTATCTAACTTTATTGAAAATACTCCAGTACAATATAAACACTTCATTTTTTACAATCATGCATTCGGTTTTCATTACAGAGATACAGTGGTCATCAGAGGATCATTGTTGTAACCACATCCTGTGAAGTGGCTGAGACTGCAGCCAAAAGAGGATAGCTGCGTATTTTGATATCGATTTAAATCAAATTACCTTCAACAGGCTTGATTTCAAGTTTGTTTACTTTTTATTTGTTTTTGCTTTTTTGTTACTTTTATTTTCATTTTTATCTCATTTTATTTATTTATTTATTTTTGTGGGTTGGGGGTACGTCTCAATCATAATCTATGTTTTGGTGTTTTTATAATAAAACAAATTCTAACAAATTTGGAACAAAGTTCCATTAAATGATCAGTCTGTGAATAAAGAACCTAAGAATAACAACTAGTAATAACTAATAGCACAATAGAAACGGTTAGGAATGTATAATGTTGACTACCACCACCCCCGCTGACCAAGGGGAATAAATCAAAGATAAGATTTACCGACTAATTTCTTAAAATGAAAGTAAACTAGACTAACCGTTAGCGTTATTTACTGTTTTCGTTTGATAACTATCTAGTTCTTCAGCCTGCCGTCACTTCTTTCCGCCATATTGTTCTCGTGACAATAACATTGTTCCATCATCTTTATTGGCTGCTCTATTCTCTTCACTGAGATGAATAAAAAAATACGAAGTCTTCTTCTCTCGTGTGTATAAATAACTTTATATTTACTGGATATTACTAACCCCGTACGTGCGCGGGTCAGGAGCGCCGGACCACAAATGAAAAATTGTCTCATCGCTTCGACTGGTCTCAGCTGAAATCTGACTTCTAACTTTTAGGATTTTAGCCACCTGACTTTACAACCCTTCATTGATAACTCATCAACTGCTCTTAAAGGTCAATATCTGTCAATTACACAGAGTTAAGTACCCGTATCTTTCCAACCGTTTTACGGTTATTCAAATTCTACACTACATGGCAAATAAACGATTGTGTCAATCTATTATTAAACATTACCCCTATATATATATATATATATATATATGTGTGTATATATATATATATATATATATATATATATATATTTTCTCTATCTGGCTATCCTGATTATATTATATATATATATATATATATATATATATATATACACCCGTTTTTAATTGAATTTCCGGTGTTTAATAACTTGAAAAGTGCCGGACGAAAAGGTCCTTCGTTGTTTTATTGTTTTATCTAAGTTCCCCAACTGTAATTACCAATGGTGTCTTTGTTTATTATATTATATAAATTTTCCTGTACCCGTAATTTAATTAAAATATATATATATATATATATACATTAAATGTATTCGGCTTGATTCAAATAAAAAAATCAAATTTTATTATTTTTATATACGTCATTTTGATCACATGACTATGTTAGTTTTAATTTAAGTTGCTTTAAGTTAGACAGCCATATTTTAACAAACTAAAGATATTGATTAAATGGTTAGACATATATTATTTGTGAATGAATAGCTTGTAAGGTAATTTAAGTATTCCTTCTTTGCCATTACTCCCTGGTCAACTCAGACCCGCATTGTTAGTACCTATAAGAGTCAAATAGATATGTTCAATAATTTACTAAGGACTATTATTATTAGTTTTTTGAAATCACACAACTTTGCGCAAATCATTTATATTACATAGGAATACTTGATAAACAGAATAGCTTAGATACTTGAAACCATTGAAACATGTTCAAACCAACTATTGATATTAAAAAAATTATTAGTGTTTGATTGGAATACTTGTAACCATTTAATTGTGTGTAAACAGATGACTGATGTCAAAAAGAATTATTAGTGTTGGATAAGAATACTTAAACCCATTTATCTGTGTGCAACAAATGAGCTCTTACACTTCGTTTAAAAATAAAGTTCCCTACAAACTATTCGCTTACAAATTATATATATATATATATATATATATATATATATATATATATATATATATATATATATATTTCTCCCTGTTATTGTATTTTATTAAAACATCCATTTTTGTTTAATCATCATTTTTTCAACATTACACAGTTCTGATGAAGATTTCCTAAAACCGAAACGTTTTAACGTTGACTTTCCTTCATTATAAATTCATCGCAATTGGACTACTTTGTTTTTCTATTTTCTCCATATATATATACACAAGCCCAGTCGGCTGCGGCTGTGGAATTCACCGACTCCATCGATGCACAGGTGTAAGACCCTCACCAACGAGTGTCTTGGTTATAACACTAAACTGTATCTGATGGAGCTTTGAGGAATTGCCATTATTTCCAGGTACGATCTGACTCATAGTGGTAGTACTTGTTAGAGTCCCATCTAAAAACCAAATAGAACCATTTAACTGTGTGCAACTATTGGAGTTGGATAGCAATACCTGAAACCATTTAAGTGTGTGAAAAATTATAAATAGTAAATAGAAACATTTGTGTTGGATAAAAACACTTGAAACCATTTAACTGTGTGCGAAAATTGAATTATTGGTATTAGATAGCAATACTTGGAACTATTCCGCTGTTTGCAAATAAACGAAAAGTGGTGAATGGAATTGTTAGCGTTAAATAGCAGTGCTTGAAATCATTTAACTGAGTGCAAATAAAGCTATTAATGAGAGCAATACTTTAAACCACTTCACTGTGTGCAAACAAATGATTAATACTAAATAGAATTATTAGTGTTAGTTGACCGGGCAATTGGCTTAATGAGTAGAGTGTTCGCCAATGGTCCGGGAGATTGGGGTTCAATCCCGGGTCGAGTCATACCAAAGACTCAAAAAATGTTACTTGATGCTGCCTTGCTTAACACTCAGTATTATAACGTAAGGGTAAAGTGGAGCAATCCTGGGAAAGGAGTAGCGCCCTCCCCTACACTTCGATGTAGTAGCTATTGAAAAGGGAGCCTTCGGGTCACCCTCGACTAAGATTGCTAACTTTACTTCTATTTATTAGTGTTAGATAGCGATACTTAAAACCATTTCACTGTAGGTAAACAATAGCAATAATTGTGTGCAAATTACCTCTAACTCACGGAAAAATGAAATTACCTATGAACAATTCACTTACAAATCCTATATATAATCATATCAACATGGTTCAAACAAATGGCCCATGTTAAATTCAAGAGTTGGTGTTACTTAGAAATGATTGAAACCAACCGAGCAATTAGCCTAATAAGTATAGTATTCACCATTGGTCCGGGAGAGTGGGGTTCAATCCCAGGTCGAGTCATGCCACAGACTCAAAAATGGTACTTGAGGCCGCCTTGTTACTACTCAGTATTATAAGGTACGGATCAAGCGCAAAGAGGAGCAATCTTGGGAATTGAGCAGCGCCCTCCCCTACACCTCGGTGTAGTAGCTATTGAAAAAGGAGCCTTGGGTACTCTGTGCAAACAATGTGCTCTGGCTCATTTAAAAATGTTATCAACAATTTATTCGTTTACAAATCATATATGTATGTGTGTGTGTGTATGTGTGTGTGTGTGTGTGTGTACAGGATTTGGCATTAAATAATCTAAGATATGCCATAAAACTTTTTTTTTGTGTGGGTGACATCTTCACTCTTGACGGAACCCCTCTTAAACTAGTAGACAAATTCACTTACCTAGGAAGCAGCGTCGCATCAACCGAAAAGGACATCGACACGAGGTTAACGAAAGCATGGACAGCTATCAATAGGCTATCGATTTTATGGAAATCAGACCTAACCGATAAAATGAAACGCAGTTTCTTCCAGGCAGCGGTCGCATCGATACTGCTACATGGATGCACTACATGGACTCTAACAAAATGGCTGGAGAAGAAGCTAGACGGCAATTACACAAGAATGCTGCGAGCAATCTTGAACAAGTCCTGGTGGCAACACCCCACAAGACACCAACTGTACGGCCACCTGCCTCCCATCACAAAAACTATTCAAGTTAGACGAACCAGACATGCAGGACAATGCTGGAGAAGCAGGGACGAACTCATAAGTGATGTACTCTTATGGACCCCCACACATGGCCGGGCAAAAGCAGGACGACCAGCACGAACATACATTCAGCAACTATGTGAGGATACATGATGTTGTCCAGAAGACCTGCCTGAGGCGATGAACGATAGGGAAAAGTGGCGAGAGAGGGTCAGGGATATCCGTGCTACCAGCACGACATGATGATGATGATGATGCCATAAAACCCTATCAACCAACTATAGAAATATATATAAACAAGATTTGACTTTAAATAACCGACAAGGATTGATATTTCATATTCTTCAAAGATGCATAGTCGAAAATTATTTTCTTTTTTTTTTACTAATAATTGTGAAATAATGCAATTGGTTTGCTTTATTTGTTTAAAGGCATATCAAGCTTCATGGGTTATTTAATGCCATAGTCATGATTGTCGAAGAATAATGGTGGTAGTATTTAACCCATAGCCAAGAGGATTCATACTTTTGCTAAGGGTATTTTTTCGAAAGTGAACGTAATAGCGCGACTGGAGTTTGAACTCTTTTCTACGATGTCGGAGACGAGTCTGTTAACCACAACGTCACAGAGATTCCTCCCCATTTTTAAAGTGTGAGCATGAACACATTATTTTGCATTTCAGAAAAGGTGGATTTCCTACAATGTTCTTAATGCGTCTATCAATATTCATAATCAACAAAAAAAAACTTAGTCCTGCAAACTGGCAAAGACCTAGGGGAACGATCCCCAAAGGCCAAGATGTCAGAGTTTGCAAACACAACCACCCAGCTCGAATGCCAGGCGTTCGACCCGAAGGTACGCCGCATAATTGGTGCCTGAGGCTCCCCATAGGAGGAATGCCGACGGGGTCAAATATTTGTACAGCTGCCATACATGAGTCTCGATTTGTGCGTGACCCCCATCATAAAACGGCCTTGTGCCATATTCTGACACGGTGGGATGTCAGGTAAATCTCAGTCTTCTTCTTGATCATTCTTCGAACTTCTACTGTTACTGGTTTAGTACAGTTTATTTGTTTAATGGCATATCAACTTCTTATGGGTTATTTAATGCTGCAATTTGATTCCTTTGTAATTGTGTGATCATAATCATAATTATTTTTTCAAGGTTAATTGCAGATTATTTTTTATGAATTGCATTTTATTTATCTATAATCATTTGTTTACACATAATTATACGGTATTCCAATCTAATACTAATTATTCAATCCATCATATAGTTTTCAGTAACTAATAATAATTCTTTATAAATAATCATAGCTTCAAGAAACTATTCTTTATACAAATGTGCTTACAGTTATAGAGTTTCAAGTATTCCTATCTAATGTAAATAATTTTCAAACAGATCGATTTAACACTTGGGTTGGTTGGTTGGTTATGCGGTATGTCAAGCCTTGTTGGGTTATTTAATGTCGAAGGCAGTCTTCTAGCAATTATATGGTTTCAGTTAACTATTCTTCTTTAATAATAATAATTGTTTATAGTTTAAAGTATTCCATCTAATGTTAATAATTTCTCTAAAGATCTAGTTGACCCATAGATGACCCTGACATGTATTAGCACTTAGGTAGAGCATGTCCCTCACCCACCCAGAGCTCCAGCACAGGTGCCTCTTCACTAGATACAGTTTAGTGTCAGATCCGAGACATTTGTGTGTGTGTGTGTGTGTGAGAGAGAGAGAGAGAGAGAGAGAGAGAGAGAGAGTTTGCTGACAGAGCGTTTATGAAATTGAAATTAAGAAAATACAAGAGCAGTGTAAAAGAATATAGATTCATTCATTCATAATAGGAAATGTAAATTCATTCATCCATCTACGAGGTCACTCAGTTCGGAATCTGATTGACAATGGGAGGTTTCAAATGTACACGCCTCCGATGTCAAGAAGGGTCATTTCATATATATATATATATATATATATATATATATATATATATATATATATATTATACAGGATCACGCAGACACAATTCAACGGCGCTTGGTGACTCACAATTACTTGCCTTGGTGATCATCAGATTACGGTTGTGATACAACGAAACAGTCTGTATGTGGATGACAATATATATGGATGTGAATATATATATACAGTGGCGGTCATAATGTTCAGAACGACATAGTTTCGTCAGAAAAAGTTGGTATAACTTTTTATCTTAGTTGTTTTATTCAATCGTTCTGATAATTTTGGCCGCCCTTGGTTTTGAAGTAAATCACTAAATCATTCAATACTTTTTTATTATCATTTCAAATAACACCAAAATTTCACTGAATAACAATTAATATCGTATTTATTGTCTGTGAAAATTATAGAATCTAAAACAACTTAGAGAAAAAGTTATACCTACTTTTTCTGACGAAACTTTGCCGTTCTGAACATTATGGCCGCCACTATATATATAAATATATATTCCTATCTCCTTCCTTTCTTTGACTATCCCTCCTATTTGGTTGTAATTTATTTTATTTTCCTATTGGATCTGATGAAGTCCGGTCAAAATGATTTTAGAGTCTTTGATTCATATCAATACTCTTAACAGGTTGGAAATTTATTATCCTAATGTGAGCGAACATTGTTTTTTTCTTGAAATTATATATATATATATATATATATATATATATATATATATATATATATTCGTGTGTTCATAATACTTATATTTTCATGTGAGAATGTACTGTATATATTGGATTTTGGATGCATATATTGACACAGCACATGGCATGAGCTTCTTTGCACAAAATTACATAGAGACGAGCATATGGAGGTAATCCTGGTGGCGTAGTGACTAAAGTGCTGGACTACAACATTGTAGTAAGTGAGTTCAAACTCTAATCGTGTTTTCACTATATATTTTGGACTAATACCCTTTGGAAAGTTATAAGCCCTCCATCTTATTCTTCCAGCTATGAGTTAAACACTACGACTAAAATTCTCCACCAAGGATGGTTTTGGCATTAAAATAACCCACGAAGGTTGATATTCCATGAAACACAGAAACCAGAAGAAACATGTACATTATTATGCACATGTATGTATATATCTGTACATACATACACATGTATATTAATGTATGTATTCACGAATATATATATATATATATATATATACTATAAGTAGAGACACCATTGATGAATATAGTCGGGGAACAAAGTAAAACTGTAAAACAACGAAGGACCCTTTTCGTCCGGTACTTTTCAAGTTGAGGACACCGGAAAATTTAAATAAAAACGGGTTACATATCTATAATATATAAGTAGAATGGCCAGATAGAGGGAATATATATATATATATATATATATATATATATATATATATATATATATATATTAAAAGGCACAGCGTGGATTAAATTGTAAGGTTTGAAGTTGTACATTGCTGTACCTCGATGGCGCTGATTAGAGAATGACGGATCTGTAACACATTTGTATTGAGATAACTTCGACTAATATCATGTCACCTCCATAGGCTCGAAAGATTTAAAAAATTATAAAAGCTTTTTGAACTTTAGAAAAAAAGATTTATCTTGTTCCTTTTCTGAACTACCTTCCACACTGACAAATGTGGAAGAACCAAGCACTCAAATCGAAATCAACAAGACACCTTTTTGTTATGTTACATTAGTTGAAAAAAAGAAAATTAAATTAATGATAATTGAACACTGTTCGTCTAAGAAATTCAAATAATATTAATCTAATAATGTTACTGGATGCAAACAGAATTAACGACGTATTTGGCTTTCAGCCTGGAATATCAGTTGCGGCATCACAATACTAGTGTTTACTTTTAATTAATTTAAACTTAATAACAGACAACGCCATCTTAAAATATGGACACACTGGATACTTGCCAGGGGCCCCACGATTCTAGAGATCCTATGCTGCCATATTGCATATTAGAAATCTCTTGACAGAGTGGCAGAATGAGTTGGTAGAGGTCTCAGTGTATTGCTTCGCTCAGGGCCAGATAACAGGACATATTAATAATGACACTGAAGCGCAAAAGTATTAATGCAGACAATTAGGTATTTAAATTAAGATGTGGATTTCCTGGTTAACATTTTTATATCTACCGTGTATATATATATATATATATATATATATATATATATATATATATATATATATATATACAGGGGTTGGACAAAATAATACACCTAAAATCTTTATATCATAATTTTGAAACACCTATAAAACCATCAAATGTTTGTTATTTTTTATGTTTTTTTTATTTCTTAGTAATTTTTCTCGTCTTATTTATCTAAAAGTGTTGGTTTCTTTTACCGATATCATCTGAAGAAATTAATCAAAATTCATTATATAGTAGATCTATCAAACTTTAAAAGAGGTCAAATTGCTGGTGATCGTATGGCAATTGCAAGTGTAACAAAAAACGCTTAATTATTTGGTGTGGCAAGGAGTACTGTCTCGAAAGTAATGACAGCATTTGAGAAAGAAGGAAAAACCTCCTCACTTAAGCAAAACTCTGGAAGAAAACGAAAGCTATCTGATAAGGACCGTCGGACTTATACGCAGATTATTAGGAAGGATCACAAGTATACAGCTTTGTTCAGTCGACTCGAGCTGTAGAACACACCGATTGCTTTTCGGCAGAAGGGTAAGACCTCCCCGCACTAACGAGTGTCCTGGATAACTCAAAGTTTCCAGTAATACTGGAGCTTTGGGGAATGCAGAGTAGCCCTTCATTGCCATTGCTGCCAGGTTCATTGTGGCCCGGAGTGGAAGCATCTGATAGGGTCCAATCTATGGGTCAAATAGAACTGAACAGTACTTACGCAAAACTGAATTGCTTGAAATAGAACTGTTTTTGATTTTTCAAACTGCGTACTTATACTAAACTGAATTGTTTGAAATGGAACTGTTTTTGTATGCTAAACTGAATGGCTTGACATAGAACTGTTTTTGATATTGAAACTGTCGTTACTCTAAACTGAATTGTTTGAAATATAACTGTTTGACTAAACTGAATTGCTTGAAATCGAAATGTTTATTTGTATAAAAATGGATTTGGCATTAAATAACCTACAAAGATTGATATACCATAAAACCCAAGCAAACAAACAAAACAAAAATACACACCCGAATATTACAGCAGAGCTTAATGACCATCTCGAGAACCCAGTTTCCTCACAAACTGTTTGAAGGGAGCTGCAAAAAGCTGGATTTCACGGGAGGGCTGCAATCAGAAAACCATATTAAAATAAATTTGTTTAAAATTTCCTGGTGTTTCCATTATTTTTTCCAACCCCTATATATATATATATATATATATATATAATTTGCTATTACAACGACTTTCACTATCCGCGGAAAAGAAGTTCTACTATATATCATTATCATCATCAGCCCATAAGAATTTTTCGTAGTTTGTAAAGCATAGAGAGTTACGGGCCTTACGTTGGCCTTTAACATGCAGGCAAATGATTGAATTCAAAGTATTTCCTTTTCTTGATTGGTTGTCCAGTCAAGCTTAGAAAGCTAAATCTGTTCTACAATTTTCTTCTTGACTGAGTGGAGAGAAGATGGACACAAACCATTCCCAAGGACATTATTTGAAAGTATACATTTACGCAATACCTCCACTGCGCCCAGTATATGACACAAGGAGTAAAGCTGGTAGGAATTCAGAGTTTTTTCTTTCTCCTTGACGGATTACCTAACCAAAGTCTAACCTAGTCTGCCTTCCTATTTACTCATAGCTGGGGGAAAAAGAGGTCTATTTGTGTCTTTCTCAAGGACATTGGCGTGAAGTGAAATGCTATCTCATTTACGTTGGAACCTGGATCTCCAATTCAATTTCTACTGGCACTAAGTTTTACGCTAAGCGCACCTCCACTTGGCGTTAGTATGCAAGTAAGCATGAACAGCCTAGGCTGGAATTTGAACTCGCCTTGCCGGTTCCATTTCCCGTCCCGATAACTCTTTCGCAACCCACACACTCTACTGAATATAGTAGTGCCAATATAAGGAAGGTACCGTTGCGATTATGATAAGAAAGGGGGAAAAGTAAAGAGTAGTGGGATAAAAAAAACGTTTAAATGGAAAACGAAATCCGATAAACGAAAAAATCGAATAAGAATATGTTATTGTTGATGCTATCAGCGGTGGTGGTTTTGGTGGGAAGATTTGGGTGGTTTGGGCGATATTTCTTAGAATTAATTAATAATAATAATGCTGGCAGCGACGGCGTCGATTGGTCGGCTCTAGAATCGTTCGATCAGATGATTGGTCGGTCGTCTGGTTGGTTGGTTGGTTAGTTAACGCCATTTTGCGTCGATGCTGCTCTTTAAAATCTCGTCTCCTTATCCCAGTCTCTGTTCTCTTTGAACAGTTCTACTCTCTGTTTGTTTTTCCGCTGTCGGCCATTATTACCAACGGGTAAAGCAATATTCATAACATCATCTTTGTGTTCACTCATCAGATGCGATGAAGCTCACATAAGTTGGAGTGGCCTGCGCCGACCGGGCCGAGCACCCAGCCAACAACCAGGGACCCGAAACGTTGACATAGATTATTTCCATGATTTAATAAGACGAGGTGGACCAAAGCTCTTCGTTGAGTCCCTATGTATGATTCTGACGATGGGAGAGAAAGAAAACGATAGACGAATCTAATACTTGGGTGTAGCTGTAATTCGTACATCTAAGTCTAAACTAATATATATATATATATATATTATATATATATATATATATATATATATATGTGTGTGTGTGTGTGTGTGTGTGTGTGTGTGTGTGTGTGTGTGTTAATAATAATTCGATAATATAAAAGGCTTTTGGTTGTGTGATTAAATAAATGTGCTTACATGTGTCCTCTATGTGTCCATTTCCACAAAGTCCCTTTATGTGTGTGTATTTTAATTAGCTAAGACCTTCAGTACTTCACATCGGCAGGAGTGTGTGTGTTTGGGAGCATGCATGTGTGTACGAGACGATACTTAGAAATAAATAACAAAATATTGTTAATAAATGTTCTTATGTCTGCATTCTACGGTAAATGGATACATACGTTCATGTACAATACACACACACACACACATATATATATATATATATATATATACATGCCTGAATTTCGACCACATGGAACACAGTGTCACGAGTTTTAACCTATTTCATTTTATTTTATTCCATAATTAATATAGCTTGACATTGCTCTGTATTTTTGAGCATAGAACAGTGTATTTTACTGATTTAAAAAGGTTTTATAGGAAAATTTGTATTATAATTCTCTCTCTATATATATATGTGTGTGTGTGTGTGTGAGAGAGATTTCGATCACGTGTGTCTTTGTGTGTGTGTGTGTGTGTGTGTTGCTTGGTTTGTTGAGTTTTATGGCTTATCAACCTTTGTAGATGATTTAATGTCAAATCGTGTTCATATATATGTATACTAAATATATATGATTTGTGAACGAATAGTTTGTTTTTGCATAAAGGAAACTCTCTACGTCTTTTCTTTTATATATGAGAATAAGTAGCAACCTTAATTTTTTTTTTTTTTTTTTTTTTTTTTTGCTTTAAGGTAGTTATCAAATAAAAACTATGATTTGATCATTTTTAGGCAATTTTATGTTCCCTATAATGATGATGATGATGATGCAGATGAGGAGGAGGAGGAGGAGAATCATTATCTTCACTGTCATAATAATCGTTCATTTCAGCTTTAGCAATAAACAATTGATCAGTTTCACTTAACAGTAAAATCAAAATACAAGATTAGTTCATTTTAGTTTCTCCGTTTAATGGCATATCAGCCTTCGTAGGTTATTTTATATCAAAGCCAACCTTGTAGAAGCAGAGGGTCACTTTTGGGGAGGAAGCCCATATTAAACTGACCTTGGGTTACATCCACCCACCGTGTTGGAAGTGAGTAAATCCAATCGGTGTTTTTAAAAAATGAATGATTTTGTGACCTTAATAAGGATCAGAATATACTACTCCGCTTCTTTGTTTAATGGTATCTCAACTTTCATAGGTTATTTAATGCCAAAACCAACCTTGTGAAAAACAGTAGTGGTAATATTAAACCTATTAATTAGATTTTATCATTGTTGTGGTTAATTGTTGGTATTGTTGGGAAATTCTGAGGTTTGTAAATTGACTCCTTTTTACCCCATAAACTTGCTATCTTCTTTTTATGTCGAAGCTGTAAAAGGAATTAAAGACGGTAGAAAAAAGACAGCGACACCTGAAGACTCAAATTTCATTTTGGGGTTCACGACTATTCTGTGGTGTTTAATATTTTCCTAAACTTGTAGAAATTGTCGCGTTCTCCAAAACGTATGGTAATTATATTTTTCAAATCATAAGTTGAGGGTCTGTCATATGTCTCCGTGTTCAGTGGCTCTGTTCGACAGAGGTTGCTACAATTAGGTGAGATACAACGTGCTGCTAAGTTTGGTACGTCTGTTCCCAACTAGCCGCAGAGAGAAAAAAGGTGAGTCCGTCTCAGCCGAGGTGATAAAGGCTTATGAGAAAGACTTTCTCTTTGGTGCCAAAAAGTCCCTCACTTCAGACATGCGCCTATTTCGCATCCAGTCTGAGGTCCCATGAGAAATTGTTACTTTTGATTTCATTAATTTTATTTGTTTGTTATTGACTTTTTTATTTTCCAACAAACCCATTGCTGATGGTGGGTATAAAGGAGTTCAAATTTTTCCCGGAGGTGTTAGTCTGAAAAGGAATGTAATAGCGCAACTGGAAATAATAATATAATTATATGGTTGGTTATAATAATAGATATAGCGTGCTCAGTATCGGTGATACAGAAATTCAAATTTGCTTACTACGATGTCGCAGTCCAGCATATTAGCCACTATGCCTCGGGGTCTCCACCTGTAAGAGTTGTGATAGTGCTAATTTAGATATGATTGGAAGTGTTCCCAAAAGTAAACAGAAAATACTCGTTTTAAAAAGAAAAGAAAATCTTATACTGATATTACCAAGATCTATGGGAAGAAAGAATATGCTAACAGCCATATAACTTTTATCACAGAATAATGTTATCATTGTTTTATCTTAAGGTTTTATGTTATAATTGTTTTTACGTGATATTATTACTTATCACCAGTTAAAACTAATAACAGCGGGTCCCTGTGATGTAATGGCAAATGTGCGACATAGTGTTACCGTTGTAAGCGAGTTCAAATTCCAGTCGTTCTACTACGTTCACTTTCGGGCCAATACGATTTGAAAAAATATAAACACTCTTATGTACCTGATTGTTGGTTAAAAAGTACGACGACTGTTGTACAATAATGGATTTTGCATTAAATAACTTGATATGCGATTAAACAAAACAAGTTGCTACGCCTATACGTGATATACAAATTCAGAAACATTTTCAATTCCTTCTGTTTTCACAGTCGACATTCTGTTGGTAAGAATTTTTCGATGGCTCTTCTTCAACATGTAAAACTTTCTTTTTTCTCCCTTCCTTGAAGGAACATTCAACGTAAAGAGATATTTTTCACAGTTCGACATCATGTTGGTAAGAGAATTTTTCGATAGCTCTTCTTCAACATGTAAAACTTTCTTTTTTCTCCCTTCCTTGAAGGAACATTCAACGTAAAGAGATATTTTTCGCTGGGGAGAAAAAGACTTGTATCATTAAGACTAGGCAAGATAGATATATTTGATTTTGTTATGCTTCACTCCTGGAGCATCCCTTTATCGCTATTACTCCTATTTAACTGTGGGCAAATAGAACTTGGTTAGTAGGTTGGTTGGTTGGTTTTTATTGTATATCAACTCTTGTAAGTCATTTAATGCCAAATCCTGTCTATACATGTATTTAATACATATGATTTGTAAATGAACCAGGGTCTACTTGTTTCCACACAGTTAAAATGTTTCAAATATTGCTATCTAACTCTAATAGCTTTATTTTCTCACAGTTAAATAGCTTCAAGTATAGATATTAGCTCTTATGATTTTATCCAACCTTACTCATTCGTTAGTACACCGTTAAATGGTTTCAAGTATTACTATGTAACACTAACAATTTGATTTAACAACAGTCATTTGTTTGCTCGCAGTTAAATGGTTAAACATTTCAATTTGGCCCATAGATGGGAACTTAACAGGTACTACAACTTCAAAGCAGATTGGGCCTGGGGGTGATGACAATGAAAGGAAACTTCACATTCCTAGAGCACCAGAACGGAAGCCTCTCCATCAGATACAAGTAAGTGTTATATTCAGGGCACTAGTTGTGGGGAGGGGGATTACTTCTCTGCAGAGATGCAGTCGGCATATTCTACGGCCTAACCGTCTGGGCTGTAAATAGAATTGTTTGTGTAAGATAGCAATACTTGAAACTATTGAACTGTGTGCAAGCAAAAGAACTCTGACTCGTTTAAAAAATGTTACCTGAAATTATTCACTTAAAAATCATCATATTTATAAACAGGATTTGATATCAAATAACCATCAAGGGTTAATATGCCATTTAAAAAAATCTAGCAGTACTCAGATAGATAGATAGATAGATAGATAGATAGATATTTTGTCTTTGGGCAGTGACAAAGCAATCCTAATCCTAGGGATTTTAACCTCCGTGGCATCATTTTCCCATTATATTGTAAGGGGAAAGGCAGAATAGTATGTCATCTTTATCATATTAGTTGCAGTGAGTGGACAATTTTTGTCCTTACCAACAGTAATGTGAGTGAGCCCCAGTGTTAAACTGACCAAGTGTTACATTAAACTTCTATAATTATTCGTTTCAAATGTCTCAATCCGAGTGAAAATCTTATTAAAAATATCACAAAAATATTAAGATTAATATAGTCTTCTTGCTTATTCTAATTTTGCACTTATTTTTGAACAAAGATTATTTCTGTAATTATTTGTGTATAACACGCACTCATGCATAACATGTCCTCCTAACTTTGGACTAAGAAATTCAGGAGAATAAATTATCTTGTATAATACGCACTGACATTTTAGAATTTGTAACAGCTAAATTTAATATAAATTTAACATTTGCTCAACATTTTATCGGTTCGTACAGACTTAAAGTAAGGATTAATAAACATTATGTTACACAAAACTTACATAAAGCAAATACACGGACATATTTACACAAAAATACAACAAACTTGCTGTGAAAGTAAGCTCTCATGAGAAAAAACAAAATTATAAACAAACACACATTCTAGTGGATATTTCACAGTAACGCAGATGAGTTTGAACTAAAAATATAACTTATTTTCAGCCATTCCATCCTGAATATGATATGTGGCATGTGGCTCTAAAAAATTGTTAATATAGTTCTCGAGTATAATACGCGTTCTAAATTTTAGGCTGAAAAGTGGGAAAATAGTGCGTCTTTATACACAAATAATTCTGGTAATAATAATTCTAAACTAGTATAATCATTCATCTTCCTAATTCTCGTCGCTTTTTGTTCAAATAGGAAGATACTATTCAAAGCTGTTAATAAAAGCGATTCACATTAATAAAGATAATATGTAACTCTGCCGGTGGGGATTATATGCTGACAGTTATACTCGAAAAAGAAAAACAAAGGGGGTACTGAGTATGACACTAAACTACATTCGGTGGTGAGACTCCAGTTCAGGCGATTTGGGTAGTGTGGAGTACTCCAACATTGCTATTAATCCGAGGTCCAATCTCTCCCAGAGGGGCAGAGTCCCATCTGTAGATCAAATAGATTTTTGAAAATTACTAGTATTAGATAGGAATGCTTGAAACTACATCGCTGTATAGGAGGAAAATATTATTATTAGAAATACTTGATGTCATATAATTGTGCAAACATGTGCTTATTATATTCAAAGCGCAATTTACAAAAATTAGTTACGATTGAAATAATCAAATTTACAAACGAAACAAAATTTAGCATTAAATAACCTATAAAGAGTTGATATGCCGTTAAATAAATTAAACCAAACAAAAAAAATTTTAAATATATATTTTGGGGCAAGTAATGTTGTTTTGAAAAAAAAAATCGCGGGATTTCCAGCCTATTTTTAATAAATTTGTTTCGTACTAGGTGCCTCGGAATTGTGATCTAGTAAGACACTTAACTAGGCCTACTAATCAAATGCAAATGATGTATAATCTAATGTGATAACAAGCTAATCTTTCTGGCTATTTCTAATGAGTTAAATCATCCAGTACATCTCATTATAATAGCCTTGTGCCAGACAAAGTAATAAACATTATGAATATTTACGGGTGCTTATTCGCATACATGTAGTAAAGTTCATATTCAGATTTATACACGTCAATATACGCATAATCATATATACGTATGTCTGTGTGCCGACGAGCATGTTTCAATATATTCATAATTCCTCCATCTTTATCTTTCTGCAATATGCATAAACGTACGTGAACATTCTCACACGTACACACACAAAAGGGAAAGTGTCTAGTTAATGAACAATATTCATAGCTGGTCAATAAATCTCTGTCCCTCGGCCGGCCGCAGGCCCTAAGTTCTCCTTCCGACCAAACTATGTCCCGTCTCGAGCTTTGAGAATATCGAATTAACTTGCTTATTGTGTTCGATATTGAAATTTATTTCCCGCCCCCAGCCTCTGGCTTGCAATAAGAAACGTTTACGCTGACTCCCCCCCTCCAAATATTCGCCATTATTTGCTCAAAGATTTCTTAAGATTCCCTTTTCATATTCAGATGTCGGAAGCGAGGAACGGAGAAGTGTAGGCAAGGGAGTCGTGTTTCATATTGACAAACATTTCTGTAAAGAGACGCCTAGAAAGTCCGGAGAAATATCAACAGCAACATCATAAATAAAAATAAAATAAAATAAAACAGAGATGAATACGAACGAACCAAAAAAAAAAAAAAGAATAACAACGAATAAGAAGATAGAAAAAAAAGCAATATGGCAGAAGAAAAGATGTCTTCTTGTGAATTAATAAAAATGTGAGAGTTTGTTTCTCTGTCCAATTAGCGCCAATCATTTCGTACTATTCCCACCCAAGTTGCCAGAAAATAAGATTAACGCGCCAAAGGTTCTGACTGAATTGTAATTTGTATGGAAAATGAGGTTAAATGATGAGGGGGTGTTTCAAAGAATCTGACAATTCAATATATATATATATATATATATATATATATATATATATATATATACTGGATGACCCGTGAATCCGTTGGGCTGTGGTTATAACAGCGTTTCATTAGTATTTCATAGTTATCTTTATCAAATCATTTGGATAATTAAAAAAGTATATATATATATATACATACATACATACATATATATATATATATATATATATATATATATATTTACGAGGTTCGTTCAAAAGATTCTAGCCTCACATAAAAAGAAAAGCTTTGCTTAACATTTTGTTATATCAACACTCTACTATTTCTTATAAAACTAGAGTAATTAATTCAGATTTTCTAGTTTGTAAGAAGAGGTAGGCTGTTGCAACGACAAAAATGTTTAACTGTACTTTTCCTCCAGAACCACACACACACACACACATATATATATATATATATATATATATATATATATATATATATGTATATCGGTAAGATACCAAGTCTAGTGTAAATTTAGACGGGTTTCGATCTCTGCTTGAAGCGCCCTGCATATCTAGACACACTGAAGAGTTGTGATACAATGAAACAGTCTGTCTGTAGATGATAATATATACACTCTCCTCCCGGAAGTTGTTCCCTCTGGCGAAGGAACTAACGGCTGCCACCCACATAATGCAAAGCTATTCTAACAAATGGAACACTCCGGTATTCGATTGCGCAAAATGTAAACAAACAAAAGCTAATACGAAATGCGTTAAAATTCCCGGGCTGACGCAAGTCGTCGAAATGGCTGAGCGGTAAAATATCAAGTCTAGCGTAATATCAGGCGGGTTTAGATCCCTGCTTGACGCGACCTGCATGTCTAGCCACCCTGAAGATTTGTGATACAACGCAACCGTCTGTCTGAGGATGACAATATATATATATATATATATATATATAGATAGATAGATAGATAGATAGATAGATAGATAGATAGATTGTTGTTAGTCCAATGAGACAAAAGCAAATATTTGAAAAGGAATAGGTCCGTAAATGAATTTGATGTTCAGTTTTTATTATATCGTATGTTTATGCTCGACGCGAGTTTCAGATTTTATGTCTTCTTCAGAAGATTGTTAATAGTTAAGGTGGTTTTTGGCCCAGCTTTTTATAGATTGTAAATTGTTTTAATAGGAGTAGGGTCCTTTTTAATTCCAAGATTTGTATCTGTAAATGTCTTACTGGAGTTTATTCTCCGTGAAAACCTCTGGCTTCAGCGGACTTTTTCTATGTATGTACAAATATGTATTTTATGTGCGCGTGTGTGTGTGTGTGTGTGTGTGTGTGTGTGGTCGCCTTCGCGTACATGCTCATACATCCATATATATACACTTTCGTACACATATTTTTTCAGGATGGTTTCCTCTTTCTCTGTCTCTCTGTATCTCTCTATATATACATACTTTCGCATAAATGTATACGTATATTTACATATATCTTTTTTTCAAGAGCACAGGTTGAGTTTAACCTGTGCTAACGCATTTCTCTCCACAGATAGATATATGTTAAGATTGTGTGTATATATGTTTGCATTTGGGTGTGTGCGTGAAGTTCACTTCTCTGTGTTTCTGCGTGTCTGTGTATGTGAGTGAAGTTAGACTCTGTTTTAATGTAGGTTTAAATCTATCAATGAATTTATTTTTTTTGTATTTGGAGTAACGAGTAGTCATCAGTCTAGTATATTGTCATTATTTTAAAGTTTCCAATGGTGCATCCATAAAGGTATTTTGATACAGGCAGTTTTTTTTTGTTTTTTTTTTCAGGTAATTTTAAGTTGCTTTTATAAAAGAGATCCTCTTGTACAGTGCTTAATACAGCCTCTGTATACTTTTTTACAGTTAAAACATTAATTACATTGAATACCTTTTTTTTTTATTTCAGCTTAGATTTTTGTTTATTATGAATGTTGCTTTTTGGGTTTTGGAAAGTATAAGATTATCCTTCTATGATTATATTACATACTCCACATCTTTTATTTTTGCATTTTGAGATTCTATGCGTCGTGTGTTCCCCAAATTTAGATATGGTTGATCTATGTTTTAAGTTTATTAATTGTCTTTTGCTTTTAATGATTTTTGTTGTGTATTGCATGTTTTTAATTCTATCGTTGCTTTTAAGTTATTCAAGATTGTTTTTGTTGTGAGTTGAGACGTATGCTAAGGGTTCTCGGTTGCTATGTTTTGTGGGGGTTCTTTTAATAATATTTTTCTGCTTATTCGAATCCCTTATTTATTAATATTATAGAATATCCCCTCCTCTCAGGTACTTCTTATTGATGAGTTTATCGGAGGATTTGTTAGTGACTATAAGACAGATCCTACGTGCTAAGGTGTGAGGGATGGGTTCCGTTCAATTTTGGGGGTGATGACATTTGAAATGGATGTATTGTTGGGTGTTTGTCGGTTTGCAATAAATGTCTGATAAGTTGGCCATTTTGGTTTTTAATGAGAATGTCTAAAAATGGTAGTTCTTTAAAGTTGTGTTCTATGATGAATTTTATTTTAGGGTATAGGTTTTGGAGTAAGTTATGTAAATCATTAATATTGCTCCATGAGCATTTCCTGATTATAAAACAATGATCCAGGTCTCTTTAATAAAATCTAACAAATTCTGTTTTTATATTGTTACTATATTTTCCTTATGGTTTCATAGAGTTTCCTTTAAGTATGCTATGTTTAGGGTGCCGTATGTTGGTAACATTTTAGTTCCCTAAGGTGTTCCTAGGGTTTGGATGTAATCTATATTGTCGAATTGGAAAGGTTTATTGTTTCGAATTAGTTCTACGCCATCAACGATAAATTTTTGTTAGATCTTGGGTATAATGTTTCTGGGTATTTTTCTATCCAAAATAAGATAGCCTGTTATTCTAATTTTTCTAATGGGGAATATTACAAAATAGTTTTCTGACGTCAAATATAACCATGAGTGTATCGGGATAAATATTTTGGGCTGTGGAGTTTTAAAAGTAGATATCATCTCTAATATAGATTTTTGTCTTATATAGGAGTGGTTGTAGTAGAATATATATTAGCTGGGCCTTTTGGTGAGGCATGATGAGCCTACTAATATAGGTTTAAATTTGAGGCCACTAGATTGGTTGGTTGTTTGGGTTTCATGGCATATCAACCTTTGTAGATTATCTAATGCCAAATCGATTTTTATGAAATAAACAGTTCTATTTCAAGCAATTCAATTAAGTATAAGTACACAGTCAAAAACAATTCTATTTCAAGCTATTTAGTTTAGTCAAACAGTTCTTATTCAAGAAATTCAGTTTAGTATAACAATAGTTTTTGTTTATAAACAGTTAAATGTCAAAACATTTCTATTCCAAGTAATTCAGTTTAGCATAAGTACGCAGTTTAGTTCTACTTAACCCACAGATAGGGCCCCACCAAGTGCTTCCACTCTGAGTGGATCTGGCGGCGATGGCGATGAAGGGGTGCTCTGCATTCCCCAAAGCGCCAGCATCACTGGAACCTAACCATCAGATTGTTTAGTGTCATATCTAGGACACTTGTTGCGGGGAAGGGTCTTACTCCTCAGCAGAGAAGCAGTTGGTGTATTCTACAGCCCCAGCCGACTAGGCAATGAGACCACTGGGGTTTGGAACTTCGATGTATTCAGATTTTTGTGTTTTTACAGCAATTTTTATTTCCTCGGACTTGTGAATTTTTGATAATCCGTACAAATTGAAAGTTTTTTGGATGTAGCTAGTTAAGAAGTCTTTTTCCTTTTTAGTTAATGTTTCATTGTGTATTTTGCAGAATATTGTAATTTTTCAGATGATATTTTTGTTTCTGTTTATAGTAATTAATTTATAGTTGGTTTCATGCAAAAGTATTTCTTGGAATTTTGTTTAGTAATATGTTTTATTTTTGTTATTATTTATTTCCCGTATCTGTTTTCTTATAATTATGTCGTTTTCCTGCATATTTTTAAGGTTTGTCTTTGATTGGGTTAGAGGTTGTTCAGTGTATCTTTTTTTATCAATAGCTCAGAACTTCTCAAAGAATGTGTTTAATTCACCGTTATCTTTGTTCGGGAAGAATTTTTATTCATTTTTTTTCTCAGGAGTCGTCTGTGTTTTTTTGTTAGTTTTTTTATTTATTTTCTTTTTTTTTTTAGTTTCTCAGACAATCTCATTTTTTCCCAATATCTTCAAGGTCTCTTTTTAATTCTCCCAGATATATTTTTGAGGTGGGGCAAAATTTTAGCCCTAGTTTTGATAAGTCAATTTGATTTGTGTTAATTGACTGAATATTTTAGGTTTTATGTTGTTAGTTTTTTTTTTTTTTTTAGATATGTTACTTGGACTGGTCTTTTTGTTCTGCATGTGTTGTCTAAAAATGGTTCCTTATTGCGTTCCCTAAAAATGGTTTTTATTTTGTTATAATTTCCGGGGTAATTTGTTTTACCTAAAAAAGGTTTCTTATCTTCTTGTTGTTACCCCTAGGATAGTCGGTATGATTTCTTCTCCCGTGACGGGATGTTGTTCAATCCATTCTGCATCAGTGCATACATATGATTATTGGGTCAATTTTCTGAGTGTGTGATAGTATTTATAGGAATTCATTTTATAGGGATTAATTTTATTTTTACCTAAAAGTGGTTTACTACTGAATGGCTGCTGATTTTCGGGTGATTGGGTCAATTCTTTCGTATTTGATGGTATGTTAAGGGATTAATTTTTTTTCTTTGTATGGGGTCGTTTATGTGTTAGTGTTTGTTCTAATAATTCCATTTGTGGTGGGGAGATGTATGTATGGGTTTTTTCTATTGTATGGTTTTCTTTGTGGGTGATAATTGTGTGTGTGGTTGTTGTTCTGTAGGTTTGGTTTGTAATGTGTATGCGTATATTCTCGTGTGTGTGTGTGTGTGTGTGTGTGTGTGTGTGTGTGTGTGTGTGTGTGTGTGTGTGTGTGTGTGTGTGTGTGTGTTGTTTTCTCTGTTTTAGATTTTCATCTTTTCTCTGTAATTTTTTTCATTTTCTTTTTCTTTTTGGAGTAGATTCCTCAGTCATTTTTCATCTAAGATTTTTTCCTACTTTTTGAACTTTCTTTCCTATAATGATGACAGGAATTGTTGTGTCATGGGGACGGGGCAAAGTTCTTAGATTTCCGTTAGTAGTTCCAAGTGTCTTTCCAGTTTATTTGTTCTATAATATATGGCCCTGTCTTCTAATATTTCTATATGGGCTTTTAATTTTTAATGTTTAATTTGTTTGTTGTTCTTTTTTTGTTTCTTTGTGCCAAGTGATATTTTTCTGTAAATTTTTTTAGGATGAAGAATTCGTCAATTTCTCTGAAATCTTTATAAATTGTCGATGCTTCTTTGCTTTTAATAGCATTGAAGAATGCTATCTTCCTTGGATTTAGCAGGTTTGGCCATATTTTTAGTTTTTGATTTTTCGCTTTATAGACTTTACTTTTGACTGGATTTCCCCCAATATTTTGTTGATATTTATAAGTTCTTACAAAGCAGGGAATTGGTATTGTTCAGGTTGTCTTCCCTTTCTTTGGATATTAGGGGGTCAGTGATACATAAAAATACAAATATATCATTAAAATCCTTGTGTTTGAATACACGTGTACATGTCTATACTTATGCATGTGTATTTCTGTGTTTATAAAACCGGGACATTGGCCCAGCGGTTAGAGTGTTCGCCAATGGCCCGGGAGACCTGGGTTCAATCCCAGGTCGAGTCATACCAAAGACTTTAAAAATGGAACTTGATACCACCTTGCTTAACACTCAGCATTATAAGGTACGGTTCAAGGGTAAAGTGGAGCAATCCAGGGAATGGAGTAGCTATCGAAAAGGGAGCCTTCGGGTCACCCTCGACTATGGTCGCTAACTTACTTATATATACTGGTATGCGTGAGAGAGGGAGAGAGTATATGTAACCGCAACACAGCCCATCATAGCGAGATATTATATATATATATATATATATATATATATATATATATTCAAATATATATATATATACATACATATATATATATATATATATATATATATATATATATATATATATATATATATATATATATATACACATTTGAATTGAGATCTCGGCGGAACGTTGAACAGATGTATGTAAACAATAGTAATTGTGATTCATAACCGTTTAAAATGTACTTCGTAGCTAATATCTCCTCGTGGATAATGGTTACAAGCTTTGGCTTGGCGTTTTGAGTCAACCGGGTTTCGATCCCAGCTACGGGGAGATACTGTCTAGCCACAGTATTCTGTGTTCTGATATAACGAAACAGATCTGTTTGTGGATGACTATAGCTATATATATATATACACATATATATACATATACATATGTTATATACTCATCTGCTGATTCATGCAGAAATATACATATATATGCTGGATACATACCGACGCAATAACAGACGCAAGAATAAAGGACGCATGCAGTAAACAATTAAGATGCAGGAAGGAACGAAGCAGGTAGACTTCTTTGCAAATATATTTACCTCTCACTTTATTTCAAGGGTTCAAAAGGGTTGTTCAAGGTTTGCATGTGAGAGGGTGCTAGAGACCGAACATAAACTTCATATTTTGACCCCACTGTTATGACCGTCACGTTGTGTCTTTCTTGTTCTCTTAGATGCTCAACCAGAGGTCTTGGGGTCCACTACTGGATGCTGGCTTTCTTTATGGCATCTTATCAGCATCTTCTCTGGACTCCACCGGGGGTTTCCGAGGGCTCCCTCGGTCGGGTGTGGCCTTCCCACATCTGGTCTCTAACTGCCTGGAATTCTACTAGCAACTGCTCTGGCACCAAACTCAACTCAATTAAATAATAATTCAACGCCCACACGATCGCCCACTGGATCTTTGAAATCGAATGTTTAATCGTCATCAAGTGGAAATAACTGCCATGCAGTTCAGAGGTTACTCTCTTCCAGTGCATCACTGTAGTGGCACAATGGGACCTTCACCTTGTCCCATCTCATAAGCCTTAATCCGCCCACGCGATCTCTTTCGATTACTGGCCATTGGAATGTGTCACTTCCTTCCGGTGTATCACCTTGGAATAGCATTTTTGGGCTGGGTCGAAGGTCAAAATATAACACATACATACATACATACATACACATATATATATATATATATATATATATATTCAAATATATATATATACATACATACATACATACATATATATATATGGGTTCAATCCCAGGTCAAATCATACTAAAGACTCAATAATGGTTCTTGATGCCTCCTTGCTTAACACTCACCATTCTAAGGTACGGATTAATGGTAAAGTGGAGCAATCCAGGAAAAGGAGTAGCTATCGAAAAGGAAGCTTTCGGGTCACCCTCGACTACGGTCGCCAACTTTACTTTCTTTACTATATTTGAACAAATATAAGTATATTGATATGTTATGATATTTGAATATATATGTGTGCGTCTATATCTGTGCCTGTGTATCTGCGTTAGCGTGCTTATATGTATACATGTGCGTGAGTGGAACTGCAATTCATCCCATCATATCCACATTATATATATATATATATATATGTGTGTGTGTGTGTGTGTGTGTGTGTGTGTGTGCGTGTTTAGTGAAAGAGAGAGGTTAATTTTCAGTGATGAAATATTGTTAATAAATACTAAGGTTAACTAAATATATTTGATTGCCCTTGTTTTGTTGCGTACCCAAGATTTGCTGAAATACATGTAAGGGTGAATAATGAAAGATACTTGAATGCTGATTTGACTATTTTTTGCATGTATACATACATATATGTGACCAAATCTCTTATCGTAAAGTTGGATGGGTTTCGATCCCGGCTTCGAGCGTCCTACGTGTCTAGCCACACTGAAGAGTTCTGATAGAACGAAACAGTCTGTCAGTGGATGACAATATATATATATATATATATATATATATATATACGATATTAAGAGTGATTTTGTTTGTTGGTTTCTTTGTTTTAATGGCATATCAACATTTGAGGGTTATTTAATGCCAAAGCTATCCTTATAAAGGAATATTAGTGGTACTATTTAATCCATTCCTGGGAGTGGGGGTAACGGGTTTCATACCAAGTGTATTAGTACGAAAGTGAACGTAATAGCATAACTGGAGTTCGAACTTAATTACCACGATTTTGCAGTGCAGCACGTTAACCACTACGCCACGGGAACTCCCTCCCCTACGATACTGAGTAGTCTTTATTTATAAATATGAACAAACCATATAATAACATAATTTATTTACATATCTCTCAATATGACACCCTCCTTTGGGCTTTATGCACGAAACTAATTATGACAAACATTTTTTTCTCATATTCATAACAAATCCATTCACAAATATTCATTTTATCGTCAGCACAGTTGATGATATCGTTTTTGCCCTTTGCCCATCCGTAGCCCTGCAAAACCAGGAATCGTTTTAATCTGGGTTTTTTCATTATGTTTTTTGTTTTTATTTGTATCTGCCTAATAAATCAGTAATAAATATGACAAATCCCCTAGAGATTTCGTCAGTAAGTAACAGAAACGTTATATTTGTATTTGTTAACTTCTCATACCGGCAGTGCAGTGACTTTCACTAAGGATCAAGTGACAACAAGTCTATTTAATTGACCTGCATTCAACAGCCTTTTCAATATTCTTGATTTCGATTTGAATTCCATTTCTTCTAAACCTGCGTCAGGATTATTCCGAGAGTTTCAATAATAATAAATATATAGACTTTTCTTGTAATGTTTGTTTGTTATCTGTTTTTATGGCCCATGAATAATTAAAATAAAATTTATACAGCATGAACTACTACTTTCTAGAGGTCTGAAAACGCATGTCTGTGTCGTGGGCAAGTCACCAAAAGAGGCCGAGTTCTCTTCTCGGCAAAAGTGGAATTATTGTATATTTTTATTTTCATATATTATCATTTGTTTTATTTTTCTATTTATATTTTTCCTTGATTTATTAATTCTCGGAAGTAAAATGATCAACTACTCGATGAATAATCTTTTTCACTCCTCTAACAAGGTCAACATTCTTACCCCATCATTTCATTCTTTCAATTTTACTCCGTGGTATTCAGAAACAGCGATTTCTAACCCTTGACCAATCTTCCTTTCTTTGTTAATGATGACTAGATTTGGTCATCAGGCTTGGATTGGGTAATCCATTTTGAACTTCAAAAGTACCAGTAGATTTTATATCTTTTTTAATTCTTTAAGATATGCTTTGTGCATATACCTTCAATTTTTAGGGAAAACTCCTACTTTTTTTGCATTTATTCACTGATCAACTTTCACACCTGATTATGCCTTATTTCATACTCCGGCTCTGTCATTCACTATTTTGTTCTATCTTGATCTAAATACAGTTTGCGCTTTGTCGAATCGGCTGGAGCTGTAGAATACACCGACTGCCTCGATGCAGAGGGGTAAGTCCGCCTCGTCAATGAGTGTCCTAGATATGACATTAAACAATCTGATGTTGAGGTTCCAGAGATGCTAAATCTTTGCGGAATGCCTAGTACTCCTTCTTTGCCATCACTCCCAAGTCCACTTTGACCCAGAGTAGTGGCACCTGATAGGGTCCTATCAATGGGTCAAATAGAACTAAACTGTATACTTATGCTAAACTGAATTGTTTGATATAGAACTGTTTCTCAGATTTAAACTGCATACTCGTGTTAAACTGAATTGCTTGAAATAGAACTTTTTGACATTGAAACTGCGCACTTATGCTAAACTGAATTGTTTGAAATAGAACTTTTTTTGACACTGAAACTGTGTAAAATGCTAAACTGAATTTTTGAAATAGAATTGTTTATATGTATAAAAATGGATTTGGCATTAATAACCTACTATAGTTGATGAACCATAAAAACCAAACCAAACCAAATCTTTTCCTCGGACAGAATTGTTATCAGATTAATAGAGATTTCATTCCGCTCATTTGATGTCTTCTTCGTAACCAAATTCATTATGTTACGCCATTTGCTATTTCTTTTTGTTTGTATTTATTTCCTCTTCTCTTTATCTATCTTACCTTTCTCTTTATTTATCTTAACTATCGACTATATTAACCACCCCACCTCACCCCCACCTCTCTCTCTCTCTCTCTCTCTCTCTCTCTCTCTCTCATATTTTTCATCTCTCAAAATTTCGCGATCCCTTATCATTTCAGCCTCTATCTTTTGCTTTATACTCCACAAATCCTAGTCTCTTTTGACTTCCCTTTTCTTTATTTAGCTCCTCAACTATTTATCTATTAATCTATATGTCTTTGCATATTTTCATCTCTCTAGCTTGTATGTTCCACTTTCGTCTTTTTATATCTCTTCCTTTATGTGACATTTATAATAATTTATATTTCGTTTTCTTTTCTTTTTCTTTTTTTTTCTTCCTCGAATCTACTTCGCTCTTTCTAACCCTCTTTTCTTTACTTTGCTTTTAGACAACTTCCTTCGATTTATAATAAATATATATTGCTATACCTGTATTCAAATTCTTATTGCCTCTTTCATATTTCGAGGAAACAAACACTGATCGTTGCAGTAGGGCTCAATCATAATCTTGTTTCTTGTCATATACTTAATTCGGTGGTGAATATTAATCACATAGATTGAATATCTGCAATGAAAATTTCCGATCAATATTCTGCTAATAAATCAGGCTACGAATTTGTTGATCCACCATTTCACACACACACACACACACACACACACACACACACACACACACACACACACACACACACATATATATATATATGTATATATATATATATAACGTTTGCTATATTAATAAATAAAGTGTTTTCTAAGTGTTAAGATAGCATATATATATATATATATATATTATATAATATATATAATTGATTTTGTTAAATCTCCCTTCAAGATGTTACAATTTTATTCTTGGGCATAATTAAAATATCTATCTATCTATATATATATATATATATATATATATATATATATATATATATATATTGCGTTCAACAAAAATCAGTTTTAATGTAGGAAGATGATGAAAATCAAAAAATGTTTCCTAAAACTACATTAACCGACTACCTCTTGATTCCGTGGGTACCAGATACACTCAGTTATGCAGAAGGAAAAGTATATATATATTATATATATATAATATATATATATATATACTGCATCCTTTGCATACAGGAAAACCAGAAATACGATTCAAATTATGAATAATACAATCCTATCTTAATTGAATTGATGAACTGCAGACCTTTTTACACCAGATTTTTCACGAAGACATGGAAGTGTGTATTACTTAAGATCTTTAGGTAAGAAATTGATCACTTTTCAAGAGATAGTGGTTTCACTGGTTAAGCAATGTTTAAATGCTCAAGGACGCATGGGTGATGAGTTAAATGAAAATGTCAAAATTGTCAATCCTTATGTAACTGTCAGGGAATTTTGATTAGAAAATGCTATTAATTAATCTTAACGGACAACCTTCGTCATCGAATTTTGCTGGGTTGCCATAAGCAATTTGTTAATATCATAAGGAATTTTGGATTATTTTCTATTTTATTTTAATCTGTTCATTTTTTATATGTTTGAGTGAAATTATATTATTTCGTCAGCAACTTTCATATTACGATTTCAATGTAAATGTAGATTAAATATTAAATACGAAATCGGTCTAAATTGAGTTTTCTCCAGGGCAATACTTGATAAGAATTATTTGATGAATCTGAAATAAGATATCATGACTTAATAAATTGATTGAATCGTTGCGTTTATAAAAAAAAGGGGAAAAAATAAATATCTGTCTACATATGCAAATGAGTTAGTTTGTGTAGATCTACGTATGTAAGTGTGTATGTACGACATTGTATTCAAGTATATATGCATATAGATATATCTTGTTTTACATATAAATGAGAGACTGTTTATTTATATATGATGACGTGTTTGTATGCACGTCTATATGAATGTAATTGTGTCTGCTTCTCCAGAACATGTCGCTAGGAATCCAGCGAGGATCGAACACCATCAGTAACTAATTACAGTAATGCAATTACTATTAAACGAGTATGTTATTCAGTATGTATCAAATGAAATAATTAAACAAGCACCCATAGATAGATAGATACTTATGTGTGTAATCGAACCATGGGCATAATGGTTAGAGTGTTCACCAAATTTCAGGGGGACCAGGGTTTACTCCCAGATTGAGTCATACTCACAAAATAGTACCCGATACCTCCTTGTTTAACACTCATCATTATAAGGTATGGATCAAGGGTAAGTGGAGCAATTCAGGAAAAGAAGTAGCTCCCTCCCCTACACCTCGGTATAGTAGCTATTCAAAAGTGAGCCTTCGGGTTGTCTTAGACTACGGTGGGCGAAATTATATATATATCTATAAATGTATACACACACGCGTGCGTATATATATATATATATATATATATATATATACCTGTGGCAGAGAAAATTTCAGCCTCTAGTTTCAATTTACTTAAGATTAAATGTACAAGTAATATAGCTGCATTAAGATCAATACGTGCACAGGTTCCAAGATAAGGTGGGACATCAACAATACTCAGACCCATTGCATATTCAGTGCCAAGGTCAAAGTCGAAATCTTCCTTCAGGGCATTGTAATTTTATTTAATCTCAGAACACACACACACACACACACACACACACACACACACACACACATATATATATATATATATATATATATATATATATATATGTGTGTGTGTGTGTGTATGTATGTATGTATGTATGTATATATATATGTGTATGTATGTATATATATATATTGTGGTGAATCGATGAGTCTGTAGCCTGAAATATACATATAAGCTGAATTTTGATCTGAAATTTTCGCATATTATGTTGAATCTAAGTGATTAATATTCACCACTAGATTAAGTGAATTGACAGGAAAGGAGAATAAAGTGAAAAATAAATATTTCTTTTTATACTATTACGCCACGGACTTACCGATATATATATATATATATATATATATATATGTATATATATGTGTGTGTGTGTGTGTGTGTGTGTGTGTGGTTAGGCAGCAGGTTTCATTTAAGCGTGTTTGATTAAATAATAAAGACACATTTTGTCTGAATAATTAAGATCCTTTCAACTGTCTTGGTTTCAGGTTGGAATTGGTGGATGAATTGACTAAAATTTTCCCGAGTGCCTTATATATATATATATATATATATTATATATATATATATTATATATATATATTATTTATATATATATATATATGCTCCGCTCGTGGGTTGAGCAATCGAGTGGGGGTTTGCGGCTACCACATACACGTAAAATACTTCTCATGAATTGAGCTCTCCGGTAACGGATAAGCGTATACATAAATAAATACATACGTTAAAAATTCTTTCGCTTACGCTGAGAGGTCGATAGTTTGGGGTAAGATATCCGACTGACATAAAGTCAGCCGGGTTTTGATCCCAGCTAGAAGCATCTCACATGTCTAGCCACACTGAAGGGTTATGATACAACGAAACAGTCTGTGGATGACAATATATATATATATATATATATATATATATATATATATATATATATATATATATATATATTGTCATCCACAGACTGTTTCGTTGTATCATAACCCTTCATATATATATATAAAACCTTTAAAATTTACCTCAAATCAATCTGTAATAACAAAAGCATAATCCACTTATTCGAATGCAGACATTGCTCCAAGCAATATATAGGGAAATCAGAATGACTTTCAATTGTAGAATGATTAACTGTAAGTAAATGATTAAATGTCTGAATTATAAAATTCTCCTCTAGTAGAACAAAAATTCCGCCAAACTGACCATAACTTTAATAGAGACACAAAATTCACTTTAATAGATCGAAAAAATTTACCAAACTCAGAGAATTCTATGAAGATAGATGCATATTAAATCTTGAAACCCTAAATGGACTTAAAAAACAAACTAAACAACCAAAAAGAGTACATTGAAACGAGCAAATATTTACAAAGATGTTTAAAATCACTATTTAAAATTGATTGTCGTTCGAGCAGTTCTTTCTGCTTAACAATATATTCGAGATCCCATCCCAGAAAAAAAAAACTAATATTGGAAATAATTCCTAAATACGAACAAAGTTCAAGTTTTGTTCACACGTGAATCCAATCCAGTGGTATTTATATGACTTTAGCAATTAAAAAGCGAGCCTTCGGGTCACCCTCGATTACGGTCGCCAACTTTACTTTACTTAAGTCTTGAAATACAATCAATCATGAAGAATATTTTTGATCATGGTCGAATGCCGAAACCTGTTGAATTCTAACACACACAGAGACACACACACATTCAATTATTTTGCTTATGTTTAGATAATGGTTCTTTCATTTGTAATATGTATGTATATATATATTCGTGGTGCATTCAATAAGGTTCCAGACTTTTTTGTACAGGCTTTAAAATTGTCGTAGATGCTTGAAAATTCAGTATGTTATTGCTATACATCTTATGAGATGACTGACCAATTTTTATGATTCCAGGTTCAAATCAACAGCTACAGCAGCAATTGGAATACACCCTACTAAAGCCTGATTGTCACAGGTGGTGAATTTCAAAAATGCAATCAGGACGTGAGGACACTTTAGAAGAACGATATGCAATAAAATTGTGTTTTAAACTTGGAAAAAATGCCGCAGAAACGTGTGGAATGCTTCAGACTGCTTTTCGACCATCTTGCATGAATCGAGCATCAGTTTTTCGAGTGCCATAAGAGATTCAAGGAAGGCAGGGAGTCTGTGAGGGATGATGAGAGGTGTGGGAGGAGTAAGGAAGTCAATACACTTGAGTTGATTGGCCAAACGGTTAGGGTAGGGTTACTATGTTAAGGTTTTAAGGGAGTTCAGGAAGAGAATCCGTCGGAAGAGGCCAGCACTCTTCAAATCGGGTCAGTGGCATTTCCACCAGGACAATGCACCAGTCCACAACTCCATCCTTGTCACAGACTATTTGACCAAGATGGGCATCAAGACAGTTCCTCAGCTTCCCTATAGTCGAGACCTTACTCCCTGTGACCTTTGGTTAATCCCTAAGCTCAGAGGCTATCGTTATGAGACAATTGAGAATATGAAAGAGTCTGTGACGAATGTCATTGACACGCTCACACGAGGACTTCCATGGAGCCTTGCAGAAATTGTTGGAACGGTACAACAAGTGCATTGCAGCCGGAGGAGATTACTTCGAAGGAGTCTAGAGTTTCATGTGTGTACTATCAATAAAAGTGTCCATACGAACAAAGTCTGGAAACTTAATTAATGATCCTCGTATACATAATTATATATACAGTAGCGTCCAAAACTAAGGGACAAAATTTTAAAACCTAATATTTGTTAGAAATAACAACTGTGAAAAGCTGAAAATTTGACAACTGGTAGTCGTTATCATCCATAATAACATACTGAAATTTGAATCATTTGCAAAGGGTAGAAAAAGAATTATAACAATTATTTATTTATTTTTAAATTTTGTCCCTTAGTTTTGGACGCAACTGTATATATGTATGTGTGTGTGTGTGTGTGTGTGTGTGTGTGTGTGTGTGTGTGTGTGTGTGTGTGTGTGTGGTGTTTCAAAAGATTTTATATCATTTGTAGTGGAATAAATCATTTTTGCTCAAAATTAGCTTGATGAAAACAACACGAGGATGCAGCGTTCTGGTTTGAACAAATTCTAGCAGCAGCACCCAAAACAAAACACAGATGTACGACCACTTGTCTCCTATTTTGCAAATCATCAAAATAAGTCGAACAAAACGTGCTAGGCACTGATGGAAAAGTAAGGACAAACTTAGGGGCGAGGTCCTTCAATCGGCTTTTACTCATGGACAAACCAGTGTCGAGCAACAAAGCCATGTTCATCAGCTCTCTGCGGGCGCTGGATGCTGTTTAAAGGACCGGCCTAGGGTCATGGACAATAGGAACGGATGATGGGAGAGAATCAAGGGAATGCGATTCACGACCTGGTGATATTATAGTTACTCAAATATTTACATCTCGATGATATCAATTTTTTTAAACACCAAATATATATATATATATAGCGCACACTGGCAACCTTGTAAACGTATGAATCAATAAGCCCGTTGAGGGATACAAATATTGGTCTGAAATTTTTATTGGACAATAATTTATTTGTGTGAATAATATTCCTCACAGAAATAAAAAAAAAAAAAAAATTCACAAGGAGATTATGCAGAAAAATAAATATTTGTGAAACTAATTTATTTTCATCATTAGACTGTGTACTTATTGATGGACTTATGTATATTGCATTGATACCTATATTATGTAAAAGCATATCTGTATATCTATATTTGTGCACACATATACACACACACACAAACATAATTATATATAATGCAAAATAAATGAATTGATAGATATGTATAGACTGAGATAGATAGATAGATAGATAGATAGATAGATAGATAGATAGATAGATGTGAATGTTTATTTGTGTGAAAGAGCGCTGAAAATTTCTCAGCCCAACCAAGAAAGAAATGACCAAATACCCTGAAAAATATGCGCCGTTCCAAATATTCATTCAGCTGTTCAACACAATTGACTTCTTGTTTTTCAGTTTTTGTCTAATCCTTCCAAAATGTTCATTGAATATAAAAAACAAAAAAAAGGACATTCCCTTTATTGTTGAACAGAGACTTTACAACACCACTTCATATATCTGGATCACCAGATATTTAGACCATACCACAGCACACATACAAATATACATATATATAGAAAAGTTTATATATACTTGAGACTGCTAATGAACCTGTTGTGCTTCCTTCGTAATAGCAACCTGTAATGATATTGATGCTTCAGTTTAGGAATTTAGGAAGAATTAACCGCCTGTGTTATACTGAGAATATGAACTGATGAAAGTGATAATGATACTGAAAAATTCTCCTACAGCTGCAACTGACAATTGCTGGCGCATTTAATTGTATTGCTCTATCAAAATATATCGCTATTATCTGCCGTTTTTATGACTATATGTATATTCAAACATAATGAAAATTTTAGCATGAGATCGATTGATAGATAAATAAATAGATTTGAATAGACCGATTGATTGATTAATTTTAACGATATGTCAGCCCATAAATGGTTATTTTATTTCAAAAGATAATGGAATCGCGTTCATTGTATGTTAATATTAACATTTTTTGTATTAGTGTTTCTTAATAGGGTGTTTTGCACACGGTTCTATCGAATATAAACAATTTTTAAAAAGAACTATTTGACCCATTGATGAGATCCTAACAGGTACTACCACTCCAAGTCAGAGTAATGGCAATGATAGGGTACTCTCCAGATCTCGAGAACAGGAGCCTCACTATCAGATATAGTTCATAAAAAATAACACGCTACTGATATATATATATATATATATATATATATATATATATATATATATATATATGTATTAACACTGCAGTTGATAATGTTAAGATTTTGTGGATAATCAAGGTTTGATTTGGTTTGTTCATTTAATGGCATGCCATTCTTCGTGGGTTATTTTGTGCCAAAGCCATCTTTGTATGAGAACAGTAATCATATCATTCAACGCTTGGCTGACAGGATAAGGGGATTTCATACATTTCTCAAAGGCATTAACGTGACAGGATTTTGAATTCGCTTACTTCAAGACTGTAATTCTGCACTTTGGCCATTACGCCAAAGGGATAATGAATACAGGAAAGATAAAACTATAATGATTTGGTTTCTTTGTTTAATGGCATGTAAACCTACGTGGGTTATTTAACGCCAAATCCATCCGTCAAGAAGAATAGTAGTGGTACTATTTAACCCATAGCTAAGATGATAAGGGGGTTCATACCTTTCCCAAAGGTATTTATCCGTAAGTAAATGTAATAGCGTGATGGGAGTTTAAACTCACTACGATTCCGAAGTCAAGCGCTTTAATTATTAAACCACGAGGACACTCCCTCATAATGATTTATAGCAGAAATAAAGATAGTTATGTATATGGCAATGGTTATAGCAAAAGCATAATGATAAGAGAAATACAACTAATAATAAGTGAGAGTTGTGGCAATAATTATTGCGACATTTAGAATATTTTTTGAATTTTCTTGGTAACAGCAGAGACAATGACCAACATCAAAAGATGAAAAATCTATTTGAATCCAAAGAGAAGAGATCTCAAAATGGTTTTGTCTAAGAAAGAAATAAGCAATGAAACCAAAAAATAAATAATGAATTTTTCCTATACAAAAACTTATAACTGTCATAGAACTAAAGATGTTATATAAAGAACATTTAAAGTGTCGTTAATAATGCATCATCTCATGAATCGAAATAGCAAAGAAAAAACTTGAAGTGATCACAAATGGTATGTGAAATGTTGTAGACATGCGTGAGCCAACACATACAACGTGCTGAAACTCAAAAAGTATATATCGGGTTGGTTTCTTTGTTTTAATGGTAAATCAATCTTCGTGGGTTATTTAATGCTCAAGCCATTCTTATAAAAGAACATTAGTGGTACGATTTAACTCATAGCTGGGCGAATAAGGGGTTTCATACCTTTCCCTAGAGCATTAGTCCAAAAGTGAACGTAATAGCGTAGCTGGATTTCTAACTCGCTAATTACGTACGATATCACAGTCACAGGGACTATATATATATATATATATATATATACACGTTCCTCCACGGGGGTTGAGCAGTCTGGCGAAGGAATTTACTGGTGTCACTCGCATAATGCAAAGCTCTTCGAATAAATTGAGCACTCTGATATCCGGGAAGGCAAAAATGTAAACACACGAAGGCTACTACATAATGTCTCATAATTCCCGAGCTGACGTCGTTGCTTGTTGGCTGATTGGTATGATGTTAAGTCTAACGTAAAGTTGGGCGGGTTTCGACCCCTGCTTCAAGCGTCCTATATGTCCAGCTACACTGAAGAGTTGTGATACAACGGAAGAGTCAGTCTGTGAATGACTATATATATGGGGGGTATACATCAGTGGCGTTTTTATCTCTGAGTGTCTTAACTTTTTCCAATGTTAGATTGCACAACTTTTCTTTCAACATTCTAAATCTTTGAAAATCATTTTCAGAATTCAGACAAGACAAAATCTAGTGGACTTGTTCATGAAAGTTTACATTTATTGACTTTCAATGCTTTTCAGCATCTTTAAGTACATCAATATGATTGCCGACCGTCAAAGTTTAATGCATGTGTGTTTGTTTATTTATTTTAACTATTATTAAATTTTACGAAATTGAAAAAAAGGGTGTTTAATCAATTAGGATTAACTAATACAGCATATAATTGAATGTGTGAAGTCGTGGTGGAGATTAATTTGCTGGGACAGGTGTCGTGGAGAGGACTGTACTCTAAGAATTAATACTTAACCTGGTTCGCCGACTGATCTTTGTTGTCAAAGAACACATGAAAAATTATGAGGTTTAAGTTTCACTTAGCTTTGTATGTCTATCGTTCACCCACCTTTTGTGTGACGCATGCCAATCCTGAGGAAGGTAGTAGGTAGGTAATTACAACAGTATCTATATATAGATTAGTGCCATTGCCAATGTTGCCATTACTTTTAGTTTAAAAGAAAAGCCGTAAAACTTAACACATTTTCTTTTCCATGAATTAGCATCCATCAATCTTGTGTTCAGTTTTTGCGTTCAGTTTCTCCTGTTCTTTTATTTTTACCATATGGTCCGCTGGAACGGCGAAAAGAATAAATAACAAGTTCTTTTGTTCTTGTTAATTAACACTTGATCGAGATTTGGGTGATCTATTAGAATCCCAATGTCTCAGAGAATAGTATGCGTCTCATTCTCTAGGACAGATTCTGGTTTGTGCATATACCATTTGCCAGCATTGTCAAATTTTAATCTCTCCCACAATTCCCAGTAGATCAACTTTCCTGTCCAGACACACCGACTCTTGTATCTTTTTTTAAGAAAGAAAACTCACATTATCAAAACCCTATAAGCGTAACACCGGAGATGAATAATCTTGAGATAATAAAATCGGAGAGGTTAAACTCTGCAACATCTTAAACACCTGGCTTGTCACTGGATGTTAATCTTAGGGTTTCGGCCGTACTGGGTAAGTCTTACAGTTGGTATCAGTGAAAAGAAGGTGGGTCATGGAGACATCACTAAATCATGGAATGAAACAAGTGATACTCTGAAAGTTACGACTAAAGAAATTCTGTTACATATTGAAGAACTGCTAATCAGAGGTCAATCAATGTCAGCAGAAGCATAAAATGCCCAACGTGAGGACGGGCGTCGTCATGCAGCAAAATTACCGTTCGATTAAAAAGAAAAATCTCTTGCAAGCGTCTTTCAAACGAGCCAATTGATCATTTTAAGATTGCGTCATAACAATTTGTCGAAGTTCTACTGGTTCATAAAGAATTCCCTTTGAATTTCAATAAACATAGAGATGCAATGCTTTCGCCGCATCTTCCATTTTGGTTGTTAGGTTGAGAGGTTCAATGATGTAGATTTAGCTATGATTTCTTTCGTTTGAAATTCTTGCAATTCATCTATTTTACGGTATCGTTCATAAATGAATACTTCTCTAACATTTATCAATAAAGAATCAATTTCTCCCAAACCAAAGATACCAGCATTTTATTATTTCTAGTGGGATATTCTACATTCAAAAGAGGTATTTTTAGATGCTATTTATTACCAAACTAAACATCGTTGAAATCATGTAACAAAAGAAAAAATTGCATATATATATATATATATATATATATCCAAGCTCTCTGCACGAGTAGGATTTGACACAAGGTCAGTTTTTAAGCAGCGTATAATGGTTTAAATAAAGAGTTTTTCTTTTAGACCAGTTGCTATGATGATGATCATCATCATCTAGTCATACTAATAGCACGAAGTTCCTTGACTCTCTCTCTCTCTCTCTCTCTCTCTCTCTCTCTCTCTCGCTCGCTCGCTCGCTCGCTCGCTCTATCTATCTATCTCTTGACATCCGTCCCTATCGTCTATTACTCATGGCAGGTCCTCTAAACTGCAGAAAATGCCTGCACGGAAATGATGTATATAATTCCTTGCTAGTCAGCTAAACATGGCACGTTCATGTGGAGGGGTCTATAACAGAACGTCGCTTATGAGTTCATCCTTTCTTCTTAAGCAGTGCACAGTTCGTCTTACTTGGATGGCTTGTGAGATGGGTTCAAGAGCCCAGTCTGTCCTACTATTTACCCATAACTGGAGGGAGAATATGTGGATGCAAGGGTTCCTGCTATGTGAAATGTAAACAGCCTCTGCCAAGATTTGAACACAGGTTGACATATCCATTTTCTACGATAACCATTACATCACGAGAACTTCTTTATATATACACCCCTGCGTAAAGATATAAGACCACCCTTAAAAATGAAGGAAAAGATATTGTTTACAATTCTTAATTCATGAAAATCAGATATATGAAAGATAAGGCATAAAGGCAATTAGATTTAAAATATGAAGGAATTGCAATTCATTTTTTGTATGTATATTAGCATTTATGCTTAATTCTAAGATTTTGTTTTGACATAAATATAAGACCAATAAACAGAACTATAGAATATAAAGACAAATTTTTTATTTGATATTTTGTAGATCCACTGCTAGCTTTGATAACTTGAAAAATTCGGCTAGGAATATCTATCAACTAGTTTCTCACGTTGAACTGTAGGTATTTTTTCTTATGCGTCGAAGACTGCATTTTTGAGTTCAGAAATTGCTGAGTACTGTCGACCTCCTTCATAAACTTTTGCAACAATCAATTACCACAAATTTTCTATAGGATTGAGTTCTGAAAAGCACACTGGGTGGTCAAGAAGTCTTAATTTTGTTCAAGCAAGTAATTCTTTGTTATTGATATATTGTGAACAGCGGCATTACCATGCGGAAAAATCCATTCTTCTCCACATAGACGACCCCCTTCTGGTGCGAGAGATAAAAAATTTAGCATTTTCACATAATTTAATGCTTTTTGTCGACCACTGACAAATTGTAGTTTGAGTTTGCCTGAAGATGATAAGGCATCCTAGATCATAAGAGATCCTCCTCCACAATACCTTGTTATGTAATTCTTATCTGGAAAATTTTTTGCGTGCCAGTTCTTGTGAAAGACATCTGGGCCGTCTAAATTGTATTTCTTTTCGTCCGAGTAAACAACTTTTCGCCATTCTTTAGCACCCATGGTTTGATATTGACGAGCATATTCCAGTCGTTTTTCTTTGTGCTTCATAGTTAACCTTGGGCGATGAATTCTTTACTTGTGTTTAATTTTTTCGTTGTTTAAATACCTTCTAATTGTTCTAGTACTGCAAAGAACATCCACTAGAGATTTCAATATTTTTGATGTTGACGAAGTTTTCTTTTTTACTTCGCGAACAATTCTTCTCTTGAATTATGATGATGATTTTTCGGGCCTGCCAGTCGGTTTTCTTGTTCCATACTTATTTGGACTTTTCAAGTAATTACAGAAAACAGTTTTATTGCGTCCTAAGGCCTTCGAAATTTCTCTCTGAGATTTTCCGTCTCTTTTCAGAGCTGTAATTTCACCTTTCTCAAATTTAGATAATTTAGTTCCTTTAGTCATTTATGTTTTTAGTATTTTAAGTATTGGAGTTTTAATAGCTTTTATATTACGTAGACTATATATAATAAATTTTTCAATTCAATTTAGTCCTTCTTTCTTTAGTTTTTATTGGTGGTCTTATATTTATGTCAAAAATAGATTGTAAAATTTAGCACAAATGCTAATATACATATAAAAAATTGAAATTTCTTCTTATTTTAAATCTAAATGTCTCTTAACCTTATCTTTCATATGTCTGATTTTCATAATTTAAAAATTGTAAACAATATCATTTTCTTTATTTTTACTGGTGGTCTTATATTTTTGTCCAGGGGTGTAAAAGGATGTACTTGCTTTGGAACGGTTACATATTTACATTTTTGGTTACAAAGTGTGAATGCGATAAATAATATGTAATAATATCTGTTTTGATAGTGTAACGTTCCACAAGAAATGATAACATCGTCTTTAGTTTAGAAAAAAATTAACTTTTTATTTTGAAAATTGTTCCAGGAGAATTTATTTATGGGGGATGTAGTGTATCACCGGTGATTATCTCATCAAAAGGTTAGCCAACCTTCGAGAAAAGTGAACGTAATAGGGCCATTGGAGTTCGAACTCTCTTACGACAATATGTTAGTCCAATACGTTAACCGTTACGCCATGAGGACTACATTTCAAAAAGTGAAGAAGAGAAAAACAACAGTCAATTTATAAGTCAGCTAGCCGCTCTTCTTTCTCATAAGTCTGTTTGTGTTTAAATCTGTTTTAGTCTATTCACATCAATCTATCGATCTGAGACGGATTCCCTGTGGCGTAGTGGTTAACGTGCTGAACTCCGGCATCATAATAAGCAAGTTTGAACTCCAGTCGTGCTATTATGCTCACTTTCGCAAAGGTATGAATCCTCTTAGCTCCCAGCTCTGGGTTAAATAGTACCCTACTGTCCTCCTATGAGGATGGCTTTGGCATTAAGTAACTCACGAAGGTTGATATGTCATTAAAGAAACAAAAAAGAACCTAAGCATAGATAGATAGATAGATAGATAGATAGATAGATAGATAGATAGATCAATTCTTTGGTTCTTTTGCTTTCGTCTTTTCTTTCACCATTTATAACACATGTCTTTTATTTTATTAACTTTATCTTTCCCAACAATATGGTGTGTCTCAATAAACATGGGACCTATGTGACTGCTAATCCCTTTACTAATAATAATGTTGTGTTGTTTTTTGTTTCAGATTTGAAAATAGTATATTATAACAACTATTAATCCTCGATCACAATGCCATGGAGAAGAATGGAAAAATATTTTGCATCACTACTTATTTGGAGACAAAATCAATTAAAACTGTCTCAGAATAGATGCAACCCATTAATATGATAATGATTTATTACTGAGACAAGAAACTCAAAAACGTATCCCGTAAGCTGATATAGTAACATTTTAAAAATACATTGATTTGATGTCTCTATCTCAAAGGATGCATTTCTTACGGGACGTGTTCCAAATGGCCGCTATTGCGCTGGTCTCAGTAATAAATCATTATCATATTAATGGGTCGCATCTATTTTGAGACACCCTGTATTTTATCAACAATATGTTTTTATCTCATTGCAGTGTTATATTATTTAAACATTATGATCTTCATTATTCCTTTCCACCACCTTCCTAACACGCCCAAATCGTCCCTCCGTTTGCTTCCCCATCTTCATGTCCTGTTTTTGACCGGGGAAATTCCAGTGGAGTAATGGCTAAAGTGCAGGACTACTGCCTCAAAGTAAGTGAGTACGAAATTTAGTCGCACTATCACGTTCATTTCGGAAAAATACCCTCGGGAAAGGTATAAACTCCCTCCCCACCAGCTATAGGTTAAATAATACCGATAATGTTCTACAAGGATGGTTGTGGTATTAAATAACCATAGAAGATTGATATGCCATTAAACAAAAGAAGCCAAACAACATATATTTGACCTTAATTTTCTTAAAACTCGTTTTTCTTCCTCCACCTTCACTGAAGTGTCCCAATATAAACTTCAAAGACACTTCTAACATTTCTCTGATATTATATAAAGGTTCTGGGAACTTTCGTGTCAACCTGATAAAGGAGAGCAACAGTAAAAATAAAAGACAGATGATTGGCTAAAATTATAACAATAATCAGAAATCAAAATATAGATATTGAATTTTACACACAAATATACAACGAGAAGTGCTTGTGACGTAGTGGCTAAAATGCTGGACTACGACGTCTTTGTAATTGAGTTCGAACTCGAGTCGAACTGTTAGGATTATGTAAATAGTATCAATACTATTCTTTAATAAGGATGTCTTTGGCATTAAATAACCCACGAAGGTTGATATGCCATTTCAAGAAAAACCAAACTAAACCGTCAAATATATTAAAATTGTGGAATTATCACTCGTTTTTGTCTTCATAAAAATTTCAATATGACATTTTCATTTTCTCTTCGGCCTTATTTGTAATTTAAATAGACGACTGAAATGTTTGAATTCTCCCAGCGATTTTTGTTTGAAATTGAACATATCCTCGCAGTTCACGTGAACTTGAGCGAGACTCTAGGAAATTGAATCGAAACGTTTTCCGTGCGTTAACAATTGTGGCAATTTACTGGTTGTATGCGATCGTCGGCAGATTTTAACATAACTTCCTGTCGCCTTTGGTCACTTCCGATTTAATATTCGCTTGAGCATTCTCATAGCTTAATATTCCTGAACGGTTCAGATTTAAAAAATCAATAAATGATAAGAATCTTTTGTTTTTATTCGTGTGCATGTCCCGTATCCTCATACCTTCTTATATAGTTAACTCGTCATTTTTTTCCTCTTTCCATCTGATGATTTAGTACTTCACAGGTAGTTTTAGTAACAGACTCAACGAGAACATTATTTAGATATTTTAGGTTTTAGACCCACTCTACCATAGTAGTCTTGAGCACTTTATTAGACAACCTTTTATATTTGTATTTTATCTTACTTTATATTATATTAATATATATATATATATGTGTGTGTGTGTGTGTGTGTGTGTGTGTGTGTGTGTGTGTGTGTGTACGATAACTATTATGTTACAATAGTTCGCCTTCTTCCCTAGTAGTATTTGTTACATTTCCATTGAAAAAGATTTTTTATTACTACATATTATGACTGAGTGGGATAAAACTAGGTGATAGTGATGCTTTGTAAACCTTTTAATAACTTAATTCTCGAGGAGTACCGGTCGCGTTGTGGCTAACTGTGACATCCAAGTAAGCGAATTCAAACTCCTGTCGCGCTATTATGTTCACGTTCGAATGACAGCCCTTAAGAAAGATATGAACCCCCTTATTCGCCCCCAGTTAAGGGTTAAATAGTACTAATACAGTTCTTCTACAAAGATCGCTTTGGTATTAAATAACTCACGAAAGTTGATATGCCATTAAACAAAGAAACCAAACTGAATTTAATTCCATGAAAAAAATATCGATTCTAGCAGAGGTTTGATGTAATAATTTAGAGAAAAGGTGATCGTGTATCTGAGACGTTAAAATCACACATACAGGCATAATTCTTTCTTTCTCTCTCTCTTTCTCTCTCTCTCTCTCTCTCTATATATATATATATATATATATATATATATATATTTGTGCGTGTGTGTGTGTGTGTACCAGGTGTCTGTTTTCGTTTCAAATGCCACTAATGCCTAGGAGAAAGGCATGAATCAATCACTTCTCCAACAATGGGTAAAATAATTGTTGAACAAATTGTAATCTCTAGCCTTTGTAAGGTAACCAGTCTAAAAGAAGGAAAAATTCTGAATTCAAAATCTGTGGAATGTTGTTTGGAAGAATGAATGAGACATTAGTGTACCATTCTTCTTTCATATATCTAACCAAAAAGAGTGGCTGGTTCTACACAGACTTTATATATATATATATATATATATATATATATATATATATATATTCTAAAATATGTTCACTTACCGGTTGTTTAAAAAACTTAAACGGCAATGTTAATAAATGGGAATTAAATACTACCCTGGGCAAAAACTATGAACATAGCACTTTTAGAGAATGTTCACCGTGTTTTTTTTATTTAACAGTAAATAAACTAACAACATAAGATACAATTTATTAATAGCTGAACATTCTGGCTTCATGAAATATTCATTAAACCAACTAGATTGAATTATATGAATTATTGGTAAAAGAATTTCCAACCCACGCAGAGGAAAATATTATAGAATAACCTAATATTGAGAAAAAATTATTGAATTCATTGACAAAAAATATAGAACTAACACTTAGTTGCCTCTTTTTAAGATTTTATGACAGCTTTAATTCTTTCAGATTCGGATTTCACTAATTCAAGACAATATTCTTTATGAAAATGGTTCTTTCCTGAATGACAGTCATGGAATTTTTTGGGGTGGATGAGACCTTCTCATGGAGCTTTTTTTTTAATTTCCGCCTGGAATTTTCAATTAGATATAGCTCCGAACTCTTCACTGGCCATGTTATTGTTTTTTATATGCCTTTCTAGAAGAAAAGCTTTATTTCCCTTTGCTAAAAAGTACAATTTTACAAACTTGAATACAATGAAACACATGGAGAAATAACATTGCTATTTTATGTACGAATATAGTTCATTGCTTTCACCGGATATCTGTGCTGATTTTGATCACAAATAATCTCTCAAATATGTCAGGAAACACTATAAATTATTTAAACATCAGTTATCATTAAATAAGACAGTGCTTCTGTGTATAATTAAATCAACAATTTAACTTCAAAAGAGTTGACGTAAATGACTTACAATTTAGCAGTGCTTGAAACACCTGTTCCGCTAAAATTCCTTAGTTAAACATCGATGCCCATTACAGATGGTTTGATTTGGTTTCTTTGTTTTACACCATATGAACTGTCATGGGTTATTTAAAGCTAAATACATCCTGGCAGAAGTGTTACTATTTAAATATTTAGGATAAGAGAGTTCATGCCTTTCCCAATGGTATTAGTCTGATATTGAATGTAACAACGCGACTGCAGTTTGAATTCGCTTACAGTCCAATAAGTTAGCCACTACGACACGGGAACACTCCGGTTAATTGCTGATTATAGTGTTCGCCAATGATCCGGGAGACCGAGGTTCAATCCCAGGTCGAGTCATTACGAAGACTCAAAAAATGGTACTTTGATGCCCCCTTGCTTAACACTCGGCATTATATGGTATGGCTCAAGGGTAAAGTTGAACAATCATGGGAACGGAGTAGAGCCCTCGCCTACACCTCGATGTTGTAGCTATTGAAAAGGGAGCCTTCGAGTCACCCTCGACTAAGGACAACTTATTATTAGTGATCCGCAGGTACTGTAATCAATCTGAGACTTGTGTACGTAACTAAGCAAAACTTTGTAAAATTGAAGGACTTTACGCGAACACACTGAACGAAACATTCTTGTTGCAGTTTCCATTTTTATATCGCCAAGATGTTTTGAAACAGAAGATAATCTGTTTTTTTTGTTTTGTTTTTGTTTTTTTTTTTTGGTGTGAACTGGTTCTCTCCACGTTACTCTTACCACTGATTTGTATTCCTGGCGAATTCACTTTAAAGATGAAAAACTATGAAAAGCAAAACGGAAAACTTCCTAAACAGTGTTTTCGAAACGTTAGTTATTTCAAATTTTAATCAACTTTTAAAAGAAGTGTTTTTTTTTTTAAATTGATTGAAATTTGCAATAATTAGCGTGCTCATAGAATTTCAAATGTTTCAAGATTTAAAAATTCTAAATTTTTTAATTATTTTAAAATCAAGATTTGAAAATTCATTTTTCATTCTAAACATTTTTAGATTTTATGATTTATTTTCTTTTCATTTTTTAATTTAAAAAAATACAATAAAAAAGGTTCATGAATTAAAAAGAAAAAAAAACAATTAAACACGATTATAAATAATTCAAGTTCCATTTAATCTTCTAAAGCCACAGAAAAAGTAACTTGCGTTGAATTTTTTATACAATATTCACGAAATAGCAAACAAACATCACAAGAAAAAAAAACAAAAAACATTCATTCGTTTTCTTTTTTACACGTTGAAAAAAAGGGGATAAGAGGGGAATGAATAAAATTGTCTGATTATGATTTAGCTAGTTCTTGATGTGTGTGAGCCAACATCGGAATATGTTCCATGGAGGAAGTGTGCTCTTTGGCCTTAAAGCGAAGATTATCAATGCTTGACTTGCGCATATCAACAACGTCCGAATCAAAAGAGAACCTAACAGGTGAATGGCTAATGTGTGAACTCGGAATCATGCCACTATTTAGAAGAATGTTGGGTAGGGCGCCTGGGGCGGCAGCAGCTGCGCCCATATAGTTCGAAAGGAGGCCGCCAAAGGGCAGTTTGCCCGGAATGCACGAGGGTGCAAGCGTAGAGAATCCTGGTTGATGATGAAGAGTCAAGAATGGACTGACTCCCGTCAGGTGAGGGAAACGATTTTGCCAGAAAGCGTCGGTAGCGGCGTTATTGAAGTGGGTTGCTCCGGCTAGTGAGCTCACGTCGGGCAAGGACTGAATGTGGTCTGTAGGCAGGAAATTCGGACTTTCACGGCCCATTGCCTTCTCTCGTTTTCGCCATTTGGCACGTCTGTTCTGAAACCACACCTATAAAAACAAACGAAAAATAAAAACTCGTTAGTCATATAGATCTCAATGATCAAACATGAAAATACAATTCTGCGGAGGAATTCTTTCAACGTTTATAAATCTTTAAATGCCTGTAGCATTCTGATGTAAAGTATTTATTTCATGTAATGAATACTTATTTTATTTACTATTATCTTTATTTGTTAGATCACTTGATTTAGTGGTGAATATGAATAATATAGATTGAATGTTATACGATGAAAATTTTACACCCAATATCAGTGGCTGTCCTCGTGGAATAATGGTTAAAGCACTGGACTGTGGAATCGTAGTAAGTGAATTCGAACTCCAGTCGCGCTATTACGTTCAGTTTCGGACAGACACCCTTGGGAAAGGTATGGACTCCCTTATCATCCCAGCTATTGGTTAAATAGCTTCACTACAGTTCTTCTAGGATAGCGTTGATATTAAAAAAACCGCGATGGTTGATATGCCATTAAACAAAGAAACCAAACTAAAAATCTACATGTCAGAAAACAAACTTTTTATTATATATATATATATATATATATATATGAGAGAGCGACAAAGATGAGAAAAAGTAATCAAGAAAATCAGAATATCTAATTTTTTTAATTGTTCTAAACTTAAACTTAACCTTTCAACCTAAGGTCATCGTCAGGAAAACAATTTTTGGGAAGAAAAGTTTTGAGAAAAAAATTCGGTTATTCTTTATTTTCAAAGTAGTTTTTAAAATTGTTGATATGCCACAAGAAGCGACGAAAAATTAACAGGTGAGATAGCATATATATATGTGTGTGTGTGTGTGTGTGTGTGTGTGTGTGTGTGTGTGTGTGTGTGTCCTGATTAACAAGCCAGTGTTATATAAACCATTTTCTTGTGTAGCGGGTTAGATCCTAAATGGATTCTAAATGGATTTAACTCGGTAATATTGCAGCAATTCTAATCGGAATTGCCTACCCTTACTAAACAGAAAGAGAAGAATAATTTGTACGACTGCTGGAAAGCTTCACGTGTCAATCCAGTTTCAAGCAGGAAACTTAAACATCTGGTCAGTAAGAGGCCAGTCATCAACATGTGAACACATCTTTTGTTCCTCTTCGATACCGAACGAGTAAGAAGTCTCTCAAAGTTTCTTTCTTCCTTCCTTTCTTAATATGTATTTTCTCCCACTTTCTGTTTGATAATTTTTGACTACCAAACCATGAAATATCATTTAAAATTATTCGAAATCTATTTTAACCATTTACATTGTAATAGATATAACAATTAAAGACGGCTTTCATCGAAAAATTAGTTTCTTTAAAAAAAAAGTCACATGAAAGTGTCCAATATAGAAATTTGATATACAGAAATTTGACATACTCTAATAAGAATATCATTTCTAGGCTCCGCTGAAGCTGAAAGCAACTTTGGTCGATATAGAGTCGTGGTTACCAGTTATTGGGTCGCTGGATTGAAATTAACGTGTCAAGAATATTATCTCACACTTTAACTCTGTCATTCGCGTGTACTCTACGTGACATCATTAACACTAAGAAAGTATAACGTGACGAATATGGTTGTAGACTGGGTGTGGTAGGTGATTCACTGGTAACTGTGCAAGAAATTGAAATTCGACCATACTAACAAATGTTACATGCACAAACTAGAATCCATCATAGAGAATAAGACACACAAAATCCTCAGGGATTTTGAGATACAAACAGATCACCAAATCCCGGGCAGAATATCAGACCAAGTGCTAATTAACAAAAACCAGAAAACCTATCATCTAATGAATTTTGCCGTCCCGGCGGATCACGGAGTAAAAATCAAAGAAAACGAAAAGAGAGACAAGTACTTGGACCTTGCCAGAGAACTAAAAAAAATTATGGAACATAAAGGTGACGGTGATACCTATTATAATTGGTGCGTTTGGAACGGTTCCAAAAGGCTTGTTAAAGAGCTGGAAATCGGAGGACGAGCCGAGACCAACACTACAACATTGTTAACATCGACCAAATTTTTGAAAAAAAGTCTTGAAAACCTGAGACTTCCTGTCACTCAGACTCCCGTGAAAGACTATCAGCTAACGCTGGTGTGAAAAACTCGCAAGAAGTAAAATAATGATAATAATAATTTTGAAAGACAAACAGATCTCTTAATTTCAGCCAGAGGACCAGACCTAGTGATAGTCAACACAAAAGAGAGACTTGTAGACATTGCCGTTCCGGCTGACCACTGAGTATAACTTGACCCTGCAAGAGAACTGAAAAACAATGGACCATTAAGATGACGATGATGCCAATTGTAATTGGCGCGCTCGGCACGGTCACCAAAGGATTGGTAGAGGGACTGGAGGATTTGGAAATAAGAAAACCAGTGGAGACCATCCAAACTACAGCATTGTTGAGATCGGCCAGAATACTGAGAAGAGTCCAAGAGACCTGAGGAGACATGCCGTCTCTCAGACTCAAGTGAATACCCTCCAGCAAGCGCCGGTGTGAATAACTCGCAAGAAGTAGAATAATAATAATAAAAATAATAATAATAATAATAATAATAATAATAATAATAATATAAACCCAAGATTTTTAAAAACATATTGGGTGTTCCGTGCGCTTCAAATGAAAATGTTTTTTTAGAACATCGCCTTATCAGCAGAGCTTAGCATATGCTGACTGTATCCCTTGAAAAGGGGTAAGACGTCACCCCCCCCCAAAGGTGTGAATCCTGGGTATTATACTAAACTGCATCTGATAGTAAGGCTCAAGTTCTGGAAAGTGTGGAACATTATTCCCTGGTCCACTGACCTGAGAGTAGTTGTACTTGATAAGATCCCATAAATCTGTTTCAAAATTATTCATTGAATTGTGCGTAAAAAAAACTTTTAAGAAACAGTTACACAAAAAATGTAGATACAGACGTTCAATGAACGCTGTTCCCAAACCTCTGGGCATAAAATAACCTTAGACAGGCTAATTTGCCTTTAAAATCAATCCTATTTAAAAACAATGGGTTGTAAGTGAGATTTCGATCTTCGAGCATCGTCAAAAAGTTATGACAATGTCAAATGACAAAATCTGGAATAACATTGGAAACATGCTACACCAGTCCTACCCGCCTTGAAAATCAGCATTCGAAAACTGAGTTTTTACCTAACCTTGAATATTAAACACTGGCAATCATTCAAAAAATGTGCAATTATCTTACTCACTAAATTGGATTTTATGTTTACTTATCTTAGTAAATGTACCAGATAGAAGAAAATAGAAAGAGAATGATTAGAAAGAGAGTATTGTCAACCGGCTTTTAAAATCAGCATTCAAAATTGTTTTCATCAAGGCTTGAAAACTAACTAAAGGCATCGGTCGGAAATACACAATTATCTCACCCAATGACCTGACTTCTCAACTGTTAATCCAGGATTCGAACACAGGTTACCGATTCCATTTACTCTGATAACTATTACGCTAAATACGCCCCCCACAAAAAAAACAATTGTATACAAGTATAACTCGCTAACGCATAACTGGAATAAATAGTTATGAACAGAATGAGATAGATAGATAGATAGATAGATAGGAATAGAATGAGATAGATAGATAGATAGATAATGTAGAGTGAGATAGATAATGTAGAGTGGGGTAGATAATGAACAGAGGGAGGCAGATATAAATAAGGCTAAGATAGATAGATAGATAGATAGATAGATAGATTTGAACAGGATGAGATAGGTATCGATGTTTTTGGTTTCATTGTATTATACCATATCAACCTTTATGAGTTATTTAATGTTAAAGCCATCCTTGTAGAAAAACAGTGGTAGTGCTATTTAACTTATTGTGCGAGGTACTCCTTTTTTAAGTAGTTTGCAACAATAGTCATAAAGTGGGTTTTATTTATCGAAAACCTTAAAAATAAATATTAGTGCACCTTCCTCACCTTTTTCTTCTTTTTTTTTTTTTTTTTTTTTTTTTTTGTTAGACGACAAAAAGGCAACGACCCCTATCGGCTAACATGCGCAATTCACCCTCTCTCTTAACACTTCTCTTTTCTTTCCTCTCACCTGACAAATATGCCTGCTAAATCTCAGCTTCTCTTATACTGGAAATAGAACTATTCAAATCTTTTAATTAGAGAGCAACGTCCTTTCCCTGGCAATTAATCTAAAATGGGTAAAATGTAAAATATAGAAATATGAAGAGAGAAAGAGGACAAGAATTGTAGCAAAAGGGGAGGTAATCTGTGTTAAACATTTTAGTTCCACTTGAGCAGTTGGATGACAGACTAAGATAATAGCATTATTGTCGCAGTGACGGTAGCTCATGGAGAGAGAGAGAGAGAGAGAGAGAGAGAGAGAGAGAAATACGGGGATGGAGAAGCAACCAGGTTGTCACGTGTTTGAAGAAAACTTTTTCTCTCAAGGTCGACAAAGTGTCCACATCACGAAGAAAACAGACAGAAGAAAGTCGGGGTTATGTCAACTAATGATAACGCCCAAAAAATATTTCAAATATTTTCCTTTTTGAAGAAAAAAATATTTTTGTTTATTTACTAGTTTACCCCGACCCGTGCTGTCAAAAAGAAATGACGGCAATATTTATATAACATCCGTATTTTTTTTTATATATATATAAACTATTGTCTATTACTCTACTCCCTCTACTGTGACTGGTAGTTTTTCATTAAAAATTTAAGTGGCAGTAAGTCTTTTCAGATTTCCACAACAATTCTAAATACCCTAGCTCATTTTATCCATGCTGTGATCTAAATGGTCTCGATCCTTCCTTAAACCTACAGTTCACGCAATCCTTTTGCATGTTCTTGAGGACTATTCCAAGGGCTCCAATCACGATTGGTATCGAGGTCACTTTCCATACTTTCTTTAGCTCTCTGGCAAGGTTTAAGCATTTGTCCAGTTTTTCGTTTTCTTTTATTTTCACTTTTCTGCTGGAATGGCAAAATCCACTAGATGACAAGTTATTTTCGTGTTAATTGAAACTAGATCTAGTCTTCCGGCTAGGATTGGGTGATCCTACGGTATCTCAAAGTCTCAGTAAATTTTATGCGTCTCATTTTCTCGAACAGATTCTGGTTTGTGCATATACCAATTGTCAATTTGGTCATACGTTAGTCTCTTGCACAACTCCTAGTGGATCACCTTTCCTGCCCAATCGTGCCTGCTCTCGAATTCCTTTTGTGCTATTTTGCTGAATTCGCATATTATATAATTAACAGTTTCATCTATCACCACATAAACTACATTCTCCTGAGCATTGAAAACCTTCATTGAAATTCGAGAGACAACAAATCTCTTCAATCCCCCAGAACTCAGTATTCTAGTTGTTTTCGACAATGCTATGGTCTGAAACCTTAATCGGATCTCCACTTCGCATTGTTTGTTTTCCAGGTAATTCTGGTTTGTTCATATACCTCCTATTATGATTGATACCACAGTCAGTTTTATATATACCACAGTATTAGCAGTATTACTGAACACTTAATAGATTTTTAGGAGAATTAAAGAAACTTGTGCAGACTGTGTGGAACTGCGAGATGAATATGCGAAAAAAATTGTTCATGGAGTCTTTCCTTTATTGATCCGACCGAGAACTTTTCCACAACTCTTCGTATTTATTCTCACTTTACACCTCAGTAGTATCTGGTAAATTCATCACAGACTAAACGACACCCAATAATTCAACCCTCTTCTCAATGATTAAGTTAATTTTAGTAATCAGTTTCTAGTTCATTATATATATAAATATATACCAAACCCGTCGCAAAAGTAGGATGTGACACACGGTCAATTTTTAAGCGGAGTTTAACAGGTTAGAATTCAGTGCTTTCCTTCTCTTAAACCGGTTTCTATACCAAAATTAAAGAGCCCAGTCTGCGATAGATAGATAGATAGATAGATAGATAGATAGATATGCCAACTGGCTTTTTCTTGGACCACTAATCAGGCCTTTCCCAGGGCTTATAAATCATAGGGAGTAATGAAGCTTGACTTTCCCTGCTGGGTCATAACGTTTTGGCAATGCGATAACCATATAACTTGAATGTTAATATATTGTTGTCAAGTCAAAAGATTGTGCTCTCTCAAGGAGCACAAATATTTTATATTTGAGAAGTGTTGGGTTAAAATCATTTAGAAAGAAGGAGAATATACTGAAAAGTAAATATTTGTTATGTAAAATAATGACAGTTTTCATCATTAGACAGAAGATTTATTTATTTATATTTTCTTGAGTAGGATTTTAGAATTATTACGTGGAATGGAAAGTAAGGTTTGTAAAAAAGTTGTTAACCAACCTGATTTTAATTTCAAAAATTATATACGTTGTCTACAGAAGAAATAGTTTCAAAAATTTGTTTTAAAAATATTCAAGACATTAACACTTACGATACACAGGTCTGTAGAGAAACATTAAGTTTATTATTAAAGCCTTCGGCAGCACCAGGTGTTCTACTATTAATCAGGATACCAAAGCTATAGCTGTTGAGAAGACGTTCTAAGTGCTTGAATAAATTAAAACAAACTATGTTATTATCGTGCAACGGTATTTTTTAACACATTTCGGAAAATCAATGCCGATTAGACAATGCATCTACAATTGGTATAATAATTTTGAAACCGGATGTTATTTGTGTAAAAGTAAAAGTTCGTGGAAACCATCTGTATCTGAAAGTGAATTGGAGCGTGTTCGTGCTAGTTACGAAATTCCAGGGGAAGAGTTGGTCGAAAGTTACAAATTCTACAGACTATTCGGAAGGTTTTGCGAAAATGTTTGAAAATTATTACTTACAAATTAGTTATTGCAAGGTCTGAATGACCAGGAAAAAACTGCATGATTTCTATACTGAATTACAAGAGCGTTATGAAGATGGGTTTACGGAGTGTTTGATTTTCTGTGATGAGTTGATTAAGTGGCAATTATAAAAGTGTTTCTCTCCAAAACTGAGTACCGTAACTGTCTATTTCTTAAACAGTTATTTTCATACATTTTTCGAAACTGCTTCTTTTATAAAAAAAAACAAAACAAAAAAAACTGTGTATGCGTGCGTGTATATGTGTGATAGGCGATGAATTAAAATTAGATATAGCGACGGAAAATAAGATTACAATTGCATAGAGTATATGCATGGCAACTGAATACTGTTGATCCACCCCTTATTTTGCTACCTTTGCATAATGATTTGTATGATATCGTTTACTGCAGTCTAGCCATCCCGTGACCTGGTCGTGAAGAGCTTACTGACGTAGCGTGACTTGGGCAGAAATAGCCTTTCCTTCTCTAGGTTTATAACTGGTTTGAATTCAGTTTTTCTTCTCCTAGAGCAGTTGCCATTCTTACCTCAGCTAGAGGGAGAATAGTTGGATTCATACCTTTCCCAAGAATATTAATACCATGTGAAATGCAAACATCCTCGCTCAGGATTTGAACTCATGTAGCCGAGTTCATTTCCTAAAATGATTACCATTATGCTCCTCAATCCAGCTATATCATTTGTACGTTTAATCCTGAGTAAATTAGACTACATTCAATCGACTCCAATTTTATTTTCTGTTAGCGTATATTGTTTTTATAATGAATGTACGGAATTATGATGTCAAAACCAAAATTATTTAATATTTATGAGCATCAGGCGATTTTTAAAAATTTAAACAACACTGGAAAAATTAAACTGTCTACGATGTAAACAGTTTAGTTTTTGTGTTTTTTAATTATTATCTGATGGTTTGGATAAGAGTTTTTTTTTCTCGGAGACTGGTTGCTTAACCAAGGCTAAAGAACCCATTTTGCCCCACGATTTACTCGTAGGTAGGGAGAACAGATGGATTCGTGTCTTTTCTAAAGGCATAAGCGCGAAGTGAAACTTGTTCAGGATTTGAACTCGGATCACCAATTCCATTTTCCTACAACAATAATCTTTACGCTTGGCACGTCTCCTTAAAACGGTAAACGTGCGTGTGGTGTGTGAGTGTGTGTGTGTGTGAACGTTCTTTGAATGTCTGCATGGATTTCGGAATGTCAAATGAAGGTTACGAAAAACAGGAACATCTAAGAAACTAAATCCTCGACATTAGGTAATGATTCGGAAAGAGAAATTCAGATGCCATAATAAATCAAATTTTGGTTTTGACATACTCCTTTCCATTTTGTATGGACTTTTTATCCAATATTCATAATGATATTATAAAAACATTTTTTTCGCCTGTTCAAGCGATACTCACCTGAACTCTTGCTTCACTCAAGTCTAGCCTCATAGCCAACTCTTCCCGCGTGAATACATCCGGGTACTGAGTCTTTTCAAACGACCGCTCGAGCTGGTGAAGCTGGAACGTGGTAAATGTCGTACGACTACGACGAATTTTTCGGGGTTTGGGACTCGAAACACCGCCTCCCTCGTCCCCATTCACTTGACCACTTTGCATGCTGTTGTCTGTGTTCTGTGGGCTGGACGCGTCGTCTAAACTCCTTGGCGACTGGACAGATGATGACGGACAATGATCTTTGATGCCTTCGGCTGTCAAACTGCTATCTGCGTCATACGAGCACATGTCACTACTAATCACCGCAGACCCTTCATCGTATTGGGATCGACTGGTCACTTCTGGGCAGCCTTCGCTGACAATACTTGGACAATCGCCTGAAAAAAGTCAATAATTGATGGTTTTACAAACCAATATGACTCTTACGTGTAACAGTTCTTTATGCATTGATAAAAAAAAAAAAACTTTTGCAAATTGTAGTTTATATATAAAGTAGTGCTAACGAATATCTTTTATTAACCAAACAAAAAACAGTTTAAGAAACTTTAGAAATGGGATGCGAACAGTTGATTACTGGACGAATACGGGGAATAGCGAATAAACATCACAATCTTAAGTCATTCCTTTATTGGTTTTCATCGGAACTTCGTACTTTCCACATCAGTTGTAACTATTAGTAATTAAGTTAATAGTAGTAATTAACTACAACCGATTAAATGACGGTCAGCTGAGTTCAATAACCAGTTATATATATATATATATATATATATATATATATATATATATATATATATATATATATATTGTTAAGTCCATAGAACGCAGCACCGGAGAAATTAAAAAAAAAGCTAGCGATTTAGCAATTCAATCCGACAAGTTAACAGCACCACAGTACTTGCTCATGTAGCACCATCACAACACAACATGGAGTACAATCACCTGAAAGGGTAAAAAATTGATTCTTTAGATTGGCCCATATATATATATATATATATATGTGGGCGCCGCTCGTGGTGCATTGGTTATCGTAGTAGGATATGGACACGGCGAACCGAATTCAAATCCTTGATGAGGTTGTTTGCATTTCACGTCGTGCTAATACTCTTAGGAAAGGTATGAATCAATCTATTTTCCCTCCAGCTATGAGAAAATAGTAGGGCATGGTGGGCTCTTTAACCTTGGTATGGCAACTGGTCAAGGAGAAGAAAAACTCTGAATTCAAACCTGTTAAACTTCGCTTCAAAAATTGACCTTGTGTCGCATCCTGCATGTACAGAAGGGATTGGTAAGTATTCCCCCCCCACACACACACACATATATATATATATATATATATATATATATTGATGAAGTCTATGTTTAAATGAATATTAATCCGCTGTCTGTGTTTCGGTTTATCCTCTTTTCCATTTATTTTTCACATCTTATCGGATTTTCCACTCTACTATTTATCTTTCTCTCTCTCTCTCTCTCTCTCTCTATATATATATATATATATATATATATACCATCAGCCTTTTCTTTGACCATTGCAGAAATCAATCTTTCTCCGTCGTCTGTAAGTCAATGGCAGTAATGGGTTTCACTCTTCTCTGCTGGCTCATGACTTTTTGGGAAAAGCTTTTAAATTTAAAATTGGCTTTTTTTCTAAACTCGCAGTCCAACCAAGACTAGAGAGCTCATAGTACCTACAATTTTAAACATATCTGAAAATTAATTCATGACAATCTCGTTGCTATTAAGGAAAAGTGAACACAAACAACCGTAAGCGGAATTTGAACAACTGGCCGGTTTCATTTTTTCGTGGCGATAACTATTATGCTAAATATAGTATGGGAGCGACATCGCGGAACAGTTTACTGGATATTAAGGGTCGCATAATATGTACATTAAAGATGGCGAATTCATACCAACAAAATTGTAACGGTATATATGTTTTTTCTGTCATTTCCTTTCTATTTCCTTATTGATGGAAACTTTCCCAGTGCCAACTGTTATAAAAAAATGAATGTCTTGCCTTCCAAATGACGGTTTTCTCTCCTGCGTGTGAAGAATTACGAGTTAATATTCTTGTTTTATTTCTTAATGTGGCTCTCTACATTTTTAACTCTTGTCATTTTAACAATAAGCAACTGTATATTATATTATATTATGCTTGTATACGTATTTATAACCGTAACTCTGAAGAAATCATTTCATAGCGACTTATTTATTAGAGTGAGACAGTTGAAATTTTTCTTGATTAGAGAAACAAAGCAATTTCTAGTACAATTTGCGACCGAATGATAATTTTGAGGGAGCCATTGCTAAATATACCATGATGGGGGTAGAAAGAGACTGAGAAAGGAAAAAAATAATTTAAATAAACCGGGCTAAAGGCAATTTGGAAAGCCATTTTGCTGTAAGACAATAGTGATAGAATTATTCCATCTGAAAAAAGATAGGACTGTACGAGTTCAATCTTCACCGAGTCTTCTACGCGAGTGAACTTGTCTTAAACTAGAGCATCTAGTAATTATAAATATATATATATATATATATGTGTGTGTGTGTGTGTGTGTGTGTGTAGATAATGCAGTTTTCTATATTTCTAAATAAAAACTGCTAAATATTGGTGATAGAGTATAAGTAGATCTAAATTAGAACAGCGTAGATACGTGGCGCTTGGTCTGAGGATCATATAGACGAGAAAGTGACAGTCACTACACCATTCATATATATATGTGTGTGTGTGTGTGTGTGTGTGTGTGTGTGTGTGTGTGTGTGTGTGTGTGTGTGTGTGTGTGTGTGTGTGTGTAAATAATGCAGTTTGGTACATTAATAAATAAAAACTGGTCAATATTGATGATAGAGTATAAGTAGATCGAAGTTAGAATAGCGTTGATACAGTCCATGGCGCTTGGTCTGAGGATCATATAGGCGAGAAAGTAACTACGCCATTCAAATATATATATATATATATATATATGCAGGTATGTATGCATGTATGTATGTATAAGATGTGAAATATATATATATATATATGTATATATGTATAAGATGTGAAAAATAAATGGAAAAGTGGATAAACCGAAACACAGACATATATGTATATATGTATATATATTAGATATATAAAGAATTGTAATCATAACCCACAACCCACTCCAAAGAATCAATTCTTAATCCTTTCAGATGCTTGTCCACAGTGTTGTGATGGTGCTATATTAGCAAGTTCTGAAGTGCAGTGAACTTGGAGGGTTGAATTGCTAAATCACTAGCTTTTGTGTATTTCTCCGAAGTTGCGTTCTATGGACTTAAGTAGATTAAAAGCTGTGCCCACGACAAAGTAAAGAAAGAAAGAAAGGAGAAAAAAGAAGAAAACTTCTATTAACTTTACTCAGTGGTTGTCCTATTCAAAATGCTTTGACACCAGCCAGGGTACCAACCCCTGATGGGAATATCCTCTTCAGCAAATCATAATTCACTCACTTCGACAATGAATATAGAAACTTGAAATTAAGTTTAACTAAAGCTCGCCTTTCAAATAAGAGAACCCTGAGTGGTCGAGGATTTGCTGCATGCAGATCTTAAATTCAGGAACGCATGTTGGAAACATGAACGCCAATTAATTCAAATCTTCATGAACAGACAGACACAAGTGATGAAATGATAACGCGGACAATTATTTAAATAAAAAAGCCCTAAGTACTTTTACACGTACAAAAACACACAATACCACCTAAGTCTATTTTTCTTTTCTTTTTTACATTTTCACGTTCAAGTTCTGTTATAAATGCCAACATAGGTATACTTGAAAATATTTATAAAGCTAAGCCATTATTAACACAGATTATAACGGACATATTAGTTTTAAGTGTCACGAGTCTACAATTGAAGGACACCCGGTGAGAATCAAGATAAACTGGTTAATCATAACACTATCTACTTGTAAATAATTCGTAAGGTTTACTTTGTTTTGTACATGACCAAATCGATGGATTCATGCCTTTCTATCCGAAAGTTGTTATTAAACAACCATAAGTGATGCCTCACTTTGGCGCAAAGGTTAGTAAACCAGTCAAGTTATGACTTTTGCAGTATGCCGTTATAATCAATAAAAAGAAGCTTTTTCTAAAAAGAAAAATTAGTAAATAAATAAAGTTCTAAATTAAGGAGAGCTTTTAATTTTTAACCCGGGCTTAAAATAATAAGCTGACATTTTAATCATTTTTTTATGACTAATCAATCAAGCTCTTACAGAACCTCATGAACCACAGCCGTCAGTCTTTTCCTCTGAAACGAGAACAGTTCAGAATGTTGACACGCTTATATGCTGCTAATTAAAAATCTTTCATTCATAACGTTATTCAAGGATAACTTTTTTAATCAAAAGATTTCAGGCGAACTGATATTCACAGCCAAGACGCCCGGCACCCGAAATTGGTAATTGAGAAAGATGTAGCCAAACCGGTGTGACCACAAATGATGCACACGTACTCCCAATTGTACACGTTAATATAGCAACCAAACTTGCACGTGCACACCCGTGCATTCTTTGTGAAACAAAATGGTCTGTACTTGATGGAGGCTAATTTGTGGAGTCGTCAGACGATACCACTGACAAGAAACCACCTCCTACTCCATCTCAACAGTAACTAGTACCATAACGGAGCAGCACATACAGAAATCTGTATACGGGTATTTGCTATTGTGTTAATTTAATTAATCTCCGCTGTAGGCTACCAGGATTAAATGCAGGTAATAAGAAGGCAGAGGATTATTTTTTCAAAACCTTTTACGTTCCTTTCTTTTCCTGTTCAGTTTTTTTTTTTTTTCTTTTTACCTTTCCATTCAAATTCCTGATTCCCAGCAAACTTTCTTTTCAAAGCATTTCAGAAAATGTTACTGTTTCTTTTAATATTCTTCATTCCAATTCTTTATGTTGCTTTTTTTTTTACACTCCTCTTCACATTCCTCTTTTGATTTATCTTTTCGTCTCTTCCTCTTCCTCCTACTCCTCCTCCTACTCCTCCTACTCCTACTCCTACTCCACTCTTCCTTTTTTACCTCCCGATTTGTTCAAACTTTTTAACCATTTGATTTTATATTATAATCCCTCATTATCATTGCTTTTTATTTCTTTGCGCTTTTTTTGATCCGATTAAATAGGGTGAATAATGTTTATTTAAATATCGCAAAACCCATTAAGTGACAATTAACAAATGACTGACTCTATTCTAAAATAAATGAATAAATAAAAAGAGATTTTTTAAAAGGGAAAGAAAAGAAGCAAGACTAATATAGGATCAAGTATTATGGCAAGCAAAAGGACACGACTAACACTCTCCTTCAATGAAAATATTTTCACACCAGTATAAAGAGCAAACTGATGAGGTAACAGTAATCGTTGTTGAAAATGAATTCGGAGAGCCGATTTCAAATCCTGAATGATTACACTCCACTTTTAGCGCCAATAGCCTTGGGAAAGGTTCGAATCAATTTCTTCAAAGTTATGGCAAAATAACTGACTAGGCTGGGTTCTCTAGCCTTGTAGGTAGGCAAACTGGTTTGGGGGAGTAAAAACTTTTAATTCATAAAAAGGGACTAGAAATTTAACCTATAAAAATCTACTTGTCATGGAAACCGTATATAGTTAATAAAGTGGCCGACCTTAGTCGAGGGTGACCCTAAGGCTCCCTTTTCAATAGCTACTACAGTGAGGTGTCGGGGGGTGGTACTCCATTCCCTGGATTACTCCACTTTACCTTTGATCCATACCTTATAATGCTGAGTGTTAAACAAGGCGGCATCAAGTACCGTTTTTTGAGTCTTTGGTATGACTCGACCTGGGATTGAACCCCGCTCTCCCGGACCATTGGCGAACACCCTACTCATTATATATATATATATATATATATATATATATATATATATATATATATATATGAGAAAAATTAGTGGAACAGTAGAAAAATCAAAACTGACTTTTCCACTTATTTTTCTCACCTTGTCAGATTTACCAAAAATCTAACATTCCTCCATATATATATATATATATATATATATATATATATATATATATATATAAGAGTGAAGTCAAAAGCAGGTATTCTAATATTAAAAAAACTTTCATCAAATAAATGAACTAACGAAGAAACTAACTCACACGCGCTTCTTGCAAACGACGTCAAACTAGCAAAATTGATTAAATAAAGACAAAAATCAAGGTAAAAATTAAAATCACAACGAAAAACGGTGAATTGATCAGTGCTGCTGTTTGATTTTTATCTTTTTTTTATTAACTTGGCTTGTGTTTTTGTTGGAGTTTTATTTTATTTGGATTGGGGGGGGCATTGAGGGAGGATTCAACGGATTTGGAGGGTAGGGGTTGTTTTGCTTTTATTTTCAAATTATATATATATATATATATATATATTCTCTTTTTCACTTCCATCCTTGAAAAAGTTGTCTTTCCTGTTAACGTTTAAGCAATCAGTTTATCTGGTTGGTTACTTTTCAATAGTTTGTAATAACTTTCAATGAGGCAACGCTCCTCTACCCAGAACGCTCCTCTCTCTCCTCTCATTCATTCATCATCAGTTAATCACCTTTGGCCAACGCTGACTCACGTCCTGGTGATTTTTACTACCATTTGTTTGTTCCCTCGACATTAAAAGAGTTACATTTTTTTCTTGACATTTTCATTTTGAATTTATTTCTCGGAGCCTCGATTTTCCCCGTTTTATTTTTTATTTATTTCCATTTTTTTTTTTTTGCTCCTTTTTTACCGCCTTTTCTCTCCCGCCTTTTTTGGACAGTGTATTCTTAGTCGTATAACCAACTTTCTATATTAAAACAACGGATTGCCAATCTAAATTGCTGATATTCCATCTTAACACATGACTTATTATTACTTCTTTTTTTTCAAGGGAATGGTAACGAGCTTAAATTAAATGTGCCGAAGACTACGTTTATTATTTTGGGTAGCCTTTATTCAAATGTTCTATCATTTAAATACCGTTTGCGGATGTGTATCGGTCGAATTTTGAAAACCTAATTTTTTGACTAAATTTGGCATCAATATAAATGAGTAATATCTTTCTAAATGAGAAATTCAAATATGAGAAAGACCAGATGAAAATCTTAACTTCAAAAATAGATATCATAAATTAATAATGTTGCATTATGATAAAGATCCTTATTTTTGTGATTTCTCAAATGGAATAAACTTGATTTGAATGTAATTGTGTTTTATTGATTTTCTTCACTTTGATATAAATTCATTGAAAAAAGCGACTTTAATTTTTTAAAATTTGTCATAAAAAGAAAAAAGAAAAAACAAAGAGCAACTATAAACGAGGGTCATTCAATAAACGATGGTTATTCAACAAATGAGGGGAATTAAAAATATATATATATATATATATACATTTTCAGAATTTTTTTTTTTTATAAATGTAAACTCTTCATTGCTTCGAATTGGTTTATAGCAAAAATTATTTTAATCTCGCCAAAATATTTGTTTTGAGGTTATTCAAAATGACGGAATATCAACCAGAGTTCCCCAGGTTTGAACAGAGATCTACCATCAAACTTTTGTTGGCTGAGAAGAGCAAGCCATATAAAATTTACAGAAAAAACGTATAATGCGTACGGAGAAGCATGTTTTAGTAAAAAATTTTGACTACAAAAGGGCTAATCATGGGTTTTCCACAACCAGCTCCATCGAGTGGAAACACACTGACTCTCTGGTAAAGAAAATGTTCTGGGTGCAGCGGCCAGTAAAGAAGGTCATGCTGACAGTCTGCTGAGACATGAAAGGACTCATCACTATTGATTTCTTTGAAAAAAATACAAATGTAAACAGTGCTTCCTATTGCCAATTCCTTAAACAAAATTCATTTTATTTATAGAATGACTCTCGTTCCATATAAAATCTCTTTAAAATAAACAAGTAGGCTTTGTTATTTTAGAAAAAACTTTTACAGAAAACGATCATGCTATGATGGATTGGTTTTGTTTGTTTTAAGGGCATATCAACTTTCGTTGGTTATTTAATGTTTGTAGGACGCTAGTGGTGATACTTAACCCATAGCTGGGAAATAAGAACGTTCATGCCTTTCTCGAGGGTATTTAGCTTAAAAGTGAGCGTAACAACACGACTGGAGTTTGAACTCGCTTACTACGATGTCGCAGGTTTGCACATTAACCACCACACCATGGGGATTCCCTCTTTGCTAATTATGCTATGAGTAATTTTGACACTTACTGCATACTGGTATCTGTACTTACTGAATTTTCCTACCAATCATAACTGGTGGCTTTTACTGAAAATCAAACTACATCAAATTCTACTAAGTAATCTAGCTGCATGTCTATTTTTTTTTTTTTTTTTTTTTTTCTCGTATTTTCAATATCCTTGGAAGGTATTTCGGAACTGTATCATGTATTCCAATAATGATGAGCAGAACTGCCACCTTCATGTCCCAAAATATTTTCCCTCCTAAGAAAAGATCAGGATATTTTATTGTTATTTCTTTTGTTGATGTTGATAGTGATAATGATATTTGTCGCCCTAGTAATTTCAGTGATGTCATCATCTAAAAACAATTAGTGTTTTATGGATGTGTCCTTTTATTACATTTATTACGATTACTATCAATTATTTTTATTCTTGTGCATATTAGTGTGGTTGTGTTATTTTCATCATCAAAACTGTCATTATTATTAATTTTAATGGTTACATAACCATTATAATTGGCATAACTAACATTCCTTAAATCTTTGTAATTATTTCTAATTATTTTTATCTGTTCGATTGGTTGAACAAAACCTCAAATTTATATAGACACACACACACACACACACACACACACACACACACACACACACACACACACACGCACAAACTAACAATCCATCCGCTAACAGCTAACAATACATGAACTTCTACCTTCTCAAGCTGTCATTTGTGTGCATGCAAAGTCTGAGGTACTCAACTGAAATGCCATTATTCCCAGGTCCATTCTGACCCGGAGTGGTCGTACCTGTTAGGGTTCCACCTCATCGGTCAAATAGATCGGTTTGAAAATTATTTGTATCAGATAGGAATAATCGAAACTATATAACTGTGTATAAACTATTTGTTTTAAGAATAGTGACTTTATGCAATAATTGCTTACAAAGGATTATCATTATTATTATTATTACTATTATTTACTTGAAACCATATTTCTGGCAAAACAAAAGATTAATATCATAGAAATAGTTACTTGAAACTATATAACTGTGTATAAGTTATTAGTATTTAATAGGGATTCTTGAAATCACACAACTAGGTGCAAATTATTTGTATTTGATAGGAATACTTAATACCATGTAACCTTGTGTAAATTATTTTGTATTCAAATACATGGTTTCGAACAAATGATTATCATCAAATAAAAATTGGTTACTTCAAACCATATAATTGTGTGCAAATTATTTATATTAGATGGGAATACTTGAAACTACACAACTGTGTTCAAATTATTTGTATTAGATAAGAATGTGAGCAAATAACTACAAAGAAACAACTACAACAATGTAAATATAAACGTACAATGAACGTGATTCCATAACCTCTAAGCATGAAATAATCCAAGACGGGATTACATGCCGTTAAAAATAATTAATCAATCAATCAACAGAAATGAAGAACAACGGAAGTTTATTCGACGATTAATTTTTCTTCCCTGAGATTAAAAAAAATATTAGATACGAAAAACGTTTCCGGTGTATAATTGGTTTTTAACTTTATATTCAGTCTGCTGTTTTCAGGGAAAAAAGGTATCGGTAATATTTGTAAACAAATAATGTTTCATTCATGTCTGATTTATTCATTTATTTATTTATTTACATTGTTCGGATGCCGCCTCTTAATAGTCTCAATTTTACAACTAATACCATCAAATACCAAGACTGGAAGTCAGTATATTTGTATGATAGATTTTAGAAATTTCTTTTTTAAATTTAGAACTTTTAAATGCAAATTAGGTAATTTGGTTTATGTCTTAAAATTATAAATAATTTAATTTTCATTCAATGAACAACATTTTGATTTATACTTATTCATTTCGTATTTAATTAAAGTTATATTTTGGATAAATGATATAACGAGTGTGATGAATTTGTATATCATTAAAACTGTTATGTTTGTATTTAACTGTGAGCCAGCAAAAAAAAAGAAAAAGAAAAAGCCCAAAACAAAATTTGTGATACTCGACTGAAATGAAAACATACTCTGAGACTGATTTAGATATTCAGTAATTTAAAAAATACCCAACTAAATATAATTGTTTAAACATATTCATCTTCGAAAAAAATATACCCGAATCTAATGTTTCAAAGAAATATAATCCTAATTTTTTTTTTTATCATTATCATTTCTCTGGCAAATCCCATCAGAAATTTCTGGTGGCCATTACTACGGGATAAAGTGACAACAAATCTCAAATTCTACAATGCTGAATCGTCCGAATTCTTCGTCAATTCTCCAATCCTTCTAATCATTATTTGAAATTGTAAGTTCATGTCACCGATGTTGATATTATTACAATTATCACAATAACAACCAATATTGTTATTGACTACTGCAATTTATACACACACACACACACACACACACACACACACACATATATATATATATATATATATATATATATAGTAGCTGATCTTAGAACATGCTGGTTTCCATTGTAATAGCAATCAATAATACTGATACTTATATTGATGGAGCGAAGTATTTTGATGAGCAAATTTATTGCTATTTCTATTAGAACAAGAATTTGGATAATAAAAAATTATCTCCAACTCGAATGGTAACACGACAAGATAACCATAAAGTTCCAAAATGGAATGAAAATTGCTTTATTCCCTAAGTTGGAGAATTTTAAGTGTATTGCTCTAATAAAAAATCTCACCATGATGTGCCGTTTTTTTTTTTTTTTTTTGCTTTTATCGTTTTGTTTGGTTTGGTTTGGTTTTTCGTTTTTGTTGCTGTTTTTGTTTTGTTTTGTTTTGTTTTACTTGTTTCAATGGGTGGGGGCGTTGTTTATTTAATTGTTTATCTTTTTTAGTTTTTTTTTAGTTTTTTTTTTTTGTTGTCTTTTTTGTTTTGGGTTTTTTCTTCTTCTTTTTTTTTTTTTTGCTTGCTCACAGTTAAATACAAACATAACAGTTTTAATGATATACAAATTCATCACACTCGTTATATCATTTATCCAAAATATAACTTTAATTAAATACGAAATGAATAAGTATAAATCAAAATGTTGTTCATTGAATGAAATTAAAATTATTCATAATTTTAAGACATAAACCAAATTACCTAATTTGCATTTAAAAGTTCTAAATTTAAAAAAGAAATTTCTAAAATCTAAAACAAAAAAAACCTACGTTTCACTTTCTGGGACTTAGTAACAAGACTAACTCAATACTTGAAAATTTGTTATTTTCATCAATATTAATTTCCTTTATAGAAACTCAATAAAGCCAATTGTTAATATAAGATGTCCAATATAAAGTACGTTAGAATGTGAAAAAGAAGATACAAAACTTGTTCATATATTTTCATATTTTAAACCACAAAATATACACACATCTTAAAGACTGTATTTCAGGATTCTCTCTCTCTCTCTCTCTCTCTCTCTCTCTCTCTCTCTCTCTCTCTTTACTCTTAGAGATGTTCATGCAGCCAGTCTTTTTTACTATTAGCTATACTTTATCTATAACAGCGCCCAGCTCCTCCCTAAGTACTACTAATTTTTTCTTTTCTTTTATCTGTTGTGCCGAGGTGTCGATGGAGATATTTAGATCATGCTTTTCTTACAATTTTTATATCTTTTGCAATTTTGAAATTGATTCACTTACTGTGTCTTAAAATCTCAACCACTAGACACATTTACAATATATCATGTATTCTATGCGTTAAAATTGAAATATTTCAAATTAAATTATGATTTAAAAAAATAAATTAGCTGAAGATTTATCTAATATATATATATATATATATATATATATATATATATATATATATATATATATATATATATTAGTCTGGGTAGGTACTGATCAATATCTATCTATCTATCAATCTATATATATATATATATATATGTGTGTGTGTGTGTGTGTGTGTGTGTGTGTGTGTGTGTGTGTGTGTGTGTGTGTGTGTGTGTGTGTGTGTGTGTGTGTGTGTGTGTGAAGAAAAATTGACAACAAGTAATCCAAATAGAAAGTGGGAATTTATAGAGAAACAAAGTCAGTCGACACTATAGCGTTTCGGTTCTGCTGAACCATCATCAGGACTGTGAGGGGTTTTATTAGTGATGTTAAGTGTAGGTGGATGTATAAAAAAGTGTAAAAATATATAAAAATTTGGAAAAGTTGTACAAGAGAGAGAGAGAGAGAGAGAGAGAGAGAGAGAGATTGATAGATTGATAGATATTGATCAGTACCTACCCAGACTAATATATATATATATATATATATATATATATATATATATATATATATATATATATATATATATATAATCTTAAAACTAATATTTATAAACCATCAATTAAGAATAAGATATATAAAAGTGTGCCGATCCAGAGATAAATTAAAATTGTGATACTTATGAATATATACAACCAAGATATACAGGGTCAGCAGAAATACCTTACAGATTTTAAACTGTCCGACATACACTATTGAAGGTTCTGTGGGTTCTATACACCGTATTTCTATGAATAGGAACGTAGTATAAAGCTTTAAAAAGAATATTTTTTCAACACATCACTTTTCTTTGTTAACGCACTTAATCCAGTGATGAATTTTAATTACACTGGTCGAACATTAAACATTGAAATTTCCAGTTCAGCATTCAACTAAAGACTATGAGTTAAGCAACAGTCTTATTTATCATATATATATATATATATATATATATATATATATATATATATATATATATATATATATATATATATATTGTAAAACTCGACCGACTGCTTTTTTTGAATAATTGACACTCCTCTTCGGAGGCCACACACACACACACACACACATACATACATATATATATATATATATATATATATATATATATATATTATTGAAATGATTTTCAAACTTTTTCTTTTTTCCTCATTTTAAAAGATTCGCCGTACACACGAATTAACTCTGTCCGCTTCTTCGCTCTTAATCTTCCTTTCAAAGTATCAATCCTTTACCCTCCTTCTTCTCTCTCTCTCTCTCTCTCTCTCTCTCTCTCTCTCTTTCTCTCTCTCTCTCTCCTCAAGGTCACATCATTTCTTTCTTTCGTATTCTTTTCCCCACTTGTCTATATTCCTCTCTTTTTTCGGTCCCCCCCCCATCCAATCTCACTTGCAAGCTTAAACCTTGTTTCCTGCCATACACGAAAATAACAACCACTGAACTTCCCCACCACCACTACCACCTCTGCAAAACATGCCATCTTTTATTTCTCTGCCGATGTGCCTTCAAGGATGACTCTTTACTTCCGATTGGCGTCTCATCTCAAATTTCCCTATTTTTCGGTGCACAATAAAAATAATCACAAAACCCTTTAATGTGTTTGTCCTTTCATCTCACGGCGCTTATCGTCTGCAAATTTGGACGGAACTTAAAAAGCAGACGCTCACATGAAAGAACAACGACAAACAAACTTAACCACAAAAATACATGACGACAGTCTTGCCCGTTACACATAACCACTCATTACTTTCCTTTCATTCTTTCTCTTATAATTATTATTCGCTAATTTTTTAATTCAAGGATTTCAGATAAAAACTTGAATTCAAAAAGTGGGGAAAATTACAAAAATGGGAAAGAGACGGAATTGTAAATGTTTCTTTTTTTTTTTTTTTTTTTTTGACAATAGGTTATTTTTTCCGAAATGTGTCGAACTATCCCGACGATTAATCCAACGAGTTTAATTAAATTTATTATTAGAATTTTTATTTAATCTCGATCCAGTGTGTTTTTGGTGGATGGGTGGAGGGGTAATTTTTTATTATGATAAAATAAATAAAGCTGCATATTCTATAGTTTTAGCAGATATATATATATTTTTTTTTTTTGTAGGGCCACGCTGTTTTCATAGCACCGTTACCTGCTGTTAAATTTTCTTAAAATGTTTCGTTTTAGCTCTGAGCTGTGATGAGTACGAATTCTACATTTTTAGCCATGATGGGATCTAACGAATAAAATTCAACGAGTAAGAAAATTTAACCCAGTTGATTGGGGCTGCAGAATACACAGACTGCATCTCTGCAGAGGAGTAAGACTCCCCCAACGAGTGTCCTGATATGACTCTAAACAATATGATGGTGAGGTTCCAGTACTGCTGGAGCTTTGGAGAATGGGGAGTACCCCTTTATTGCCATTACTCTCAGGTCAACTCTCGCCCGGTGTGATAGCACCTGATAGGGTCCTATTTATCAGTCGAATAGAAATGTCTGACATTTAAACTGTACTTGTGCTAAACTGAGTTGTTTGAAATATAACTGTTTTTGACATTTAATTGAGTGTAAACAAAAAACTGTACATATACTAAACTGAATTGTTTTAAATAGAACTGTTTATATGTATAAAATAGATTTGGAATTAAATAACCAACAATGGTTGATATGCCATAAAACCAAACCAAAACAAACAGAATAAGAAAATTTTACTTCAGAATTTAATAGATATTTTTCTCTAAAATAATGACTAAATAGAATACCGTTTGTATAAAAAGAAAAAAACTACTTTTTTTTAAATGGGTACCATAGTTTTTCAAGCATACTATTTACAGTTGATTGAGCACCTTATTTGCACTATTTTTAAAATCAGAATTTTACTTTTCCTCTATGAGAATGCAATCTGATATATTATGCTTATGGTTTCCAGTCTTATTACAAATGGGACATCACAAATAGGACATGCAATAAATCATTCCGGTAAACTGGTCAGCGAGGAAGAGGATTTGAAAAGGCCGCAAGAAAACGCCTCCTCATTAACAGGGAGTAGGACAGAGTGATGAAATTTTGTGAGAGTCAACCAACATAATGTACACGCGAATATTTGTCGAACGTGTAGACTATTCAATAGTTTCAAATATTAACATTAATATTTTAACTTCACAGCAAGGACATCTAGTGGCTATTAGTGGTAATAAAGTGACAGCAAATTGTTGTTGTTTTTTTATTCTTAAGCACTCTTATCAGTAGTAGTAGTAGTAATAGTTGTTGTTGTTGTTGTTGTTGTAGTCTATATTAAAACGATCTGATAATA
>OY757905.1:54752278-54767278 GCA_963585895.1 Sepioteuthis lessoniana | reverse complement strand
ATTTACCACAACGGATGAGCAATGAATAAAATGTTAATTCTTTTAAAATAGTTCTCTTAAATATTCAATGCCTCTGTTTCAGCAAGTTTTCTATTTGTTGCAGTACCCCTGAAACTTCTCTTTTGAGATTATGTAAATCCGCATTTAATGTCTTTCACGTCCTCAAGTCTAATCCTTAAGATGAATTTTCAGTTTAGAAAAGAAGAATATGAAAGTGATTACATTTTTATGATAATATTTAAATAATTTTTACGTAGATTTGTTTTTATATTCTTTCGGGTAAAACATAATTACTTTCCAAACACCCCAATACTTCAATTATAGTTTGTCTTCAATAATTTAAATATGGCTTAGATATTATATATAGTGACCAATTTATTGTAAAATAGTTTTTTCTTTCTTAAAAAGAGTAATAATTCTTTTAGAATTAATGAGAAAAGGTATCAACTTTTAAAATAAATTAATTATTGAAAATAAACACGTTTGATTTTGCAATTTAAAAAAATGAGTAACTATCATATCTAATTTATCATGTATTCATATTTATTATATTGCTAAATATCACACTTAAAAAATCTATTCTCTCCCCAAAATTTTGACATTTACTCAACTTATCACACTGCCAGAAGTATGGGACACCAAGTAAATAACAATAATCTGTCAACTGAACTCGCTGACCATTACACATCGCGAAGTGCCCTTACAATTAAGCCTTGTGTAGACTTGGTACAAAACTAGTGAGGATCTAACAATTCAGTGATCAAAAAGATTAGCTTGCTAGGTATTAATCGTCGACGGAGCGACCCATAAAAATTGCTGCATTTGTACATAAATTTCATAACTGAAAATTTAACTATTAATATTATGGGGACAGAAGACGTGACATTTTTACAGATTATCTTCAAATGAGCCACGGAAACTGGAGTAATTAAATATCATTAAAACTATGAAGATAAAACAGTTTATGTAAATTTAAGTCAAGTTTCGTGCTGCGAATTAGTGACACACTGTTTAAAAGTTCAGCTTCAAATTTAAAGTTTTCAGCATCGATAAATGTGTGTTAAAAACAATGTTGTTAAACGTTACTTTCAATTATAATTTGTGAATTCAATATTTTATCACAGGAGTGAGAGATTGATTTTGATGGTACATCAACCAATCTAGGGATATTTTATGACTTGAGGTTAAGGATTACTCGTTCATGTTTTTGTGTAGTTGTTTCTTTAGAGTTTCTTTTTTTTATCAATTTTATTCAGTAATTCGTTTTTGTACACGGTATTATCGAATACGAATAATTTTTATACAGATCTACTTGACCCATAGATGGAAACCTAACAGAACTTCCAGATCTCCAGAACTGGAGCCTTATCATCAAATATAATTTAAGAGGACAGTCCTTACCCAACTACAGAGGATACAGTCAGCGTATTCTATGCCTCGTCGACAGAACTATTTATCACGGGAGGATGACTGCGAAACTTTTGGTAAGAATAAAATAAAGTTTTGCTTTGACTATAAAATAAAAATTGAATAACAAAAAAATTAAATCCTTATTTTGATCTGATATCCCCAAATAGAATCACAGAATTTCTTGATTGAAACGGAAAAAATTGTGTAGGCCAGGGCTTCTCAAAATGGTCCATATTAATTCCTCAGAGAATAAAATTTGGGCAGGGGGAATTAAAGTATAGGGGTCCACAAGGAGTGAATTCTCTTATTTGCATTAATAAATCCCTTTACCGGGTCATTGGCTTAATGAGTAGAGTGTTCGCCAATGGTCTGGAAGACTGGGGTTCAATCCCAGGTCGAGTCATACATTCATAGATTCAAAAAATGGTACTTGAAGCCGCCTTGCTTAACACACAGCATTTTAAAGTAAGGGTCAAGGGTAAAGTAGAGTCATCCAAGGAATGGAATAGCGCCCTCCTCAACACCTCGGTGTAGTAGCTATTGAAAAGGGAGCCTTCGGGTCACCCTCGACTAAGGTCGCCAACTTTACTTACTTATAACAGAACAAAAATTGCTGGATCATGTAGACTAGCCAGCTGCCAAATATCATACACCAAGTAGAATGCCTGATTCGGAGTGATGGCCTCTTTTGATGTGTCGTTCACATACGACCAATTCATAAAATACAGGTCATTCAAACAAACGAACGATCTGATCCCGTTGTTAAAACTTTATAGCAGGTTCTTCTCAAAGCCCATTAAACTTATCCTTCTCATTAAGAATAATTCAAGAATAACGTTTGCTTTTATACTCTATTGATTCTTTTTCCATGTAAATTGTATTAAACATGAGTTAATTAGTTATGTTTTGTAAATTAATATTCGATACATTTTGGGGTGAATAAATTTGGGTGAATCAAAAAATTTTCAGAAGTCCTGATATAGGTATTTACTCAACTCCAATACCACAATCATGATGTGACACATGGTCATTTTTAGGCGGAGTAAAGTTGGTTTGAATTCAGAATTTTCTTTCTTCTAGATTGGATTCCTAACCTAGGCTAAATAACCTAACCAGTCTAACAATTTATCTATGGTCGGGAATGGGGAGACTACAAATGGATTCATGCATTTCCCAAGAGCATAATTGAAAAGTGAATCGCAAGCAACCTTGCCAAGGATTTGAACTTGGGTCAACGATTCCATTTCCTACGTTGATAACCGTTACGCTAAGCGCGCCTCCGATAAGACGCCTTGAGTAGACATTTCACAAAGATCATTAGGATGTTCCAATCAAAATGCTTTAATTTCTTGAAAGATTTTATTCCCATTAAGTGCCAAGAAGTTAAAAGATATAATGAATCTTTATCTGAAATTATATTAAGTGAAGAAACAAAATTCAAATTGGAGCAGAAGTGAAGAAGCAGTCATAACGATTTGATATTATCAATTGTCTCATTACTTCTGGCCTAACAGAAAATAATCAGTATATATATATATATATATATATATATATATATATATATATATATATATATATATATAATTCTCACTCAATTTGGGCTTTACAATCATATCTTTCGGACTTCCTTTCTGACCGACGATTCTCCACTCACCATCAGTCGATGAAACGAAACTTTTTATAATAACTTTATAGTTATTGTTGCAATGAATGTTTTTAAGTAATAAAATGCTTTTTCTTGTTGTGTGGGTATAATAAACGTTTTAGTTTAAATTCTAGACAGTTTGAACGATGTGTTCACCGAACTTCATCAGTTTTGAAGCTTTTTAGTCAATATTTTCAGACAAAGTTTTTAAAGAATGATTAAATGAATACTTAAATTTTAACGATACATTTTATACTGAATTTTTATAGTTACAATTGCATTTTGATTCACTGCAACAGAGCAAGAAAATTTTTAATTGTTCTACAAAAAATATCTAAGTGGAAATGATTTTCATTATATAGAAATATTTCAATACGAGTTAATATATGTTCATTGATTTAATATTCATACTTTGGACATAGAACTAAACACTTAATTATTGGCGATTGTTTCATTTATGTGTATCCATAAAATTAATTATTACATTAGGATTTTAATATTTGCTCTTTATTTTTTAAATTTTTTATTTAAATTTTTTATAATATTTTCATATTTAGTGGTTCTAAATCAATAGGAAAACACCTACACACACACACACACACACACACACACACACACACACACACACACACACACACACACATGTGTAATAGTGTATATATATATATATATATATATATATATATATATATATATAAAGTGTTCGCCTATTGTGTATCAATTCATGAATAGTGCGCACACACACACACACATATATATATATATATATATAGTGTTCGCCCATGGCCCGGGAGACCGACCGAGGTTTAATTTCAGGCCAAATCGTACCAAAGACTCAAAAATAGTACGTGATTCCTCCTTGCTTAACACTCAGCATTATAAGTTACGGATCAAAGGTAAATGGAGCAATCCAGGGAAAGGAGTAGCGCTCTCCCCAACACCTCAGCTATTGAAAAGAGAGCCTTTGGGTCACCCTCGACTACGGTCGCCAGCTTTACTTACTATATATATATACATATCATCATCATCATCATCATGTGGTGCCGCCAGCACGGATATCCCTGACCATCTCTCGCCACTTCTCCCTATCATTCATCGCCTCCGGCAGGTCCTCAGGGTTACATCCTGTGTCCTCACACAGCTGCTGTATGTAGGTTTGAACTGGTCGTCCTGTTTTGCTTGGCCATATGTGGGGGTCCATAGGAGTTCATCACTTACAAGCTCGTCCTTGCTTCTCCAGCAGTGTCCTGCGTGTCTGGTTCGTCTAACTTGTATAGTTTTCGTGATGGGAGGCAAGTGGCCGTATAGTTGATGTCTTGTGGGGTGTTGCCGCCAGGACTCGTTCAATATTGCTCTCAACATTCTTGTGTAGGTGCCGTCTAGCTTCTTCTCCAGCCGTTTTGTTAGCGTCCATGTAGTGCATCCATATAGCAGTGTCGATACAACCGCTGCCTGGAAGAAACTACGTTTCATTTTATCGGTCAGGTCTGATTTCCATATGATCGAGAGCCTATCGATAGCCGTCCATGCTTTCGTCAGTCGTGTGTCGATGTCGTTTTCGGTTGATGAGACGCTACTTCATAGGTAGGTGAATTTGTCTACTAGTTTCAGAGAGGCTCCGTCTAGTGTGGTGATGTTGCCCGTTTTGTTGTAACACATATATTCAGTTTTGTGTGCATTGACATGGAGGCCAATGCCTGCTGCGGCTCGTTCCAAACTATGCAGTAGTGCCTCTGCTTGATTAGGCGTATTCGCCAGTAACGCCAAGTCATCAGCGTAGTCGGCGTATGTGATTGTTTTTGCGGAGTACCTTTTGCTTCTTTTCTTAGTCAGCTCGAAGCCATTTTTCTGATTTTGACGATCGACGTTCTAAGCACGTAGTCTAGACAAATGATAAAGAGGTATGGGGCTAGCGTATATATACATATATATATAGAGAGAGAGAGAGAGTGAGAGAGAGTTAGGGAACGAGGTAGAGAGAGAAAATTTTACTTTGGTTTGTTTGTTTATTTGTATATCAACTCTTTATCGACTACTTAATGCCGAAACTTGTTTCATTTGTAATGTTTTATTAAAATCATATTATCAAGGTTCTATTACTATCATTTTTTAATCCTACTTTTTTCATTTATCCGTTAAAATCAAATGTTTGCAGACAATTATATCGTATCAAATATTCGAATTTAATACAAATAATCTGCACACAGTTATATGGTTTGAAATATTCCGATCAAATGCAAATAATTTTCAAACAGACCTACTTAACTCATAGATGGCATCATAAAAGGTACAACCACTCAGGGTCAGAGTGGACTTAGGAGTAATAGCAATGAAGGGATCTCTCATACCTCCCAGTTCTCCAGACTGGATATAGTTTAGTGTCCTACCCAGAACACTCTGATTTTGGGGGGTTGGGGAGGTCTTACTACTCTGCAGAGATTGTAGTCGGCGTATTCTAAGCCCCCACCGACAGGGCAATCATCTCTTTGGGTGGAAAGAGAGAGAGAGAGAGAGAGAGAGAGAGAGAGAGAGAGAGAGAGTTAAAAACCTCCCGCTTAAATCATAATGAATTTTGTGATTTTATAATAATCGTGTGAGGATGCCTACGATCCTTCTTCATTCTCTTGGGAGATGACGATTAAATGTTAATTAATAATATTCTTATCTATCTGCAATTGATTATCTTATAAATTGTATAAATAGAATATGTCACGACATCGAATTTAATGGCTGTAAAGCGACATTTAAGTGAGTAATTCATAAAATAAAAGTCTTTGATCTTAAGAGACAAAGCATAGTTAATTTTTTTTCAATGGCTGGTAAATCGTGTGAGAGAAACAAATCTTGAATCAAGTAGAATGTTAAGAAAAGAGGAGAAAAAAAGGTTACAGAAATAAATGTCAAAGGGAAGTAACTCTTATTCATCATTAATTTTTCAATTATTATTATTTATTTATTTATTTATCTTTAAGAGTAACCTCCTGTACGTAGGAAGGTCGAAGTATTGTCGTCAAAAGTGGCTGTGTTGACGTGGTATCAGCAGTTGGAAATAGAAATAGAAGGGAAAGAGAACGAGATAACAGAACTAGGGACATGTGATATAAAAATGTATTAGGCACGTGCAAAAGTTTTCAGTGTTTTCTTGTTTGTTTGTTTTTTGTTGTTTTATTTGTTTGTTTGTTTGTTTTTTTGCTTTGTTTTTTTTTTTTTAAAGAGACTAAATGCATAGTAGAAAACCTGGCCATCTTTTTAATCAAAATAATCTGGAAATTTTTGTACACATCTTATTTATGTACGTGATTGTGCTTGCTCGCGAAAATTGACCCAGAGAGGGGAGAAGGGGGAGAAAGAAAGAATATATATATATATATATATATAGCGAGAGAGAGAGAGAGAGAGAGATAGTTGTAATCCTGTACTGAATTTTGCTTAGACTGGTTCCCAGAAAAAATCGAACTCACCCATTATGGTATCTGAGCCTTGCTCGCTAACCACTGCACCAAGCGAGGTGCCTTAAAAACTAAGCATAGGGTTAGATTTAGCACAAGGCTGCAAATATTGGGTACCTAGTGAGGATGGAATAGTCTACTATTTATTTATCACTAAGGTTAGTTGGTAGCTTTCTGCAAAAACCAATACATGAGGTACCCAGTAAGAATCGAACTCACTAGCTATAATCTGCAAGCCTAACTTGCAAACGATTATACCACGCGAAGTGACCTAAAGGTTAAACGTAGCACAAGGCCGAAGGTATGAGAAACTCATGCAAATTGAACTCACTCCTCAGAAGTAATTGATCTGCGATACGAACTTGCTAACTATTATACCACACGACGAGATGCCCTGTCAGTTTCTTTTTGCATCTCGTAAAATGAGATTGACTGAGAAAGAATTGAGAATAAGAAAGAAAGAAAAATAACGAATTTCATTAAAGAAAGCGGGAAAAGAAATAAAATGGTGGATGGGAAAGATGACAATAAGCCATAGAGAGGAGGACTTATATAATTTCCTCAGTCAACAACTGTCTGACTGCAGTGATTTCTTCACGCAAGTCTTAGGCGTTATTAGCTCGTTGACAGCTGTTTGTCGCTGCTCACACCTTTTATGACAATACGTCATGTTTTGTATGCAGGCGTATTGCAATAAAAACGACCGGTCTGATAGCTGATTGGTTTAATAGATGATCGTGCAGATAGCTAAAAATGACAGCCATAATGACATTTTAACCAGGTCGCATCCAATGCTTTGGTTGTTGAAATTAGTTACATTGCAGACAATAGAAAATAATGAGTTTGTTAGCTCTAAAATATCTGAATTATTTTCTATTAAATTTTACATGTAAACCTGACAGATTTTTCTGATTTGTAGAAATGAATTAACTTCTGATTCAAATATTTTAAGGTAGAGTAATTGATTTGAAACTACTTTTATAATTATGTAATATATATATATATATATATATATATATGTGTGTGTGTGTGTGTGTGTGTGTGTGTGTGTGTGTGTGTGTGTGTGTGTGTGTGTGTGTGTGTGTATCAAACGAGTGTTGTTCTGAAAGTCCTAAACCATCTAAAATGAGGAAAATCTTAATAAGATAATACGAACAGGAATAATATTTCTTAATAGTTAATTAGTTTATTACTATTAATTTGGCCTTAGGTCATCGTCAGAAGAAAAGTTTTGGGAGATTTCTTTAAAGAATTGATATACTGCAAAAGAAGTAACGAAACATTAACCAACAACATAATAGGCATGTGTTAGATAAGAATTATTTTTCAGAATTCAAATGTTATATATATATATATATATATATATATATATATATATATATATATGGTGGAAAATTTTTTAATTGAATTTTAAAACGACTTTAAAAAGAATTTTTGAAAATAATTCAAAAACATGCTCATCACGTGATTATCAATTTTATGATTCGCTGTCAATCCACAAGTGTTTTATGGAATTCACACACACACACACATACACACACACACACATACATATATATATATATATATATATATATATATATAAGCAGATGTTTTAAATCAACATATACCAAAGATATTTTGTTCCTACCAATATTAGACAGGTGTTAGGAAAAAGGATATCATGTCATATACAAAAAATGCTGGATTCAAACCAGACTAGTTTTAATCAACCGCTTTACAATAACGAATTCTAAGACAAGGTTGAGCTTGTCGTGAGACTATTCACGTGTAAGGGGAAGCGGAGAAAAGATTCTCCAAATCCATCGGCATTTCCTCTTTTTTGTAAGAGGGAGTCGCAATCTGGTGGCGAACGGAGCCTCCCTGGAATTTCCCATAGGGTTTTGGGTTTTCAAGTCACAAATGGACACAAACAAGATAAAAATCGACAGTTGATACAAATGATAGGAAAAGTTAAGTTTTTTCATCGCACTATATATATATATATATATATAGAGAGAGAGAGAGAGAGAATGAGAAAGAAAGGAAAAGAAAAGGAGAGGGAGGAATGTGTGTGTGTGTGTGTGTGTGTGTGTGTGTGTGTGTGTGTGTGTGTGTGTGTGTGTGTGTGTGTGTGTGTGTGTGTGTGTGTGTTTTGCAAAGGATGCAACCCTGTGAATAAAAAGGTGAATTTATCAGCATATAAGTTTTATGCAACATTATTAATCTTGTGTATCCCTTTACTCAGAAAAAGGTGTTTAGATTCGTGAAATAATTGTAACTTGCTCTAGTCTCATTCAAGAATCCATTCCTTTATGTCTACTATGTTGTTTTTCACGTATAAATCTTACAAATGTGTGAAATTAGTGTGAATTTACTGTGAAATTTACTTAGTCTACACTTTACAAACAAGTTGACAATATTTGGTTGATAAATTTTATGAAACTAAGTGTAAAGAATCAAAAGCTATTTTTGTTAACTGCCGAAATTCTCGTTTACGTACCCTATTGTTTAGTGTTTTCTATGGCTGACTATAACTATAATTTTCAGGGTGACAAAAGTTATATAGTTTAAACACAAGTTGCCTCTTTTTTGTAACACTCTACATAGATGTATACAGATGGAGGCGATCAAAAAGTCTAACAAATGTAATATACATGTGCGCGGGGAATACCTCTACCGACAAACACACAGATAGGGATGCTACTAAAAGTTCAATAAATTAGACTATGAATTTAAAAAAAAAAATGTCTAGAACCTAATCTCAACCGTTTCTTTCGAATCCAACGGTTTTTCCAAGATTCTATACATTTCTAAAAGGCAACAGTTTAAATTACATTTGATTCGCTCGAGCTGTTGAAATTCAGCGAATCAGTTCACCCTTTCTGTTTGGCTTAGAATACGCTGACTGAATCCTTTGCAGTAAGGTAACCCCACCAAAATAAAAAAAGGAGGGTGCCCTGAGTATGACACTAAACTGCATGGATTTTTAGGGAATGTAGAGAACCCATTTGTTGCTATTACTCTCAGGTACACAATGGGCTTGAATGTTAGTATCAGTTGGGCTCTCATCTCTGGCTCAAATAGATCTGTTTGAAAATTATTAGTATTAGATAATATTCGTAACTATATAATAGTGCGCAAATAAATGATTATCATTTATAGAAATAGTTACTTTAAATCATATAACTGTATAAATTATTAGTATTAGACAGGGATACTTGATACTATCTATTTTTGAATATAAATCATTTTTTAAGTGTGATTAAAGAATGTTTGCAATTGAATGTTGTAAATATAAGTAGTTATGATTATAATCAAACATTTACAAATGAATTACATTTCAGTATAAGGAGTTGATGTGCCGTTAAATAAACTAAATCAAACCTACGGGATAATGAAGGTTCCTTTCGTTGGGAAATTATGGCAGCTGTTCTAAACTGACTATGTAGTCCAATACTTAACAGGCACTGATTGCCACCCAGTTGGATATTTTAACATTATTGCGATTGCAAATATTTCGCTATGATGCGCCATTTTTGCTGTGTTGTAATAACATAGATGCCAAATAAGAACATTATCATACAGATAAGCCATTTCTTTTATATATTCATTTATTACGTAGATATCATTTATTACGTTGATATCATTTCTAATATTTATTTCGAATAACCCACACAGAAAGGCTTAATGGGGACTAAGCCGAGTGGATTTTACAAGCATACAAATGATACGTAGATGCTAATTTCTATTTCACACAAATATTTTGAGATATTCATTTGGAAAAAAAATACATATCTATAATTGCATACAAAAATAATTTACAATTTGCGAAATCTAAGCAATAAAGTATTTTGTGTATATATTTATAAAGTGAATTAAATATAGTACATATATATATATATATATATATATATATATATATATATATATATATATATATATATATATATATATATATATAAATTATTGGATATTATATAACCATAATGAACCCTCAGAATTCATTTTAAATAGTACCATAGTAATATATGATTTTTCTTGCCTGCAAAGATATTATATTTCCAGTGTTATTGAAAATAAATTTTAAGCTGTATATCGTCCAAACAAGAACAACTTTTTCTCGTTGACTAACATGCTACTTATCAGATAACGTTACCATAAAAGTTCGCATTAATTAACATAGAATACAAGGACATTTTATACCCCAAAATTAGACAGGTACTTGTAAACAACACAAACTTAGTATACGATATAATTTCATTGTATGTAAAGCCTTATCATTGGTCAATGCCTTTACTTCTCAAATAATAATAGTAATGATAATACACTTGGGAGTCCCAGCCTATATAAAATACAAAAAATGTCACTTTGTGGAACTGCTCATCTCCTTAGGGGAGTCCTGTTAATGTGACTGAAAGACATCAACTAAAAAAGGCAGCGAAAAATACACATACATATAATACATATGATCATTGGGGGTGTCCTCGTGATGTAATGGTTAAAGTACTGGAATTGTAGTAAGCGAGTTCGAACTCCAGTCGCGCTATTATGTTCACTTTCGGACAAATACCCTTGAGAAAGGTATGAACCTCTTTATCCTCCGAGCTATGGGATAAAGAGTATCACTACTGTTCTTGTAGAAGGAGGGATTTGGCATTAAATAACCCAAGAAAGTTGATATGCCATTAAACAACAAAACAAACGAACATATAATCATCACTCTCCCTTACCACAAGTATTGAGTAAAGGCCCGGTAAAGGATAATAAGAAACCGAAAGTAAAGCTGAAAATTAAACAACAAACAACAACAACAACAATAATATGAAGGTGATGGTTATACGAATTGTAGTTGGTGCTTTTCGAACGGTCCGAAAAGGCCCGGAAAAGAGAAAGGGGATGGAGAAGCTAGAGATCCGTGAAAGAATCGAGACCACCCAGATCATAGGACTGTTGAAATCACCTCGACTACTTGAAAGAGTCCTAGAAACCTAGAACCTTAATAATAATAATAATAATAATAATAATAATAATAATAATAATAATAATGTAACACTGGTGTGAAGAACTTACAAGAAGTGAAATAATAATAATAATAATAATAATAATAGTAATAATAATAATAATAATAATAATGTAACACTGGTGTGAAGAACTTACAAGAAGTGAAATAATAATAATAATAATAATAATAATAATGTGGTGATAGAGTCGAAACGATCAATCATATAATAAATGAATGTAGCAAAATGACACAAAAAGAGTACAATACAAGACACGACTGGGTGGGGAAGGAATTGTGCAAGAAATTGAAATTCGACCATACAAACCAGTGGCATATGCACAACCCGGAATTCGTCCTGGAGAATGAGATGCACAAACACCTTTAGGATTTTGAGATACAAACGGATCACCTAATCTCAGCCAGTCGACCAGACCTTGTGATAATCAACAACAAAAGAGAGCATGCCGAATAGTGGACTTTCGCGTCCCGGTAGACCACTGAATAAAATTAAAAGAAAGCGAAAAGAGAGTTAAATATGTAGACCTTGCTTGAGAACAAAAAACTATGGAACATGAAGGTGACAGTGACACCGATTGTAATTGGTGTTCTTGGTACAGTCACCAAAGGATTCGTACAAGGACTGGGGGGTTGGAAATAACAGGTCGAGTGGAGACCATCCAAACTACAGCATTATTGAGAGCAGCCACAATAGTGAGAAGAGTCCTGGAGACTTGAGGTGACTTGCTGTCACTCAAACTCCAGTGAAAAACCATCAGCTAAAACTGACGTGAAAACTCTCAAGGAGTAAATAATAATAATTATAATTTCTCCAAATTAAACTTTTCTGTTTATCTTCACTTTCAATATTTTTTTTAATTAAACATAATTAGGAAGATAGAGATGCGCCAATCTTCCAAGTGGGATGATCCTGCTTACTTTGAAAACCAGTAAAAAAAATCCTGACTTTGACCTGACCTGATTTCAATCGTAAGAAAGAGAAAAATATGCAATTCTCTTAACCATAAGGTAAACCTAAATTAATTTATCATCGTAAACAAACAAAACAAACAAAAACATTTTGAAGGTTTCAATTCCTTCATTGAAAAATGCTTCCTACTTGAGACAGAGAACAATCCAGAAAAAAATAAATAAAATGTCCACATATAAAATTTCTCAATACACAAAGTAGGATATTATTAAAACGTTCAGACAAGATAAATTTCTAAAGGACAAGAAAATTTTCCTTTCATTTTTTCATGGTTTTTTATTTTATTTTATTTATTTATTTTTTTTTTAAATTAAAAAGAGAAATATGATAAATTTCTCGATATGGTACAAGGTTTTAAAAAAATTAAGTGAATAATGTTAAACAGATGATGCATTTAAATCTTAAAAATTAGTATAACTACAATTTTCATAGATAGATAGATAGATAGATAGATAATGGATTTCATTTATATATAAAGTTTGGAATTTTAGAAATTCTAATCAAAATTTAATATGCCTTTATGTATGTATGTGTGTATGTGGTGCGTCGCGTTAACAAGCTAGGACAGCCGACCTTTAATAACGAGTTCGATTCTCACTGAGTGCCTACTTCTGTCCTTGTGGCACAACCTAGGTAAACTTATATATATATATATATATATATATATATATATGCACAAACGCACGCACCCGGGCGTTCTTTACATAAATCTTAAAAAAAGCATTTATTTCACACTAGAAATATTCAAATTTAGATCTTTCTGATGGATTCTTTGGGACCATAGTAGGTACTCCAACAACGACGTGCACAGCTGTCAACTATAAATTCTACTTTTTTTTCTTGCTATAAGTCTAGATCAGTAATTCCCAATGTGGGGCGCATGCCACACCGATGGAGCATGGTAATATTTTGGTAGGGCATGCAATATTTTGTAGCGCTTGTTTAGAGACTAAGGAAGCCTTTTAAGCTTCCTTCACGTGAATTGCAGTAAAATTTTGAATATGTAAGAATTAAATGTTACAGAGGACATTAGAAATTTAGAAATACCAAAATGGGGCGTGTCCCCAAATCGGTTGGGAACCACTTGTCTTGATATTTTGCCAGATTTCAACATTTTTCACTTTTATTCTGCAGTCTTTTGTACATCGTAATCCATTTGCTGGTGGATTTTTTTTCCTTTGTCCACGATCGATAACTATTTTTCTTTTCACTGTGCGAGATTTTTAACCAGTCTTAACTTGTGGTTTTCCACTAAAATCTGAATAACAGCAAGTCTCCTCGTGTCTCCAGGACTTTTCTAAGTATTCTAGCTGATCTGAAAAGTGATGTAGTCTGGATGGTCACGATTTTTCCTCTGATCTCCAGAAATAGTCACAATAATGTTTGTGCAATTCACGATTATTTACTTTTCCATTCATGTTTCCATTCGAATTGCTTCTTGAATAGTTTGAATAGTAGACGATACAACACTTAGACGCTTCAACTAATTTTACTTAAAAATTGAAATTCAATAATTTAGCTCAAGAATTGTGAAAACTCACAAATTTAGAATCGACAATGATATTAATTATAAGATAACTTTTAGATGCAATTGAGGCATAATTTCTCAAATTCTTCAAGTCGTGTTATGGTGAACCTAAAAACTCATAGATATCGTATGTGGTCTTTGATTCAGCATTCAGCTCACCTCGAGTTATGTATTTTTTTTTTTCTATTTTCTATATATTTATATGTTCTCTCTTCAATGGATTAGAGTTAACTACTTTTTCTTTGAGATTGTTCCTTTGTTTTAATATTCGCTAATCAAAAAAATATTTTTGTCGTTTTTTGTTTGTTTATTTGTTTGTTCGTTTGTTTGAATGCTTTTTTTTAAGTTTATTGGGGGCATTTTTGTTTTTTGCTTTTTTGTTTTGTTTGTTGTTGTTTTTTTTTTAATATAATTTTGTCTTTAAAGAAAAATTTCTGGATATTTTTTTATAGACTTTTACTTTGAAAAGTAAGTTTGATGAATACAAGAACATTTCACTGAAAAATGTCTTACAGAACGTTACAAAACTACAAGAATAACACAAGTTCGCTTTGCTTTTCTTTTTTAATATAACTAAATAATTAAGGCATTTTCCTGTTATTACGATAATTGCATTAAATCTAATATTAATCATTGTAGTTATGAAATTGATAAAAAAATTTGTTGTAAGCAATCGTTTAAAAAAAAAATTGTTAAAATTAGAAATTCTTCAATGATGTTTTAGATAAGTTCTTTGTATGGTGAATGAGTAAAAATGTATTTTTAATAAAACGATTGAAAATTCACATTAAAAGAAAATATACTTCATTGAAAAATGATATAATTCATCATAAAAGCTTTTAAGGTATTTTTTACCATAAAACGATAAACTGTAAAAAAAATATGAAACTTTTGTTTTATATCTTAAGAAAAAGCCTAAAGATGAAACTTTGGTTGAAATAACAGAAAATGGTATTCAGCATTTCAGTTTGTTGAATACTGAAAATCCGACAAAAT
>OY757905.1:54744778-54749778 GCA_963585895.1 Sepioteuthis lessoniana | reverse complement strand
GGCAAAAGAAAATATGAGAGGATATAATTGGTTAATGTACATCTACATAAATTCATATTATCGTTTTTAGATTTTTATTTAATGTGCATACCTATTTGTACGTACAAGTAAAATGTTTTAACCCTCATAGATGTCTTCAAAGTTTTTTATGGACTTATTTTAGTTATTCTTTTTATTTTGTTTTAGTTTTGCTTTGGTGATGGGTCTATAAAAGAACAAGTAGGTAAATCAAGGAGAAGACAGTTTTATGTTTTGTTTGATTAAAAAACGAGCAAATAGATAATACACACACACACACACACACACACACACACACACACACACACACACACACACACACACACACACATACGCACGCGCTTATATTAACGGTTATCGTCGTAATAAGTAGAATCTTTAAATCGAGTTCCAAACCGAGATGAAACTGTGTATAGGTTCGCGCTAAAGGTCTTGAGAAAGTTATGAATCGATTTATTCTCCCGCCAGCTATGGGTAAATAGAAGAAATGACTGGGCTCTTTAGCCTTGATAAGACAACCAATCTAAGAGAAAGAAAATTCAGAATCCAGACCAGTTGTACACCGCTTAAAAAAAGATTTCAATTTCATATATATATATATATATATATATATATATATATATATATATATATATATATATATATATATATATATATATACACACACACACATGCACACACGCAAACACACACACTTACACACACACACACACATATGTATGTATATATAAAACAGTTATATTGCAGCCTAATCACCAAAATTCATTTATTTCACAAAAACATTATCATTCTTTGTCTACTCAATATTGTGGTAGATATTAACTACTTAAGAATAAACCAAGCATTACATAGAATATTTCGCTAATCAATGTGTCAGGCTACGAAATTATTGATCTACTCTCATGTGTGTGTATAAATATATAAACACACACACACACACACACACACATATATAAATATATATATATAAACCCCTCGCATTACCTAATATAAAATATCTTTCTTTTAATTTCAATATCATCATAATATTTTAATGCTAAATTTTAATTATGTTTTATAAGGTAATAATCTTATAAAAAATGGTATTAATATATTTTGAGGTTATTGAGCAGATGACATTATCATTGATAACATTTGTCAATAAATCATTTAATATTAACGGTTACTAATTATTGATAACATTAATAATTAATTAGTATTAAGATAAATACGACAATTTATTCATCGAAGGCGAAAACAATATATTGTAGATGGTAAAAATCATGTTGATGGCATAAGAAAATTCTTTATACATATATAGATACGTATGTGTAGGTAATATATATATATATATATATATATATATATATATATATATATATATATATATATATATATATATATATATATGGGCGCGTATTTGTTTTATTTGACATTCTAAAAATCAATTTTTTTACAAGTGTTCCTAAAATATAATCATATGAATTTTTAAGTTTTCATCATAATTTTTTGAAAATTTGTATCATAAAATATTTTTAAAAAAGTTAAAAGAAAGAGTCAGAAACGTTAAAAACAATTTTAACGAGTTGCTATATTTTCTGTAAGGAGTTCAAATAATATCACGAATATCTGTAAGTTGATGCTCGATGGGATTATTATTAGGTAAACAATATCGTAAAAAGATGATTTTGAAAAGCCTGAAAACTTAAATAATATTACATTCAAAGTTATGAACACCGAATTCATTTTAAAATATGGAGAGGATTTTTTAAATAAATATAAATAAAGTATTTAAATTGTTCAGTATTTTGATGTGCAGACCGTCACAAATTTTTTTGTTTTGTTTCACTTTTTCTTTTTTTTTTCAGCTTTTTGCTTGTTTGTTTCTTTATTTTTGTTTTGTTTTGTTTTTCCAGCATTTTTGTTTGTTTGTTTGTTTGGTTTGGTTTTTGTTTTTGTTTTGTGGGGGGGGGTCTTTTTTCTACATATGGTATTTTTTGTTTTAAATGATAATGACCTTGAAAATTGTCGCTTAGGAAAGTTGTGTGTGTGTGTGTGTGTGTGTGTGTGTGTGTGTGTGTGTGTGTGTGTGTGTGTGTGTGTGTGTGTGTGTGTGTGATTTTAGTACTACAAATAAATTGTAGATAAACCAACTAAACTGATATAAAATAAAATTTCTGTATCCTGAATACGTTCCAATTTACTCAAGATTGAATATAAAGGTGATATAATCGGATAGGAATAAATGTTTATATATGCAAACCGGTGGGTGTACAGGTTCCCTGACAAGGGATCTATCAATAAAACTCATAACCCCATTGTAACGCAATATATATCCTCGTGGAAAGTTTATATAACGCTTGCATATTCGCATGCATACGATCGTACAGAAGACGATGCTCCTCCTATCTGGGGACTTGGTCATGTATTGATCTACATATGTGATTATTCATGGTTGATACAGATATATTCCTCATACGTTTAATCTTGAGTACATTGAACAATACACACACACACACATTTACATAGATAGATAGATAGATAGATAGATAGATAGATATTCCAAATTTTTTGTGAATACCTGGGCATTCTTCATATTACACCGAGAATATCTGCATGACTACCTTGTTAATCATCGTCTGACTGCAAGCTTTATATATATATATATATATATATATATATATATATATATATATATATATGTATATATATATATATATATATATATATATATATATATATATATATATATATATGTATGAACACACACACACATACACACACAAATATATATATATATATATATATATATATATATATATATATATATATATATTTGTGTGTTCATATATATATATATATATATATATATATATATTTGTGTTCATATATATATATATATATATATATATATATATATATATATATATATATATATATATATATATATCATTTGGCACAATATTTATTTGTTTATCTATTTATTTTCAGATGTCATGTGGTGACTTGTTATAAAATAATCTTGTGAAGCTAATATACAATTATATTCTATTCCTTCTAACTATTAAGCCTAAAAGCGATTTAAAAACTAGAGCTTCGTCAATACCGAATTAACTGTGTAAACAAACAGAGTAAAAATATTTGTTGAAACTTGGTTATTAAAAGATTTATTTAAAGGAATATTAGAATTAGGATAAGATTAAAGATTTTTCCGTGCTTCGTCATAAACAAAAAATTCGTTGTCTCACAAAGTGTAATGGTTAGGAAAGCTAGCTCAGCAGAGCATTGTTAGTGAATTAATGTCTCACTGGGTGCCACATACTTCTAAGCCTGTGCTGCAGCTAAGCTTGATAAATACTTAAACAAACATATTTTTTTTTATTGATACCCCTCTATTCGCTTTGCTTATAATTTTATATACTATACTCAGTAGGTAGAATTCTATCTAGTTGCCTTCAACTGAAATAATCTGTAATAAAGATAAAGTAAGAATTAAATTGTCCCATGCTGATTTTCGAGGCAACCAAATCCCTATACTGTTGAAAATTGAAACGACACATTTACATCCTTACATGTACATCTGAATACTTGTAAAATTCACAACACTTGTATAAGAAATGTCATCCTTTTCCTTAGTTTTTTTCATTTTATCTCCCATAAAAAAGTTACATCCCAAACAATTTTTTAAAAGTTAATTTTCTTCTAACTCAAGGATACCAGGATTTTTATAATTTCTGGTAGAAACAGATATTATTATATATCATTTATAACCAAACTTTAAAGCATTGAAATTCTGTAACTAAAAATATGACTATATAGCCGTCTAAGAGTAAATACATCTCTGATATATAATTATGGTTACAACGATTCAATGCTATCTGTAGAATTTAGTAATAAATAATGGCTAATGATAAACTCCTGGGATCTTTGATTTAGAAGAAAACTGACTTTTCGTAGAATGTACTAATTTATATATATATATATATATATATATATATATATATATATGTGTGTGTGTGTGTGTGTGTGTGTGTGTGTGTGTGTGTGTGTGTGTGTGTGTGTGTGTGTAACAAACCCAGCAAAAACGGTAAATTATAGCGAGATTTTTATTGAAGCTATACACTCAAATTTAGTGAATAAATCAATTTCCAACTGATTAATTTTGCAGAGAGGTTTTCATTCGAGCTGAATGTCATTTTTTTATCCTCAAAATTACCTATATAACAGATAAAATGCTAATTAGACTATCTCACTCCTTCATAAATAGAAACATAAACATCATCATTGCTACGCCGAACGTTTTCTTGGTGTATTGAGTATATTTCTAAGCTTTGTTAGTTCTAAACTTTGTATTTACCCAACCCCTCTATCATGGACAAGGTGTGACACGAGGTCAACTTTAAGCAAAGTACTGCTGGTTTGAATTCAGAGTTTACTTTTCTGTTTGTTGTTCCAAGCCCAGTCTCGTTTTTTTTTTTTTTTGTTTTTTGTTGTTGTTTTTTAATTTAATGCCAGAAAAACAGCAGTAATAACGTTTAACCTATAGCTCGGAGGATACGAGGGTTTATACCTTTCCAAAAGTGAATGATTTTGAACTCGCTTACTTCGAGACCCCTGTCCAGAATTTTAGCCATTACGCCATGGGGACTAAAGCCATTTTGACTAAAATTTGATGTTGTTTTCAAATAAGTTTGAAACAGATTTATTAGACAAAGTTGAATTAATATAATTCGATTTGGTTGAAAACGACTTAGACCTGGCAAGGCTGTTTTCAAAAGATTAAAGATCACAATAAAGAAGAGACAATTTATGATGCTACATAAATATTAGAAGGGTTGGTTTTATAACAAAATAAAACCATGCTCCCTTTTATAACAATTTTGGAACCAATTAAAGTATAGAAAGTTCAATTCTGCTTTTTATGAAGTAGATTATATTTGCTGAGTGAGTAAAGTCGGTATTTTACCCAATAACCGAATGGATTATAAAAAGAGGAAAATGTT
>OY757905.1:54732278-54737278 GCA_963585895.1 Sepioteuthis lessoniana | reverse complement strand
CTCTTTTTTTTATTTTAAAATGTCAAAGATTTACTGTTGGCTCAACACGGAAATCAACAAAAACATTGGAATTTCTCGTTATACTTTCAAATCAAGCTCGAACTTGTGGGAGGGAATCATATTGGTCTTCAATGTTCATTTTTCAATAGGTAGTTTTTTTGAGAACAGAGAATTATTTTTACTCTAACATCTTTTTTTTAAATTCACTCTAGCAAATGAAGGATTATTGATCGACGTGCACACATATATAAAACATTTAAGTGTTGACATGCATAAACACGAATATACATATGATGACTAATATTATCTATTTATGTTCAGTTTTCGGATTTTTTGGCAAATAAAACTTCGTAGGTATTTTTTTATATTTATGAAAGGTCATTAGTGGTACTATTTAACACATAGCTGGGGTAGGTTAAGGGGAATTAAATGGATTCCAGAAACTAAATATAATACTGTGAATGGAGTTCGAACTCGTTTACTATGATGTCACAGTACAGCACGTTAGCCACTACACCACGTGTACTCTCTTTATTTATGTGCATATAAACTATATATATGCACACAGACACACACACACACACACACACACACACACACACACATATATATATATATATATATATATATATATATATATATATATATACATAATTTTTTTCTGTGCCCAAAAGTAAGGATATATAGTAACACCAAAATAAGTACGCTTCTTATATATATTTTTGCAATATTATTCTTGGTCATAGATTTTCGATGTTGTACATTTTGATAATAAATGATATCTGTTTTAATTGTATACTGTCACGGAAGAAATAATAAAATCCTAGTATTTTTGATTTGGAAGAAAATTAACACTTTATTTTATTTACATTTTTTTTATTAATGGTAAGGTATAATTGTGGACTGTAAGCAGCGAGGCGCTCGTAGTGTAGTGTTTACCGTCGTAGGAAATAGGCATGATGATCCGAGTTAAAACCTAGATAAAGTTATCTGTGTTTCATATAGCACTAATACCCTGGGGAAAGGTACGAATCCAATTATTCTCTCTCCAGGCATGAGTAAATAGTAGGAGAGAATGGGCTCATTAACCTTGGTATGGCAACCGATCTAGGAGAAAGAAAACACTGAATTCAAACCTGTTAAATTCCACTGAAAAACTGACCTTGAATCGCATCCTGCTCGTGCGGAAGAGTTAGGTAAGTATATAAAAGCATGGTCTGATTTAGACTTTAATAGGCTCCTTGGCTTATAGAATTCGAGGCCTCTTCATTACGTATGTTCGGCCCCACTTCACTCCGTGGCTATAAAAAAAAAGATATTTTTAGGATATATTTTTGATGAAAGATCCACTTCAACTACAGGGACCCAAATACGTCGAATCGCTTCAAATTAGTTCAAAGAAGCACCATTAAATCTGGCCCAGTTAGCTGGGGCTGTAGAATACACCGACTGCACTTCTGCAGAGGGGGAAGACTCCCCCAACGAATGTCCTGGAAATGACATCTGATGGTGAGGCTCCAGTGATGCTGGATCTTCGGGGAATACGGAGTTCCCCTTCATTGCCATTGCTCACAGGTCCACTCCGGGCCAGAGTGGTAGCACCTGATAGGGTCCTCTCTATAAGTCAAATAGAACTAAACTGTGTACTTAAGCTAAACAATTCTTTGTAATAAAACTGTTTATATGTATAAAAATAGATTTGGCATTAAATAACCTACAATGGTGGATATGTTATAAAACCTAACCAAAACAAACCAAACTCCATTAAATGTAAATGGAAAAAATATCCTCTGTTCTAATATCTTTATTTTTTTATCTTTATCAGGGGCCGAAGACTGAGAGCATTAGGCTAGAGACCATACTAGCCCATATGTAAATCCAGCGCTGACTTTAGGGTTGCCAAAATGGAAAATGGAATTCGTAAAACGGGTTCTCTTTTCACTAATGTACTTGGGAAATATAATGACTCCACTCCTCCGTGCCCCAGATAACGTAACAAAACATCTCGTCACTGTCATGCTGCGGCTGTTGAAGGATGAAAGAGTGTGTGCGTGGACACTCGAAAAAATAAGTCTTCGTACCAACTGTAAAAGCAAAAAAATCACTGCCGTTGTCTCATTGATAAGTTTATCGAGGGTCAGTTCTACCAGAAAAAGGCATTTGATATGTGAATAGCACAATGTAATTATTTTCGAAATACTGAACTGGGCAGGGAACACAGATACTGTACTGATCCAATAATGGGGGCTCGAAAAGCAACTCCTTAATTTTAAGCAGAGTTAACATATAAAAAGATGTGCCAGTAAATAGGGAGAGCAAGTCCGTCAAATTTTACTGGTACTAATATGAATATTAAAGTACAAAACAAAGTATATATATGTGTGTATGTGAGTATGTGCGCGCGCATATGCGTATATATATATATATATATATATATATATATATATATATATATATATATATATATATATAAATATTGTCATCCACAGACAGACTGTTTTGTTCTATCAGAACTCTTCAGTGTGGCTAGACCTGCAGGACGCTCGAAACCGGTATCGAAACCCGTCCAACTGTACGATGCGACATCAAGTTTATATATATATATATATATATATATATATATATATATATATATATATATATATATATCTAAAACAACATATATATATAGATATAACAACATATATATATATATATATATATATATATATATATATATATATAACAAGAGGCTAATTTTTTGAGTCTTTGGTACGATTCAACCTGGGATTAAACTCCCTGGCAATTGGCGATCAGTCACCATTTTGCCAATGGTCCGGAAAAGTATAAAACTATTATATATATATATATATATATATATATATATATATATATATATATATATATATATATATACGAGGATCATTAAATAAGTTTCCAGACTTTTTTCGTATGGGCGTTTTTATTGATAGTACACACATGAAACACTAGTCACCTTCGAAGTAATCTCCTCCGGCTGCAATGCCCTTGTTGTACCGTTCCAACAACTTCTGGAAGGCCACATGGAACTTCTCTTGTGTGAGCGTGTCAATGACCTTCGTCACAGCCTCTTTCATCCCCTCAATTGTCTCATAACGACAGCCTCTGAGCTTAGGGAATAAGCAAAAGTCACAGGGAGCAAGGTATGGGGTGTGTAGAACTGTCTTGATGCCAATCTTAGTCAAAGAGTCTGTGACAAGGATGGAGTTGTTGACTGGTGCATTGTCCTCGTGGACTGAGCCGATTTGAAGAGTGCTGGCCTCTTCCGATGGGATCTCTTCCTGAACTCCCTTAAAACCTCAACATAGTATTCCTTGTTGACTGTCAGTCCAGTGGGGACCCAGTGCGTGTAGATCATGCCAGTGCTGTCAAAAAAAGGATCATCAAAAGTTTGTGGATGGATTTGCTCTGTCTGGCCTTCTTGGGTCTGGGAGAGCCAGCATGCTTCCACTGGGAACTCTGTCTCTTGGTCGCTGGGTCATAGCAGTAGATCCAGCTTTCATCGCATGGCATTTTTTCCAAGTTTAAAACAGAATTTTATTGCATATCGTTCTTCTAAATCCAGATTGCATTTTTGAAATTCACCAGCTGTGACAATCAGGTTTTAGTAGGGTGTATTCCAATTCCTGCTGTAGCTGTTCATTTTAACCTGAAATCATAAAAATTGGTCAGTCATCTCATAAGATGTATAGCAATAATATAGTGAATTTTCAAGAGTCTACGTCAATGTACAAAAAAGTCTGGAAACTTATTGAATGCAACCATATATAATATATATGAAAAGAATAAAATCAATAAGTTAAATGGTTTTATAAAAGAGCACATTATAAGAACATAGCAGCTAAAAGCTGTTTTCCTTAATATATATATATATATATATATATATATATATATATATATATATATATATATATATTTCGTGTGTGTGTGTGTGTGTGTGTGTGTGTGTGTGTGTGTGTATTCATTTTAAAGCATAATTATAATGAATATTATGAATATTGATTTCACATAACGAACGTTATACAATGAACTTTTCAGATTAAAAACCATCTATTTACAAATCAGATATTTTGATCCCCATTCATATATTTAACAACCCCAAAAGAGGACTAACACACTTCTATGAAAATACAACTACAACCTGTAGACTCCTAGAGTTACTATTCCCATACCAGCCGATTTGAAGAGTTGTCCTTCTCCTAAACTGGTTATCAATGTTAGAGCACCCAATCTGTGATGTTGTTTTACCCATAACAAATGGCAGGAGAAATGGATTCATGCCTTTCCAAAGAGTATTAGAGCAAAATAAGCACAAACTGTCTCATCTGGAATTTGAATTCAGATCGCTGATTCCATTTGCTGTCATTAACTATTGGGCTATGCTTATTAGAATAATGAGCCATTTATTTCAGATTTGGTTATTTCTTTATATATGTTTCTGCTATTTCCTTTATCAAAAACTGCAGCAATAACCGAGAATAAAAGAGATTCCGAAAAACATGTTTACAAAACATTTTTATCAAGACTCGAGAAAATTTACGTTGTGAATATTTCTTGTTTATTTTCTAATACATTTTTCTTATTTTTTTTGGGGGGGGGGATTTTTATTTTCTATTTTTTTAGCTACTTTTTTCTTGTCCATAGTCTTTTTCTTTTACCTGTTAAAAAAGTTTTTGGAAGCAACAATAAACAGCGAACTCATATCACAGTTCTATGGATTTATGTTATTAACCACTATAATTAGCACTATAATTTATAACTAACGGTATATATATATATATATATATATATATATATATATATATAATATATATATATATATATATATATATATATATATAAATTTATATATATATATATAAATTTATATATATATATAGAGAGAGAGACAGACAGACAGACAGACAGACAGACAGAGACAGAGACAGGGATGAACAAGCTATGGTAGATACATAGGTACATACATACACAGTGATAGATAG
>OY757905.1:54657278-54724778 GCA_963585895.1 Sepioteuthis lessoniana | reverse complement strand
TTAGTTTTCCTTATTTTTCTTTAAATCATTATCTCATGAAGCTCGCCATGTCCAAAATGTTACATTGAATAAGTAGCCAACGAGATCTATTATTATGTCATATCTTCCATTCTCTCATATATTTTACCCAATGCATTCATTCATGTATATGTCTGTGTGTGTGCGTGTGAGTATGCGATTCTGTGTATATATGTCTGTAAATGACTATATGTCTATTTCTCTCTACTTCTTTTTCTCCCTCTCTCTCTCTCTCTCTCTCTCTCTCTATCTATCTATATATATATATATATATATAATTCTAATATCAATATAGTCTCTCTTGCTTCCTATACTTTAACGATCTATCTATGCCTGTTTCAGTCCATCTATCTATCTATCTATCTATCTATCTATCTCTCTCTCTCTCTCTCTCTCTCTCTATATATATATATATATATATATATATATATATATATATATATATATATATATATATATTCGATTAACAATGTGACAAGACAGATAGGAATATTTCTTTGGAGTTATTTTTTTTTATTCTTCTCAAGTAATTTTTAGCTTTGGTCATTATCAGATAAGAAAGCTTAATTGTGTATATGGTTCTTCCTTTTTTTTAATTTTTCACCTCTTCTTTTCTAACCTGCACTTATATGTGTGTGCGTGCGTGCATGCATGTGCGTGTGTTACTTATGTGTGTGTCTAGATATTCCACATGTATATATATATATATATATATATATATATATATATATATATATATATGACTGAATAGAGTCTTTTTCTTTTCGTATATCTCATGTACTCTTCCCTACATCGCTTATATCTATCTATCTATATATATATATATATATACTCTCTCTTTTTATTCATCACAGTTTCTTTCTTACACGGTTTCTATACTTATGCATTTGCGCGCATGAGCGTTTACGTGTGAGCGCATGTGTGCGCTTGCGTGTATGGGTTGGTGTATATGAATATGTGTTCGCTCACTCACAGAATTCCATTCTATTTTACGCTTTTTAAAAACGTAGATATGTGCTTGTACATCATAATAATTAGAGCAAAGAACTGAAGTCTACACAGCTTTAGCACTAATAACTTGGTGATGACACTTGAAGAATAAATTCGTCAAGGAAAAGATAAATATAATTCAATCCATAGCAAATTTAGCTAATTAAGTACCTGTAAAATGTAGAATATTTGTCATCCACCATTTACATATAGTTCTATAGATAAAGTTATACACTTATATATATATGTGTGTGTGTGTGTGTGTGTGTGTGTGTGTGTGTGTGTGTGTGTGTGTGTGTGTGTGTGTGAAATAAAGTGATAACATCCTCGTTGTTATGTCAGCAAGTTCTAGGCCTAATGAGACAAAAGCATTTATTTTATTCAACAAATATTTATTTTTCAACATAATCTTCTTAGTTGTCAAAGCACAAAGCATGACACGTCTTCTTTAACCACATCGATTGAGTATTATATAGGGAAAAGTCCAGATCAAAATTTAGCTAAATGCTGTTATTAAGCAATAGACTAAGCGCCCCCCTTAGATAGATACGCTAAGATAGATAGATAGATAGATAGATAGATAGATAGATATTAACGGGCTAAAATAGTTACATATATACATACTAACAAATTAATACTGATAAATTTACTTGTACGTGATAAATGAAATTCCTTATATATATATATATATACACGAGGATTATTAAATTAATTTCCAAATTTTTTTTCGTATGGGCACTTTTATTGATAGTACACACATAAAACTCTAGACTCCTTCGCAGTAATCTCCTCCGGCTGCAATACACTTGTTGTACCGTTCCAACAACTTCTGGAAGGCTCCATGGAAGTCCTCTTGTGTGAGTGTGTCAATGAACTTCGTCACAGTCTCTTTCATCTCCTCAATTGTCTCATAACGACAGCCTCTGAGCTTATGAAATAACCAAAAGTCACAGAGAGCAAGGTCTGGACTATAGGGAGGCCGAGGAACTGTCTTGATGCCCATCTTAGTCAAATAGTCTGTGACAAGGATGGAGTTGTGGACTGGTGTATTGTCCTCGTGGAAATGCCACTCACCCGATTTGAAGAGTACTAGCCTCTTTCGGCGGAATCTCTTCCTGAACTCCCTTAAAATCTCAACATAGTAACCCTAACCCTAATCGTTTGGTCAATCAACTCAGGTGTATTGACTTCCTTACTCTTCCCACGCCTCTCATCATCCCTCACAGACTCCCTGGCTTCCTTGAATCTCTTATGCCACACAAAAACTGATGCTCGATTCATGCAAGATGGTCGAAAAGCAGTCTGAAGCATTCCATACGTTTCTATGGCATTTTTTCCAAGTTTTAAACCCAATTTTATTGCATATGGTTCTTCTAAAGAGTCCTCACGTCCAGATTGCATTTTTGAAAATCAGCAGCTGTGACAATCAGGGTGTATTCCAATTACTGCTGTAGCTGTTCCTTTGAACCTGAAATCCTAAAAATTAGTCAGTCATCTGATAAGATGTATAGCAATAACATACTGAATTTTCAAGAGTTTACGACAATTTTAAATGCCTGTACAAAAAAGTTTGGAAACTTATTGAATGCACCACGTATATATATAGTAATTTACGAAGCTCTTTGCTTCGATGTGGCACAAGGCCGAATGAATGGGGTACTCAATGAGACACGAACTCACTCGTGTAGGTTTGCTAGTCTAGCTTGCTAACCGTTACACCACCAGAGGTACTCACGTATATATATATATATATATATATATATATATATATATATATATATATATATATATATATATATATATATATGTGTGTGTGTGGGAATATATATAATCACCCACAGACAGTTTCGTTGTATCACAACTCTTCAGTGTGACTAGACACGTAGGACGCTTGAAGCTGGGATTGAAACCCGCCCAACTTTACGTTAGACTTAGTATATTACCACTCAGCCAACATACGAACCACGTCAGCTTGGGAATTACAAGGCATAAAGTAGTAGATTTCGTGTGTTTACATTTATACCTTACTGGATACCAGAGTGCTCAATTCGTTCAAAGAGCTTTGCATTATGCGAGTGGCAGCCGTAAATTCCTTCCCCACAGTGCTCAACCCCTATGGGGGATACATATATATATATATATATATATACAGTACATTCTCTCATGAAAATATAAGTATTATGAACACACGAATATATATATATATATATATATATATATATATATATTATATTAGTATTATATATATATATATATATATATATATATATGTAAGTATACATTAGATATATATAGGAAATGTTCGTGGTGTAATGCCAATCGACAAAGGAAAGGGACACGGTTACCCGAGTTTGTTAATACACTTGGTAAAGGTATGAATCGATCTATTCCCCCTCCAGCTATTGGTAAACAGTAAGGCAACGGGTCAAGGAGAAGGAAAACTCTGAATTCAAACCTGTTAAACTCCGCTGAAAAATTGTCACATGCTGCTTGCAAGGAGGGGTTGAATAAATGCTCTCATTGCATATATTTTATGTCAAGGGTAACAATAGGTGCAACAAGCGCTAACATTTTTATTGAAGAGTGATTTGCACTGTTGCCCATTTTCCAACTCTCTTCTCCATCAGTCATTGTGCCATGTCAGTGATATGACATCGTGACATGTCAGTGAAACGTAGCGGTTGGTCTAAAACCAAGAAGTGTATTCACAAAGGCATAAGTAAGCAATAAGTTAACACAGATAAATTCATCATAGATGTGTGTATGTGTGTTTGTGTGTTAGCAGATATGATTGTATGCTTGCATGGATGAGAGTTCTAAAGAAAAGATCTTGTTAAATTATTCATGTTAAATGACTGATGACAGAAGTTGGCTATTGTCATTATAGTATATACACATGCATATTTATCAACCCTTCCGCACGAGCAGAATGTGACACAAGGTCATTTTCAATCAGAGTTTAGCCGGGTCGAATTATATATATATATATATATATATATATATATATAACGCGATAGAGTAAGAAAATCGACGAACAGGGTTCGAATTTTGGCGAATTATGAAAATGAAGCAAATGACTGATAATTCGTCTTACCAGGATTGAAGCGATAAGTATTACACCGGTAGATAACTTCGAGGTAGGTGTACATTTCAATGAGAGAGGACTATTCAATACAAACACTATATATATATATATATATATATATGCGTGTGTGTGTGCGCGCGCGTGCGTGTGCATGTGTGTGTGTGTGTGTGAGGTTAATTCAATAAAAACAAACCAAAATAATATTTTTCCTGATTTTTTTCCATTAATGTAAACTTTGCCTTGTTAATAGCAAAAATTATTTTAATTTCACAAAAATGTTTTTATGCAATTCAAAATGGCGGCAAATCACAGTGCCAAAGGCTTAAACAGTGATCTCTCATCAAACTTTTGGTAGCTGAGAAGTACAAACCATGTGAAATTTACAGAAGAATGTATAATGTATACAGAGATGTTTTACCTAAAACAATGTTTACAAATCGGCTAAACATGGGTATTCTCCAGTCCCAGCCGACTAGGCACCACACACACACACACACACGCATATATATATATATATATATATATATATATATATATGTTTAACAGGTTTTAATTCAGAGTATTGCGTCTCCTATACAGTCCCCTATACAAATGCTAAAGAGCGTAGTCTGCCCTACTATTTACCCATAGCTGGAGGGTGAATAATTCTATTCATACTTTTTTGCAAGGACGTTAGTGCTATGTGAAATGCAAACAGCCTCATCCAGGTTTTGAACACGGGTCACTGCGTCCCTTTCCTATTACCGTAACCATTATACCACGAGCGCATATATATGCACTCGTGCAGGCCATTTTCTAGAAAAAGGCGGGAAATCGAGTTTTGTTCATATCATTGTTGCCTTACATTTAACATTTTCATTTTATTGTGACTTTTCTTCAATCTTGATTTAATTGCATGACTAATTAATAAAACGAAAGGTAATTAATCACAATCACAATAAAACTTTGAAAATCATCGGAATTAAGACGAAAATTATTATCCAAGATTCGCGCCCCGTTCTCTGCCACCTTTGCCCCCACACACACACCCGACACCATCCAGGTATGAGTAAATAGAAAGGTGAAAGATTTTGATCGTGTGACGTATTTCTTCAGAGGTGAGTCAGCGTCTACTCATTTGCACGTGTAGCTATGATGCACCAGCATGCGTGTGTATCACTGCGTTTGCATGTGTATACGGTTAGAATGCACTGCAAAAGTATGCATCCGTACGAAGGCTTGTATGTAGCTGTGATGGTGCTTGATGTGCCTTATATGAATATTGCATTCTACCTTAGATCGATGGCTGACGTGCTTGTCTTCCAAGTCATTGTTCGTAAGAAAGCTGTATGAATGTAACTTCCTACCGGAGTTGATTTTTGGTTAAACAAATATTTTAAAATCCCAAATTGGTTCTAATTTAATCTTTTTTGCGTTGTGGTTCACGAACCACCCCTCCCTCAATATAGACAAATTGTTATTTTTTTCATTATTTTTATTCATTAATTCATTTTTTTCACACTTGATTGGATTTGTACCAGTGTATTGCGTTGTTAACGAGTTTGGCTAGCAGTTCATGATTTGTAAGTTCGATTCTCGCGCTGAGCTCTATACTTTTGGCCTTGTGGTAAACGGAATTATGCTTAGTTTTTAATCCCAGCCAAACCTAAATGTTACATATGGAAGCGTACTTGGTGAAATGGTTTAGGTCGTCAGAAATAAGAAAACCCAATAACCGATGATAACCGTTTAATTATGAGCAGAAAGTAGAAGGCAAACTGGGCTTATTGGCAACTGACATAAGAGAAAGAAAACACTGAATTCAAACCAACTGTTATCATCATCATTCAGCCGTGTTGAGAATATGGATCTCTCTCTCTCTCTCTCTCTCTCTCTCTCTCTCTCTCTCTCTCTCTCTCTCTCTCCATCCGTCCCTATCGCCCATCGCTCCTGACAACTCCTCTACACTACATTCTGTTTCCGCACAGAGTTGATATTAGTTAGTCCTTGCTGGTTAATCAACACTGGCACTTCGATGCGAAGGAGTCCATTAGTGAACTTTTAAGTTCATCTTACTTCTCCCGCAGTGCCCTGCATATTTTGTTCGTCTTACTCGAATGGTTTGTGAGATGCAAGATAAGTAGCCGTACCGCTGCAGTTTTGTGAGGAGATGCTTCCAGGATTTGATCGAAACAGCATATAGAATTCTTGTATGGTTCCATCTTGCTTTTCCTCCATTCATTTCCTTAGTTGGTTGGTTGTTTGGGTTTTATGACATATCAACCTTTGTAGGTTATTTAATGCCAAATTCATTTTTGTACAAATAAACAGTTCTATTTAAAACAATTCAGTTTAGCATACGTACACAGTCTAATTGTCAAAAACATTTCTATTTCAAGCTATTCAGTTTGGTCAAACAGTTCTAATTCAAACAATACAGTTTTGTATAAGTATAGTTGTCCATACACAGTTTAATGTCAAAATAGTTCTATTTTAAGCAATTCAGGTTAGTATTAGTATGCCTTTTACAGGCCAAACAGTTCTATTTCGTGCAGTTCAGTTTAGCATAAGTACACAGTTTAAATATCAAAACAGTTCTATTTCAAGTAACTCAGTTTAGCATAAGTACACATTTTAGTCCTATTTGACCCATAGATAGAATCCTATGAGGTGCTACCACTCCGGATAAGAGTTGAACTGGGAGAGATGGCAATGAAGGGATACTCTGCATTCCCCAAAGCTCCAGCATTACTGGAACCTCACCATCAGATTGTTTAGTGTCATATCCAGGACACTCGTTGGGAGTGGGTCTTACCCCTCTGCAGGGATGCAGTCGGTGTATTCTACTGCCCCTGCTGACTGGGCAACTTTTAGTTACATTTCGAGTAGTGCTACCATACAATAGAACTGATACAGCTACAGCTTTCAGGGTTGCCGTTTTATTTCATCAGGAAGATCAGATTTCCATATGATCGGAAACCTGTCTGTAGCAGTCGATTCTTCCTCTATGCGTATGTTGACATCGCTTTCAGTAGATGAGATATTGCTGCCGAGGTATGTGAACAAATCCACAAATTTTAGAGCCTTGTCCCTCAAAGTGGAGATAGCTCCTGCTTGTTTAAAACACATGAACTCTATTTCTTTTGCGGTCACAAAGAAATCAATGCCTCCTGACGCTTGCTCTAGGATATGCAGCAGAGGTCTGCAGTTGGGCAGATATATTTGCAAGAAGCGCTAGATCATCTGGATAGTCTGCATCTGTTATATTTTCGGCAGGATATCATCTGTTTTTTGCTTTTTTTTATGTGAAACCATTTTCTTTTATTAGATCTATTGACGTTCATAGTACATAATCTTGGCAGATTATAAACGTATATGGTGCTAATGTATCTCCTTGCAAGACTCCAGAGGCAATATCGAAGAAGTCAGAATCATCGGCGTCGGTGTAATGTTTAGCAAGTTTGATTATATGACCCTAGTTAGTGTGTTCGATTCAAAATGAACCTGAGCTCAGTAAATGACAATTCATGACTATAATTTGGGCGAGCAGTTAACAATTTTTTTTAAATAGATTATTTGCATTCTGCAATAATATTGACAAATCTAATATGTGTGTGTGTTTGTGTGTGTGTGTGTGTGGTTCTTGGTCATTTTTTATCTTTTGATGAGGAGGAAATGTTACCTCGAAATATCAGGAGAAAATATACTATTTCATTTTTAAATGCTTCCACTCCACGGCCTTAGATATAAGAACATAATTTTTCAACTTACCCAAGTTAAAGACCCCAGTTTGCCCTACAATTTACCTATAGCTGGAGGAGAATAGTTGGATTTATGCCTTTCCTAAGGGTATTAGCACCATTTCAAATGTAAATAACCTCGTGCAGGATTTGAATTCGGGTTGCCGTCTCCATTTTCTACGACGATAACTATATATATATATATATATACGAGGTGCATACGATAAGTTTCCAGACTTTTTTTGTATGGGTACTTTTATTGATAGTACATACATGAAACTCTAGTCTCCTTCGAAGTAATCTCCTCCGGCTGTAATGCACTTGTACCGTTCCAACAACGTCTGGAAGGCCCCATCGAAGTCCTCTTGTGTGACCGTGTCAATGACCTTCGTCACAGACTCTTTCATCTCCTCAATTGTCTCATAACGACAGCCTCTGAGCTTAGGGAATAACCAAAAGTCACAGGGAGCAAGGTCTGGACTATACGGACGATGAGGAACTGTCTTGATACCCATCTTAGTCAAATAGTCTGTGACAAGGATGGAGTTGTGGACTGGTGTATTGTCCTGGTGGAAATACCACTGACCCGATTTTAAGAGTGCTGGCCTCTTTCGGCGGAATCTCTTCCTGAACTCCCTTAAAACCTCAACATAGTAACCCTAACCCTAACCCTTTGGCCAATCAACTCTGGTGTTCTGACTTCCTTACTCCTACCACAACTCTGATCATCTCTCATAGACTTCCTGTCTTCCTTGAATCTCTTATGCCACTCAAAAACTGATGTTCGGTTCATGCAAGATGGTCGAAAAGCAGTCTGAAGCATTCCATACGTTTCTATGGCCTTTTTTCCAAGTTTAAAAAACAATTTTATTGCATATCGTTCTTCTAAAGTGTCAGATTGCATTTTGAAATTCAGCAACTGTGACAATCAGGCTTTAGTAGGGTGTATTCGAATTCGTGCTGTAGCTGTTCATTTGAACCTGTCATCTCATAAGATGTATAGCAATAACATACTGAATTGTCAAGAGTCTACGACAATTTTAAATGCCCATACGAAAAAAGTCTGGAAACTTATCGTATGCACTGCTTATATATATATATATATATATATATAAATTATCAATGGTTAACAACTTATTGATTGCAAGGAAAACATATAGGCCTTGAAAAGGTGAGGGCATTTTTATTATTAAAAAAAATGTATATATTCGAACGACCGGTTTCGGCAGGCTCTTGTCAAGATCTTAACGCCAGAAAAATATTTAAAAGGGGGAATGTAAATAGAAAAAAGTAAAGGAATGGAGAAAAGGAGAGGAAAAAACACTAAGAGGGAGTAGTAGTTGCAAAGAGCAGATGGCTAGAGACTAATCACATTCAATCCCAACAAACAATCCCTCTGTTTACAGAGGGAAGGCTGAAGGGATCGAACGTAAAGGGCCTCTAACACTTTGAGATGAAAAAGCGAATGTGACCGACTCAGAATACTGAATCGGTCAACATTGAAGTCTGCAACACATTCCCTACTATTAATCATGTGCTCCGCTATAGAGGACCCGGATGGATTTGCAAGCTGACCTCTTTTAAGCTTAAGATTTAGAATTCGAGCTGGAAGATGCTGTCTTATGCGGAGATCTAAGCGATTAGAACTCCTGCCTACGTAGTCACTGCCACAACTACATGTATATTTTTATATAAGTGAATTAATATGGTGAGGAGGTAAAACATCTTTACGCATTGAAACAAATGCAGTGCGAGTCTGAAAAAATGACTCGCACAGCAGCTGAAAAATAACATCTACCAACAGCCGTGGTAATTGATTTGGCCAATCTCTCACCTCTGGCGCCTATGTACGGCAAGCGCAAATAAACAGGACACCTATTAACAGTGCACCTGCTAGCCCTATCAAACTTAATCATAACATCATTGACAACACCATCCAAAACGGATAATGGATACCCATTCTTAGACAGGGTTGACTTGATGAACTTGATTTCATCACCAAGAAAACACTTGGATGAAATCATAAGGGCACGGTGGACAAGAGTCTTAATCAAATTAATTTTGCGCTGCTGTGGGCAAAATGAATCCCATCTAGCATATAGGCCAGAAAAGGTGGGCTTTTTATATACAGAGGTGAGAAAAGCTGTAGGAGTTTTATGCACAAATACATCAAGAAACGGAAGTCGGTGATTAGACTCCCTTTCCACGGTGAACTTCAAAGAGGGATGCATAGAATTTAATTGTGCGAGAAATATATATATATATATATATAAGAAAAAAGAAGACAATATTGAAAATTAGGGTTACATGTTTCGTTATCGCAATAGTATCATCAGAATGAATTTATATAAAAACAAAAATGTATTGTGGACAACTAGAACACCTGTGACCCGTATATTGACAAAAGAAATAGTTCTCCGGAAAAGAAAAAGAGAAAAAAAACAATGTTTTACGATGAAGCTACATAGAAAAACTTTAATCCACGTGTCTCCTATCCTCAGTTTCCCACCAGATTTGTAAAATTTATTTTTATTTTACGCCAAATTAATACTCAAACAATGTAGGATGCAATGAAACATAATAAAAAAAAATCATTCAGATTTCAGTGAAAAACCACCTGTCAAAACTCGCTCATGTATACGTTTGTGTTGCTCGTGTTTGCCTATCATGTTAAGAATGACGATATGCTATAGCATGTTACTATTGTATTTGTTAGTTGAAGTTTCGTTTATGTAGAATATAAAAATATCTTTAATGTATTTTATGACATTCCTCGTGTTATTCAGACTATTGAACTCATTAAAATGTGTTTATTAGGCTGATAACGTCTTTGAAGGATAGTGACTTTAATCGAAATTCCAGGTTTACCCAGTCGGCTGGGGCTGTCGAATACAGGGACTGCATCTCTGCAGAGAAGTAAGACTCTTCCAACAAGTTTCCTAGATATGATGACTAAACAATCTGATGGTGAGGCTCCGGTTATGCTGAAGCTTTGGGGGATGCAGAGAGCCTCTTCATTACCATCGCTCTCAGGTTCACTCTGACTCGGAGTGGTAGCACCTTATAGTGTCCTATCTATAGGTCAAATAGAAGTTTGACATTAAAAATAAACAAATGACTTATACTAAATTGAATTGTTAGAAATAGAACTGTTTGATCATTTAACTGCGTGTAAACAAATGACTGGTGTTTAATTGAATTGTTGGAGATACATAGAAATACTTGGAACTATTTAACGCTGTTGACTAAAGTTTACAAATCATATACATCTAATATATATGAATAAGTCGGATTTGGCTTTAAATAACCGGTAATGGTTGATATGCCATAAAACCAAATCAAACCAATCCAGAAGGTATCCTGAAGATATTACCGTGCAAACATACATACATACTGTGATAGTGTGAAATTTGGAACCCCTTGCCAGCGGCGGTCAGTCTGGTCCTAAATTATTCCCTCACGTAATATGCCAGTTCTTACATGCCTGAGAGAAAAACTCTGAACAGGACTTATTTCTGTAGGGGATCAAGTGCCAACCTGCCCCGTCTTCACACGTGCGAAAATAAAGTCCCGTTTTGGGATTATAGTCAATTTCGCATCACAGACTTAAAATGAGGGCTCACGTCCGGGATTTATTATTATAAATAATATTTATTGCTTGTAGTCGTATGACAATTCCTGCCGTCTAAATCTACCCTGGGAGACCGTGAAAGAAAAAAAAAAAGAATATTGTCGAAACAGTCAAATTACTCGTTGATATAACTGTTTGGAAAAAAGTAAAGAAAAATGGACAAAATAGGAAACTTTTTAAAAGAACCCTCCATGGAAAAGTTGGAGAAGCTGAGAAAAAGCGAGATAAGGAAAGATGGCGAGAACGAACGCCAAACATGGACAGAAGATGACGAAGATGAACGCCAAAAATGGAGAAAGCAAGTTGGCGAAAATGAGCGCCAAAAATGAAGAAAAAAAGATGGCGAGAATGAACGCCCAGCATGGAGACAAGATGGCGGCTGAGCCACGTGGGCGGCGCAAACGACATAGTCGCTCGCAGAGTGAGAAAGTGGAAAGAAAAGAAGTGAACCTTCCACACCTCAATAAACAAGAAGATAAAAGGACCAGTCGTCAGAGAAAGGATGAAGGTCCAACGAATATTAGGAATAAATTCCCTAATACTTATCGAGAGGATAAGAGGAAAATAAGAGGACCCTCACAAGTGGCTAAGAAGGAAGAATTTGAAAAGGGCGACGAAGTCCTGCTACTATCATCAAATAAAGGACCCCACTGTGGTGGACGATATATAGGTCCCTATGTAGTAACACGGAGGATAGACAAGAGGACATATAGGATTGATACCCACGAGGGAAAGAAGCAGACACAAGTGTGTCATGCAAACAAATTAAAGAGATATGTCCGTCAAGAAGGCCCACCTCGAAAAATTAAGAACTCGGAAATGCCGAATAAATTCGAGGAGAAATTAAGCCAGTTGTCTGTTTCAGAGAGAGAGAAACTAGAGAAAATGAGGAATTCTCGTCCCCAATGTTGAAATATGAGATGGACGAGAAAGCGGTGCGTCAACAAGTGACGGAGAGGGGAAAGAGAGAAAAGAAAAGGAATTTTCTTCCCCCAGAGCTTAATAATTAAGCTTATAAAGTCGTCAAAAGTGACGAAGAAAGAAAGAAAGAAAAAGGGAGTTACCTCCTCAAGGTTTGAAACATGATACGGCCAAAAGCCGAGAGAGAAAAAGAAAGAAAGGGAAACAAGATTAAAGGAAAAGAAGAGGAGAGAGAGAGAGAAAGAAAGAGAAGAGAAATTGTTTTCCCCTATAGTGAAAATTAGGAAGGACGAAAAAAGGAAAAGGAAAGAATTCGTCAAAGCGTGAAGAAGAAAGGGGATAAAAGAAAAGTAAAGTGAGAAAAAAAAGTGAAAGAAAAGGAGAAAGAACAGTGAAATGAATTGCCTTTTTTTTTCTGTGGTATTTCTGTTATCCCTTTCTTCTCTTAAGGGAGGAGGTGTCACGTGATGGCTCACGGAGACGGAGAGGTAAGACTGATACTATTCTCCCGTGGTGAATCAGCACTATCGAGCAGTCAAAAAGTGACCGTTAGGAAGGAATGTGGGTCACACAGGAGATAGACCAGATGTTCACACTTAGTGAACTCGGGTCGCCGGACATCGGAAGGGGAAAGAGAGAGAAGCCAAATGATTGGCGGGGACCCCAAACGGAAGTGGGGTTCCCTTCCCCTCAGCGGAAGTAAAGGACAAAAAAGTTAGTTTTTGAGCAAGGCTCGTGGCAGACGGACCATAGCCATTTTACTCCGGGCTGGAGACAAAAAGATTAACTGAGACATGAGAGACCGGAGTCCCTCAAGCCAGTACTAAAAACAGAACAAAGTCTAGTAGCCCGTGAAAGAAGAAAATTCTCCAGTGGAACCCCGTCGAAAATAAGATAAGTAACTTTGGGGACATTTTTCCTTTACACCCAAATTTCGTTTACCACTCTCTCTCTCTCAATTTGAAAAAGGATAAAAGCCAAGAAAAGACATTCATATTCATGGACTATCCAATTATATGTTTTGACACTTTGAACGTATATATATATAACCGTAGTAAAGAACCTATGTATTTTCATTTTACCATGTGGTCTATGTTGTTATTCCATGCTTTCCTTTCAGCTTCTATTCGCCTTATGTTATCTTGCTTAGAACTGTCCTATTAATTCCTAAAGTATCACACGGGAAACCGGAGTTACCGACTACTACCATATTAATATTATTACAACTAAAACCTATAGGCTCACTTTCTTCCATTATCTCGGGGAAGGAAGAAAGCTGCCTGGTGGGTGTGTGATAGTGTGAAATTTGGAACCCCTTGCCAGCGGCGGTCAGTCTGGTCCTAAATTATTCCCTCACGTAATATGCCAGTTCTTACATGCCTGAGAGAAAAACTCTGAACAGGACTTATTTCTGTAGTGGATCAAGTGCCAACCTGCCCCGTCTTCACACCTGCGAAAATAAAGTCCCGTTTTGGGATTATAGTCAATTTCGCGTCACAATACATACATACATACATATATATAAGTACATACGTTGAATTAAAAAAAAACATAGGCTTGTGCATTATTTTCATAATTTTGTCAATTGGTCGAAGTTAGTGTGACATAATAGCTTTCACTACTCTCGGCATTCTGGATGGTGGTTGAATCAAACATTTGCCAAGTCATAACTGACAGGTAACAAAGTAAAGATCATAATCTCGAAGCAAAGTCTAGGAAAGAAAAAATGATGAGGGTTTTCGTTCATGAGTAATTGTTTTTCTAGAAATGGTCCTCATGAGGAGATATGACTGATCAACAGGTAGGCCACATTACTAAAAATTCAAGGTAATTTTACATTAAAAGTATCTCAACCATTCCCATTATAGAAGACTATATGCGTAATCATCTGCCTTAGCAATAATTTATTTTTTTCACTTCGGTAAAAAGATCTTTTCAGTAAAAAAATTGAAGTCATTGGTAGTTCATCCGGAGAGCACAACGGACTGCATTTGGCCCGTTGGCCACATATTACCAATGACTGGGCAAAAGGTAATCACTTTGAATAACAGAGGTACAACTTCTGATCAGATGAAACCTAGATTCAAAAAGTAAAGTCGAGTAGTTTGGAATTTAATTGAAACCTTCCCCATTAAGGGATGGATTTGGTTTGGTTTGGTTTGGTTTTATGACATATCAATCATTGTGGGTTATTTAATACCAAATCCATTTTTATACATATAAACAATTATATTTCAAACAATTCAGTTTAGCATAAGTACACAGTTTAGCTCTATTTGACCTATAGATAGGACCCTATCAGGTGCTACCACTCCAAGCCAGAGTGAACCTGGGTGCGATGGCAATAAAGGGGTACTCTACATTTCCCAAAGCTCCAGCATTCCTGGAGCCTCATTACCAGATTGTTTAGTATCATATCCAGGACACTCGATAGGAGAGTCTTACCCCTCTGCAAATATACAGTCGGTGTATTCTAAAGCCCCAGCTGACTGAGTCATCAATCAAATTGTATTTCCTTTCTTCTGTAGATTAAGTAATGACTCTCCACATCTTCCTTTTGAAAACAGTCAGAAGAAAATTTAACATAGGGAAATAAACGTAAGTAATTTTTTCTTTTTTTCTTTTTCTTTTTTGTGGCTAAACTATTTGTCATTCCTTTCAGCCATCGGGATCAAGTATCAACTTTCTTTGGTACACACGATTATAGAACATAAATTTATTTTTGATTTTTTAAGATGTTTCTCTAAAAGTCTATTATGATTTTTGTTGATATGTTAAGACTTAACATCCAAATATTGTATACTATCGCACCAACAAAAAGCGCCAAAGACTTTCAGAGAATAAATATTATAAAATCTTACTTCTGTCAATGGCTGCTCATGACGTAATGATTATCGTCAGAGGAAATGAAATCGAGGACTCTGGTACAAATCCTCGATGAGGCTATTTGCATTTTACATTGTGCTATTACTCTTTGTATGTGATAGACGATATATTATAATAAAACCAAGTGATAAAGGGCTTATTACATTACAAACAATGCGATAAACTGCATACTACAATACAGAGGGTGTTGTAAACTACAATACAAATAATTTGATAGATTGTTTATTACAATACTAACAATGTAGTTGAGTGCACACTGCAATACAGAAAATTTGGTAGATAGCATACTACAATATAAACAATGTATTTAATTGCATACTGCAATACAAACGTTGTAGTAAACTGCGTACTGCAATACTAACAATTTGGTAGACTGCATACTACCTTCGAACGGCAATGCAATGTATTTGACGGCATATAACAAATGAATGACCGCATACTACATGAGTTAGACATACAAGAGTTAGACATACAACAATGCAAGGTAGTTAACTGCATATAATAATACAAACAAAAAAGTAGACCGCGTATTACTTTATAAAGAAAGTGGTAGACCGCATACGACAAGGCAATATAGTTGAGTGCATATAACAATACAAACAAGGAGGTAGACCGCATATTACAAAAGAAAGTGGTTGGTCAACGTTTTTATTGCCTTTTTACAATAGGTACAAACTGTTTATTTTAAATAACAGTTTACAGATTTTATGTTTTCGAATAAAAAATTTTTAATAAATAGGAGTAAATCTGAAATAAAGTTTTTCTTGCAACTAAATCTTAATTCCATAACTCAATTTTGTACGATAGACCGCGTACTACAATAAAAACTGTGTATACCACATATTACAATGGAAATAACATGGTAGACCGCATATCAACGGGTCGAACCTCAAACACAGATAGGAATTATGTGACTATACCAACCATGAGCCAGACCACACACACATGCACAGATACATATATATATATATATATATATATATATATATATATATATATATGTGTGTGTGTGTGTGTGTGTGTGCGACCAGGTAAACAACAATAATTGAATAAATAAAAACAACTAGAACAACGAGAACGAACTGATGAAAGAGTTCCAGACAAGTTGGCGTATTTGTTATTATGACACAGTGGGAAGATATGTGGTGGTAAGTGAAAAAATTATATATCCGAATGCATTCGTAATTAATGGACATTAACGCTTGTTAAATATCGAGCGACGATTGCGATTAATCGTTGTAGTGGTGCGAATCTACTCTTTTCACCCTCGTGTCGCCTTCCGATGGGTAAACAATACTGTTGCGCCGAGACAGATTCTCTGTGACAAGTAAAAATAATTGCTAATGTCATATCGCTCGGGCCCGACTCGATGAACAAGTACACTGCACAGTCCTTGTTGAAATAAGCGAATTACAGGACAAAGAATGAACAAAAAATAGGAAAATTTCAGAAGGGGAGAGGTAGAATACAGAATTATTATCTTTACCAGGGCGTTACTTGGTTTTATTGTTTCCTGAAAGGAGAAAAAATTCTTGTCAGATTTGAGCACAGAAGGTTGCAGTTCATGTTCGAAGATATGGCTAAAAATCTCTTTTCGGAAGATGTACTGATTTTTTTCATAAATAGATATGTATGTAGAGAGAGAGAGACAGACAGACAGACAGACAGACAGACAGACTAGTGCGAAACCATTTTCTTTATTACTGACGCAAACTGTGTATATGATCTAGGGCTTCTTGAAAATTCACCTGCTCAAGCCGAATCTCTTCTGCATAGCCTGGAGCAAGCAGCAAGCGGAATTGGTCTCTATTTGAACGCAAATAAAATAGAGTTCATTTGATTCAAACAAGATGGTACCATCTCCTCATCAAATGGCAAATCCTTGAAGTTTGTTGACCAGTTCATATACTTAGGTAGCAAAATCTCATCTATTCAAACCAATGTCAACATACTTATAAGTAAAGCATTGGCTACTATTAACAGGTTAAGGATCTTACAGAAATCTGATCTCTGACAAAATAAAACGACAATTCTTCCAAGTTATAACTGTGTCAGTACTATTTTATGGTAGAACCACTTGGACTCTAACAAAACGCGTGGAAAAGAAGCAAGAGAGGAACTACATAAGGATTCTGTGTTCTGTATCTTGGTGTTAGCAATGATCAAAACTGCAATTGTATTGCTACTTACTCCCCATCTTATAAACCATTCTAATATGACGAACAAAACATGCAGGGTACAACTAGGAAAGTTAGCACGAGCTCATTAGAGACGTTCTCTTGTGGATTCCAACAAATATGTGTTGGCCAACCAGCAAAATCTTACGTTGACCAGGTCTATTCGGACACTGGATGCTATCTTGAGGACTTACCAAAAGCTATGGTCGATAGGGATGGATGGTGAGAAAGAGTCAAGGGAATCCGTGTTGTCAGCCCACCATCATCATCATCATCATGGTTATATGTATATTTATAACTATCATCATCATCATCATAAAAAGCTGACAGCACAGATTCCCCTAACTCTTTCTCGCCACCCATTCCTATCGACCATAACTCGCCAACCATCCCTATCGACCATCCCCATCATCGCTCGCTCCTAATATGTCTTCTCGGCTGCATCTTATGTCCGCATAGAGCTGATGTATGTAAGTCCTTGCTTGTTGGCCACTATTGGCATGTGCATGTGTAGGAGTCCACATGAGAACGTCACTTATGAGTTCGTCCTTGCTTCTCCAGCAGTGCCCAGTTGTTCGTCTTACTTGGATGGTTTGTGAGATGGGAGGTAAGTGGCTGTACAGCTGATGTTTTGTTGAGCGTTACTTCCAAGATTTGTTCAAGACATTACGTATCATTCTTGTGTTGTTCCCATCTAGTTTTTTTTTTTTCGATGCGTTTTGTTAGCGTCCACGTGTTGCATCCATAGAGTAGTATGGACACAGCTACAGCTTGGAAGAAATCCTGTTTTATTTTATCGGATAGATCAGACGTTCATAAGATCGATAACCTGCCAATAGCATTCCACGCTTTTCGTATGATGACATCGCTTTCAGTTGTTGTTGTTGACGTATATGAACTGGTCCACTAATTTTAGGGGCTTGCCATTTAGAGTAGAAATAGCTCTTTCTTGTTCGAAAAGAATAAACTTTCATTTATGTTCACACAGAGGCCAATGATTTCCGCGGCTTGCTCTAAGCTACGCAAGAGGGATTCTGCTTGGGCAGATATAATTGTGAGAAGCGCTCGATTATCTTCGTAGTCTGCGTCTGTCATACTTAATGTGGGACTTAATTCCAAACTTTTTAATGTGATACCATTTTCTTTTAATAGATCTATTGACATTCGTACTACGCAGTCTTTGCGGGGTATAAACAAATATGGTGCTAATGTATCTCCTTGCAGGACTCCAGCGACAATATGGAAGATGTCGATGTCTCCAGATGAATCTTTGCCTCCTACTCCAAAGGCGGTGCTTCATAGAAGGAAATTTATGGTGTGTGTCTCATGGGATCACCACTGTATTGTTCATTATGAGTTTTTAAACCGTAATCAGATAATCAATTCAGACATACTCCCAAAAGCTGCAACGAGTGCATGAAAATTTTCTTAAAAAACGCCCACCACTCATCAATTGGAAAAACGTTTACCATGATAACGCAAGCCATATTCAGCAAGAATTACACATTAAAAAATATTGGATCAACATATTTTACCAGACTTTGCACCAAGTGACTTCCATCATTTTCGATCTCTACAAAATGGTCTGAATGATAAAAAATTTCCTCATGAATATCAGGTAAATTTTTTTCTCTGGAAAATCAGGTGAAAATAATTGTGGAAAACTTCTTCCGCTCGAAACCAGCTGAATTTTACTTCAAAGGAATCAAAAAGCTACCTGGTAAATTGCAAAAGTCAATTCAAAATAATGGTAAATATACCATTAACTAACATTAATTCATTTTTAAATCATATATAAATGAATAATATTTTACTAAAACGGAAATTATCTATGACTCAACCAAATATATATATATATTTTTTTTTTTTCATCCAAAGACAGACTGTTTCGTCGTATCTCAACTCTTCAGGGTGGCTAGACACGCGAAACGCTCCAAGCCAGGATATATATATATATATCAGTAATATCCTGTCAGCGTCCGAAGATAGTGGGTGCGGATTATTCTTGTATAGAATATATGAGGAATATCATATAAATCTATGTGAGTGCTCTTTGCATGACTATTGTTACATATCTTTTTCCTTCCAAGTTTATATAACAAAACTCACATACAGAGCGTATATAGTGCAATTAGAAGGAAACTCAGACAATTTAAGCAGGTTTGAGTTTCCTTCTAATTGCACAATATATATATATATATATATATATATATATATATATATATATATATATATATATACGTGGTACATTCAATAAGTTTCCAGACTGTTTTTGTACAGGCATTTAAAAATGTCGTAGACTCTTGACAATTCAGTATGTTATTGCTATAGATCTTATGAGATAACTGACCAATCTTTATGATTTCACCTTCAAATGAACAGCTACAGCACGAATTCGAATACACCCTACTAAAGCCTGATTGTCACAGCTGGTAAATTTCAAAAATGCAATCTGACACTTTAGAAGAACGATATGCAATAAAATTGAGTTTTAAACTTGGAAAAAATGCCACAGAAACCAATGGAATGCTTCAGACTGCTTTTCGACCATCTTGCATGAATCGAGTATTAGTTTTGAGTGTCATAAGAGATTCAAGGAAGACAGGAAGTCTGTGAAGGAAGATGGGAGGTGTGGGAGGAGTAAGAGAGTCAGAACACCAGAGTTGATTGGCCAAAGGTTTAGGGTTAGGGTTACTATGTTGAGGTTTTAAGGGAGTTCAGGAAGAGATTCCGCCGAAAGAGGCCAGCACTCTTAAAATCGGGTCAGTGGTATTTCCACCAGGACAATACACCAGTCCACAACTCCATCCTTGTCACAGACTATTTGACTAACATGGGCATCAAGACAGTTCCTCACTCTCCCTATAGTCCAGACCTTGCTCCCTGTGACTTTTGGTTATTCCCTAAGCTCAGACGCCGTCGTTATGAGACAATTGAGGAGATGAAAGAGGCTGTGACAAAGGTCATTGACACGCTCACACAAGAGGACTTCGATGGGGCCTTCCAGAAGTAGTTGGAACGGTAAAACAAGTGCATTGCATCCGGAGGAGATTACCTCGAAGGGGACTAGAGTTTCATGTGTGTACTATCAATAAAAGTCTCCATACGAAAAAAGACTGGAAACTTATTTAATGATCCTCGTATATATATATATATATATATATATATATATATATATATATATATATATATATATATATATATAAAGATAGAATAAAAATGAAAAGACAAATAGGAATATTTTTTATATTATTTATTTTTTTTATTTCTTTATTGTTCTCTACTATGTCATTGTCAGGAGAAAAAGTTTTGCCAAAAATTTTGAAATACATTTGGAAAGTAAACCCCAAGGTATTTTTCAAGAATCAGCATACTAAACTTTAGTCGACCAAATAGTCTCAAAGAAATCTTAAGTAGCAATAAAATACTAAACAATAAAGTAATCTATTGGAAACCCATAATAAAATATACTAAATTTTGCCTACTTTGCAATATTTAGAACAACTTAAGCTGAAAGCATCACAAATTAACCAACTCATTCACTAATTTCACAACGAAAAAGGCTTTCAAAATTTACCATGAATCAAATTGCAAAAGTAAAAATGTAATTTATTTACTGAAATGTATACGCTACCAAAAACAATATGTTGGAAAATCGGAATGTTTTATTTTAGATTAAATAACTATAGACAGGATCAAATCAGAGCAATCTAACATTAGTCGAACAACACCTCCACACAAACGGTTACTATTTCAACAGATGCAAAATTCAACATCGTAGAACGAATTGAAAAAGATATGAACATGAAATTAATATTTGAAAAAAGATCTGAAAGCCTATGTGCCATTTGGATTTAAAATGAAACTTAATCACTTGAACTTGAAATAAAAATTTGACAATCACAAACATTTATAGAAACAAATAAATCCGACAAAATGTCACTGCTAATTTCAGGGGCCGTCCCTTGAAAATAATACAGTGAAAAAATCCGTATAAACAAGCCAGTCAAGTCACTGTTATTTTGAAACGCATTCCGCTCACACCAACTGAAAACACATTAAAGCAGGTGCTCTCGCCACAGCTACATTTATATATATATATATATATATATATATATATATATATATATATATATATATATATATATATATATATGAGTTATTCACTAAGCTTTTCTTAGTCGTACCACAAGGCCAGAAGAATGTATGACTGTAGGACTCTGACTGTAGGCTTGAACTTACTAACAATGGTCTACCAGATTAACTCATGAACCATTACTCCACGCGAGTATATATATATATATATATATATATATATTGATCTTTTTTCATTTTAAAGACTTCTTTATATTTTTTTCATAAAGACTTCTTTATATATATATATATATATATATATATATATATATATATATATATATATATATAAAGAAGTCTTTGTGAAAGGGCAGCACCCTCAAGCCAAACTCTTTTTCTTATTTATTAAACTGAAAATTAATCTCAATTGTAAGATTTGAGGACATAGAAAATATTAAAAGAAATTCGATGATACAGCTTCTCACAACAAAAGATGAGTTTTTAGACAATTTAGAATAACTGAGTTGAATGCTAAGAGGACTATTTTGAAGAAAATGAACTTTTCATTCATTAATTCAACAACCACGTGGCTTCCAACAATATCGTACCATCTTAATAAAAAGGATTTTTCAAATGACATATAGGAATGTAATGAAAAAATAAACAGGGTGTTATACAAGGTCAGTTTTCAAGCCGACTATGGCTGGTTTCATTTCATTTTCTTCTCCTAGACTGGTTGCTATATCAACGTTAAATATACCAGTCTGCCCTACTACTTTATCCATAGCTAGAAAGAGAATAGTCGGATTCATACCTTTCCAACGGTTATTAGTGCTATGTAAAATGCAAAAGACCTTGTTGAGGATCTGATAAGAGTCCATTTTCTTTAGTGATAACCGTTACTCCACGAGCATAAATTTGGTGTAGCATAGGTTTAGTTTCTTAGTTAACTTTCGAGCGTTATTTAGTGCCAAATCCATCTTTGTAGAATGACAGTAGCAGTATTATTTAATCTATATATGAGAGGATACGGGGTGGGGGGTTATAACTTTCTGGAGAGTATTAGTCCGTAAGTAAATATAATAACGGGACTGGAGTTCGAACTCGCTAACTATGTTGTCGCAGTTCAACACGTCAGCCACTACGCCACAGGTGCTCAACCTCTGGTATAGTATATAAATATTTACTAAATTTCTCTTTCCTTTGTGCGATGTAAAGCGAAAAACAAGTTTTCTTTTCTTTTGTTATCTCATATAGAACTCTTTTTTCCTTTTTCTTTTTTATTTTTATTTTTTCTTTTTTTCTTTTTCTTTCTTCCTACCTTCTGAATTATTTCTTAGGCTTCAAATAATATATTAAAATTGATTGCCTAAGCAATAAAGTACTAAACGAACTTCTAAGATTTCCCTTGCATTCTACAAAAGATGGCACAAACAACTTTATTATGAACATAATAATCAGATTTTCCTGTCCAATACTCTCATCAGTTCTTCTTAGCTAAGGAGTGGTAGAAAACTAAATTAATAGATACACTACTTCCTATTATAATTCTAGTTTTTACTTCCGCTGACTTTGGGATATTTAAAACACGTTCACGTCCTAATAGGGATTCAGAATTATCTAGAACAATGTTAGCATTAAATGATTATGCAGGTTTTGTATTTCAAATATATGTTTGACCAAGCTTATAAGAATGTCCAAGGGAGTGGTCATTTTCTTTTCTATCGGTCGTAATTTAAACATGCAGACATTTCAATCTTTTTATTAAAGATTGTTAAGATAACTACTTAAATAAGAAATAACAACAAATGTGGAGCCAAGAGATCGTTGGTTGGTTTTACGGCATGTCAACCTTTGTTGGGTTGTTTAATGCCGAGATCAGTCTCTTTTAAAGAAATATGGTTTCAAGTAAATATTCCTGTTTAATAATAATCATTTATTTTCAGTTATAATTTTTTTTACAATCTAATTTTAATAATTTCTGAAACGATCTATTTCACTCAAAGATGGAGATCTAACAGATACTACCTCTCCGAGTAAGGATGGACGTAAGAGTAGTGGCAATGAAGGGATTCTCCACAGCTCCAGAATCGGAGCCTCACTAACAAACGTAGTTTAGTATCATGGCCAGGAGTCCCCTTTTGTGGGAGTGGGGGTTCTTAACAGGGGGTGAAATTGACGTATTCTAAGGGCGGCGCGCAAAGAGAAATCGAAAAGCTGAATAAGAAATATGTTATGGGTTTTGATTTAAACTTCTGAAAACCAATGACTTTGCATAAAAGGTCTACACCGAGACAAACGAGGAGGTTAGTTCGAGTCTCACTGAAAACGACTCTTTTTTATTGTTTCCGGTTTATGTTAATCCTTGCTGTTGGAGAATAACGACCCGAATGAGTTGCGAGAACAAAAAACAAGTAATAATTCAAAGATTAAAGAAATCTGGAGACAAAGATGAAACGGTTAATCACATAAGTGAATGCAATAAACCTGGCACAAAAGGTATACAAGACTAGGCACGACTGGGTGGGGAAGGTATATCCACTGGGAATTGTGCAAGTGATAAGAATTTGACAATGCTAATAAATGGTACATGCACAAATCAGAATTCTTCCTAGAAAATGAGACCGATAAAATTTTCTGTAATTTTGAAATAAAAACGGATCACCGAATCCCGGCCAAAAGACCAGACCTTGTGTTAATTAAGAAGAACTTGAGATCTGGTGCATTTTGCCGTTCCAGCGGATAAGTGAAAATAAAAGAAAGTGAAAAGATAAACAAATACTTGGACCTTGCCAGAGAACAAAAAACACTGTGCAAGATGAAGGTGCCGGTAATACTAATTGTAGTTGGTGTTTTAGAGACGTTTCCCAAAAACCTGGAAAAGAAACTGAGGGAACAAGAGATCAGAGGAAGAATCGATACCATCTATACCATCACTTTTAAGATTGGCTGGAACACTTAGAACAATCCTGAAGATTGAGGAGACTTGCAGTCATTCAAACTTCAATAAATAAAACACCAGTCAAAACTGATATGAAAAACTCGCGTACAGTGAAAAAAATAATAATGATTGCTTCTTGATAACTACGAAAGTCATTTGATGAATAACGGTTATTTTTTTAGGCAAAATTAGTTTCTGCAGAATTTTTTCAATAGATTGTTTGAAATTGGTTCATGTCAAAACTTATTTTGATCTCACAAAAATGTTTGTTTTGAGGTTATTCAAAGTGCCGGCAAATCAAACAGAGTGCTCTAGGCTTGAACAGATGTCTACCATCAAATTTTTGGACGATGAGAAGTGCAAACCATATGAAATGTGATGTGTATGGAGAAGCATGTTTTAGAAAAAAGGTTGTTTACAAATGGGCTAAATATGGGTTTGTCACAACGAATCAAAGTCAAAAAGATAGTCTATGGAGTGGAAACGCACTGATTTTCCAGTAAAGAAAAAGCTCCGGGCGCAACGGTCCGTAAAGAAGGTCATGTTGACAGAGTCATGAAAATGATTATCACTATTGATTTCCCTGAAATTCTTTAGGCAAAATTCACCTTTTTTATTGAATGCCCCTGGTATATATTCGTTTACAGTAACTTTGAGCAAACAATCAGAAACACACACAGATAGATAGATATATAGATATTGGTGCGTACGTGACTGAGTTGATATCGCTGTAGAAAAGATTCGACGAGCCAATTTCAAATTCTGGACGAGCCTGTTTGTGTTTCACTGCGTGCTTCATGCTCTTTAGAAAGACATTTCGTCTTCCCATATCCCAGCAACAAATAAATAATAGGAGACTTGCCACTAAACTATATCTGGTGTTGAGGTTTCAGTTCTGGATATCTGAGGAGTGTGGAATATCCCTTCATTGCTATTACTCCCCGGTTCACCTTGACAAGTAGAAATATTAACAGTTGGGTGCCCTAATCTTATGGCCTTGTACTACATCAAAGCAAAAAACTTAGTAAATAACTATGGGTCAAATAGATCTGTTTAAAAATTATTCTGATTCAATAGGACATTGATGGGGAGTACCTGTGGTGAAATGGCTAAAGTACTGGACTGTGGCCTCGAAGTAAGCGAGTTCGAACTCCAGTCGTGCTATTACGTTCACTTTCGGACAAATACGTTCGAGAAAGCTATGAACCCCCTTATCCTCCGAGCTGTAGGTAAAATAGTATCGTTGCTGTTCTTCTACAAGGATGGCTTTGGCATTAAATAACCGTCAAAGGCTGATATGCCATTAAACAAAGAAGCTAAACCAAATAGGACCTTGTGCAAAAAAATTTCTTAAAGAACAACTATATAAATATGTAAGAAATATAAACGTATAATTAACGGAATTTCCAAACCTTTAGGCATAAAATAACCCAAGACAGATTGATGTGCCGCTAACATCAATCAATGTGGTTTGACGTTAGTCCAACAAAGCTAAGCAAAGCTGATCATTTGAGCGGAGTAGTCCCCGTGGTGTAGTGGCAAATCTGCAGGTGTTAATTCGTGGGTAACACCCCGTTTCTTATAAGGCATTAGGTTATCCCAAAGTGAGTAATCTAACACATAATATTCGGTAAGAAATAGAACAAGTCAACTAATATAATAAGACATTTAATTGTACACAATACAAGTAAAAACTCAGTTCCCTTCCTTTGCTATTCAAGAGTCACAAGCGTTCAAGGAACAGTCCATTCAACAAAAAGGTGGAAACCACATACTCTTCTCATATCTGCTCTTCTCAAGTCCATTTCGAGAAAATGGCAGATTCTCCCGTTCACCCCGTCACGCGACCAAAAAGGACTGTTGACCAGGGAGAGTTTCTCAAGCACTGTGACAAGGGGGACCACTCTATTTACTCTCCCAACAATAGTCATCATCATCATCATATCGTGCTGGCAGCACGGATATCCCTGACCCTCTCTCGCCACTCCTCCCTATCGTTCATCGCCCTAGGAAGGTCTTCAGGACAACAACCTGTATCCTCACATAGCTGCTGAATGTACGTTCGTGCTGGTCGTCCTGCTTTTGCGCGGCCATGTGTGGGGATCCATAAGAGTACATCTCTTATGAGTTCATCTCTGCTTCTCCAGCAATGTCCTGCATGTCTGGTTCGTCTAACTTGAATAGTTTTCGTGATAGGGGGCAGGTGGCCTTACAGTTGGTGTCTTGTGGGGTGTTGCTGCCAGGACTTGTTCAGGATTGCACGCAGCATTCTTGTGTAATTGCCATCTAGTTTCTTCTCCAGCCGTTTTGTTAGCGTCCATGTAGTGCATCCATGTAGCAGTATCGATGTGACCGCTGCCTGGAAGAAACTGCGTTTCATTTTATCGGTTAGGTCTGATTTCCATATAGTCGATAGCCTATTGATAGCTGTCCATGCTTTCGTTAACCTCGTTTCGATGTCCTTTTCGGTTGATTCGACGCTGCTTCCTAGGTACGTGAATTTGTCTACTAGTTTAAGAGGGGTTCCTTCTAGAGTGGATATGTCCCCCGTTTGGTTATAGCACATATATTCTGTTTTGTGTGCATTAACATGGAGGCCTATGCTTGCTGCTGCTCGTTCCAAACTATGCAGAAGTGTTTCGGCTTGGTCAGGTGTATTTGCCAGTATCGTTATGTCATTGGCGTAGTCGGCGTCGGTAATTGTTGTTGCGGGGTATCTTCTGCTTCTTTTCTTCGTCAGTTCGAAGCCATTCTCTTTGATTTTGTCAATCGATGTTCTAAGTACGTAGTCTAGACAAATGATAAAGAGGTACGGAGCCAGCGTGTCCCCTTGTAGTACTCCTGCTACAATGTCGAAGTGTTCTGTGTCTCCATCCGGTGATCGTACTTTTACTTTAGTGTTTCTATAGAGAATCGTTATTGCCGCTACGGTTTCTTTAGGTATGCCGTACGCTAGTAGGATTTGTTCCATTTTTCCTCTGTGAATGGAGTCGAAAGCCTTGGTAAAGTCGACAAATATTAATGTCGCTTGTAGGTTCTTTGCCCGTACACCTTCAAGGATTCTGCGGATGGTTAATATTTGTGAGGTCGTGGATCTATTTCTTCGGAAGCCATTTTGGTTTTTTCTAAGTATGTTGTCGATTTTGGGTTCTATTCGGTTTCGTAGTAGGGCATTGTAGATTTTGGCAGCTATGGATGTAAGTGTTATGCCTCGGTAGTTTTTGGCTAATCCTAGGTCCCCCTTTTTAGGGAAGGGGAGTATGCATCCCTTCATCCATCTATCTATCGGATTTTGATTGTATACTGCGTTGCAGTGTCGGAGCAGTATGTCGTCGAATTGTCTGGTCTTCCATACTTCCGGGGGAATTTCGTCCAGCCCTGCAGCTTTCCTATTTTTAATTTTTCTGAGAACCGAGTCGAGTTCTTCTTGTGTGAACGGTCCAAGTTTAATGTCTAATTGTTTGCTAATTATTCTGGTGATTGGTTCATGCGTTATTTTTGGTGGGTTTCCAAGTAAGTTTTCGAAGTGCTGTTTCCACAGTTTTATTCTTTCTTGTTGGTTTGCTGCTTTAAGTTTTGCTTTGGCTGTGTTCTTTCTTCTGCTCACTTCGTTTATTGTTTGCCAGGCAATTCTAGATTGTCTATCTTCCACCGAGTCTCTAATCTTATCTATCTGATTTTGAATGTATTCTGTCTGTTCCTTTATATATATGCCTGCTAATTGATATTGTGCCGTTTTTAGTTTTAAGGCATTTGTGTTTGTTGGGTTTTTTCGATAGTTTTTGGAGGCTGTTTTCACTAGTGCACGTTTTTCTCTCACCGCTAAAGTTTCCCATGGGACTCTATATTTAGTTTTAATTTTTGTTGGAATGTATTTTGCTGCTGCCTCGAGGTGTGCATTGACGAAATTTTCGTATTCGTCGTTTGGTGTACTTTTTTCCGTCTTTTCTTGTAGTGCTTCGAATCTGTTTCTTAATTCTAATACGTATTTATCTCTTACATCTTTGTTGTTAAATAGGGCCCAGTCATAGTGTTTGGTGGTCGCTGTTCGTTTGTCGTTTTTTCGTAGGCTTAACCGTATTTTCGCCGTGACTATTCGGTGATCGGTGGACACACCCTCAAAAGAGGAGTATGCCTCGCAGTTCAATGCACTATTCTTCCATTTCTTGTTTATAAGGACGTAGTCTATCTGTGCTTTAGTATTGTTTGCGTACGTGTATGTCCATAGTTTTCCCTCTCTTTTTTGGTAGTTTGTATTGAGGCATGCTAATCTATTTTCTATCATGAAATCTGTTAGATGTTGCCCATTTCTATTTGACGTGTTGTGGAGGCTGTATTTGTTGTTTCGGTTTTTCCCGATTTGTGCATTCATGTCTCCGCCAATGACTAACATGTTGTGTTTCGGGATGCTACGCACTAATGAGGATAACTCATCGTAGAAGGTGACTATTTCATTTTCTTCACTAACATTGGTGGGGCTGTAGCATGAGACGATTGTTGCTCTGGGGTTTCCGTTAAATGTAGCTGCCATCATTCTAGGTTGTATTTTCTCAACGCTATTAAGCGTTTTTAGTGCTCTAGGTCCTATAAGCAATCCTACCCCTCCTACTGCGGCGTTGACGTTCACTTTTAAACTAATACCCGAAGGAAAGATATAAACCCATTATCCCCCAGCTATGGGTTCAATAGTACCATTACTTTTCTTCTACAAGGATGACTTTGGCATTAAATAAACTACGAAGTTTGGTATGCCATTAAACAAAGAAACTAAATCAAACCTGATCACTTGACACAAGACAACAAGTATGGGTACATAGTGAGAACCGAACTCACTATTCAACAATAAGAGAGACTTGTTAGCGAACCATTACACCACTGTGGAATTTCCTTATAAAAGAAATCCTAGTAAATAAACGCATAAAAGAATATCTTATATTTATAACATCAATATCTCCGTCAGCAACTTTTGCTACTTTGAATTATCAGATTATATATCGATTTTAGCCGAAGATGCGCATGCCCACCCAGCCCATCGCTTATTTACTTTATTTTCTATGCCTTTTAATGATTTGTATCTTTGTAAGTGTTATTTCATATTTCCTTGGCACTGGACTGGATTACATTTAATAATTATAAAATAAAAAGACAGTAATTTCATCAACATGCCCTAAAAGGCAGCGAGGGAGAATCGCCCAAACAGCCCCGAGCTTCGAGTAACGAGAAAAAATCATCTGAGCGTGCCTTGCTTACAAATAGGCCCCGATGATACCCTGCAGACATAAACATAATTTTTCAGCCAATCTAAGTATTACAATTTAATTTTGTGGAGTAAAGCATTTGAGTGTGATGACTGAGCAAATAATTGAAGATGGTGTGTGGCCAAGATGGCGGTTGGGAAAAGACTTTCATTGTGATGTCTAAAAAAATGAAACGCATCCAAAGAGTGTTGATCTTCCAAAGACGCTGTAATTTTAGAATAACGTTATTGAATCCACTCATTAGAGCACCTAAAAATTTAATTTAAAGTTATTGAAACCGGGATAGCTAATAAAGTTCATATTAGAAAAAAAAAGATGTGTGATGAAAAAGATTTTTAAAGTTCATTTTAATTTTCTTTTATAAAATAGTACTTATTTATAGTGCGATGAACACTTCGAAAGTAATGCTTCCGATTGACTTCCACGTAAACCAAAATATATACAGAATTATAACACCGTTGGGTAGAGCAACTTTTCGGCGACAAAACACAAGTTTTTTAACATACGAAGGCCAGCTGAAAAGTTCATAGGCTAACCAAGATACTCTCGTGGAATGTGACCAAATTGCGGTTTACACACTTTTTCAATCAGTGTTGCAGTGCTTGGATTCCATTGGTCAAAAAAGTTAACAACAACCGATATGACGTCATCATATGTACTTTCCAGTCAACGAACTTTTCAGCTCACCCTCGTCGCACAACTGGCAACGTATTTTCGTCAGGGTGATCAAAATACTATGCCACGTTCATAAGAGGTCCGTTTTAAAGGTAATGCTCCTATTTTATAATGTTGTCCTATAGAATCCTGTTTTTGGTGGTATGACAGTAGAGGCTGAACTTTCTCTCCAATAAAGCATATTTTCCTTGTTTGTTTCCTTCGTCATGACCAAGATGTAACACAAGGTCAATTTTTAAAGGCAGTACAGTAAGTTTGAATTAAAAGTTTTACTTCCTCTTCATTGGTTGCCAAAGGCTAAAGAATCTAGTCTGCTCAACTGTATAGCTGGAGGAAAAAGAGATGGATTCATCTTTCCCAAGGGCATTAGCACAAAGCGAAACGCAAACAGAATCGTTCAGGATTTGAACTCGGATTGTTGATTCCATTACCTATTACGATAACCGTTACGCTTAGCGTGTCCCCATTTTTTCCTTGTTGCAGAGCGTCACTGGCAGCGTCACTGGCAGTTGTCTGACAAAATAACATCTGACATGAAAGGACCCGCTTAGATCAGCTCATCATCGCGAATCGTGCCGGAGAAAGATGGACGATGTGGATAACATTTTTCTGACACACAAAAAAGGTGAATATGAATGTACAATCAATGCAATTCCCTAACTTCTAGCTATAGAATGACCCTAGATATGTTGACATAGTAGATCAGGACTATATAAACACCTTACACCTAAAAAGCTAGCTCTAGCTTGCACATCTTGCTGACAGGCTTGATCTACAACTGCATGCCATGTCCTCTACACATACAAACTCAACCGTCTGGCCAGAAGAGCTCAAACGTGACTCGTCTAACCAGTGTCAGTCTTTCACGGTTCGATGATGATATTTTATAGCCTTATGAGACAGTAACCAATGCTGTGATGTCAATAATGATACATTTGTTGGTTGATGATACGAAACCCCCATAAAAAAGGAGTCCCCGAGGCGTAATGGCTAACATGCTCGACTGCGACATCGTAGTAAGTGAGTTCGAACACCAGTCGTGCAATTACGTTCTCTTTCGGACTAATACACTTGGGAAAGGTAGGAATCCCATTATACCTCCCAGCTATGAGTTACGCAATACCACTACCGTTCTTTTCAAGAATGGCCTAAGCATTAGATCACCGATGAAGTTTGATATGCCACAAAACAAAAAAACTTATTAAATGCATTGTTTACTATATCATCATCATCATCATCATGTCGTGCCGCCAGCATGAATATCCCTGACCCTCTCTCGCCACTTCTCCCAATCATTCATCGCTTTTGGCAGGTCTTCAGGGTCACATCCCGTATCCTCACATAGCTGCTGTATGTATGTTCGAGCTGGTCGTCCTGCTTTTGCTTGGCCATATGCGGGGATCCATAGGAGTTTACTATATAGTATACATTTATCCAACCCCAAGTGGTTTGAATTCAAAGTTTTCTTTCCGCTAGAGTGGTTATCTAACCAAGCTTTAAGAACTAAGTCTGTATTATTTACCATTTGCGCAAATACCCTTGGATAAGGTATGAATCCCACTCTTCTCCTCCCTGATATGAGTAAATATAGAAGCTGACGGAGATCTTTAGTTCGGTATAGTCTAAGAAGTTGGTTGGTTGGGTTTTTATGGCATATCAAAGTTATCAAACGCCAAATCCATTTTTATGCAAATAGTTCTATTTCAAACAATTTAATTTAGCATGAGCACACAGTTTAATTTTCAAAAACATTTCTATTTCAAGCAATTCAGTTTTGTCAAAACAGAGCTAATTCAGTTTAGTATAAGTATAGATTTTGTTTACACAGAGTTAAATGTCAAAACAGTTCTACGGTTTCATTTCAAACAATTCAGGTTAGCATAAGCACGCAGTTTAAATGTAAGTACCGTTGAATTGTCAAAAACACTTCTATTTCAAGCTATTCAGTTTAGTTAAACAGTTCTAATTGAAACAATTCAGTTTAGCATAAGTATACAATTAGTTCTATTTAACCCATAGATAGGCCCTATCAGGTCCTACCATTCCGGACCAGGGTGGACCTGGGAGCAATGGCAATGAAGGGGTGCTTCCCATTCCCCAAAGCTCCAGCATCACTGGAAGCTCCCCATCAGATTGCTTAGCATCATATCCAGGACACTTATTCGGAGAGTCTTACCCCTCTGCAGAGGTGCAGTCGGTGTATTCTACAGTCCCAGCCGACTGGGCAAAATAAGTCAAGAAGAGAAAAACTCAACATTCAAACCAGCAGTACCCCACTTAAAAATTGAACTTGTGCCACATTCTGCCCGCAGCGAAGCGGTTGGGTAAATACATCTTGTTTACCCACAACTGGTAGGTTAGAATAGTTGGCTTCATCCCTTCCTAAAGAGCATTGGCACGATGTGAAATGGAAACAGCCTAATCAAGGTTTTAAACTTGCGTCACCGAATTCATTTCCTATGACGATAACCATGACGCCTCCTTCGCTCTGTGATATGTTGACTGTGAGGCACTAGTGGTAAATTGGGACTTGATCTGATGCAATGATTCTCTTCATCCTTGTCAGCCGCTGGCTTTCCTGTTCTTACATTGTCCTCATCATTGCGAGTCAGCAGTTTTAACCTGCCGTTGATTTCTGTTCGGAATTCACATATTCCTGGTGAAACTATGTTTGTATTACCCGAGAAAAACCTTGAGCAGCTACCACTTTGAAGATATACTGCCCCATCTTTCTGACATCAAAAATCGTTTTGAGAAACCATTGCTGCTACAGCTACACTACCTCTTTTATTATCACGCCTCGCATACGTCATCCGGTTAAGTCGATTTATAATTGTGGAGGATGATGAAACAAGGCATTTTACTACTGCCCCTAATTTCTAGTATTTCAACTGAACAACAAGCTCAGCATAGGAGTCGCGCTGTTACGTTCACTTTCAGACAAATACTCTGAGGAAAAGTATAAATCCTTTTATCCTTCCAACAATAGGTTCTTCTACAAAGATTGCTTTAGCATTAAATGATCCACGAAGGTTGTTATGCCATTAAGCAAAGAATGTAAATCCTAAGCTCAGCATAGTCTGGCACATGACTACAAATTAAAGAGAACCAATGATGAACGAACACCAAAAATAGTAAGGGTCGAAGAAAAAATGTCCTAATCACTTCCAACGATATATATATATATATATATATACATATTTACCGACCCCTCCGCTCGGGCAGGATATGACACAAGGTCAATTTTTAAGCGGAGTTTAACAGGTTTGAATTCAGAGTTTTCCTTCTCCTAGACTAGTTGCCTCACCAAGGCTGAAGAATTCAGTCTGCCCTACTATTTTACCCATAGCTGGAGAGAGAATAATTGGATTCATACTTTTCCCGAGGGTACTAGCGCCATGTGAAATGCAATCAGTATCGTCCAGGATTTGAACTCGTGTCGCCGTGTCCATTTCTATATATATATATAAAAAAGTAAAGTTAGCGACCATAGTCGAGGGTAACCCGAAGGCTCCCTTTTCGATAGCTACTACACCAAGCTGTAGGGGAGGGCGCTACTCCATTGCCTGGATTGCTCCACTTTACCCTTGAACCGTACCTTATAATGCTGAGTGTTAAGCAAGGTGGTGTCAAGTTCCATTTTTAAAGTCTTTGGTATGACTCGACCTGGGATTGAACCCAGGTCTCCCGGGCCATTGGCGAACACCCTAGTGAAAATCAGAATGTTATAATTCACAGGTGAAATTGCGTAATCAGCAGCAATTTGATATTTTTTGTCTTTCAGTTGGTTATGTTTGCCTATGTACTGTGTCCGGCTTATATGCGTCTATGTATTTATCCAACGCCTCTGCCCCGACACAAAATTAATTTAAAAGGAGTAAAGCAGGGTTGAATTCAGAGCTTTCCTTCTTCTAAATTGGTTGCCTGACCAAGTTTATAAAAATCAGTTTGCCCAACTATTCAACTATGACGGGAAGGAGTTGAAGACGAAAGATTCATGTTTTCCCCAAGAGCATTAGCGCCCAGTGAAACACAAAGAACCTCATTCAGGATTTGACTTCTTGTCGTCGATTCAATTTCTTACTAAGAAAACCGTTACGCAAAACACTTATACATATTTACCCAACCCCTCCGCTCGGGCAGGAAATGACACAAGGACAATTTTTAAGCGGAGTTTAATAGGTTTGAATTCAGAGTTTTCCTTCTCCTAGACTAGTTGCCTCACCAAGGCTGAAGAACCCAGTCTGTCCTGCTATTTACCCATTGCTGGAAGGAGAATAATTGTATTCTTACCTTTCCCGAGGGTATTAGTGCAAAACGCAAAAAACTTATATATGCGTAATAGAAATAAAATACTGTCCATTCTACCAATTTGGCAAAATGCCACTTGTTCTTTCAATGATGAAAAATGTTAGAAGATGACTGCAATGATATTAGGTGAACCCTGTCTCAGAATCAACCCTCGTGAAGTGGTGGCTAAATAACACTGTCGAGTTATCTACACTCGATCGTAGGATATATTTTACGAACGATCGTTTGTTCGGTTGGCTGGTTTCGCACAGTTGAATGGTTTCAAATGTAGTAAATGATTAAATATTCCTGTTTGATCCATAAATGGGATCCTAACAGGTACAGCCATTTCGGGTCAGAGTGAACCTGAGATTAATGGCAATCAAGGGGTATACTACCAGTTCAAGGAGTAATGTCTCACTATCAAATGGTTTAGTGTCATAACTAGGACACTCTTTTAGGCGGGGGTCTTATCTCTCTGCAAAGATGACAACTGGGCTATAATCGTTTGGAAGAGGCAACACAATATGATTCCATAGTGACAAGGAAAAGAACGCAAATATTAGACTCTTTCTCTAAGCCTGTAGTAAAAAGACTTGAGTTTTTGTAAGTCTATAGACATCTCCCTCTTTGTGGCTTTGTGCCATCGACATACAAACAATGCCTCTTTCTACTGCTTGCTCATTAGATAAGCCGAACAAAGTGGATCAGCCAATACCGATCACAGTCCAACATAACCAAAGAGAGACTATTGTCAAATTGATTGATTGATTGATTGATTTTTGTTGCATGTCAACCGGCTTAGTCTCATTTTATGCCAAGAGGTTAGAGAATCTCTTTCATTATAGAGCCAAATCGGCTAAGGTTGTAGAATACGCCGACTGCATCTCTGCAGAGGGGTAAGACTCCCCGAATAAGTGTCCTGGATATGACATTAAACAATCTAATAGTGAGGTTCCAGTAATGCTGGAACTTTGGGGAAAAGCCCCTTCATTGCTATCGCTACCATGTACACTCTGGTCCGGAGTGGTAGGATCTGAAAGGGTCCTATCTCTGAGTCAAATTGAACTTTTAACATTTAAACTATTCTTGTAAATCAAATGATTTAACATTTAAACTTTTAACATTTAAACTATTCTTGTAAATCAAATGATTAATTCTAAATTGAATTCTTTGAAATAGAACTATTTCATTATTCAACTGTGTGTAAACAAATGACCGTTTAAATGAATTGTTCGTGATACATAGCAATACCTGGAACCATTTAACTGCGTGCAAAAGAATGAGCTCGGTTCGTTTAAATACGTTATCAACAAAATATGTTTACAAATCATATATGTCTAATATATATGTATAAAGAGGATTTGGCTTTAAATAACATTGAACGGTTGATATGCCATAAAGGAAACCAAATCCTACATATTTGATATATACATACGTACTAGATGCATACGATAAGTCTGCAGACTTTTTTCGTATGGGCATTTAAAATTGTCGTAGACTCTTGACAATTCAGTATGTTATTGCTATACATCTTATGAGATGACGGACCAATTTTTATGATTTCAGCTTCAAATGAACAGCTACAGCACGATTTTGAATACACCCTACTAAAGCCTGATTGTCACAGCTGGTAAATTTCAAAAATGCAATCTGACATTTTAGAAGAACGATATGCAATAAAATTCTGTTTTAAACTTGGAAAAAAAGCCACAGAAACCAATGGAATACTTCAGACTGCTTTTGGAGCATCTTGCATGAATCGAACATCAGTTTTTGAGTGGCATAAGAGATTCAAGGAAGCCAGGGAGTCTGTGAGGGATGATGAGAGGTGTGGGAGGAGTAAGGAAGTCAATAGACCAGAGTTGATTGGCCAAACGGTTAGGGTTAGGGTTACTATGTTGAGGTTTTAAGGGAGTTCAGGAAAAGATTCCATTGGAAGAGGCCAGCATTCTTCATCGGGTCAGTGGCATTTCCACCAGAATATTGCACCAGTCCACAACTCCATCCTTGTCACAGACTATTTGACCAAGATGGGCATCAAAACAGTTCATCAGCATCCCAATAGTCCAGACCTTGCTCCCTGTGACTTTTGGTTATTCCCTAAGCTCAGAGGCTGTTGTTATGAGACAATTGAGGAGATGAAAGAGTCTGTGACGAAGGTCATTGATACGCTCACAGGGGACTTCCATGGGGCCTTTCAGGAGTTGTTGGAACGGTACAAGTGCATTGCATCCGGAGGAGATTACTTCAAAGGAGACTAGAGTTTCATGTGTGTACAATCAATAAAAGTGCCCATACGAAAAAAGTCTGGAAACTTATCGTATGCACCTCGTACATATATATATATGCGTGTGTGTGTATGTATAAACAGTATCAGGCATTAAATAATCCACAAGATTGATATGCCATAAAATCCAACTAAATCCAGCATATTTGATATATACATATATATATATATATATATATATATGTGTGTGTGTGTGTGTGTGTGTGTGTGTGTGTGTGTGAACAGTATCAGACATTGAATAACCAACAAGGTTGATATGCCAAAAACCAAACCAAATCGTACAAATTTTATATATATATATATATATATGTGTGTGTGTGTGTGTGTGTGTGTGTGTGTGTGTGTAAACATTATCAGGCATTAAATAACCCACAAGTTTGATATGCCATAAAATCAAGCAAAACTTTAATTATATGTTCATATTTATATCTTTTATAGATGTTTCTTAAGAGATTCTTTACTCGTCCAGTCGAATACGAATGATTTTTAAACAGCTCTATTTAACCCATAGATGGGATCCGAACAAGTACTACCACTCAAGGCCAGAGTAAACCGGGGAGTAATGGCAATGAGGATGCGCTGCACACTTTAGAACTGGAGCCTCACTATCTGATGCAGTTTTGTTTCATACCCTAGAAACCCCCTTTTGTGGGGGGGGTCACCTCTCTGTAGAAGATACAGTCAGCCTACTCAAAACCTTGCCGACAAGTCATGGTTGCCAAATGGGCCGAATTGCATTTCTATTAGACACATACATTCATGTACATATTTTCCTGTTTTGTATCTTCCTACCTGTTTGGTTACAAATCAATAATGTTGTTATGTTATGAGAATTGTCTCCGGTACGGAACTTGATATTCTAACTGTAAGAGTATTATGAGTTATGAATCATAAAACACTAACATTTCTACACTGTGATATCACGTGTCCTGTCAACACCAAGGAAAACATGATTGATCGGCTTCAGTATGGTCGGAAAATGGAAGTGAGGCATGTTTGAGCAGTGAGATTCGATCAATTCAGAGTTGCAGGTGAGTTGCTTGAAAGAGCAAAAGCTATAATAAAGATGATGGAGGAAATGAATTGGTTGAAGTAGATAATGACCGTTTTCTATTGTAACCAATGCGCCAACAATTAATTAAAAGTCGTTAGTCATATGCCAGGTAATGGTGTGTTTCTGCATTTGTCTTTTCAGATAATCCCATAAAATGACAGACCTGTGTATATGCCGTGACGTCTTGCAATTAACTCTCCGATTGCAGCAGCTGTGTGATACTGCAACTAATGCATCATTAAGATTATTACAGTTGTCTTACATACTGTTTTCGCACATCAGAACTGTAGACTATTTTCTTATTTTCTCTCAAAAAATAAAATGTTAATGTAAACTTTTTTATGTATTTCTAAAGTCACCCAAATCAAGACCAGTTGGCTACTATAGGCAAAGGGCTACAAACGGACACATAAAGGGTGTGTTCCCAACCTATTCGTCACGGGCAACATGTGACACAAAGTTAATTCTTAAGAGGAGTAAAGCAGGTTTGAATTCAAAGTTTTTCTTCCCCAAGATTGATTATCTAACCAAGGTTAGATGATTGTACCCCCTTTGCATTTTTAGAAAAGGTTTGAATACAGTTTACCTCTCAGCTTTTGGTAAAATAGCCGGACAGACTGATTTCTAGCCTTGGCTGACAACTAGCGTAATTGGACAACAATGTACTGTTAACTTCACCGTGTAAAGTGCATTTACTGAAGAAACAGCAGCGCATGAGGACACACACACACACGCGCGCGCACACACACACACACACACACACACACATATATATATATATATATATTGTACAATATATATTAAGTCTGTGAATAGACTTAAAAGGAACAATCTATACAGCATAGATAGTATAAATATATTCAAATAGATTGCTCAGTTTATGGCTGTTATTATATAAAAAATATATTGAAAAAATCATATGTAGAGCAAATATATCAATAATAAAACATAACAAATAAGATCCATCATGAATTTATTTCAAGAATTCTTTTTTTAAGAATTGCTTCTTCAGATGGAATACGAGGTTTGGTGCCTTGTATTGTTTCTGAAGAAGCAATTTGAAAAAATAAAAATTGTTGACATAAATTTAAAATGGATCTTTTCTGTTTAGTTTTACTTGATATCATTAATGGGTATATATCTATATGTGCGTGCGTGCGTGTGAAAAGAGAGAAAGAGAGAGAGATGAGAGTCATTAAATGAATAAGCTGAATTTAAGTTGACATTAGGAAGTACCGTTAACGGTTGCCTATTTTCAAGAAAATCAATTGTAATGGTCCTTTTATATCCTATAAAACACTCTGCATGACAGTGCGTTGCGCCAGGAAACTTTTCTTTACCTGAGAGCCAGTTCGTTTCCACTTCAAGGACTGTTTTCGTAGAAGCAAACCCATGTTTAGCCCATTTGTAGACATCCTTCTGTAAATTCCACATGATTTGTACTTCAGAGCCACCAAAAATTTGATAACATACTTCTGTTCAAGGAGAATACTCTATTTGATTTGACACCATTTTGGATCGCCTAAAAACAAATATTTTTCCGAGATTAACGCCTTTCCTGATACCTCAGTGTTATAGCTATTGAAAAGGGAGCTTTCGGTTTACCCTCGATTACGACTAGGGTAATTTTTGCTATTAACCAATTCCAAACAATGCAGAGTTTACATTTAAGGAAAAAAATTATTTTGTTTGTTTCAAAGAAATTTCCCTAATTCATTAAGCGATATATATATATATATATATATATATATATATATATAAGTGTGTGTGTGTGTGTGTGTGGTATAAAACAAAAAATTATAGCAACATGCTTCAACAAACAGTTTCACGTTTCAAGATCATCAGGCAATGCTACATATGAAGAATCAAAATTTGCATGAGAAAGAAGCAGGGCATAAAGAAAGAACAATATATAAAGCAGAATCAGAAAAGTATTGAGAGACAGAGGTGGGGCATAAAGAAAGAACGAAATATAAAGCAAAATCAGAAAGGTTTAAGGAGAGAGAGGCGAGGCATGAAAAAAGAACAACATATAAAGCAGAATCAGAAAACTATTCTGAGAGAGAGGCGGGGCATAAAGTAAGAACGAAATATAAAGCAAAATCAGAAAAGTATTAAGAGACAGAGGCGAGCATAAAGAAAGAACGAAATATAAAACAAAATCAGAAAAGTATTAAGAGACAGAGGCGAGCATAAAGAAAGAACGAAATATAAAGCAAAATCAGAAAAGTATTAAGAGACAGAGGCGAGCATAAAGAAAGAACGAAATATAAAGCAAAATCAGAAAAGTATTAAGAGACAGAGGCGAGGCATAAAGAAAGAACGAAATATAAAACAAAATCAGAAAAGTATTAAGAGACAGAGGCGGGCATAAAGAAAGAACGAGATATAAAGCAGAAACAGGAAAGTATTAAGAGACAGGGGCGGGCATAAAGAAAGAACGAGATATAAAGCAGAAACAGGAAAGTATTAAGAGACAGGGGCGGGCATAAAGAAAGAACGAGATATAAAGCAGAAACAGGAAAGAGACAGGGGCGGGCATAAAGAAAGAACGAAATATAAAACAAAATCAGAAAAGTATTAAGAGACAGAGGCGGGCATAAAGAAAGAACGAAATATAAAACAAAATCAGAAAAGTATTAAGAGACAGAGGCGGGCATAAAGAAAGAACGAGATATAAAGCAGAAACAGGAAAGTATTAAGAGACAGGGGCGGGCATAAAGAAAGAACGAGATATAAAGCAGAAACAGGAAAGTATTAAGAGACAGAGGCGAGGCATAAAGAAAGAACGAGATATAAAGCAGAAACAGGAAAGTATTAAGAGACAGGGGCGGGCATAAAGAAAGAACGAGATATAAAGCAGAAACAGGAAAGTATTAAGAGACAGAGGCGAGGCATAAAGAAAGAACGAAATATAAAGCAAAATCAGAAAAGTATTAAGAGACAGAGGCGAGGCATAAAGAAAGAACGAGATATAAAGCAGAAACAGGAAAGTATTAAGAGACAGGGGCAGGCATAAAGAAAGAACGAGATATAAAGCAGAAACAGGAAAGTATTAAGAGACAGAGGCGAGGCATAAAGAAAGAACGAGATATAAAGCAGAAACAGGAAAGTATTAAGAGACAGGGGCGGGCATAAAGAAAGAACGAGATATAAAGCAGAAACAGGAAAGTATTAAGAGACAGAGGCGAGGCATAAAGAAAGAACGAAATATAAAGCAAAATCAGAAAAGTATTAAGAGACAGAGGCGAGGCATAAAGAAAGAACGAGATATAAAGCAGAAATAGGAAAGTATTAAGAGACAGAGGCGAGGCATAAAGAAAGAACGAGATATAAAGCAGAAACAGGAATGTGCTAAGAGACAGGGGCGGGCATAAAGAAAGAACGAAATATAAAGCAGAATCAGAAAAGTATTAAGAGACAGAGGCGAGGCATAAAGAAAGAACGAAATATAAAGCAGAATCAGAAAAGTATTAAGAGACATGGGGCAGGCATAATGAAAGAACGAAATATAAAGCAGAATCAGAAAAGTATTAAGTGAGAGAGATGTGGGCATAAAGAAAGAACGAAATATAAGGCAAAATCAGAAAAGTATTGAGAGACAGGGGCGGGCATAAAGAAAGAACGAAAAAACAAATATACTAGGCTGGTTTTACCTATAAACTATATAAGCTATTGTTTCGAGTAACACACACCAGGAGGCCTTATTCTTTTTTCTTTCTTTTTTTATACATTTTTACCATCAGTTTTTATTTTCAAAAATTACACAAATTCATCTATCTATCAATCTATATATATATATATATATATATAGAGAGAGAGAGAGAGAGAGTGGGGAGGAGAAAGAGAGAGGCCTTAATTTTATATAAGTTAGGACCTCAGCAGATGAAAGTCCGATCCTACAAATATTTATGCTTAATTACAACAAAATACTGAGATCATGCTGGAAAAAAGAATTCGCGTGAAAGTTTAAAATATATACTGAATGAAAAAGAGACATAAAACCAATTCAAAATATTCAAAAGTGAAACTAATTTACTTAAGTTTTGTTAGTAATATAAGAGAAAAGATACAAGTTTCAAGCAAGATTTTTAACTTTTGAATATACAGGGGTTTAAACTCAGCCATTGCTTTTATATGAATAAGTGATCAGTACTTATTTTGTGGCGTAATAGCTAAAGTGGTGGATGGAGTCTGAAAGTAAGTTAGTGAATTCGAACGCGAGTCACGCTATTGTGTTCCCTTTCGGACTAATATCCGGGCCAAATTATGAAGCCTCTTATCTCTCTAGATATAAATTAGATAGTATTACAGTTGTTCTTCTACAAGGGATGCTTTGATATTAAATAACCCAAAAAGGTTGATATGCCATTAAACAAGGAAACTAACTAAAATCTACTTCATGCTTTTTATATGTGATATCTGGTCATAGTTTGAGCAATCTGTACCAGTGTGTGAGAAAAAAAATATATATATATGTACCAGTTTGTGAATATATATATATATATATATATATATATATATATATATATATATATATATACCAGTTTGTGAATATATATATATATATATATACCAGTTTGTGAATATATATATATATATATATATATATAAAACAATGTGTATATATATATATATATATATATATATATATATATATATATATATAAAACAATGTGCATATATATATAATATATATATATATATATATATATATATATATACTATATATATATATATATATATATACGTATGTTTCTATTTTATTTTACTTCGTATTGATCGATTGAAGAAAAACTCGTGAATCTCCATCCGAACTGTCACATGTTTCTGCATATTTCCACGGCCTCGGTGACCTAACGCAACAAAGAAAATAAACAACGGAAGGTCTTATATTTGAAGCAAGTTGTATTTTTGAGTCTTTGTGTTTTCCCTTATTCACTAGATGATCATTTTATCATCATCATCAACATAGTAGTCATCAGTTTCAGCGATACACGATGTAGAAAGTGTTGGCGGGGAGTCCCCGAGGGGTAATGGCTATATTTTATCTATTTATTCTCAGGGAATCTATTTTCTGAACATTCAGATGCTTGTAAGAATAAGCACTCACCTCTGAAATTTACATTCATTTTAATGTTACCTAAAAATATTTGCGCATGTAATACTTACATCTGCAATCCATATAAGAGTTGGGGAAGTATCCCTGGCGTCGTGGCGAACGTGCTGGACAGTGACATCGTAAGTAAGCGAGTTCGAACTGCAGTCGCGCTATAGAATTCACTTTCGGACTAATACTCTTGGGGAAAGGTATGAACTCCTTTATCACCTCAGCAATGGATTAGATTGTATCACTGTTGTTCTACAAGGATTGCTTTCGCATTAAATAGCCCAAGAAGGTTGATATGCCATAAAACAAAGAACCTATTCTAAACGAGGTAATTTACATACGATTGAATGAAATACATACAAATGAAGCATGAAAAGATAGGAATTTTTTTTAATCGTCCGACTGGAATTAAAAGAATTAGTAAACCTCAGAGAAAGTGGGGATATCGATGAAGCTGACCAATTTTTGGCACAACTTACTAGTTCTTGGGATAATTTCTGCAGTAAACATGATCTTGTGTTACATCTGCTCTGATAAATTTACTCGATCAATTGCTTTCTAGTCACCAGACAAACACAATGATAAAGTCTCTCATACAAAAGATTTGAAGTAAGAGTTTTATGGAGAGTTACTTCTGTTAAGGCCTGTTATTAAATTCCTTGTGATGAATAGTTGTGCCTTAATAATTTCAATCTGTGCAGAAGAAAGAAAATGCTTGTTGAAAAAAGTTTCAAGTTTTTTTTTTGTTTTTTGTTTGTTTTCGTTTTTTCAAGGTGAATATCAAACTTCTTAGAAACTTCTTTTATCTATCGTTTAACTCCTTCGAGACTGAATCTATTGCGGCACTTGTTTAGAATTGGTGTCTATTTAAATTGGTTAAATTTTATGGCATATCAACCCTTGTGGGTTATTTAATGCCACATCCTGTTTACACACACACACACACACACACACGCACACACACTCACACGTATATATATATATATATATATATATATATATATATATATATATAATATGATTTATAAACACACAGTTGATAGATCACATTTTTATTCAGTTACCTTTCTTCAGATTCGTGAATAGACACCAATTCAATTCAAGGATCTTTTGACAGTTTGGGGGTTAAACAAACATAAATTTAAAACGTATTTGAACAAATTTAAAACAACTTTAAGCTGTAACAAATCTGGAAATTTTCAACAAATTCATATCTCTTCTATGACTATGTAAACAAATGAGTCCAGTCGTTCTATAATGAGTTTATTGGTTGAATGATTGTGTCTTATGGTATATCAACTCTTGTTGGTTATTTAAATGCCAAATCTTGTTTATACATGAGTGCACACACTCACACATACTCACACACACACACACACACACACACACACACATATATATATATATATATATATATATATATATATATATATGATTTGTAAACGAATAGTTTATAGGTATCATTATTTTTAAACGAACCCAAGCTCTTTTGTTTGCACACAGTTAAATGGTTTCAAGTATTGCAATTTAATACTAATTATTCAGATTGATATTAATCGTTTGTTTGGAAACAGGTAAATGGTTTCAAGTATTGTAAATGATTAAATAGTTCAAGTTGACCCACAGATGAGACCCAAGCAGGTACTACCACTCCGAGTGTACGTAAGAGTACTAGCAATGAAGGAGTGCTTCATATTCTCCAATATTCCAGAAACCTCACCACCAGATACAGTTTAGTTTCATATTCAGGATGCTCATTGGGGGAGGTTCTTATCCCTCTGCAGTGATGCAGTCAACGTATTTTACAGCCACACCCGAATGGGCTGTATAAAGGGGTAAGTAATGTTGGTAGATGCATTAAAAAAATGACATATATCAAATTGTGATACTCTGAATTCAACTTGACTTTAATTTTGAGGATATAAGTGCTGCTGCTCCTGCCGAATGGGGAATTTTGGGGCGATGTGCACACTAAAGTACACTGAGAGATATCACTGAATTTACTCAAAGATTGTCCCACCTGAACGATCACTTATCGCCCAAATGATAAAGTTCAAGTTCTGAACTAAACCTATTTTCTACTTCTTCACACGAGAGCAAAGTCATTTAACATGATAGGCTTATCAGGTATGACATAAACTATTTAATGAACAGATGATTGCAGGGGGATGGCCCCGTGGCTTTATGGCAAACCTACTGAACTGTACCTTTGAAGTAAACGAGTTCGAACTCCAGTCAAGCTATTACGTTCACTTTCAGACTAACACCCAAGGGAAAAGTATGAAGCCTTTTATTTCCTTAGCAATGGGTTAAATGATATCACTACTGTTCTTCTACAAGTATGACTTTGGCATCAAATAACCCACAAAGGTTGATACGTCTATAAAAAAGAAATTAATAAAACAAATCAGCATGATTGCAGGTTTCAGTAAAATTATAATAAAATGTCGTTAGGATTTAAAGTCGACTGAATACAGGGTTTATTTATCCGTGACTCAGAAGACTCTAATATGTAGTAAGTAGTGAGCCTATAATTCAGCTTCTAGAAACCGACTCTATAAACTCTACCTCCCGATGGGACCGAGTTTGTGCCAATCCATGATGCCTGAGGCGTCCCAAAGGAAGCGATTATACTCCCTACTTACACGAATATATGAAGGTTCCCAAAATTAATTTGTCCCATTTCACCCTCGCTGAGAAGTGGGAGAATCCTACTAATTTTGCCAAAACGTTTATCACCAGTTATGTGTAACGTAACTCATTTACGAGTTACGATTCGGTCACACTGAAAGTGTCGGTTCCTGCTTGATCGCCGAAATTAAGCAGTGACAAGCGTGACCATTACTTAAAAGGATGACCACTTCAGTAGAAGTAGCAAAACTTAGAAGAAGCAAAACTTAGTAAATAACAATGTAACTTATTTGAGACTTAAGGTAAAATCCCGAAGAAAGTATCGGTTCCAACTCGATAACCGTTGTTAAGCAGCAAGGAATCTGTTCAGTATAGCTTAAGCAACTGACGATACTGTAAGGAACATAATTGATTTTAACGGCATGTCAGGCTGTCTGGGTTTACTCAATACCTAGAGAATCACGTAGCTTGTATGTTCGTATTCATATTTTTGTGTAGTTGTTTCTGAAGAGTTTGGGAGATTTTTTTTTCTTGTTCACAGTTATATATCAAGTATTCTTATCTAATACGAATAATTTTCAAACAGAACCTTTTGACCTATAGATTGGATCACTCCAGATCAGGAAGTTATTGCAATAAAGAGATAATCCACACTCCCCAGAGATCGAGAACTGGTGCTTCACAATCAGCTGCAATTTAGTGTCATACCTGAGCCACCCTTTTTTGGGGGTGAGGTCTTACCTCTTTGCAGTGTATACAGTCAGCGTATTCTGAGCCCTGCCAACAGAGCAAAAGAAACTTGAGACCAGTGTATCTGTATACCTAAACAAAAACTTCGTAAACAACGTAACTCATTTAAATCCAGATTTGTTGTTACATAAGCCTACAAGGCATCAAACCATCAACAACATTTATCGGGAGGTCTGTACCGATATTTATTAACTGGAGACCGAAAATCAAGCGAGTTAATGGAACTGGGATGCCTTTCAAGGATTTTCAACCTCTTTCAGGATTCTAATCAGGTCGACTGGGCCAGAATTCTTCACACGCAGGGGAATAGTTCAAAGCTCTTTCCATCTCGAGGGTTGGTAGCCTCCTGGATGACATTATGTTTAGCATTGCAATGGTCCTCCGTACCGGTGTTTACGTGAGCTCTGAACTCGTCTCCAGACGTGTGTCGGAAGGAAGAGTATTGTCGCGTTCTCCACCTCACCTGTCCTACTCAAGGAAACCATCATGAAGGCCCTGGCCAAAGCGGTCTAACTGTCCTTTTTCAACTTGATTGATCACGGCAGTGCAAAACGCTCCGATCGAATGACGGTACTCCCTTTTAGACGCGGCAGATGCTTATAATAAGACAAAGGCAAATATGTAGATACTGTTATTCTGTTGCATCTACTGATATCCTATCATTCGTGTCATTCTTTACGTTTGCAAAATGGCTTTTCGGCGCTGACAACTGTCTTCAAATGTGTTCCAAGGCAACACAGATAGTGTTGCCAAAACCGAGAGGCCCCTAAAGAAATTGGTTAGTTACTGAACACTTTTAGTCACGGTGAGGAAAAATATTTCATACCTTAAGGATTCTCCTGTTTTTATAGTATATCGCAAAGTTCTATTGCCAAATTTAGGGTCTTTAAGTAGCCATCCTCTCGATCCAGGACAGGCTTACCTCTTCCAGTCATTTGATGTAGGCCTCCGAGTTGAGTCTAAGGCCATATGGAAAAATGAATGAAGGTATAAAATCACTATCGCAAGTGACCACCTCAAACAACATGGGTAAATAGTAGGACGGACTAGGTTCTTCAGCCTTGGTGAGGCAACTAGTCTAAGAGAAGGAAAACTCTGAATTCAAACCTGTTAAACTCCGCTTAAAAATTGACCTTGTGTCATATCCTGCCCGAGCGGAGGGGTTGGTAAATAGTACCTCAAACAACATGATGTAGACTGAGTGTTTGTTTTTCATCAATATCAGTACATCTTGTGAGGAGAGAGCAAGTCATAGGTTATTGTGTGAGTTAACCATCAAATCCTGGCTGATGTTTTTTCTCATCTGAGGAAAAGCAAAGCCTGTTTGGTTTGAGGGGATGCTTAAGTTCGTTTAAAAGCTTTGTAGCGCTATCTTTCCTCTTGTCTTCTATGGCCTATGATAAAAATTAGCCCCCTCTTCATCTTGTGTGAGAAATATCGTATACCTTTATGCATCACCCGCATGATAAGAAATTTAGACGTTCCCATGTCCTTGGTTATCGACCAGACTGACTTGTTGGCATCGTTGTCAATCATGGCCTGGATCTCATCAACAAATATAGGAAGTTCTTTTTTGATCAGAACGATTGGAGTGAGGCTCCTGAGCTGCCGTGTCTTCGTAATCACTATCTTGTACTATATAAAGTGAAACTTTACCTTGCTACCTTGATAACTAGATAGAAAGATAGGTTTTGATGGAAAAATAAGAGATAATGACATCAGATCGGGAGGGGAAAGTAATAGTAATGGATATTATAAATTAGATGCAGTTTTGGTTGCATTGATAAATCAGAAGTATGTATTTACAAAACCTCTCCACCACGATCAAGATGGGATACAAGGCCAATTTTAAACGGTGTACAGCTATTTTGAATTCAGAGTTTTCCTTCTCTTGGATTGGTGGCCTAACCAAATTTAATGAACCCAATATGCCCTAAGATTTACCCATAACTGATGAGAAGAAGAGATAGATTCATTCATTTCCAAAGTACATTATCCCAAAAAGTGAAACGCAAACAACCTCATCCAGGGTTTGAACTCGTGTCACCGATTCCATTTCCTACTCTGAAAACCATTACGCTAAGCGCGCTTCCATATCAGTAGTAAAGTTCGTGCAAAGAAGAAAGGAAGGAAGAAAAAAAGAAAGAAAAAAAGAAAAGAAAAAAGTGCGTGGAATTGTGGGGAAAGAATTTTACCTGTTAGAAAACGGATAGTGAGGAGAAAAAATTATAGGAGAAAGAAGGAAGTATTTCATATTGAGTCAGACAAACATACAAAAGTGTGGACTGAGAGATGCATTAGTTAAACAGGGAAAAAAAGTGACTTAAAAGAAGAGAAGCAATTTAAAAACAAAAATAAGCATTGATAAAAAAAAAAATTTTAAATGGAAGTAAAATTGAAAGTGCTAAGATACGAAAAGAAATAAGAAAAAGAAATCGTTTGGATGAAGACCTTTGGATAAAATGAGATTGAGAATCTGAGGTTGTCTATCATTACGAAACCCGTCAACATCATCAAGATCAGTAACCCGTCCCTGCTTCTCGCACCAGTTGTGACAGAAACATGGAGGCAAAATGTAGTTTAAAATTCAATTAAAGACAGACGCAGCCGTCTTGCCACTTGACTAGGCATGCAAACAACGACCTACTCGCCCACCGTCGTCCAATCAGTTTTGTTGGCTGACATTTTTTTAGAATCTTTTGCTTAATTATTTATTTTCATAGTTTGTTTTCGGTGTTGTTTTTATAATTGTTCTTATTGTTTACCGCTGCTTATTCATTGTTGTTGTTGTTACTCATTTGTTTTGTTCTTTTTTATTAGAGTTTTCAGCCTTGGACGGATTCATAATATAGTGTTTTGTAATAATCACCCGTGGCGTTCCGACACTCTTTACAGTTGTTTTTGTTTGTTTGGGTTTATGTTGTAGTTATTTTGTTGTTATTGGGGGGGGTCAATTCCGTTGTCAGTTGAAAAGAAAGAAAGAAAGAAAGAAAGGTAAGAATTGGTAAGTAAAGGAAAGACATTAAAACAGAGACGAGAAAATTGATAAGAAAGGTAGAAAGAAAGAAAGAAATTTAATCTGAAGAGAAAAATAGAAGAAATTTAAGAAAATAAAAAACGTAAAAATAATCACGTAAAGAAAGAAATTGAAAAATAAAGAAATAAAGAAATTTAATATGTGGAGAAAAAACAGAAGAAATTTTAAATGATAATGAAAAACCCGAAACTGTGAAAAGAAAGAAAGAAAGAAAGAAAGAAAGAAAGAAAGAAAGAAAGAAAGAAAGAAAGAAAGAAAGAAAGAAAGATTTATGGTGTGGAGAAAAAATGAAATTTTTTTTTAAATAATGAAAAAAACAAGAGTATGAAATGATGATGGAAAGAAGGAATGAAAGAAGCGAAAAAACCTGAAAAGAAAGAATCTCACAACGGGATATGATAATAAAGAAATGAAAGAGGAAATCGTTGAATGAGAAGAAACGAAACCGAATAAATGATAAAAAACGAAGAAAATAATAAAAATAAATAAGGAAAAAATGGACAAAGAATTACGAAAAAAAATGCTCCATTATTTAAAGGGTCAAACGGGTAATTTCTTTCTATTTTTCGATCCGTGGTGAATAGTTTTTCTATGAATGTCCAAAATAAAGTGGGAAAAAATACACATGGAAATTGAACCAAACTGACAAGAAAATTAATGTCCGTCTTTTTTTCTTTGACTTTTTAATTTTTTTTCATTTTTCTTTACATTCTTCTTTTCTTCGTCAGTTCATCTTATCCAATTATTATTATTATTATTATTATTAACAACAACAACAACTTCATTCCATAAAGTTATCTAATTCAGTCAGCTAATTTGTGTCCACGTATAATCCCTGGTGAGACAGCCAGTATCTAGTCCCTCAACGAAGAGCACTTTAGATAAAATAAATATTACAATCATTTTTTTACCGTTGGAAATAAAATGAGAAGAATAAAAAAAAACATGCAAGAAAATACAACGAAAATATAATAAAAACTAATGAGTGAAGATATGTGCAAATATATGAACCCCAAAAAATTGTTTTGATTCTTTGCAAGTTTCTTTATCTACAAGTCACTTTTTTCTCTAATGAACAAATAATATCGCCGTATGTGCATGTTAATAGTTTGTATGTAAATGGTCAACAAAAGAAATGTTAAGGTCCATGTGCCCATTTATAAGCTGTCTTCGTCTTTTCGAATTTTTTGTTAGCCAATCAGTAAAGATCCGAGTTGTCAACGCTGAGGCGAAACAGATTCTCGATTGTTGCTGAGGTTACGGGTTCAAATCCAAGAAAATATTCTATTTAAGACTACGTCATTTCCTCCCTCGTTTTGTCATTTTTGTCATTATTACTATACCACCCTTGAACTCATAAAGGTTCCTGTTGTAATTGCGGTCCATGACGCTTCTATCTAAGGTGTAAAAGATTTTAGTCATTGTTTCATAGTTATCGAGAATTTGAATGATTAAAAAATAACTTTATGCCTGAACGCTAACTTCCAAAAATTAGAATTCGGTTGTAAATTGTACTTTGATTTTTTAAAGAAATGGGGCGTCTGTGTTGCAACGAATATCGTCAAAAAATGGACGCAGTAATCTGGACGAATTGTTTGCATTTCACATAGCGCTAATACCCTTGGGAAAGGTATGAATCCAACTATTCTCCTTCTCGCTATTGGTAAATAGTAGGGCAGACGAGGCTCTTTAAATTTGGTATGACAAATACTCTAAGAGAGGAAAGAATTCTGAATGTAAACCTATTGTATTCCACTTAAAAACTGATCTTGTGTCGTATCCTGCTCGTGGTGGAGGGATTGGGTAAATACATATTTTAAATTGTTATATTCTCTAATTTAAAGCATTTTAAGTAAGCTCTAAGGGTTTGGTTTGGTTGGTTTTACGGCATATCAACCTTTGTAGGTTATTTAATGCCAAATCCATTTTTATGTAAATTATCTGTTCTATTGAAAACAGTTCAGTTTAGCATAAGTACACAGTTTTATTGTCAAAAACACTTCCATTTCAAACTATTTAAGCAGTTATATGTAATAATTCAGTTAAGAGTAAATATGGTTTTAATGTCGAAAAACAGTTCTATTTCAAATAATTCAGTTAAGCATAAGCACGCAGTTTAAATGTAAGTACGGTTTAATTGTCAAAAACGTTTCTATTTCAAGCAATTCAGTTTACTCAATTCATTTTAGCATAAATATGCTGTTAGTTCTATTTAACCCATAGATAGGGCCCTATCAGGTGCTACCACTCCGGGCCAGAGTGGACCTGGGAGCGATGGTAATGAAAGGGGTACTCCGCATTCCCCAAAGCTCCAGCATTGCTGGAACCTCACCATCAGATTGTCGTTGGGGGGGTGTCTTACCCCTCTGCAGAGAAGCAGTCGGTGTATTCTACAGCCCCAGCCGACTGGGCAAAGTAAGCTCTAAGAAAATCTCGTTCTGATGTGATGTTTTTATTAATACAGAGCCACACACACGCACATTATATATTTGAAAAAACAAAAGCGTCAAGAGATGAATTATATATAAGATAATATGCCAACGTTAGACTTTTTTGTAAATCATCTTCAGGGCGACTTTTCCATGAGAAAATATTTTTCAAGTGCAGTATTTAAACATCTGATATTAATCTCCCTAAATTCCTAAATATGGCAAAAAAGCATAGATTGTAGTATATCATCATATATAAAGAATTTTGATTTTTTCCTGATCACATGCACTCAGATTTATTTCCATTATATATATATATATATATATATAATATATATATATATATATATATTGTTTTAATCTTGAAAATTCAACGAAATAAATTTCCCAGTCGGCTGAGGCTGGAGAATACACCGACTGCATCTCTGCAGAGGGATAAGACTCCACCAACGAGTGTCCTAGATATGACACTAAACAATCTGATGGTAAAATTCCAGTAATGCTGGACTTTGGGGAATGCGGAGTACCCCTTCATTGCCATCACTCCCAGGTCCACTCTGGCCCGGAGTTGGTAGCACTAGATAGGATCCTATCTATGGGTCAAATAGAAGTAAACTGCGTTCTTATGCCAAACGGAATTGTTTGAAATGGAACCGTTTTTGTATATTAAACTGGAATTATTGAAATGGAACTGTTTTTGACGTTGAAACTGTACTTAGGCTAAACTTAATTGTTTAAAATAGAATTATTTTGATATTTAACTGTGTGTAAGCAAAATCTATTCTTACACTAAACTGAATGGGTTGAATTAGAACTGTTTGACTAAAATGAATAGGTTGAAATAGAAATGTTTTTGACAATCAAACTGTATACTCATGCTAAACTGAATTGTTTGAAATAGAACTAATAATTTGTATAAAAATGGATTTGGCATTAAATAACCTACAAGGTTGATAAGTCATAAAACCCAAACAACCCACCAACCAACCAACCAACCCACTATCAACGAAATAAAATGAATATGCAAAAAGTAAAACACACCAACGTATTAACTCTTAACTTTTCAATATTAACTATATTTTGTTTTTACGGTAGACCAGTATAACCATTTTTTTTTTTCATCATACAACGTGTGAAAGCATGTGCGATACCCTGCCCTCATCAGCCGCCAAGCAAGGTGATAACTCAGTTTCGGTAGCTCAAGCCGGTACTTGCCACTCCTGGCGCTACCAAGCAGCTTTTGCCACCGGACAGGGTATTTAAAAGAAATATATATATATATATACGCCAGATCAACTAAAAGCAGAGATTACATTGGATGTTCGTTCATCTTCATTTTAGTGCCGTTTATGATTTAAAAACGCGTTTACTTTCGGCCGTTGATGTCATAGCAACCATTTCTTGATGCTGCGTAATCACACGGGAATGGTGGTTCCGCGTGCATTTCATTCATGTTGAAATCCCTTCTATATCCGTCGTTTATTCGGTTCGTTTTTCTTCTGTTTTATCTTTTTTATGCGTTACTGCACCAAAGCACTCCAGACAAATGTCATATATAATTCTGCAGAAAGATGTTATTTATTGATCAATGGGGCCCTTAAGATGGATGGTAAGCAAAAGAAAGCTCCTGGTCTAAGTTTGTTCAGGTAGCTATCTGATTACCTTTGGGCCACTAAATTCTTGGCTTGCTAGGAACCAGGGAGCTGACGCTCACCAATGGGCTCCTGAATACTGTGGGGCTATTCCTGATTCATAAGCCCATCATTCGATTTACATTCTCCGGTAGGAGAATTACGTTGTTTGCACCAGCGTGCCTTATGAAATTGTAACCCTGGCAAGCTGTTGAATTCTCTGCCGCAATCACACGCTGTAGCCGGGTACATATCCGGTCGTTACCGTATGAGCAAGTATGATGGGTGGTATATTCTCCCTCCTCGCTACAGACACTCTGAGGGCATTTTTCTTTCATTCTACTATTCATGTTTGCTAAAGTTCCTGTCTTTCCAGGATGTCACTCCAACTTTCTAAATAGTCACTTTGTCTTTCCAAAGAGTCATCTTGCTTTCCAGAGAGTCTTGGTGTTCAAATTTTTTCATCATACAACGTGTGAAAGCACGTGCGATACCCTGCCCTCATCAGCCGCCAACCAGGGTGATAACACAGTTATATATATATATATATATATATATATATATATTATATATATACATATATATAAATATATATATATACATATATATATATATATATATATATAAGTATATTAAGTCTATGAATAAACTTAAAAGGAATAATCCATAAAGAATATATTGTATTAATATATTAAAACTGAGTGCTCAATGCACGGCTATTATTATATAATGATATATAAGTTAGCGACCATAGTCGAGGGTGACCCGAAGGCTCCCTTTTCGATAGCTACTACACCAAGGTGTAGGGGAGGGCGCTACTCCATTCCCAGGATTGCTCCACTTTACCCTTGAACCGTACCTTATAATGCTGAGTGTTAAGCAAGGTGGTATCAAGTACCATTTTTAAAGTCTTTGGTATGACTCGACCTGGGATTGAACCCAGGTCTCCCGGGCCATTGGCGAACACTCTAACCGCTGGGCCAATGTCCCGAGATATTATATTTTGTTAGTCTAATATGTCTCCTTTTTTATATATATATAAATTGATTCATAATTAATTGAATGTCTAACTTAAGGTAAATTATATTTCCCGGTGTGAACAGAAAAAATCTATCAAACCTTGAATTCCATTTGATGAAATAGCTTTTTCATAAAAAGTCCAGTTGAAATAAATTTATTATGAAATTTATCTGCTGAATTTTACATAATATCATTTATATATATATATATATATATATATATATATATATATATATATATATAATATATGAGGGGGTATAAATATTAATACCCGGGGAGAATTTAGTTGTCTTTTTTCGAAAATGACCAATCGTCTTGATGTAGAGCTATCAAATATCTGCATAGTTGTATAGTTATTTTATCCAGGGATAGATTTTAATGTGGATAGATTTATCGGTGTCTCATGAATAAAGGAAACTCGGTGGAGATGAGTTTTAACAATAAACAATGACCACCACAGAGCGGTAAGACGTTACTCATCGTACAGAATTTAAGCATCTAAACTTCGCCATTATTTATACGAAACTGTTTTATTGTTATTATACCCAGCTGAGATCCAAGCCCAGACTTCTTACCCGACAGAGACGGCTACTTCAGCTGCTTTAAAAATAGTTGAGGATCTATAAATGATGTGAAACACAAGTCCTCTCGAGAAGAATGCTTCATAATTTAATCTCAGCGCATAATATTTAAGTGAATTTCACGACTTGGTGGTCGATCGTTGGTAATCATTTTACACCCTTGTCATGAAATCCATCTATGATAATTTGATGAATCTTGTCCTACAAGCAATGATATCACCCTTCTCTTTACTCTTAAAAACTATAATAGAACGTTCAGTGCCTATTGAAGGAATTTTATCAAGGGCTATAATTTAAACAGAGTTAATTAGCTAACTAAAGAGGATATTCGAATCATTTAAAACTTCATAGTAAACATTATTTTTGTAAAAATATTTCCCGTTTGGGCGCTCTAAATTTTTTAAAAGTTGAATTGCAGAGCTTTTACATTAATATTAAAATTACATGGTTGGTTGGTTTGTTGGTTGGTTGTTTGGTTGGTTGAGTGGTTATTATAATGTCATGTCAATCCTTGTTGGTTTATTTTATGTCGAAGCTAGTTTAAAAATTATGGTCTCCAATTATATACAGTACAGAAACTTCTCATAACCATCATTTTAAGCAGGTAAACACTTCAAACTCAGTTACATTATCAATGTTTTAAGAACTAATGTATTAACATATTTCAGAATTATTATATGAAACAGATCTATTTGATCCATAGACGAAAAATTAACAGGTACGACCGCTCCGGGTCAGAGAGGCCCCGGGAGTAATGGCAATGAATGAGTGACTTTACAGTCACCAGATAACCAGAACTGAAGCCTTACCTCAAGATGCAGTTTAGTATCATACCAAGAACCCGTTTTTTAGGTGGAGAGCCTCACCCATTTCTAGTGGATGCAAGTGTATTCTAAGCCCCGCTAACAAAGGGTTAAAATACATTCAAATTATATATATATATATATATATATATATATATATATATATATATAAAAATAATATGTATATATCAAGATAATATGTATAAAATATACATATATGTTAAAATAATATATATATATATATATGTTTGACTCAAACTCGAAAAATAGTACTTGATGCGTCCTTGCTTAACACTCAGCCTTCTAAGGTACGGATCAAGGGTTAAGTGAAGCAATCTGGGTAAAAGAGTAGCGCCCTCCCCTACACCTCAGTGTAGTGGCTAATAAAAAGGGAGCCTTCTGGTTGCACTCGACTACGGTTACTAACTTTACTTACTGTTAATTTACAAGGCCAGAAGTATGTATATACCAAAGTACTCCAGCACAGGCAGGTGTGACATAAGATCACCCTCGACTACGGTCGGCAACTTTACTTTTATATATCGAAATAATATATATAATATACATATATATGTATATTAAAATAATATATATATATATATATATATATATATATATATATATATATATATATATACGAGGAGCATACGATAAGTTTCCAAACATTTTTCGTATGGGCATTTTTATTGATAGTACACACATGAAACTTTTGTCCACTTCGAAGTAATCTCCTCCGGCTGCAATGCACTTGTTGTACCGTTCTAACGACTTCTGGAAGGCCACATAGAAGTCCTCTTGTGTGATCGTGTCAATGAACTTCGTCACAGCCTCTTTCATCTCCTCAATTGTCTCATAACGACAGCCTTTGAGCTTAGGGAATAACCAAAAGTCACTGGGAGCAAAGTCTCAACTATAGGGACGGTGACGAACTGTCTTGATGCCCATCTTGGTCAAATAGTCTGTGACAAGGATAGAGTTGTGGACTTGATAATTGTCCTGGTGGAAATGCCACTGACCTGACTTGAAGAGTACTGGACTCTTCCGACGGAATCTCTTTCTGAACTCCCATAAACCTCAACATAGTAACCCTAACCCTAACCCTTTGGCCAATCAACTCTGGTGTATTGACTTCCTTACTCCTCCCACACCTCTCATCACTCCTCACAGACTCCCTGCCTTCCTCTTATGCCACTCAAAACTGATGCTCAATTCATGCAAGATGCTCCAAAAGCAGTCTGAAACATTCCATACGTTTCTGTGGCATTTTTTCCAAGTTTAAAACAGAATTTTATTGCATATCGTTCTTCTAAAGTGTCAGATTACATTTTTGAAATTTACCAGCTGTGACAATCAGGCTTTAGTAGGGTGTATTCCAATTGCTGCTGTAGCTGTTGATTTGAACCTGAAATCATAAAAATTGGTCAGTCATCTCATAAGATGTATAGCAATAACATAGTGAATTTTCAAGAGTCTACGACAATTTTAAATGACTGTACAAAAAAACTCTGGAAACCTATTGAATACACCATGTATATATCATCATCATCATCATCATATCGTGCTGGCAGCACGGATATCCCTGACCCTCTTTCGCCACTCCTCCCTATCGTTCATCGCCCTAGGCAGGTCTTCAGGACAACAACCTGTATCCTCACATAGCTGCTGAATGTACGTTCGTGCTGGTCGTCCTGCTTTTGCGCGGCCGTGTGTGGGGATCCATAAGAGTACATCTCTTATGAGTTCATCTCTGCTTCTCCAGCAATGTCCTGCATGTCTGGTTCGCCTAACTTGAATAGTTTTCGTGATAGGGGGCAGGTGGCCGTACAGTTGGTGTCTTGTTGGGTGTTGCCGCCAGGACTTGTTGAGGATTGCACGCAGCATTCTTGTGTAATTGCCATCTAGTTTCTTCTCCAGCCGTTTTGTTAGCGTCCATGTAGTGCATCCATATAGCAGTATCGATGTGACCGCTGCCTGGAAGAAACTGCGTTTCATTTTATCGGTTAGGTCTGATTTCCATATAGTCGATAGCCTATTAATAGCTGTCCATGCTTTCGTTAACCTCGTTTCGATGTCCTTTTCGGTTGATTCGACGCTGCTTCCTAGGTACGTGAATTTGTCTACTAGTTTAAGAGGGGTTCCTTCTAGAGTGGAGATGTCCCCCGTTTGGTTATAGCACATATATTCCGTTTTATGTGCATTAACATGGAGGCCTATGCTTGCTGCTGCTCGTTCCAAACTATGCAGAAGTGTTTCGGCTTGGTCAGGTGTATTTGCCAGTATCGCTATGTCATCGGCGTAGTCGGCGTCGGTAATTGTTGTTGCGGGGTATCTTCTGCTTCTTTTCTTCGTCAGTTCGAAGCCATTCTCTTTGATTTTGTCAATCGATGTTCTAAGTACGTAGTCTAGACAAATGATAAAGAGATACGGAGCCAGCGTGTCTCCTTGTAGTACTCCTGCTACTATGTCGAAGTATTCTGTGTCTCCATCTGGTGATCGTACTTTTACTTTAGTGTTTCTATAGAGAATCGTTATTGCCGCTACGGTTTCTTTAGGTATGCCGTACGCTAGTAGGATTTGTTCCATCTTTCCTCTGTGAATGGAGTCGAAAGCCTTGTTAAAGTCGACAAATATTAATGTCGCTTGTAGGTTCTTTGCCCGTACACCTTCAAGGATTCTGCGGATGGTTAATATTTGTGAGGTCGTAGATCTATTTCTTCGGAAGCCATTTTGGTTTTTTCTAAGTATGTTGTCGATTTTGGGTTCTATTCTGTTTCGTAGTAGGGCATTGTAGATTTTGGCAGCTATGGATGTAAGTGTTATGCCTCGGTAGTTTTTGGCTAATCCAAGGTCCCCCTTTTTAGGGAAGGGGAGTATGCATCCCTTCGTCCATCTATCTATCGGATTTTGATTGTATACTGCGTTGCAGTGTCGGAGCAGTATGTCGTCGAATTGTCTGGTCTTCCATACTTCCGGGGGAATTTCGTCCAGTCCTGCAGCTTTCCTATTTTTAATTTTTCTGAGAACCGAGTCGAGTTCTTCTTGTGTGAACGGTCCAAGTTTAATGTCTAATTGTTTGCTAATTATTCTGGTGATTGGTTCAGGCGTTATTTTTGGTGGGTTTCCAAGTAAGTTTTCGAAGTGCTGTTTCCACAGTTTTATTCTTTCTTGTTGGTTTGCTGCTTTAAGTTTTGCTTTGGCCGTGTTCTTTCTTCTGCTCACTGACAGTTAAGATATTGTAGACAGAGAATGAACAGTGCTTGTTAACTATCAGTTTCTCTCTTCAGCGATCATCAGACTTAGTCCTGACTTAAATATATACACTCTATCATATCAAGCACTCTTTATTTTGTAATTTACTTAGCTGTTTTCTTAGATGTGGTACAAGGCCGTATGGGGCACTCAGTGTACCACTCTTTATTCATAAATATAGCAAACTATATATATATATATATATGTGTGTGTGTGTGTGTGTGTGTGTGTGTGTGTGTGTGTGTGTGTGTGTGTGTGTGCATTGATATGTAAATGTGTTTATTTACGCGTATACCTATGTGCGCAAATACAGGATTAGACGTTAATATTGCTAGAGAACAATCATCATCATGTCGCGCCATCAGCACGGATATCACTGACCCTCTCTCCCCACCCCTCGCAATCGTCCATTGCTTCCGGCAGGTCTTCAGGACTACATCCCGTATCGGCACAGAGCTGCTGTACGTAGGTTCGAGCTGGTTGTCCAGCCTTTGCTCGTCCATGTGAAGGGGTCCACAGGAGTACATCACTTATGAGCTCTTCCTTACTTCTCCAGCAGTGTCTCGCATGTCTGGTTCGTCTAATTTTTATAGTTTTCGTGATGGGTGGTAGATGGCCGTATAGCTGCTGCTTTGTGGGGTGCTGCCCCCAGGACTTGTTCAGTGTTGCTCGCAGCATTTTTGTGTAGTTGCTGTCAAGTTTTTTCTCCATACGTTTAGTTAACGTCCTTGTAGTGCATCCATATAGCAGTATCGACACGACCGCTGCTTGGAAGAAACTGCGTTTTATTCCATCGGTCAGGTCTGACTTCCATATGACCACTAGCTGTCCATGCCTTTGCTAGTCATGTGTTGATAAGACACTGCTTCTTAGGTAGGTGAACTTGTCTACTAGTTTCAGTGAGCTACCGTTTAGTGTGGAGATGTCACTTGTTTTATTAAAGCACTTGCACATATATTCCGTCTTATGTGCATTGACATGGATGCCTATGCCTGCAGCGGCTAGTTCCAGATTATGTTGCAGGGTTTCGGCTTGGGCAGATGCATTTGCCAGAAGTGCTATGTCATCGGTGCAGTCGGTGTCGGTAATTGTTTTTGCAGCGTACCTTCTGCTTCTTTCTTTTGTTAGCTTGAAACCGTTTTCTTTTATATTATCAATAGACGTTCTAAGCACGTAGTCTAGACAGATGATAAAGAGGTATGGGGCTAATGTGTTTCCTTGCAGTGCACCTGCTACAATGTCGAAGTAGTCTGTGTCTCCATCCGGGGAACGGACTTGTACTTTTGTGTTTCTATACTGCATCATTATGGCAGCGACGGTTTCTTTTGATTGGCCGTAGGCGAAGAGAACAATAGATTTTCTCAAAAGCCCAGTTTCTTATTAAGACGATAGTCGTGATATTTTTATTATACTGACATTTGTCTTTTATTATTGGAAGCGGACATAACATCAATTTTGCTGACATTGCCTGAATAGCTAAAAAATAAATAGATAAAAGATAAATCTTATCCTCTTCTTCCTCTTCACCATCGTTGAGTTGCCGAGAATATCAGAATTCTATCAGAGGTAACTCACGATCATGGAGTTACTTCATATGGGAACATATATATGTGTGTGTAATAGAGAATTGAGGATTTTGATAATTCATGAGTTGAAATGGTTGTAGATACATACATATTAGCGTTCTGAGGTGAGTGCTTTGTGCACTCTTGCTTTTCTAAGCAAAAGATATAATTGTTAAAGCATGCTTCGTGTTGGCTGGTGACAATAATGTTAGTATACTATAGGAAAATAGTAGGGCATAGTGGGTCCTTTAGCTTTGGTTTGCCAACCAGTCTAGGAAAAGGGAAGTTCTTACTCCAAACCAGCTTTACTCCGCTTAAAAATTTACCTGGTGTCATATCCTGCTTGATGTAGAAGGGTTAGATAAATGCATAATGCCGATATACAATTGCTAAGAACGGCTACAAGGTTTCGAATGTATATATAATCTAGTGTGAAAGTTTAAACCCTTTCCTCTTTCGAAAGAAATCCCTCTTTTGTCTCATCCAAAACATGTATAATACAAAAGGCAAAGGAATAGTTGCTCTTTACAATAATGAATATGTTGTTTGAATTTCGGTTCATCGATTTATGGGTTGATTTTAACGACATTTCAATCCATCTAGGGTTATTTTATGCCTTGGGAGATAAGGGAATTGCGTTCATATTGACATCTTTGTGGATGTGATCCTTAAGGGTTTTTTTTTTCTTTTTTCTTATTTTTTTTTGTACATTTATACGAATGATTTTTAAACAGACGTATTTGAGCCATAGATATGAACCTATCAAAGTGGGCCTGGGGGTAATGGTAATGAAAGTGTTCTCCACACTTCTCAGATATCCCAAGCTAGAGCCTCACAATCAAATGCAGTTTAGAGTCATGCCCAAGACACCCATTTTTCAGAGGAGACCCTTACCCCGCTCCAGAGGATATTCAATGTATTCTAATCCTCGCTGATTAGGCAATTTGAAATTCCGATCTAATTGTAAATTATCTCTAAGTAAGTTGGCGACCGTAGTCGAGGGCGACCCGAAGGCTCTTTTTCAATAGCTACTACACCGAGGTGAAGGAGAAGGCTCAACTCCTTTCCCTGGATTGCTCCACTTTCCCTAGATCCCTACCTTATAATGCTGATTATTTAGCAAGGAGGCATAAAGTACCATTTTTTTGAGTCTTTGGCATGACTCGACCTGGAATTGAATCCCAGTATGTTTGTCACTGAAATTATTGGTACAATTTTAGTTTCTTTAGTTAATAGAGATTAAATTTTAAAATATTGTAGCATTCAAGTTATCCAATTGGTAAGACGTAGTGATTATGAATATTAAGTGGGTGAATACACAAAAAATAGTCTGGAATTTATATTTAACAAGAAATTTCTTTTAAAACAGAGTTCAAAATTAATGACACGAAATATGAAAAACAAAAAACTGTATATTTTTTTCATGAATAAATGATCAATATCAAATAACGAATATTAATATGTTAATCTGCCACGAAACAACAGCTGTTCGACTACTTACCACACATCTCTAAAACCATCCAAATAAGATGAACGAGTATGCAGGATTTTGCTGAAGAAGCAAGGACGAACTCCTAAGTGACATTTTCCAATGAGTTCCTTCACATGGACGCGCCAGTGTTGGCTGACCAACAAGAACTTACCTACAAAGCTCTTTGCTGACACAGGATGTAGTCTTGGAGACCTGCCCGGGGCGATGGATGCTGGAGACGGATAGGGAGAGAGATTCAGGGAAATTTGTGCTAGCAGCATGAGCTGATGATAATGATGATGAATATGTTGATATTTAATTATTTTCACAAAAATCAGGGTTGCTGATTTCGATACTACTCCGCCGGACGGTCGGGCTTAAAATACACTGATTCTATCCTCTAAGAGAGGGGTAAGTCCCTCCAAAAAGCGGTGTCTTTGGTATGATATTAAACTGAATCTGATGGTAAGGTTCCGGTTCTGGAGATTTGGTGAATGTGAACTACTTTTTTCATTGCTATAACTCCCAGTTCCACGCTATTCAAAATGGTCATACCTGTTAGCGACCTCATTTATGGGTCAAATAGATCAGTTTAAACATTATTCCCGCCAGATAGAAATACTTGATACCTTATAACTGTAAATTATTTCGTTTGGTTGTGGTCTATGGCATATCAACCCTTGTAAGTTATATAATTCCAAATCCTATATATATATATATATATATATATATATATATATGTATATATTTGGCTTGGTTCCGTTTGGTTTTATGGCATATCAACCATTGTAAGTTATTTAATGCAAAATCTGGATTATATATAATAAAATATATATGATTTGTAAACATATTTTGTTGATAACATTTTTAAACGAGTCCGAGCTCTTTTTTTTTTTTTGCAGACAAGTAAATGGTTCCAAGTATTGCTACGTATAACTAACAATTCAATTAAACACCAGTAATTTATTTACACAAGTTGAATGATCAAACAGTTCTATTTCTAACAATTCAATTTAGCACAAGTCAACAAAGTTAAATGATTCCGAGTATTGCTATGTATCACTAACAATAATTCAAACCTCTAGGCCGAAAATAACCCTAGACGTATTGACATGCCATTGAATTTAATCAGTCAAAAATATTACATCAACAATAGCTGCAATGTAAAAACGAATTCCCAGAGTTACCCACACTTTGTCCTCCGCCATTTTGAATTGCTTGGAAACAATTCTTTAAAAAGAATAAAGTATCTGTACATTGTAAATTTAAATAAAAATTACTACGTATGCACTTTTAGAATGAAGGAAGTAATAATAAACAGTTTTGATGATAACTTGCTGCGTTTGCAATTACAATGCCGTGTGGTCATTATAAAAGCAGAAAGTGAGGGCATTTCTCGATGAAGACACATAGACTTGTCAAGATGGAAAATTTTGCCAATCATAATAATGATGGCGATGGTGGTGGCTTTAATTATAAGGAAGTAAAACTCACAAACGTGAGGAATATTTCTTGACAGAAAAAACGAAGGTGACAAAGGACAAAGATGAAAGAAAAGAAATGGAAAAAACAATTTGTTTGTTTATTTGTGTTTGATAACAGGGATTAAGGTAGAAATAAAAGGGACGAAGATTAAACAAAAAAAAAAAAAACAAAAACAAAAGAAAAAAAGAATGAAAGAAAAGGGTCAGTGGAATCCTGTAAGAATGGCGTCGTTCGACATTGTAAGAAAAATAATCTAAGATGGTCGACTTTAGAGTCGACCTATAATTACAATTCTTCTGGATCTGGGGGCGGAAAATTTTATTGTGCCTGCACACGTGACATATTTCTTGAAGCGTAGCGAGGGAAAATCAACTAGTGGCTATGGAAACGACCAAAGTCTTATACAGAAAGTACATACATTCATAATAACACGAGTCGCATCACACACACAAAACATACACACACACACACACACACACATACATTATATATATATATATATATATATATATATATATTGTGTAAAAATATAAATGTATATATATATAGATAGATACACAATGTGCATATAGATATACATATCACTAGTAGCTTATATATATATATATATAGTGTGTGTGCATACATTGTGTAAATATATATATATATATATATATATATATATATATATATATATATGAAGGTGAGCCACCAATTATCCGCATTTTTGCTATGATTGTACAACAATGCATTGCAGAACTCAGTACAGTCAACCTAGAGAAAAATATTTTATAAAAAGCGGATTATTATTCACTCAACCTTGCACATACATACATACATACATACATACATACGTGTTGATACGCGTGGCGTAACGGTTATCTTCGTGGAAAATAGTCTCGGCAACCCAAGTTCAAATCCTGGATGAGACTGTTCGCGTTTCACATTGCGCTAATACCTAGATAAATGCATGGTTCAATCACTTCTCCTTTCCTCCATCTATTAGCACGTAATGGAGTAGACTAGGCTTTTTAGCTTTGATCGAGGAACTTTTCTCAGAAAAGAAAAACGCAGAATTAAAAGTAAAGTTGGCGACCGTGGTCGAGGGCGACCAGAAGGCTCCCTTTTCAATAGCTCCAACATCATGGTGTAGGGGAGGGCGCTACTCCTTTCCCTGGATTGCTCCACTTTACCCTTGATACGTACCTTATATTGTTGAGTGTTAGGCAAGGAGGTACCAAGTGCCATTTTTAAAGTCTTTGGTATGACGCAACCTGGGATTGAATCCAGGTCTCGCGGACCATTGGTGAACACTACCCACAAGACCAATGAGCTGGTTATAAAATCAGCTGTACTCAACTAAGAAAAATGACTTCATGATGCATCTTGCCCGTAACAGAGGGGTTGGGTAAATACATACATTCTAATGATAAAATGATGATAAAAAATATCTTACACAGCAAATACTTGTTGGTTAATTCACCTAACTTAATGTTAAATATTAATCGCATTGACTGAACATAGTCAATAAACATAATGCTGCATAATGAATAGGTCACCCATTAATTTTGTAAGGTAAAAGTAGAATGACGTTTAGGACTTATTGATACTCGCTTATATATATATATATATATATATATAGAGAGAGAGAGAGAGAGAGAGAGAGAGAAGGGGGCGTTCGTCGTGTAATGGATACTTTCGTTGGAAATGAACACAGCAGCATAAGTTCAAATCCTGGACGAGGCTTTTTGCATTTCACATAGCATAATGTAATATAATGGCCGAGGGATTTCGGTTTATTCCTTTGGGTTTAGTTAGGCTGAGAACCATTCGGCTCAGTGCATGGGTTACTTAAGTGCAACATTAACGCAGGTGTTCACGCGAGCGCGCGCGCAGAGTGAACTTGTCACTCAGAGATGTCACAATAGCCCGATATGGGAAACAGAGGCTAGCAAGTGCGAATGACGTCACGCACCGGAAGCGCGCGGAGGATTTGGGGAGATTTTGAAAAAATCAGTGAGTTGAGAACTGGACACCGAACGAGACGGTTGACTTTCGCTTGCTCGCGGGGACCTTTGTGGTGGGTGCCACACGTGTTGGTGGGGGGGGGGCAGATGAAAAAGCCAGAATAGAAAGATTGTGCCTCTCTCCTTATGTCGAAACCTTTAACTCAAAGGTAATAAAAGGTTTCCAACTTGAACAAAGAAGTCGTCACGTGTTTTTCGAATTTCGAGATCCTATGTTCTATGTGATATGAGTTATATGTATGTATGAACATCCCATGTACATTTCGCATATTTGTGTATATGGCTATGGTACATTAATACCCTTGGGAAAGGTATGAATCCAATTATTTTCTCTCCAATTATAATAGGGCAGACTAGGCTCTTCAAACTTGGTATGGCAACCAGTCTAGGAGAAGGAAAACTCTGGATTCAAACCTGCTAAACTCCGCTTAAAATTGATTTTTTGTCGCATCGTGCTCGTGCAGAGGAGTAGATAAATACACACACACACACACACACACACACACACACATAATATATACGATCGATCAAAAGTTTTTGACCCCTCTGAATTTTTTCTCTAAATTCATAAAAAGTTTCAGAAATTTTGTAACAACCTGATATCTTTTCTAAACTGCAGAGCAGAAATTTACAAATATTTTCTCCTCACTGCTAGATAGAGTTTCAATTCAATCTAGATTAATTTTCAGTAACTGTTAAGATGCCAAGAACAAAACAAGTTAGTATTGAAAAAAAAAACAAGTGGAACTTCTTTCTACAGAAGCCTATTCCGAGTGTCAGATTGTTAGAATATTACAGATATAGAAAATGAGAAGTATTATCACTTGCAGTGACATAAAGAAACCAGCGTAAATGTTAACAGAAAAAGATCTGGAATACCTAGAGTAATATCTCTAGTGGCGGACAGACACTTGGAAAAGGAACAGAAGAAAAACAGTTGCCGAAATAACTGCTGAATTTAATTCTACACATCAATGTTCAATATCTGTTATGACTGTAAAGAGAAGACTTCTTTCTGTCGGGCATAAAGGATGTGCATCAGTTAATAAATCTATATCAAAAAAGAAAAATTAGTTGAAAAGACCACAATGGGCAAAACCTCACAAGGATTTGACTTAAGATTGGAAAAATGTACTATGGATTGATGAGTTTAAATTTGAGCATTGTGGAAGTAAACAAAGTGTGTTTGTCAAACGAGCTCCTCCCAAATAAATGAATGAAAATTACATTGTACCAACTATTAAGCATGGTGGTGATGGTGTAATAGTTTGAGGATATTTTGAAGGCGAGATTGTTCGAGATTTGGTTCAAATTAAAAGCATTAGATGAAATGAAAAGTATTATTTAATACTGCAGAGAAATGCAATTCCGTCTGGATGCTGGATTACTGGACAACATTTAGTTTGGCAACAAGATAATGATAAAAAAAAAAACAGCTCAAAACTCTGTACAACTGATATAAAATCAAAGGAAATTAAAGGAATTTTTCAAATAATGACTTGGCCCTCTCAGTGTCCACATCTTTCACCAATTAAACTAGTCTGGGATGAAATTGATCGTAAAATTCGAAGGGAACAGCCTAAGAGTTGTTTTCACATTTACACGGTTTTAAACTAACTTCCAGCAAAATACTTTTACAAGTCAGAAGAAAGGAAGCAAAAAATTTGCCTTGCTGTTATAAATGCTCGTGGTAGATTCTTTGATAAGAAGAAAATACCAATTT